>OZ034974.1:17610264-18210264 GCA_964030785.1 Siderastrea siderea | reverse complement strand
CATGTTACCCACTCGAAAATTCCGGAAATTACGCGTATCTCCTCGAAATCTCTATGACGTCAATCGATACGAAACGCACAAGCGAAGTTTTTTTTATTATTATTAAATACTGAAATGCAAGACGTCAGCTTATGACGTAGGATGACTCATTTTCCGGGCAGAAAAGCATCGAAAAGCATTTAAATATAGCATCAAACAGTTCCCAAGCAAAGCAAAAACACAGCTACTGGAATCCCGTGACCGAAGAAATCAAGCGAGAAAATGCAAACTGAAATAGTGCATGCCTCTTGTGCTAACCATGAAGGCTTATCAGCACCAATAAACCGGCGTACCACAGAAAGGTTTGAGATGCGGCCTAGACGTCATATGAGACTCCAGAAGTTGTATGGGGCTCAAGAGGTGCTGTTAGAACTCGCCATCTTTACTGTAATACTGGGGACAGCTTGTGCGATCTGCGTGTTAAGACGACATCTTGTAGGTTAAAGAAGTAAACTGAACACTGGAAGAATCTGTAACGAAGAAAGATGTCCTCTGTGAGTGATGGAACTTTTAAAAGTAAGAGCTGATTGGAGTGGGAAGAGCTCTACATGTATCCTGGACAGGTCAAACGAAAAAGAGATCAATCGGAACTTCAAGATTGAAACTGATTGCAGTAGAAAGAATTCTGCATATATCCTGGACACAATTCAGACGAAAAGGAAATCGATTGGAACTTTTTATGTTGTATATAAAAATGTATATAATAATACACAGTTATATTTATTTTTATCATACAGGTATATGTATTTATATAAGTACCACTGCAATTAAATGTCTTGGACCAAAATAATCCAGCTCCTCATTTCTACTTATTTATATAAGTATTTATATATACCGAAACGTACGTTGCCTTGAAAAGAAGAACTTTTAAAGTTAGCATTAAGAGAAAGGGGTTATTTTTGTAACAGTTTAGCTCGACTTTACGTTTGTTCTAGTTTTTTTTTTTTTTCTGCAATTGGTCTGTGAACCAATTGACAGGTCTACAAAACTGTTTTCTTCTTCGTAACGATTCATCACGCAACGTTCCTCCCTGGGGAGTATTATTGCGTGACAACCCAACTGATGGTTACGTTACGTAGGAGACTACAGCCTACCCCAACCATAAGACCGCCACCCTCGTTCCCAGGACCTTTTCCAAAAGTCCTGGGAACGACGTTGTGAGACCACAATACAAAGAACATCAATTTGAAGCAACTGTAATTATTTCTCACGCCACAAAAAATGTGAATAATATGTTTCTGTAGAAAGTCCACCAGAAATAAAGTGATACAGTTAAGACAGATGTCATTTTCACTCATTTGCATAAGGCTGTCTGAAGACTTTACTTCCCCTTCTTGTTTACAGAAAACAAATCGGGTGGTTAATTTTCAGCTTAACCTTATGGGAAATGTGAGGATGCGATGGAGACCCCACTAGCCAAAAGAACAGAAAAACAGACTTTCCCAATCGGTGCCTCATGGCTTTTGTATTTTTCACGGGATGTCATTATTGTTTTGAAGTGGCTGGTCTTTGTGTTCCAACCACCCGCCTTTCCAACAAGATTGGATCTGCCAGGATTCTGTGCAAATGGTATGCGCCAATTGTTACTAATTGACCCAATTGTTACTAATTGTTGTTAAAATAAACTTTCACTTCCGGTGGAAAACGGTCATCCCATTTTCTCGGCGAATATTTACTCTTTTTTCAAATTTCTTTTTTGGAATTAAAAGATTCCAAGGAAATTATGGAAAAAAAAATCGTAAATTTCCCATTTTTATCGTACACAGTAACCTTAATCTGTTCACTGTCTCCTACTTCTCTTTCTTTTCCCCCGCAAGCGCCAAGTTAACAAACGGGCTGCTGAAGTTTTGTTTGCTGATATCTTTATTCTGGGATCGAACCAGCTTGACTTTTCAGGACCTATGTGGCATCTGGAATCCATTAGCCGTCTATTGGTGTGTCCTCCATATTGGATTCTGTTCTGCGCAAGTGTTAGCTATAAGTTCACTGATTAATGTATGACTAGATTGAGTGGAAGACTTGTTTTATTATATAAACAACCCCTGGACTATGAAAAAGGTTTTTAACTTACCAAAAGAAAGTTTTCTGTTCAAAGAAGCATCCTTTACCATCTTAGGGTATGAGGTAATAGCCTTTTAGTGGGGAGCCAATCAGAACATGTGGTGGCTCATATCTAAGCAATGTCTAAATAATAATGGCCAATAATTACCAATGCCTCAAATATTGGAAGTACGTGTCATATTTACGCCTACGTTAGCTAAGGTTTGCCAGCAATTCACTTGTGCTTGAGATTAGAAAGATTTTCATTAGAAGAGATATGGTTTATTGTGTAACAAATTAACATGCTGTAAAGGTGAAGGTAAATTAATATTCTTTGACAAAACCTGCTCACTTGTACGAGACAGCTGAAAAATAGCTTCCGGTCTCGGTGTCCAATTATGCTGTTGAGTGACAGCCACTCATCAAAATATAGCATGTGATCAATTTTACCAATGAGATAGTGAACACAAAACGCGAAATTTTATCAATGTTTATCTGTTTTAATAACTTTGAAAAAGTTGTGTTAGACAACGAGTCTTTCACAACCCGTTGCAGAAAAAAGTAGCAATTTTTGTTCGTTATGGAAAGTTCAGAGAATTCCAACGTTGCCGCAGACTTGTCACACCACCCAGTCACTATTCAAGAGATATTTCTGGAGTACAGCTTGGTTTTAATTGTGATAGGATGCTTCCTTCTTATGTCGTCCTCATGGAAAATATTCAGCGCTACAGGTCAGGGAGCTGGTGATATAACTTTCGTTCATAATTGCTTACCAGTGTTGCACAGATAGTTGTCGTTTTTATAAAGAAGTGGTGTATTTCTTGCAGAAAATTAAAAGGTGCATGTTAGAGCTATTTTGGTTTTCCTTTTGCTGATAGGGTAGTGTGGCATAGTACGTCCAAGCTCAGTCTATGACTTTTGTTACCTCTATTTAGATGGATTTACAGTGCATCAACTCAAATGAAGGAGTGCCGACAGTGTTCAGAGGTTCTTTACTCGTCAGGAAGAAGATGTTGCAGCCTACCTGAACGAAACTAAAATTGTTCAAGTCTAAGGGAAATTGTTGATTTTCACGAAATGCGACAAATAATTCACGAGTTCCGCACATCATATATTCTTACTGCTAACATATATACTAAACCTTCAGTTGACTTGTGTCGAAATCAGACGATGGTATATTTTGTGATATCGTGGATGGGGTGTTTGTTGTAGAGTGTCGGTTTTACCACTGTCAGCATAATTTGCTGAATCCGGCGTCACATTTCACTTTCCTTTCGTTATTTACTTGTTTGCCTTAACAAAGAGTCAGTTTAATTTCGAAGATTCATCTAGATTATCCAAAACTGGTTACTACTTTACACCATTTATTAACTGTACTACATCCAAGTTTTATTTTTTTGTAAGCAGCAGTGCCTCAGCTTTCTAAAGTCATCAAGACGGCATTGTGTACTCACCGACAGGCAAAGTACAATTACACATAAAGCAACTGTCACGATAGAAGTCTACAACTGATTTGAAATTCTTGATCCTAGGCCATAAAAATAACATGAGCTTTTAAGAATTAAAATTCCATTTTAAAACACCTAGAAGTTTTTCCACTTCATATCTTTAAAACTTTTACCCTACCTGAACGAAACTAAAATTGTTCAAGTCTAAGGGAAATTAGTAATTTCCACGAAATGCGACAAATAATTCACGAGTTCCGAACATCATATATTCTTACAGGACAAATCACGCGTCACATGCACAGCTAAATTCACGGATCATGGATCACGTTCCTTTTTCGGGAACTTTCACATGTCACGCGCTAAATTTCGACCTAATCACGCGTCACGCATTAACCCTTTACTACCCTCCTTCATTACTATATAATAAGAAGCGAACTCGGGAATGTTGATTAGTTAGTTGTCTTACAATTGCAATGTTATCCCAGTGGTCGCAAGTCGTATTATATTTGGAAGCGGAGGTGCCGACATGGGGAAGCAGCCTTCGCACATTCATCTACCTGTGGCCAAAACACTGTGGGAACAGACTGCTCTTCAACCCAAAATCCCAAGACCTTTTCAACAGGTAACTTCACCGAGCACAAGCCTCTCGTTTTTTGGCTCAGTGTCAATCACTGCGCTCTCACTGCACATTTTTCTTCAATTAGAATTGATTTGGAGAGAACAATAGAAAAACTGCCTGTTACAAGTTTGCGTGGCTAGGTAAAGGGATATGGGAATGAGGGCGGGAGATAGGGTGTTGAGTAGGTGCGGTGGGGGAGTGTAAAATATGTTACTTAAGTAATCATGCATGACCTCGCTGTGGGCCTTATTAGACGTTAGTTGACAATAAAACGTTGTTATGATGAAGGTGTATCCAAAGATATTTTACGCTTTCATAACTTCATTTCACAATTGCTAAAGCTAATGAACGATTTGCAATTTTAATTAGCATGGATTGTGAATGCCGGCTCATCATTTTCGAGCTTTTTGCGCTAGGAATTTACAATGATCCTGTGTTTTTTTAACCTTACTATCTGCTTATGGCAAATTATACGGGAATCGGGTTTTGTCATAATGGTTTATTCTAGGCTAGCCTGCGTGCAGACGTCTCCTATTTCCTTTGCTTCAGGGGGCGAACTTAGATTGGATTGAAGTCAAGCCATGTTAAGTCAGGCTAAGTCGCCGAAAGCACTTAAACAGCAATTAATGGTCTCCTATAACTAACAGTGTTCGGGTTAAAACAACACGAAAATTCGGGGAAATCGTGCAGCAATATTTATACAGGATAAAGTTACACGAAAGTCTATAAAGAGTTGAAAGAGCCGCGTTGACTCCTACATCCGATGACAGTCATTAGCTTTACACGATCAACTTATGCACTATACACAATGTTTGAATTTGTTGACAGCT
Organism: Siderastrea siderea; assembly: GCA_964030785.1. NCBI lineage: Eukaryota > Metazoa > Cnidaria > Anthozoa > Scleractinia > Rhizangiidae > Siderastrea > Siderastrea siderea. The sequence continues at coordinate 18,205,288 of OZ034974.1, read as the reverse complement.
CGGCATCGACCGGAATGAGTAGGATAACTGTCAAACATTCTTCTAGGTTCTCCAAGAAATAAAAGCTCTTTTCCTTATTGATGTTTGCTTACACGTACGTACACGTAACTCGGTCCTTCTTGCATCATCTGAGTCATTTCGTGACTTAAACACGGTTTGTGGCAAGTACGAAAAGAGGGCCCAGGCAAAAAATACAGGTCAACAAGCTTGAATGGTTTGACGAGACCGACATCAGAACAAAGAGGAGAAATTGGACTGCTCCAACTACAGAGACGTTTCTTTGCTTTCCATTGCATGTGGACTTCTTGTTAGAGTCCTCCCAGACAGGCCAATTGCCACTGTCGTAATCGCCTTAGGGGGAAACCTTTCAAAGAGCAGGTAGATCTTCAGTGGTAACAGAGGAAGAGCTAATATGGTTCCCGTGCAGCAGCAGACAGATGAAAAGTGCAGGAGTAGAACATGTTGCTTGTACGCAGGTTTTGGTATCGATCTCACCAAAGCCTTCAAGACGGTTACTCGCCTTGTCAGGCTATGAAAGATCCTGATGAAATCAAATGTTCCAAGTCCCCTAAGATCTCTGACTTCAGCGGTTCCATAAGGTCAGACCGGGAAGGTGAATTGCAACGAGGAAATGTCTGACTCTTTCCAGTTCCCCATTGAAAATGGCCTGAACGTTTACCTTGACCACTAGTCTGGTCTCTCAATCTCTCTTTGGAGCGTAGAAATTACCTTGGATTAGCAGGGAAGGCCAGTTCACGCACCATGGAAGTGTCATCGTACAACCATGCCAAGGATGCAGACGGGAGACTTCATAAAGCCAGCAGCTCCCTTGTCGCCCGGAGGGGGGGCGGGCTCCCATATGAAAGGGACGGGAATGCTCGTCGGAAAATTAGAATTAAACCCCTAAAGGAGACCAATCTGGGTGCGGCTCAGGCTTTATTTCACCTCTAAAGGAGACCATGCTAAAACATACAAACAAATAAGAGCTATAGTGATTTTAATTGCGCTAAAGATATGACCGTCGAATGCTGTCTTCTATAATTAAATTTGAAAAGCATTGTCATAAATCTTTAGTTTTTCGTTCATAGTCTACCCTAAGCGATACCTGTACGGGTAAAAATATTGGCTTTTCGTCCTGAACACCCTAAGTGAGACCAAAATCTGCAATTTACACCCCTAAGCGAGACGACGAGCATCCCCGTCACTTTAATGGGGGAGTCTTACCCCCCGGGCCTTGTCGCCAGTGGAGCAGAACCACTTCATGCATGTATTCAGCTGTACAAGGCAGTTGTCATCACAACATTGCTGTACAGGTGTAAGGCCTGGGTTTTGTGCAGGAAACAAATTTAACTATTTGCGTCGTTTTGGTCGGGAATCCTGAAACCTCGAGTTGGACATCGAGTTCGAGTTCGAGTTAGACTTCGAGTTGGACTTCGAGTTGCACTTCGAGTTGAACTTTGAATTTACTTACTTTCCTTTCTTTCATCTTTGTTTCATTTTTTTCGTAGATCGTCATGCGCACGCAATTTTTCACGCAAAATTCTGCACACGGAGGAAAAAAAAAAACCATTCGAACACTCCAAACCGCACGAGAAATACTTGCTGACTAAGAAGGCGAAAAGGGCTCATTCTCCAGCCTCTTCCCTTGCAGAATCAAAATGGGCCCCTGGTATAACACATCTATAACCTGGAATCTTAATTCTTTTTGTCACGAAATATCTCTTGAAATCACGGAATGCTGAAGATGGTTCCGAGCGCAACATTTGTCATTTATATGGCTATAGATCACACTCCCTGATGCGAAACACAACATCCTGCAACAGAATTAAACAAATAAGCCGGGCCCTGTTGTAGATAATATTTTAGATCCTTTATTGTCACAAATATAAGATGAGAGGCTGAAAAACCCTATCAAGTTCCTAAACGAGCGAAATTCAACGAACCTAATATGCCACCACAAGCGGCATAAAAACCACATTAAGTCGTACAAACGATCAGAGGTTAAATTTAACTGAGAATAACAAACAGTGCGAGCCACAAGAATGCACCGGTTATCAGAAAATTGATGAGATATGACCTCAAGATCAAAGTCTTAAAAAATGCGACGCCTAAGTTGTAACGGCTCAATTCAGTCACTTTGGAAAAATCTTCCAAACTAAACCCAATACAAAAACACAAGAAGCAAAATTGGTCAAACGACCGAGAAAAGGCGCGGCGAACAAAGACGTGAAGTAGGAGTCGCGCAGGCCCTCCAACACCATTTTATATACCGTTCGCTATGAAAATTACAACCGATTTAATTTAATCAATTGATGTGGTAGAGACTTGTTGCCCCCTACTCCACTAAAGTGTGCTACTTTTATTAGTAATTGTCCGTAGCTTCCGAAAACCTTCAACAACCTGAACAAACTGTAGAACTAACTCCTCAAGGAAATAAATAAACGAATTCAAGTTTGACTTGTTGTAAAACTGCAATGGAGTACTGACTTTTTAGCTTTCTGTGGCTAATTCAAAATGGCAAACTCACGTGGCTTATGGTGCCCTGAGCTAAGTGTATACTTTACTTAGTTACTTAAAAATTTTTTTTTCAACTCGAAGTCCAACTCGAAGTCGAACTCGAACTCGAACTCGAAGTCCAACTCGAACATGTACGACTCCCGTTTTGGTCGAGCCCTTTGAAGATCACGTTATAACATTTCATCAACCCCGTTTGCGTCTATCTCAGTGACGCACCTACTTGAATTTCAAAAGTACTGTTGATTGAATTGATTTATCAACGATCAACACTTGTGGGTCATTCAGATCTGCACGATGATTAACTTTGCACTTACATCAATTTTTCAGAGGCATTATCGATAATCACTTAAAGTGACGACAGAAATAGGTCCTGTCATTACGTAAGCATTCACGCTGGTTTTTATGAATTTTGTTACACGACGAACGCACCCCACGAGATCCCTTTCTATCCGTAGACCGTCATCATTTACTCATAATCCGAAATCTTTTGCTATCTCCTCTAAGGTCTTGTTAAGAGCTTCCGTGATCTTGTCCTAAAACTTATCTAAGTAATGTCACAGACCGCAAATTGATAATTCGCAAACCAAATCCTTGATAATCTTTGAAACGTAAGTTATCCAGGAAGAAAAAAAGAAGATTAGCGTGGATAAGCAAATAAAGCTGAATCAAGTGCAACACGATTTATGTTTTAGAGAAATTTTCTACTCACTCTTTCAAAACAGAGACTATATATTTTTTTGCAGTATGTTAATCACTGAAAAACATTTTCCCATATCGTGGGGGCGTGAAACCATGGCATGGATCGAGGTGTTAAGTAAATTTGGCCGTTAAAAGTGAATTTTCTAAACACTTCTGAACTCTGATGATTATAAACCTGTTCATTTGTAATTCAAAAGTTCAATTTTCTGTGACATCAGTCACAACATATTGCTTGATATATTCTTTGTATTGGGAGTGGCACTTATTTAATGGGGGGAAAGGTGTGCACAAACAGCTGACAGTTCAATGTGGGTTCTGTGGTTATCAGATAGGTCAAGGTACAAGGGAAGGAGGGAAATGCGACTCTTCTTAAAACGACGGCTTGGAAGGCTAGGTAGAAACACTTTCGCGAATAAGCAGAAACGTGTTGTTTTATTCAAAGAATTTATTCATAGGTGAATCCTAAATAGAAGGTTTTCCATCGACACAATTCCTAAGACAGTTAGAGGGCCACAGTAGACGCACCCGATGCCAAGCAAAATTCAGCCTTACGCGTTTGTTAGTAGTCTTTGCAAGAACGAAATTGAACGAGAAAAATGTTGGAAATTATGCAGTAATATTTATACAGTAAAAAGCTACACAAAAGAAGCGTGAAAGAACTGCCATAGAAAGTCCTAAAATTTTGTTAATTCTTATTCTCAACTACTTAGGGGATTGACAGTCAGTGCTGGTGACTTAACAAATGCGGTTTCGAAGCACACATGGTTTGGTAGCTACCTTGTCAAACTAAAAAAATTCAGCTCTCCAAGAATTAAGTTTACGTTTTCCACATCAATTCAGATCTTGGCTTTCATGACTTCACGGCGAGTACTCCCTGAATAAACTCAGGTTGAAATAACAATTAAATTCTAAGGAAGTTTGCGCCAAAAAAGAACCGTTAAAGTACTACCCTGTTTCTCTCTTGAATGTACTCCAATGTTTTCATTTAAAACAGTCTCTAGTCCATCCAGGAGAGGGTAGCTCGACAAATGTAATAACAAAAACTGTCAAAACTGTCGTATTTCAACAACAAAAAACCTTTGAAAAAGGTCATAATTGCATAAATGATATTTTAATTTATAACCTGTTTACGTCTCTAAGTACAAAAGAAAATATAAACTTATGTTGTGAATATTTGACCTTTGTCCATTTTCTTTCGGGATGGGCGGGAAGGAGAGAACATTCTGGAGTTCTGAATGTCATCTTACACCAGACAAACAAGAACGCTTTTGCCACTTTGATCCAAGTCCCTGGATCCAAGACAAGCTGAAACAGGAATTTCCACATCCTTGAATCAGGGCATGTAGCTATGTATCATAAGTGATGGCCTGTCTCCTACCTCGACCTTATCTACAGAAATATTGATAGAGATATTGAAACTGTTTGAACAACAGTATTGTGTGAAAGTTTATAAATAGCTCATACGGTGCACAAATTGGTTACATTCCCACTGAAGAACAAAACACACCTGGGCATCTCTGACCATAAAAATATCTTCAAAACCAACTGAAGAAAATTTAAAAAAAAAATTAAAGAAGAAAGAGAAGGATAGCGGGAGTGTGTTTATACGAACGCCTATTGCAAAATCATGAATTGAAAAGAAAAACATTTTTTTTTTGCCTACTTATGTTTTTTTCCTCTTCAGATTTTTCCAGAACGTCATGGTTTCAACCTATCGATTACCTCAGCTCCTTAGGTAATTTGTTTATACCAAAGAAAAATGCGTTGTTCCTAAATAAACTCATACAAAGCAACCATTTGAGGACAGCATCAAATTAAATAATATCCTCCATTTTGCTGCTTTCTTTGAAGACGTTTGTAAATTGCCTCATCGTTATTGCACAGAGGCAGCATTAGCTCTCATTCGATCTCAGATGAACAACTCCGTTCAGTCAAATGCAGAAGTGAGAGTTTTCCTGATATAAACTGATTAAATCATTAGTTAGCAGTCTACAGATTCCAAAATCCTTGATTCCTTAGTACTGTTATCCGCGCGCCATCGTGATCACAGTAAAGTTACTTCCAAACAGAAGGTCACATATTGGAAGACTTTTCAGGATTCTCGGCATGTCACCAGGATTATGTCTTCTCCCAAATGTTCTCCACAACCTGTTGATTTTGGGAAAACTTTGAACTTCTTCAGTATTCGGTCTGAAATAATATCTCTATGAATTGAGGTCTGAATTCCTTCACTCTTAGAGTCGGTAGTGATTTCCCAAAGAGAAGTCATCATCAAGAAAGCCTCGATAAAGTTTTGCAGAGAGTGACACAATTACAAAACACCCAAGTACAACAATAATCAAACTGTACTCCAGCAGTAGTTCTTGACCTGTCATTAGTATCATCACTCTGGAATCGCTTCTCCGTGAGTTGATGTAGATCCGTGATGTATACTCCATAGAAAGAAGGTTGATCAACGTTTTTGTTTTCACTCCGTCGACATTAACCCGCTCAGATCAGCATTCCTCTGATTAAAACCCATCAAGACAACGTTTTCCCATTTAAGTTGTTATGAAATGTAGTGAGAAGTTCATACTTGATCACTGATGTGGATCACTTACAAAAAGTGACTGGATCGTATTATCATCTCACCATGGTTATCATCTCTTTATCAGTTAACCCTAGCAAATGGATTCTTCGAGGTACTCTTCGATTCTGAGCAAACAAGGGCAGCAACATAAACCTAGCAATTTTCTTTTTAAGTTTTAAGCAAAAACCCTTTAAACCCTAGGACCAACATGCATATTCTCATCATTGGAGGAGGTGTGTTTGTACATCGAGACATTATTATCCATCGTGTCTTTAGTGATCATGTCTTGATTCTCATCAGTGACCTGTGTGTTTGATCATGTAGCCATAATGTAAAAAGGAGTTAGATACTGGTTACTAATGGGGCTAAAATACGCTGTAGATGTAAAAGATTGTAGATAAAAAGTTGTTGTTTGCTGCCGACGACTCGTCGACTCGGAATTTAAAACAAAAACACTGACTTCGTAATTTGAGGCCTCTGGAAACGGCCATATAAATGTGGTAAGTAAGGACACGAGGAAATTCTGATGCATAAGCAAATTGAGATCAAGTTTGCAACTGTTCTATAAATAGCGGTACCAAAGTTAGGAGATGCTGTCCTGTGTTAAACGTTGATGATAAAGCTTTGCGAAATCGTGATAATGAAGGAGTGTTGGGGGAGAGACAGGGGGTGGGTCAGGGGGTTGAAGAGATTCTGTTGTATTAGCAGACTGAATAATAGCTGTGTCTGTCCACACTCCAAGATGATGCCCTGACGTGAACTTCGATGACAAATCCCTCTACAAGCGGCGTGTAATTACATATTTAATAATCCACTCCCGGAGTTTCGCTATTCCAAACACGTAGTTTTTAATTTAAAAATCAGATAATGAGTTTATAGCAGACATACTGCCAAGTAAAGTCAGCCTAATTTAGCCTGAAGCATTTTAACAGCAATTAATAACCTTCTTGGCAAACGACGTTCTTATTCCGGGTTTTTGTCAGGACAACAAAACAATACAGGATTACTGTGCCGCATGCAATGTAGATGCGAGGCAGAAGTTAAACAAAAGACAGCGAAAGCACTTTCATCAAAAACTCGTGAGAGATTTTTGTTGCGCTTGCTTTAAATATTTGACTGCAGTCGTAATAAGGGCAATTCACTTCACGATCGATTGACCGAAACAATATTTTTTGCTAGCGCTTATCTACTGAGAAAAGCTAATTATTGTTTCAACTCAATTCAACGCCTTCCATCGCGTTCCGTGACTAAACCATTTTGCCGGAAACACACTCTTTGTACATCCTAGATAATCTTTGCATTCATAAATTCACTGTCTGACCTCTAAAGTGATACAAAAGCATTTTCTACATAATTTATAATGTTCGGCCCGGCCGACCTGTTAAATGCCACTTGTACGAAGCTCAGGAAAGATTAGTGAGTCGTTTGTTTTGTTTTTCATGTTTGCATACAGTTAACTTTAAAAGATAAGCCTTGGGCTTATAATTCCTCTTGAAAATGGTCTCATGTGGGATTATAATTAACCAAAAGGAGAATTTCCCAATACATATCATACTCATCGTACAACCAGCTCACTAATACCATATTTTTGACAGAACCAGTCACACCCTACCGCCTACTCTATCGCTCACGTGCGAACTCTCTCCCTCACGTGCGATGCCAGTACCAGCTCCCCCGGCTTTGTGGTCGAAAGGAATTGCTATTTACCCAAGTTTTATGCTCATATGAAATTTCATACGGGTCTCGAATATTTCCAAAATCGATTACATTGCGATTGAAGAAAACAACTTCAATAAAAAAATTCTCATATAGAACGTTGTGCAGAAAAATTGGAAGTCGTGGTAATCCCTAATTTTACAAGAGTAAAACAAGATGGTCCTTACTTTTGTTCTAATCTTGTGTTCTCGCCTTCATCCGGATTTCTTTCAGAGAAGCCACAAATAGTCAATCTCTTAGAGTGAATAATCTAGTGTCCTGAGTGTACCACTTCAGTTTTGTAACAACGTTCAGACATACTTTCTTTCCAGAATCTACAAAGAAAAAGAATACATGACTAAACGGGAGAAGTTTTGTTTTATATAATATACTAGTATTGCATTTTACATCAAACCGATCGGTTCAAATTGCCAGAATTACAGAGAAGAAACAAATTGAAACCTATCAAGTCAACTTGGTCGCTTCCCTGATTCTATTTCTGTTTTCCTGCAGGACAGTTTTATTCAGCTGAATGAGGAACTGTGGTTCACTTTCCTGGTTACTTTAAGCAACACACTTTTTACAGTTTCACTTGCCGTTTAAGCACTAATACAATTTCCATCCAGGTTGCTCAATCTCTGACGCGTGGGCTTGGTTGTGAAATGTTCCTTCCTAACACATGCACGGACACTCATGTACATGTCGCACATGAGTCATCTTGTAAGCCTGACACAAGCATTGATTAGTCTCAGCAATTTATGCTGTAGTCTTTAAATAATTATCGTAGAGAGGCGGTCAAAATATATAATTCTTCTGTGTTCGATGACTTTGAAATAAAGTGTTGACTAAATAGTTGCTTATATGCTGGAGCGACATGCTAACAAGTTTCCTCCAGTTTTGAGATTGGCTTAAATTTCCCAAATTCTCTTTCTTGTTTTTTGAAAGTTTCGTCTTGAAAGATCCGATCTGCAATCTACGTTACACCCACAAGATCCCATGTCTAGGAGTGCAACTGTCTTGAAATAGTTTTAAAGACAAAGATACCAGCAAAAAACATCCTGTTATAACAACACCCAAACTGTACTCAAGCAGCAGTTCTTGAAGTGACATTAGCCTTTCAGCTCTAAAGCGGTTCATTGACGAAACCATACTAAGGTGTATTGGTGCATACTCCATCGCCATATTTACCGATGCTGATGAACGCTTTTGTTTGCACTGTTGAAAGCGCTTCGATCAAAGGTCACAGTTAGTGAGATGCTCTTTTATCGTACAATTTTTTTATTAATTTTACTTGGGAGAATATATTCCTGAATCAAAGGGTATTTGAAGTCGTAGCCTTTTCTAAGCCGTTTAATAGGAGAAAAGAGCAAAAACAAAAACCCGAACGCGAAAATAAATCAGGCTCCCGTTGCTATTAATCTTCTCGCCTTTTATTTTCGCGTTCGTTATCTTTTATTTTACGTTTGTCGTTATATTATAAATCAGCCTGGAACAGGCATGAAGGCACGAACGTTTCAAACTTAATTGGTTTCGCGAAGTGTACCTGACACCTTATCTTGTCATGGTTAAAGGAGTGGTTGGTGCGTCGAGACCAATCAGATGTGAGAACGAGCCGCACACGACAAATTAATTAAACCGCACGCCACAAAAATAATTAAAAGGGGTGGAATCACTACCTTTCGGGCATAGTCTAAAACCTGGACTGGACTCTGGGCTGGACTGGACTCTGGACTCTGGACTCTGGACTCTGAGAAATATATGATATATGTTCGAAACATCTTCGGGTTTTTTCGGGAATCTTCGGCAATCGTCAGTCGTCGGCAATCGTCGGCAATTCTTCGGAAAACCACCGAATCTTCATCCATTTTCTTTTATTAATAAAAAATCGCACGACCTTCTCGTGATGTTTTGAGAACTTTCAAAACATCACTCCTACCCTAACTGTACTCGAGGGAGGCCTTGCGATTTCCTATACTTTATTTTATTTTATTTTTTTTTTGCTTTCTGAGATACAATCTGTAATAGAAATGTAATAAAATCGTGCAAAATAGACTAAGCTCGAGAGATCTCCTTAAATTTGAATGGGAACTTTTCGATATAAAGACGAAAAGAAGGGAAGAGAGGAAAAGGCAACGAGGACGGAGTATAGCAATGAAAGAAAACAATGGGGGCCTATTCCCGAACCCCTACTAGGAGGCCTTTATATTCAGCGATATATAGACAAAAGTGTTTTAGTGGAAAATAGACCACTCGTTAAGTTCATACAAACCTACATCCGGGGCTCGAGTGGCGTATTTTCCATATCCTCACTAGGAAAATACGCAAGCGAGAACGAAAAATCGCTTGCCGCGTGAGAACGCGACGCGCTTTTCACGGCCTACTCTCCAGCCTACTACGCGCGTCACGTTCTCACGCGGCAAGCAATTTTTCACGCTCGTTGGCGTTTGGCGTATTCTCTTCACTTGTCCATCCCTGAGCGGAAATAGAGCCTGTTAAAAGGCTGGTAAGAATATTATTATAATTTTTTTTCTTCAATCAAAGCCCTTCAACTAGCGACTAGATCACATTGCGATTATAGCGGCGTTGCGGGGAAATGCATTTACATACAATAGAATGTTCACAGTCCTCTATTTCTTCCATGAGATCTTCACGATACGAACGTAATTTAACCCGTAAGCGTACTCAAAACGCGGCACCATCTTTGCTTTTATTTCGAGCGTAACCAAGGGAAAGGACAAACATCTGTTGGGGGGAGGGGGGTTGTCGGGTTTATTTATTAGCATTGGTGGGTTCGCGCCTACCTCCCTTCCCAACATTTGCCCTCTCGGTGGACTTTTGTCTTCTCCCCAGGTTACATTCGCTATGAAAAACAAAGATGGCGCCCCATTTTGATTACGCTTACGTTCAGGAAGATCAAACAGAAAAACATAGAATCTGTGAACAGATTACATTTTTTTTTGATTTATCAAAATTGGCTATCTAAATATCGAAGTAAAAAACGCTAAAAATAGACAGATTTACATTACATAAAAGCCAACGAAAAACCGAACATAATATAGGCTACGAGCAGTCTCTCTTTCCGCTCAGGGACAGTCGAGGAAATCAAACAAGCGAGCGAGCGCCAAATCGCCTGCCGCGTTACAACGCGACGCGCGTGTACAACGTGGCTCGACAAGCGCGTCATGTTTCAACTACGCGGGCGATTTTCTCCCCCGCTCGCTTGCTCTAATCCCTCGACTATCCCTGAACGGAAAGAGAGATTGCTCATAGTCTAAACATAATAAAACCAACTTCACCGTGAACCTAAACAAGGGCCCTAGATTACGTGTACCGAGATAAAAGAATTTGACTCAACATCCGGATCATATTTATTGAGCATTAGGCATAGTGGCATTTCCTCTTAACACAAGGTAAATGGTAAAAATCGCTATGAAGAGACGAAGTAAGATAACATCAAGGCCATTATAAACCAAACATAATGAAAAAAAAAACATTCCTGAAAGGGTACATCATTTCTGGTACACGAAGCCTTAAATAAAACCAAGAGTTGTCCGTGAAATGACCAACCGCGTGTTACATTCCGATCATTTTTGGGGCGTTGCCGGTAAACACACTACCTGGTACAGGAAATTATTACGGCTGTTCGGTGAACCAAAGTTTGCATTTATCCATCACTGGTAGACATACCAGTTTCACTATACAACCTTTTAGCATTATAATTTTCTCTAGGAATTTCCTAGTGAGCTGGACCTTTGTCCGTGAAATGACCAACTGCGTGCTACATTCCGATCATTCTTGGGGCGTTCCGGCAAACACACTAGCTGGTACAGGTATTATGGCTGTTCGGTGAACCAAAGTTTGCATTTATCCATCACTAGTAGATATACCAGGTTCACTATACAATTTCTTAGCGTTATAAATTTCCCTAGGAATTTCCTAGTAAGTTTGACCTTTTTAATTTTAGGTTAAATCAATGATGTAAAGAAGTCACTTACTCACCCTCCATGACCGATGACTCTGAAGATGACTCTGAAAGAAAGAAAATATGACACATTGTATAACTTGAAAGTGCCACCGCTAGCCAAATGGAAGTCAAATACCGTAAGATGCGCAAATAAATATAAAGAAAAGACTTACCACTTCCAGATACCACTTCGACATAGCTTCTTCGCTTGTCCATTCTTTAAAAAATCTTCCTAACTAAACAGGACTAACAGCACACGTACGTTCGCAGAAGTGAAATCGGAGCCGCGAGAATATCGCTGATATAAAGGCCTCCTAGTAGGAGTTCGGGAATAGGCTCCCATTGTTTTGTTTCATTGCTATACTCCGTCCTCGTTGCATTTTCCTCTCTTCCCTCCTTTTCGTTTTTATGTCGAAAAGTTTCCATTCAAATTTAAGGAGATCTCTCGAGCTTAGTCTATTTTGCACGATTTTATTATATTTCTATTACAGATTGTCTCTCAGAAAGCAAAAAAATAAAATAAAATAAAGTATAGGAAATCGCAAGGCCTCCCTCGAGTACAGTTAGGGTAGGAGTGATGTTTTGAAAGTTCTCAAAACATCACGAGAAGGTCGTGCGATTTTTTATTAATAAAAGAAAATGGATGAGATTCGGTGGTTTTCCGAAGAATTCCGAAGTTTGCTGACGATTGCCGAAGATTCCCGAAAAAACCCGAAGATGTTTCGAACATATATCATATATTTCTCAGAGTCCAGAGTCCAGAGTCCAGAGTCCAGAGTCCAGAGTCCAGAGTCCAGAGTCCAGAGTCCAGTCCAGTCCAGAGTCCAGTCCAGAGTCCAGTCCCGGTTTTAGACTATGCCCTACGTTTCGTGAGTCATGAAAGTTTGTTTTCATTGATAACTAAATGACAATGAAATGCTTCATTTATAACAAAATTATACCTACACAGGAACGGACGGGATGTTTGCCCACTGACGGTAACTTATAACCTTACAAACTAACTGCTTCGAAAGTTTCGAAGCTGTTTTTTTGTAGGTCCGTTGCGGTACCTATCTCCTTTTGTGTTCGTGACTGTAGGCATCTACGCTTCAGGAATTTCATCTTTGTTGATGCTGTTAGGACGAAGTCATGGGTGAATAATAATACGCGTTCATCATCATTGCAAAGCGGATACTGGACCGTCTCATTTATTTGCGTGCACTAAAACGGCAGAGATTTGGGTACGTTCACCTCGTGCACAATAAACAATAACAGCTTTTGAATTGTCCGCTATGAACAGTAATCAAATTTTAGCAATGTACGTAGACTGAGCTGAGCTGAGGTGCTCCGAGCTGAGCTGCTCCGAGATCCGATGAACTTTGCGCTCTGAGAGATAACGTCAGTCAGGAGAAGGAGACTGGGGTGAGTGCGCAGATCACGTGCAACAATTCACGTTTTCGACGCTTCGCACCACGCCATCATCCCCGTTTTTGGCGATTCGAAGTTTTAGAGAAAAAGCGACTGTTTTGCAGTCTACATTGCACGATGAACAATAACCACATATATAATTCATGACAAATTTGTTTTGTCTGGAAATAATATGTATAGATAGGCTAGCCTAACAGCGGAGCTGCCATGAATAAGCTGGTGTTCCTTTCTCAAAAGACCCGAAAACTCTTCGGGCCAAAAAATATGCTATTTTTGGGCGCGAAATTCTTTCAAAAAGTGTTTCTTAAAAGAAAAAACCGAAAGTGTTCTGTACAGCGCCGCAAATTGTTCCCGCGAATTGCCCCACAATAATCCGAACTAAAAAGTCACTCTAGAACACAGCGTTATTGTTAGAGCTTCAAACTGTATACATAAAATATTTTACAATTTGTTTACTCTTTTTACTCTTTCTAATCTCTGAAGAAGAAATTACAAATGGAAAGGTTTTTCATCAGATGTAAGTCTTAGATACGTTTCCTTTCCCGCCCCTAAAAGAAAATAACACAAGTGGAAATGGCAACGTGTACTTTAAAAATAGGAACGAATTAATTTATTTTACTGCATGAGATCGGAAATACAATACTGCTCGTATCCGACTGAAACTGTCGGTTTCGCGTTAGATGAGACATTGTTTATTAAGATCTAAAACAGATGGTTTGCCTCAACTTTATCCTCTACGAAGTGTCTTTTTATGACTTTCATTTTGAAAGCATCCTAAAGGAGAGAGGAAGGTCGTGAAATCATAAAACTTATTTTTCTACTCGTGAATTGTTCTGCGTTTTTGTCCTGATCGCGCTAAACACTCTTAAATTTGTAGAAACTGAAGTGCATTTGTGGATTGTAAAGATGAAATTATTCTCAACTTACCGGCCCCTAAAATACAGTACATTTCAATTGTGTAGTTATTCACCAATAGATGAAATCAACAAGGGAAAACATAAACTCAAGGCAAAAACACAATGCGGACCGCTGAGGAAACAGTGAAGTTGACTTATTTTTCTTCAAAAAGAAGACTTCAGGTCGGCTTTTACCGGCAGCTGACTTGCAGCATTCTTTGGAAAGCTAAGTAAGTTCAAGAAGAGTACTCGTGAAACTACAGTTGCTCTAATAAACCCATTTAAGTTGCTCTCGGTAGCGACTGGACAGACTTTTCAATGTAAATACGTATTTCTCACCGATTCGCATGTATCCCGCTGGCTGTTAAGGTCTGTCAACCATCAAACAACTTTGCTGAAAAAAAAAAGGAACATTGCCCCGGCATCATGCAGTTAACTCGCAAAAATTACCCGAAAAAGGTTTTCGGAAGCTTCTAGAGATGTGCTGTTTTTATAATTAATGTTTTTCTACATGCCAAGGTAAATAAATCGTACGCCTTCATGTGCTGAAATACGCAGTGACCGTGTCCGTTAAATGTAATCTGTACAGAGTTTCAAACAGTAAGACTACAATATTGGCGACCGAGCTATTTTCTGGTTGGTCAACAAATAAATCATCATCGAAACAACCCAGTCCGAAGGGGTACTGAGGAACAACGAAATGGCTTGAAAAACAACACCAACTCAGTCTAGAGTAGTTGTATTATTGATGCGCCGATCAATTCGAAAGTTCAACCTCCCCCCCCCCCCGGGCAACCCCCCGCGCATTTGAACTTTTGAAGATTGGCTTGTTCAAATTCCCTCCCCTCGGGGCAAAAAAGCCGTTCAAATGCCCCACCAATTAGTACTGAACTACCTCTCCTCAAAGACTAATTTCGTCTTCAATCAAACACTTTAACGCCTTTCAGAGAGAGAAATGCTGAATGACACCTTCAAACTTCTTTTAAAGACCCTTTTGAAAGAGTAATTCACTAACAAAGGCGAAATTCTATCTTGTAATCCGTCAAACCCTGCAAAAACCGAAAAAAACTCACGGGCGTATTACGTCAGAACAAGACATAAATCTGGTTCAAATTCCCCACCCCTCCGAGGCAACGTTCAAATTCCCCCCTCCCCAGGCACGATGCTCGGTCAAATGCCCGGGGTTTGTCCGGGGGGGGGATGTTGGAGTTTCGAATTGATCGGCGCATAACTTTCAAATAAAACACACCAGTTGCGAAATAAACGTTGCGAAACAAACTTGAAATGTAAAATAATAAAAAAGAAAAAAACTGCAATAGAAGATTTGGGTTCTTTTAACCTTACAAATGGCTTTTTGATGAAAATCCTTCAATTAACATTTTTAAACACAGAAAAAGAGACAGGCCTTCATAAACAAAAACATTTATTTAGTAAAGCATTTGTTTGTCTGGGAAAGTAAAATTCATTCAGTTGCGGCCTCGAGAAAAAAAATTTATACCATTCCATTCGATCGCGAGAATTTAATTCAATCGAACATCTTAAGAAAATTATTTTCAACATAGGAATTCTCTCAATTAATGTAAATCACAATCAAATACGTAACTTACTTTACCGTGGAAGTGGAAGAAATACTTGAGACTTTAACCGAAAGTTTAGCGCTTGCGTGGTCTTTCTGAGATGGTCGCTTTTCAGATCTCCTCTGAACAAACGAGTCTGTCCTCTAGCAAGAATTTTGTACCTTCTACTGAAGCTCTCTACGCGCCGTCGAGTATTCTGCAGGTCTTTTCCTTTTCATGAAGAGCTTTTTTAAGAAACGTCTTCATTTCAAGGACACAAAAAAATTCCAGCGTACGAAAAGCCATCGGCCATATTGTTGACTTGAGATCAAACTTCTCCCGTGATAACAAGCGATCCGAGTTTTGCTTTTTGTCAGTGTGCAGTGTATGGGATATTGAGAAATTACGACAGCGAAACGGCTGCAGAGTGTTTGATTTCTTAGGACGAGCAAGGATCTTTGTTGAAAAGCTGAAGAAACTCGCACTTAATTAGTCTTTAGCGTTGTGTGTACGATTTCTTTCACCCTCTTAATCAAAGAATGTTTTCACAAGGTAGGTTTAATAAGGAAAACTTTTGACACCAAACTGAATATCAAGACGTGACGCAAAACAAAATACAGAGAAATTGGAGCGAACCGCTTTATAGTAAGTGTCACACGAGTTTCGGTGATTCACTACCAAAATCAAGAGCTCTAAATAAACACTGACAAAATTTTTTCGGATTAGTTTATATACTACACAAAATAACATCGTTTTACCTGCAGTCGATGTAATTCTGTGTTCAAACAGCTACAAATGTGCAAGCAAAAAAAACATGTAACGCATAATAAGTTGAATGATCGCTTTCCTAGTTGTTTGATTCATTGTTGTTTATACCACATTCCCTCCGCGGCCTCTGAACCTAGAACCACTTCGTTTTGTGTTCGTTTCAACTTAGGCTCGCAGCTACGATGCTGAAATCATACAGCTTCAATTCAATCCGCTTTGGACGATGAATACAACAGTTTTTCAGGAACATTAATCCTATACCACATCTTAGGGCCAATAATTGGAGGACTTTTTCAAAAAATTATTCTCGTACGTTCACTTCCGTCTAGCAGTTTCGTTGATTCATTCAGCTTTGCAAAGAAACGCTGCATCACTTCGCAAGGTTTTGGCGCCTTTTTCTTTCAGTCATATGATCGATTATTGTTCCATTTTTTCCTCTTTCTTACTTACTTTCTTTCTTTCTTTCTTTCTTTCTTTCTTTCTTTCTTTCTTTCTTTCTTGATTTTTATGGTAACCATTGACTGAGTTTTGAATCAACTGCGCACTGATTCGTATTGCTTATGATTTACAAGGGAACGAAATGTTTTCAAAGGAACGAAATGGAATTGCCCCATTCTGCCAAAGAAAAATACTATTTCAGAAAGCTTATAATCGTTCCGTTTTCGCCGAGATTTCTACTGGCTATGTTATAAAACAATTGGTTCATACTTTTAGCTGTGCATACATCGAGTTATGGATGCACTTCGGAAGTTCGGAGAGCACTCAAGACCTACAGTTGTCTAGCTACTCTTACGCTTCACTCGTGCTCTCCAAACTTCCCGCGTGCATCCATAACTCGATGTACGCACGCTAAAGCATGAACCAATTGTTCATTACCCCGTTATAACGTCAGTCTTATCTTAAAGTAAGTCCAAGAAAGTACGCCCTGTTTACTTTAAACCTCAAACAAGTCAAAGAAGAGAGTTTAGACTGAGGCGTTTCTACTACATGGGTAGTCCGCCATTTTTCTCCAGCACCAGCACGTGAGCATTCAAGGACACTTCGAACATACTACATGAGGCATGTTGCGACGACGTACGGCCATCAATGACGTAATGACCACAAAAATTGAGTCGCATGGTTTTACATATGTTCTATTTCTATAGTATGGAGCTCCGCTCTCGCGGGGCCTTCGGCCCGCGAAGCAGCTCCGCTATAAACAATAATAGACTCGAGAGTGACCCTACCATAAAGATTTTATTTAGTGCCGTCCTTCATATAAGAGCCGTTAATCACCCCCCCAATGCGAAAGTGCCTCTAGCTATTTTCTTCAGTGTTAATCATACAAAGTTTATAAACTGGCAGGACCACAGCGACAAGGCGTTGAGAGTTGCCGGATCTTAAGTTAACCTGGATCAGTAAAACATTTGAAGTGAGAAAAATATACGGAACGACTGATCCTTACGGCAGTTAATCATCTGTCCTAAGAATCTGATGACTGAACGATGAGGGTGACGGGTGCTATGCTACTGACATGAGATTCGCTTTGCAGGTGTATGTTAAGTTCAACAGAGCTTCACCTTATTCTTCCCTGATACAGTTCCTGTTTTTGCTCATATTTTATGACGTGGTTTTTCAAGTATTTGATTTTAGGTCAAAACAGAAATGAGCGCCTTGTCCTTTATAAGCCCCCGGTCTCCTAAAAGCACCATCCCCTAAAATCTTTACGGTACTTTTCTGTTGTACACAGTTTCAAAAGAGTGAAAATGCTACGTTCAGCTGCTTGTTTACCTTGATTAGAGTGCCTTTTGGCAAAATGTGTTGTTTACGCCATTTTTTGCGATTTTGGGGCGAGCCGATCTGAGGTTGAATTGCTGTTTATTTCTGAAAAAATGCGGTTGATCCCAGTTGTAATTTTCAATAAAAATAAATAAATAAATAAATGTCCTTTATTTACCCTCGGCAAGTGATTATAGCAAGGTGCTAGTGGGGCCGAGCATTTAAACCTTAGAAACAAATATTTCAAACTGAACATAACATATGGGATAACAGAACAGATAATATTTTATTCATTTATCTTACACTTGTGAGAATCTTTTATGATCATTTATGCAAACGCCTCTGACGATTGGACCTATCACCACTTTATTTAATCTAAAGAAACCTAATACAGGACATTTTAACAAGAGTACAAGTTGTACATCTGCATCACATCTGCATTCCACGTCATCTACCCACTTGAAACTCTTTTCTTACTTAGTTGTCAAAAGATAATGACAGCAATGAGTGGAAATGAGAGAAAGTAACTAATTACAGTAATAAATTGAACTAAGAAAGTTCCAATATCTCACTTCAGTATGCTATGTGACCCATGGGAACAAATTCCTTTCTGATAAAATGAATGGCCGATGGCCGTGTATTGTTTCGAACCTAGTTTACAATTTTTTTTTTTACTGTTTTTTAATTCATTAGTCATGGCATTGCCTTCTGTAGTGACATTAGGCGTTTTTGTTACAGCCCTTGGACACAATTCAGCTTGTTCACATATCAAGTTTTTACTTTCCTTTTTCTCCACAAGCCTTAATGACGTTTCCAGCTGAGTTAAGTACACCATATTCAGTCATTCAAGGCCAAATCCTGGGACTGAATCGTTCAGCATGTTTAAAAAAATCCAGTACTGAAAATAGTGCTGAAGACGATCCTGAAACTGCTGAGATGTGTTCACACGCAAGTGTTTTCACTTTTTACAACTTATTAGACAATACACGGGCACTCTGGCCAGAATGCATTCCTATGACGCATTTCATCAGTTCATTTCACTTGAGGAATGGCGCTTTCTAGTTGTTCTGTTCATTTCCTTTGTTATTTTTTATCGCGTGCATCCATACGAAGCAGGCGCATATTGGACACCATAGGACACCACAGTACAGGCCCACCAAACTAGTGCTACTCCGCACTGCAATTTTTTTTGCACTTACAGCACTTCGCTATACATTCTCTTCAGACAGATTCCATCTTCATGAACGATAAGCTCTCCACTGAATAGTTTGAAAGACAAAGACACCAAGAAAAAACATGCCAGTACAATGATAACCAAACTGTACTCCAGAAGTAGTTCTTGAGCAGTAATGAGTCTTGAGATTCTAGAATCACTGCTATATATGTTAATGTTTCGGCGCCCAGGTTGGTCCATGCTAGCGACCCTCTGGTATGTGTGACTTTCATAGCATTTAACTGGCAACAATTGAAATGAAAAATTTCATTTCAAGTGTTATGTGAGTGCTGATAAACTCACAAGTTGAGGTCTACTTCATAAAGGTCAAATAAGAATGGAAAGTTAATATCTGCAAAGACAACAGGAACTTGGTTGCTTTTATCACTCGCTAGGTGTGCCTTTATGTAAAACGCTCTATTCATTCATCAAACGAAGATTAATGTATTATGAAATTCAGCTTAATTTGCAATTGTATACTCATGGACGCAATTACACTATGTGTGAATTTAATGAGTTTGACGCGCGCTTACAGTAATCAGAGAATTTAGAATATCTCAGTTACTCGGGACGTTTTCAAAGTTTTAACAATAGCTTTAAAAAGGGTGATAAGCTGGCGAGTTTTGAACGGAGTGGTTACTTAAATATTGCACCTATGTTGAGATGCCACAGCTTTAATCAAGTACAGCCAAAGAAAAAAAATATCTGCCTGAACGATTCAATCATGATAATTCTTGTTTAGATGTGACAGATATATTACCTTTTAGAAATCATCTCGATCACTTAAGAATATCGAAAAATCTGGCAGTTTTAGTTCACACTCCGTAGACTTTATTGTTCCCAAATGTCTGCAGTTCAAAGCATTACACCAAGAAAACAACAGGGAAACCCATTTTATAGATCGGACAGAATTTCAATTCTCGAGATATTATTATTACGCAAGTAATAAAGCCGGCGGAGAATACCTCAACTCCAAGTTAAAATGCGTGCATGTAAGTCAGTCATACTCAGAGGTTTTAGACAGTGACCGCTGCTTTTTTAATCAGTTGTACTTATGGGATATACTGTTACTTTCAATACTTTCTACATGGTGCTTTCTTAACAGAAAAAAAAAGTTGACGTAGCTCTGAGGATTGGACGTATCACCATGTTAATCAAAAAGCGTACTCACGTATTCACAGGAAACTGATATGCGAAAGATTGTTGTATTAAATGAACTGAGGACACAAACCTGCAATATTACACTAGCTCAACAACAATGCCAAGTGAACTAAATACCATATACTGTCTAGCAAGTGGTGTGTAGACAGTTTAATGATTACAAAAATAACATGACTTCAGGTACATACGTTTAAATGTAATGCATAGATCATCTAAGTCGTGACAGTTAACAGGGAAAATGACCGTAATTTACTGTTTTAAATTTTTCCTAGTAATCAGTCAGATCAAGTTCCGGGGCGACGAGCGATATTCGACGTTACAAGCCACCGATTAATTTTCGCGCGTTCACTGGTCACGTTGTACAATATCGGACGGCGGGCTTCGGATTTGATATCCGTCGTCCGATTTTATTGACGAGCGAAAAACAAGAAAGGAAGTCACTTCTTCAGGTTTTAACTTTCCAGATCTAAACACGGTGTAATAAAATCGAATAAACCAACCTATGTGGATCTCACTGACTGTTTTCCCTTTGCCACAAAAACCGCCTCTTTCTGGCTTGCTGATGCAGTATCGCAGGATAATGTCCTTGGTTGAAAGATTGTCCTCAACATTTCACAGTTGCCCTCGAAGCGAACAGTTCATTCTTCGGCCTCGTGCATTATGCTCTGATACATCAGCCGCCGAATTACGAAAAAATGTCATTCATTGCTGGTATACAACGAAAGAGGATTTTTATCCTCTCTTGTATACAATTAATATTACGGCAAGTGAGACACACATAGGTCTGATTCCATCTTTGTCTCTCCTCATCTTCCACCAAAAGGAAATTTAAAATGATAAATGTCATTTTAAGGCTCTTATCTCGCCAAATTGTAGCCAAACTGTCCAAAACATCCCTTGCAACATGAAAAATGAAAATTGTTTTTTTTTTATTTTAGCTAGGCCCAATTTCCATAATTGCACAAGTGCAGTGGAATTCCGATTTTTCAAACCTCCAAGGGAAATGGAAATTGGTTCGAAAAATTGGGAGTTCGAAAAATCGAAGGTGGCATCAAATCACACCTGTTTTACCGTGGAATTGTTTTATAAGATCCAAGAAGGCAGACAACAACGGTATATCACTCTTGTTAATGTGTGACCCATCTTTATTTATCAACAAAACGTACATTTAAAACAAAACGAAATTTTAAGGATTTAAGCCAATTTCGGCAGAACAAAAACCAGTACTGTACTGATACATGTGTCTGTAATTTTGCGCGGATTCTTGACTGCATTTCCTTCCCTTTACTGTAGAAGAAAAAAAGTACCCTGTACTCCACGGTTTAAAGGAACAGCAAAATATTAATATGCTACGGCAAGAGCTTGAAAAATGCAAGTAAACAAAGGAACTCTGATCATGTACAGTAATTCAAGACCCTCGATTGTGTAACAATGGCGTTGTAGTTTCTTATGACTTCAATGACAGATTTGTCACTTGCTTTGTAATTTAAAAAACGCATGAAAACACCTTCTCCGGAATTTGTTAATTGCATTCAGGTGAGTATGTGGCTAAAACCAGTTTTTGTTGGTTCCTGAGCTTTCAGAGTTCGATAAATCGAATGTAAATTTTTGAACGGAAGAAAGAATTAGTTCGAAATATCGGGAGTTTCGAAAAATCGAGCATTCGAAAAATCGGGGGTAAAATTACAGTGTTTGACTGAAGCAAATCCAAGGGAAACGACTTTTGGTTCGAAGAATCGGGAGTTTCGAATAACCGAGTATTTGAAAAATCGGGATTCCACTGTAGGTCAAGTAGGAATGCCTCGAACTAATTTTAATGATGTTAAATAAGACAACTGCACTTCAGCCAATCAGGAGCCAGAAAAACTCTTGTATATTCTGCAGTATCCTACGGGTCCGTACGGTAATCATGGTAGCTTCCCGGCGTTCGCCACGGTGTTGCATTCGCCACTTTAAAAAACGAGCAGGAGCTTGGGACCAAGCGAAAAATATTGCGGAAATTAATCAAATACAAAGAAGGAAAGAGTATTTCAAAATTAGCAACCTTCTCAAAAGTTGAGAATGTTTCGATGAAAAGTCACTAAAATAGAAGTTTTTAAAAATAAAGAAAATCCCGCAAAACAATAGCCTCCCACGCAGTCGTTTTTATGGGGTAATACGACTCCCCTGGAACGGACTGCGTGGGAGACTTGCAAAACATCTCAATTTTAATCAGTAATTTAAAATCCTGGTTTCTAGAAGATGATGATGTTTCTTGTTAACCCATTAGTTCCCTTGCCAGTCCTACTCGTTTCTAAAGTGACCAATAGCAATATAAATGGTGGACCAAAATAAATGGCGAACCAATATAAATGGTGGACCAATATTAATGTATTTCGCGCATGGTCATCTTCTAATGTCTACAGCAATCTTCGGAAAATATCAGAGAATGGACGGATATATGCACGAAGATCCTTCAAGCTGTCTTCAGAGTTATTATCTGGCCCCTAATAGTGATATTTTAAAATACTGCAAAGACAAGTCAAAACTGCACCGAACTTGCAGTCGCAACGTGTCCCACTATGCAACGCGCCCCACGTCGGGAAAGAAATGTGCAAAACAACGGCTCTGCGCCGAGTCATGCAAGCTAGTGCATTTCTTTGCAAAGTTTTATCACGAGAAGGTGAACACGCGATCAGGTAAAATTTCTTTTTCAACTTGCAGTTGGACTCCGTTTCTGCGAGCTAAACCCGAATTGATCCACTTGGAATAATCAAAAAGTCCGAAGGAAACTGCGATCTAAAGGAAATTTGAGACGTCAACCTGAGTAAACTCAAATATGCCGTAAGATTTGCATGAATGATTTTCTGTAACGCAATGAGCACTTCTCAAAGAGTCTCAAGACAGCAAATTGCATTCGCAGCTGTGTTGAAAGGCGAATGTGTTGTTGAAATTATATTTCTATGCTATTTCTTCGAGCATTCCTGTTTTGCTAGGAAATTAAAGTGGTAAAGATGCAGAGATTCTTGGAGAGTTCACCCACGAGATCTGCCGTGACCTCGTGCACGTGAATGTCTTGTTTTGAAGAAGAGTTCACGTAGTTTGCCATAATTATAGCTTTTGGACTTTCTGTTTCTCTTTCTTGGATGGCATAAAAAACTGAATTGAGTCAGTTCTAAGTTGAGCCCGTATCACCGTATCAGACACGGTTGAGACGATTGTTTACGTTTTGCCATGTGAGATCACGTACGTAACATTCGTAACTTCTTGCGGCTAGATTTTCAACTTCTTGCGTTTCGAATGTTCTTTCTTCCGGGACGTCCCTTGAGCCTCCTGCCAAGCGCATGGGAAACGGGAAAGTTAAAAAAACATGCCATGAAAAATTCCATCGACCGAAACCTACACGCTAGCTGACTACGTCACCCGCGTAACAAGACGTTTGACTCTATTAGACTTCCAATGAGGATATACTCAATTAACCAGGTAAATTCTGGAATTCAATTGACACCCAAACTTCATTTAAGCATATCCGTATTAAAATTCTAACATTACCAGGGGTTTCCGCTTAAAACCGCCAGATTTGACTGAGTTTGTCATTAAACGTCAAGTGGTTATTTTCACGAAACAAATGCCCGCTTTTTTAGCTATCTGCACTACTTTTGGAAAAAGCAATCTTGTTTAGATGATACACGCGAACAATCGCGTGGGAAACTTTGGCCTCTTCAAAAACAACTCGATAACATGGCGCTAATCTGTGATATCCTGTTAATTAAATAGCATTTGCAAAAAACATCTGCGAATTTTCGTGACTCGGAGCCAGGAGATAAGCATCACTTTTTAAAAGGTCATCTTTACATGTTCGAGAAAAAAAAATTCAAAACTATTAAATCTGTCGTGAAATGAAAAACACCCACTTTTGTTTTGCAAACAAAACGGCCCATCAGTTTCCACGAGTTTAAAGTACCTTTTTTCTAATAAGTGTGCCCATTATGCACTGCTTAAAGCACTAAATTGACTTTCCGTGTTTACCACTGGAAAATGGATTTGTAGTATTGACGTCACATGACCCTGTGTCCTTGTTTATAATTCCACGTTAACTCACTTAATAGCTTAGGATGAGCTGCAAACATTGCCTATAGATAGCACAGCAACTTGAAACCCACCACCAGGACCCACCTTTTTATAATAAAGAAGAAAGGAAAAGCAAACTACCTCCCCAAGAATTTGTGTAGGACAGCCTTGCAGAAAAGGAATGCGGAAACTATTTTTTAGTTAATTGCCGTAGTTGCCTCAGACAGAGGGCTATAATTTAAAGGAATATCTTTAGAGCTGTTTGTTATTTTATTTTTGTGATGATGATAATCCTGTTTACTTATCCGTTCTCAAAACAATTGAACGCCTTAAGCTTGGCATATTCCAACCCAATGAAAATTTAGAACAGATGGGCGTCGCTCACGTACAAAAACAAATCAATATTTTCGCGGGCTTTCAGGTTTTCAGATCCCGTTGAAAAACAGCCCACTTCAACATTTATCTGCGGAAGTATGTTAACATCCGGTGACGCACTTATTACTTTGTTTACTGTTTTCATGCTATAAATTCACTCACTAAACTCTGGAGTCGTCATATGCAAGAAGCATTACCTAGAGCTCTACCTGGAGTTCACTTATTGTCAAAACTGAATCAAAACATTTACCTAAGTACTCATCAAGCTTAAGACAATGGAGATCTCCAGAGCATCACAGTCTTCAGAGGCGCAGAATTTCTACCGTAACTCTTCCAACATAAGATGCCACTACATTAGAAGATATTCTACCCAGGAGTTTATTCTGGAATATTGCATGGTACTTTTAACTGTGGGATTCTTCATTTTGTTATCGCTCTTCTTGAAGCTAGTCAAGTACCATTATTCTACGTCAGGAAAAATGGGCACATCAATTTGTCAATAAATTTAACCGAACCAAAAATGCAAAGAAAAAGACAGGACCGTTGAGATGCGTTTTCAGTCAGTGGAGATTACGACTAACTGACCTGCAGCAGGCGCTGGCTTATTTACTTGGGGATGAAAACTAGGAGGCCAGAAATAGGCGGAGGAAAGTGGACTAACAATAGCGGCAATTGGTCTGGAGTATCGTGACTTTAGTCAAGAGTACAACACAACTGCAGGACAAAATTAATTCAAAACTGAACTGGAGCTGATATATGCAATCAGATCATATCCCGCTGTGGGTGTGGTGCTACAACTGAAAAGAAGTCCTAATGTTACATAATGTTGAGGTTAAGATATTACATAATTCAAAAAAAAAACAACAACTGTCCTTCAGTTTCCCTCGGTGTGGATTATATGGGTCGAGCAGTTCTAACATTAACATCAAACACTTCAAACCGAACATAACATCGTTAAAAATCCTAGTTGGCAGGTAGTAGACTTGTTCAACTTAGGTCCACCACACCCTTATTACTCTGACACCCGGCTACCTTCTTCTCGAAGACCTCACTTAAACAAATTCGAAGAAAGGTTTAAAAAGGAACATGCCACAGAGTGAACACTAGTTTTTCCATGTGTTGTTGTTGTATAATATTTTTATGAACCAAAGGTGTCAAGGTTTCGTTCAAGCTCCTCGAAGTGAGCAGTACCATTTACTTCGTTCTTCAGAACATACTAGAGAATAACTATTAAACTTATTTTCTTTTGTCGGTCAGTCATGTCTTTGTCATTTAGTCATTTAAGGACTTCGAGGTGTTAACAAACCTTATTCTCTATAAAAGGAGTGCTCTGAATTTTGGACGAAATTCATCCACTTTGAATGTTTTCCATTTTCATTATCCCTCCTCTTTCAAAAGCTGAACCAAATCACAGCATTCGTGTTTTTATTATCATATAAAGGTAGACCCGAGGGAACTTGGCTCAGTATTTTGACTGAAAAGAAAAGCCTGTTACAACTAGGCATGGGCTTACTCCAAGCTTGCTGGCACTGATATTGCACTGCTGGCCATTTTTTTGTTCCCTGTTCTTCCACATCTGTAACGGATAACGGATAAAAAGAAAACCAAACAAAACCTTCACTCCTGCTCACCGCTCCCATTTCATACATCCCTTCCCTGCTTTGTTTTTACGGTGCCCTGGCCGCGCAAGAGATACTTTAAAGAATCCACATAAAAGAGGGGAAGGGAAAAGGGTTGATCAGCTGCGGTATTTGTCAGGCGAGCTGCAATGCAAGGTAACCCTCACTGCCTCCTCCCCCCATCCCCACCCCCCCCCCCCTCCGCCGAGAGAGAGTGGTGTCGATATTCCCTTGTTCTCACGGTCAAGGACTTGTGCCAAAAGCGCGTAAGAGGTCCCCACGCCAACTTAACCAGACACGCCACCCCGTGTTTCTTCACGCCACCCCGTGTTTCGTCACGTGACCACCTCTTTCACGTTTTGCTTTTTTGCTTGCCAATCTGTAAGTAATTCAAACATTTAACAGCAAAGCGTGATCTCTTTAATCTCCGAGATTAAAGAGATCACGCTTTGCTGTTGTGGCTACCTGTCAAACCGAAGAAACCAAGTTAGCTTTTTTTTTTGTTCACGGTATTGCTCTCTATGAATCTTACATTATGAAATGCGTGACTTTCTCCGTTCTGTGCTTACGTCTCATCAATCCAATTACTGTAAAATGATATTGCTCTTATCCGTTCCCAATACAAAGACCCTTTTTATTAGTGTTTGCTAAGATCTATTTCACTCACGTACGCACCATTTATACTATGCTATATTTAGCCGTGAAAGGATATACTGTTTTCCTGTGTTTAAGCTGCTCAAGCAACATTTCACATAAAAATTTACCTTACTGTAGGAATTGCCATGTGTTTATTACTAATTCTAGGCCTTGAAACAATAAGAAGTTTCATATTGTCATTGTGAAAATTTCAGTTGAAGAGTTTGTTTCATAACGCTTATCGGAGTTTTCTTGGGGGGAGGGGTGGAGGAGAAGGGGGGGGGGACGACTGCAATTGCAACTTGGATGATTTCAGCACAGGTAGCCCAAGCTCACTATTTTAGGCCTTCAAACAGTAATCCAACCCTCCTGTCGACGATTATAAGAGTTTGTATGGGAAATCTTTCTTTCACTTCTAAAACCGAAATAAAATTGCCTACAAAACTCACCGTTCTCGTTTTCTTGTAGTTTCCTGAGAAGCGTACTCTCTACGCTTCTCAGGGTGGAAAAGCGTCTCGCTCAGAGAGGTGTTTTATTGATCCTTCGAGGCCTAAACCGCTGTAAAAACACTGAGAAACGCATGAATGAGCCAGAGGTGAGTTAAAAAGACAACTTTATTTTACATTAAGTACATTTTTAGCGCGCGTTATATTTTCCATACAAACTCTTATATTCGTGTACGTGCTGGGGCTGATAAGTTGGCCCGCTCGGAAAGGCGCCAAATTAACCTTAATTAAAGGGGGGGGGGGGGGGGGGGATATACTAGGAAACTACAAGAAAACGAGAACGGTGAGTTTTGTAGGCAATTTTATTTCGGTTTTAGAAGTGAAAGAAAGATTTCCCATACAAACTCTTATAATCGTCGACAGGAGGGTTGGATTACTGTGTTTGAAGGCCTAAAATAGTGAGCTTGGGCTACCTGTGATTTTAGTAACAATTCATATGTGGGGCAATATTGGTGAAGGGCTATCTGAAAATTTTTATGCAGGATTATCAGGCGTCTTGTAAACCTGGATGATTTACGACAACTTTCGTTACCGATAAATTTGCAAATGCGCAAAATCGATGTACGGTACCGCTCAGCGAGTAAGGGACAGAGGGAGGCAGAAAAATACCTGACTACTGCCGTACCGTGCATTGAAACAGTCTTATTTACAGTAAAGAGTTATTAGATTCGGTCCGTTTAAAACAACAATTCGGACTGCATACTTTGCTCATGTAAGACCTGTAACGTCACGCGACGCCATGTTCTGTTTTAACAGGTTCGTACCCATGTTTGTTTATTGAGACCAGAGGCACCAATGGCGTCAAACGACTGGAAAAAATAAGCACAAAAACAAAAACACATGCTCTATTGACCTCTATTAATTAGACGAGTCCGTTTCCATGTTTTTTCACTGATTGAGATTATGGGTGCCAATAGCCCAAAACGGGAAAAAAACACAAACAAACAAACAATCAACCGAAACCAAGACTTCGAATCCGACGCTTCGCTTCATCATGTCATGGCTCGTTTTTAACTAGGGGCCAAATTTTGAAATAAAGCCTCTCTCTACAGTACTAAGGAGAGTCGATAAAGGATGGAGCATGTGACTTTCTGGACCATCCCAGAACATTCCGAAACATCCCAGAATCTGATGAAATATTACGAAAATTAAAATAAAACCATAAAAAGGTAGTCAAGAACAGTTTTACCCATGAAAACAATATGAAGTAACATCAGATGACGCGAAACCGGAGTGCAATTAATGGATCGGGACCTGAACATAGAGGAGAAAAACGTAGAGAAGAACGGGATGATGGAAACATAGCCTTGGGTGAAGCAGAATTCAGCCTTCTAATAGGCCTTGCATAGCCTCTATAGAGCATACAACGTTCCGAGATGTAATAACAACAACACTGAACCGACCTTACTGGAAATATTAAATAATGCTTCGGGATGTTTTGGGCTTTTACTGATACCGTGGTATTTTGGCATAGCACTGATTTTGAGAATCTACGCGAATATCACACACGAAGCGGTCTTTAGCGCTTACAAGCAAGAGTCACCCCCAGATACCACGCAGCTCTTAACAACCTCTAATTTCATTGATTTGAAGCCCTGTAAGAGCTGCTTACCGCCTGAGAGTCACGTTCGTGTATCAGTTGGAGAGCTTGGGCAGCCTGTGATTTTTGATACCGTGGACACGGGACTGTAGACTCACTCTATTTTGACCAGTGCAACTGGGCAACAAAAGCTGTTCCAGATAATGGGAGCTTGAAGCAGCCAGTGGTTGCAATAATAAACAATTGAGTAACATCAAGGGAAATGCTTTTCAGTCCGAGATAGCGGGGTCTAGTGTATGTCTTCCATAATCCTATAAATAAGCAGCTTTCGACTGGTGAGTTTCTGTTTCTCTGTAACCAAAACAAAAAGTCCCTGGTATCGCTTTACGCCGAAGCGCACCAAAAAAGTACTACAAATAAACTACGAAGGCATGGTAAGTCTTTTATTCTAAATCCAAAATAGGCTGGGCAAATAACCACAGAAAGCTCTTATAGTTTACATAATTTACGTCATTACGTAACCAGGATTATCAGAAGCCTGGGATAGCTGTGGTAATACAATATAAAATGCCGGGTCACGGTCACGGATCTTAGGTAATGCACCGTAACCATCTTTTCTTCCTCAATCTTTACTCTGGAATTTTCCATAATTTAGACGGCTCAATCGAAGCTTTCGGATTAAAAGAAAGGAGAAAAACAATTGATATTATCGGTATTCGAGAACTCGAAAGACCTCTTCGTCAGTGCACAAGCTCTAGACGCAAGCGTCATCAAACAATCCTCAGTGTATTATTTCGACATCAACATCACGTACGTCTGAAAAGTTTTCAGCGTTGTGATTGGTCGAAAAGGGCCATTGCGCGTCATATGAATTCACGCTGAGACCACTAACCAATCACAATCAGCATTACTTATAATGCCAGCACGTAGATTTGTAAACCTAGTAAACAGACCTGGATGGGTGATCACGTATTCTAGGGCTTTATTAGCAGAGTCAAGAAGCAAATTCTGCCTTTTTAGTTGCCGTTTGCTTTTTCAGCTGCGATTGCAAACTTCCGAATTTGTTCCTTTTCAAAGCGGAGTAAAAGTCTATCAAGCTAGTAAGTACTGGTGCTTTGAAGATGTTCCCAGAGAATGTATCCACGGGTATTTTCTTTGAAACAATTTCAATAGTGTATTGAATTTGAATTTATTCTTCTTTCCAGATAGGCGAAAGGTTACTTGACGGCACAGAGCGGTTACAAAAGACTGGAATAAACAGAACATAAAGGTATGTGCATATATCCCCAGTAGGAATATCCTGTTTTGTGAACGCGGCTACAAATCTTTTTAAGAATCGTTAATTTTCTCTCAAGCCACGCTATTTTTGTGGTCTCACGAAGGCAACTTCTCGCTCTGCAAAAAGTCAGTTCGGACATGCAAGCTTTTTTTACAAAAACACAAACGCTCATAAAGGTCACCAGTTTTATTCCATACAGTCGGCTATAGAGAAGCTAGTTGCTAATAGTATCTTCTCTTCTTCTCTACACTGGGATATAATTGAATTCTGATTGCGAAATGCTAAGTTTTAGAGTTTCGTCAGTTATTTTGTGATTAAAAGCGACCACAGAATTTAAAAATCCTAGGGTTGAAAACGCATTTCTCTCTTAAGGATATAACCGTGGCCGAAGACAGAAAACACATGAATTTTCGGTCACTGCGGAGGCTAAGCGAACTACTACCCAAGCTGGGCTGACGGAGATGCATCATACTGCAGAACTAAAATCGCGCTATATATTCTCTGAATTAAGTAAGATACCTACGGTACAATTAATATGCATGCTATAAATTAGTAAGACTGAGAATTGTTACTTACCCAAAACTTAAGATGATGCCCACAAGGATGATAAAAACCACATACACAGTCTGATGACGCATGTCGCGCCTTGTTCCGAATTCCGGTGATAGAACAGTACACACTTTTTTTATTCTCCAATCAAAGAAATCCCCCCCCCCCCCCCTTGAGAAAGAAAAGAAAGATAGGCAAAAAAATCAGAAATACAAAGTCACAAAAGGGTCAACACAAGTAAAAAAAGAAATAAAATTTTTGAGAAGATCTACATGGTTATAATGAAATCGATTTGTCCTTTTCTAGATCATACATATTTAAAATCGTTCATTTCTGTGTTATTTCTAGACGATGTCACCAAGTAAGAAATTTTCCCTTGAAACAAGTTCCTCTCAAATAACAAGTGCTGGCTCAGAGGTGAAAATACGCTCGTATCAGGACTCGGATTATCAAGACTGCAGAGAAATCTTTACACAAGGAATGGAACAGTTGATCAGCCTCGTGGCACGCCTGGTCTTCCCAAGATACTTCTGGCTTCTTGCAGTTTTAGGCGTGTTTGTTATTCTCGCGGCTTTCAAGTGGACCTTGTGGATTTTCGCTCTGTACTTGTTTGTTTGCGTGGTATTGCTAGCGCTACTGTATGTTGATGTCTATGTTGAGTGCTGGAAATACATCAATTCCTGCTTGGCAACAGACTTAAAGGACATTGATAAGAGTTACATGTCAAATGATGGGTGTCACATGTGGGTGGCTGAGTGGGAAGGAAGAGTTGTGGGGATGGTGGGACTCATTCATAATGACAACCACAAACCAGGAGTTGCTGAGTTGCAGAGAATGTCTGTATCGCCACTCTGTAGACGAATGGGAATCGCTAGGAAACTACTTGATGAACTTCTGCAACACGCCAAGGATCAGCGATTTGAGAAGGTTGTCTTGACTACCACCAGTGCACAGACACCTGCCATTCGACTGTACAAAAAGTGCGGCTTCAAACTCATGGCTGTTTTTCCTTATCCTCAAAAGATTCTTGCAGATCTGCAATACACTTGCTTTGACCTTAAGTTGTGAACTTACTCATGCACGCTTGGACTGCCCAAACAGAGCAGAAATCCTCGCGATCCAGTGCATAGGAGTAGTCATAGATGCTAGTGCTGCAAGCTGAAAACTGCACAAGTAGACCGGAGATCTGCTACCCTCGTCGGTCACTTCTGTTGATAATAAAGGAGAACAGTTAAACAAACAGTTAAACAAACCTGAAGTCTCATTAAAACAAACCGGACTTGTCGGAAAGAAAGTCACTCTGAAAATGGGAGATGAGATTGAAATGAAAATAGCTAAATGTTTTTAATAGTTTCCAACGAATGTAGATCATTGAGACATGTGAGTAGTTATTACAGTGCACAAATTTTTCCAAGTTGCGCCGCTGGTTTATAGTGTATTATACCTTTTTTCCACTGATGTTTAAGATCTTCTTAGTTGTAGATATGAGATATTCTCAACTACTCCCATTCTCAAAGTCACCTGCTCAGCAGGTTAACTGTATCACGGATGTGTCTAAATAAAATGTATTTGCTGAATACAATAAGCCTTGAGTGCGTACAATTCATGTCTCAATTTTATAACCCTTACGGCCAAGGGTTACTTTTTGTCTTTTTCTTTCTAAAAAAAAAGAGAACGCAACTCGCTATACCGTGTAAATCTCTGTGGACGTTAACCCTCAACTCACTTGAACGCCTCAGTACAGACTTCCACTTGACAAAAGAAATTGATACACACTGACAAACAGCAACAAGAATTTATTTCTCGGTATCTTTCATTTGAACGATCCGATCAAAACGTCTGAACGGACGCAATACGTGACCCATGGGCGGTAACAGGGCAAGGGTTAAAGTATTTCTGGTCTAGAATCGCAGCATCACAAAAGGATTTTATAATACCAGCCGCCCTCTCCGAGTTAAGCGTTGGCTGAGAAAACAATAAACAAAAAACAGAAACCGAATGACGCGATCTCTAAAAACAATAGAGCTTCGTGGTAACAAGGTGCAGTGAAATTAGAGGTTCTGAAGAGTTTCGTGCCCCGTGTTTTTTTAATGGACTGATTATCATGTTGAAGAAACGTAGGTAAAAACCGTTTTCCAAATATTGCACTTTGAGTCGTTGTCATGGCGAGTCAAATAGAAGGGAAGGGGGAACCGATTTTTACAGTTAAGGTAAAAGACTCGAATTTGCAATGGCGTCCATTTTAAAAATTCTATGAAAAACATGTTGGTCAAAACTAAACTACCCCGGTAGAACCTCCAAGCTATTTCGAATCCTTGAAGTGGGTTGAAAGAAATGGATTTTCCATGTCGTGTGTTTTCTCAATAAAAGGCCCGGGTATGGGCGCCATCTGAGATGATCTTTTACACACAGTGATAAATTGAGATTTACACTACTGAAAGATGTATTTTTGAAATTGTTTATAATTAAACCACGAGCTGCGAACTCAATAACATGCTACGCAAGCTTCCTTTTTATTTTAAGTATACACAATTCGGTCACATTCATAAATTAAATACACATTTTCTTTGCCCTTATATTAAGGGGAAATCTAATGACATCATAACTGGCTACCGAGATAAATCTTCTCAGGTCAACATATTGCTTACGTAAGACAAAAACAACACAACACTCGACAAGATCGTTGTGAAGTCCATAAATGGCTTTTAAGTTTATGGTTCGAAAAATAGACGCAACTAAAACGTAATTTGACTATCTGTGTCTGTTTAAGTTGAAAAAAAATGATCATAAACTTCAAAGCATTGCGGAAGAGGCAAGGATAGTAAGGAGTCCACCATGTGGCGCTCCCAGTTTTCTACCTGTGTGTTGTCCAGCATTCTTTCAGCCAATTTCGTCTGGAGAAGAGAAGACCAGCTTCCAATATTACTGACTAAAAAAATCTCTGATGTTCCTCAAGTTGCCTACAAACCAAAGTAGTTGTCGTTCCAATATTATCGAATGTTTGATCAGTCCTTGAAGACTTTTCAAGCAAATTTGTTCCTGCATCACACTATGCTAAGCTTGGGTCTTTGTCGCAGAAAAAAAAGAATTTTAATTTAGGAGAATCCGTACTTTTAAATAGCTGCTTTAAATTTAAATCGTTCTTTCCATAAGGAGTATCGTCACGTTGGTACAAATCTGTTCTCGATCAATCCAGATTCCAGTCGTCTTTACGCACCGTTCTCAGGAGCTTAGCAGACCATGCCAACACCAACAGACATCCAAATACAAAAGTGACAACACTATACTCCAAGAGAACCTCCCAGGTGGAATAGCATCTAGTAACTCGCGACATTTCCATAATAATCACGGTAATATAGCGAACCACCAAGAACAACGACACTTCTCTCTGGTTGCCAATGAAAATAGCCGGCTTTCAAAGGGAGCTATAATTTTATAAAGCACGAGCGTGTGTGATTGAGTTGGCGTGACGTAATGGTGGTCATCACGTATTCATCGTGAGCTAGCTGCTTGGGCGATCCGCGAGGGAGTTGCTACGTCTCAAGTTTCTGTTAATAGTCTTAGCGAGTATTAAAACCCTTGATTTGATTTTTTTTTTAGTTTACTTCAGCTCTTGAAATGATGATGCCATAAAAAATGAGGAAAAATAAAAATAAAAGAGAAAGCACATGCTATTTTTATCCCAGCAATTTCCTCCTGTGATTTGAAGCTTCCAGCCGTAGGCCCACAACGAGTTGCTTACGTCAGTATCACAGACATCGTTGCGTTATGAAGGTAAATGATGAAGTATGCAAATATGTATGGCACCTTAAAAATGTCGCAAAATATTTTTTTTTTTTTATTCTCGAATTTCCCGTTCACAGAAGTGACAAGAAGAGCCAAGAAGTTCCTTTCACCTCTGCGTGCATGGTTAAACAATTGCGTACATGTGTACGTCTCTTTTAGCCGACACAAATGTAGCAGTTCCAGTTTATCCAAAGTAGCTTGATTTTGTTTAGGTGTATATTCTAAGCGCTCAGCTACTCGTAAAGGTTCCAATCCAGATAGAGAGTTTTTCAACATCATCATCTTGTTTTTAGCTGGAACTTTCATACGATCCTCGGATAATTACGATTAGTCATTCCATTCACACTTTATGGGGTCTTCTCATTAAACGCATACAGCGAAGAGTGCTTCGCCCTTTAAAAAACTATTTTATTAGACAAGTCTGTTTTGTATACTGTTAGTTTGTCATGATGAAAAGTTCTTCGCGCTAAACTTTTTTCGTTGGAATATATATGTAAACCGGCTTTCTGCTGTGAACTCTTAACAAACCTTTAATTTCAGTCAGTTACTTTGTTTGGTTTATAAAGAGTACGTTAAAAATGGAAAACCTTTTCAGCTTTTCATGAAGAAAAAAGTTTTCAGTTCCTCTTCGACAATGAGCAAAGGTGTTGTGACACGTCAATTAAGATGAGGGGATATGTCAGATGGTTTTTTACATAGCTTGGGTATTTTTGTTAAAATCAACTCCAGAGAGTCTTACGAGATAGTTTTCCGGAGATATTGATTCCCAATCTTCGGCCTCGTTCTGATGTTGATCCCTGTTTGACTCGTGCCGACTCACAAAAACATCTCTACAACTGAAAACGTATACTACAATTAGAGAGGCCTTGTTAGGGGGGGGGGGGGGTACCTATGTCCTCCGTCTGAATTTTAAAACTAGTAATGTCGCAATTTCAGAACGTTCCAGTGTCGCCCGTCGGAATTTCGTAACTTGACCTCCTTTTTTCCATTGACACTTGTCATTGCCTTTTGAATATGACATCCCATGCGCAATAACGCCAAATTAACAATGAGCACGAGAAAATTTCGCCTATATTAGCTTATATTCCTGGCACATAGCGTATTACAAGAAAAACAATGTAGTATAGAAGTTTTAACTGTCAGTCAATTCAGTGTCCTGTAAAGCTAGCTGCAGTGGAAATTGAAAAAAAAAGAAAGAAAAACAACTTGTGAATGTTATATGCTAAAGGTCCAAGCGATTTGGACGAATAACTGGTCTCCCGGATGCGGTGCGTAAAAGCATTCTGCCAATGACCACGTCTGCAGGGCTGTCATCCTCAGAATCTTGATCACTGTCCTTCTCACAACTCTCTACTTCTCTCTCGGGCACATGGAAGGTCTTTGATGTCATTTTAATATCTGAGAAATGTCTCATACGATGCCTCGCTCAGTTTGACAACATTTGTCTCTCTGGAAATGTCCTTCCCCTACTTTGCCCACTATGCCATCTCGATGGATGCTTACTCTTCCATGTAATCTAAACAGAAGACAGTCTTTTGAAGACTGTCTTTTGAAGACAGACTTTTGAAGACAGTCAATTGAAGGAACGAATAATTTAATTTCACAAAGAGAATTAAGTTCTTTGCCGTTGACGTCGGTTAGAATACTTCCTACAAAGATGGGTCCTCTAAGCGGGAATCCACGAATATGATCGCGTTTCACTACCACCACACTATTAGCTTCAAATAAACATGCCCCCCCCCCCCCCCCCCCCGCTAACTTGCTGCATCTCTGTGACCTCTGTATGTGTAGCTGTGATTTCATTCGTGGCGGAAAAATCTGGAGGCCTTGGAAGAGGATCCAGTGTCGCGTATGCGTACAGTGGAAGTTTCCCCACATTGTCCCTCATCATCTTTTGATCCTCTTTGCTCATCTCCACGGAGGCTGGGTAAGGTATTGATGAAAAGTCTCGGAAGGGGATCTTCGTACTCTCGGGTGCTTCATAGTACGAGTGTGGTGAGGTGTAGTACACAAAGCCAGTGTCCGTTAACTACTTTAGGGACTCGCAAATAGTAGTGACGAAGAGGCGAGCAAACTCTAAGACGGTGGGCATGTCATTTCTTGAGCACATCTGACTGTAGAAGTTCTCCACCACAAGAGTCAAGGTTGCAGCCAGTGTAAGATAACTTTGAAATCCTGGGTTTACCTCCTGGAAAAAATCTTTCATTGACGACCATTACTCTATAAGTCGACTTTTTGCAGATATAGTTCCCTGCGGTCCCTGCGCTGCTGATTTCCTCCCCATTTTCTCTTGGACCTGATCTATCCATAAGTCCATCAATGAGCTTAGTTCACTCAAAGAGGAAATAGCTTCTTCAATGGTGTGACATTCTGCTTTAATTTCGCGAAGATGTACGCCAATCATTCTGCACAATGAATGGAGTAGCTCAAGGAACTTGCAGAGGGAATGGGTTGGAGTAATGAATTTTATGGCTACCACAGTTGTATCTACAACAAAGATGGATTTGCCTTCAACGCACAACGCTGTTGGCTGAGAAAAGGAGGCTGCTAAACTGAAACCATCTCGTGACTTGCCTGCACCAATTCCGGCAATCACTCGGATATCTGAGTTTGCCTGTGAAAAACGTCAAACCACGCGAGATGTCCGGTCTATGAAGATATCGCTCCCATACGAGGACACATCCAGCCCATGAACGGTATGGCAAAATCGTGTCCCATTTCTACCTATCACCTGGCTTTCAGAAGTTGAGGGATTGAACTTCGTGATGCCACCATTACTGCTCGAGTCAGCAACGTACACGATGTTTCCGTCAAAGGCCAATCCCATAGGTTGTGCTCCTTCAGGAAGCTTCATAAGCAAGCTTACTGTTCCCTTTAGAAAGGCCCCATTGTTGTTGATGCATACATGATAAATGGAGTGAGAATGGCTGTCAGACACCATAAGCCAGTCAGATGCTGCAGCGATTAGCCTGAGAAAACAGCCGACGTTTCGCGAGGTCGCCACTTGAGCCCTCGCAAAACGACGTCTGAGTAACGAGCGCAGAAATTCCTTACTGATGACGCGTCACTACCCAGATCTAGGTAGTGCTTCTGATTGGTTGAAACGCGCAGAAACTTCGTTTCAACCAATCAGAAGCACTACCAAGTTCTGGGTAGTGACGCGTCATCAGTATGGAATTTCTGCGCTCGTTACTCAGACGTCGTTTAGAAGCACTACCAAGATCTGGATAGTGACGTGTCATCAGTTTGGAATTTCTGCGCTCGTTACTCAGACGCGAATCTGTTGTCAATTAGCCTACTCCAGATTCCACGATAGTATGTGGGATGAATAAGATCTAAGCTGTCTAAGAGCCTGGAACAGGCTTGTTGTAAACATTGCAAAAATGTCAAAAAAGGATTCATTTCTGGTCACTGACAGATGTCACTGATGGTAGTGATAGAAATACGAAGCCACATAATGTCCATAATAAAAATTACTTATGTCTCTAAGTAATTACCTCGCCTTTGTTTATTCTGCTTTTTCTTAACAGACCTTTACAAAATAAAGTTTGAACAGCGCAGGCTGTTCTGGTTTTTAACAAAAACAATTATTGAGTCACTATTGTACTCAGGACCGTACCAGCCTGCCCTTGTAGGACTTGTAGGTCCTTGTATAGAGACAAGACAGACAGTGGTCAATTAAAACCTTTAGTTTTAATTTGATGATCTCTGATATTCACTCACCTAGTTTCTCTTTCCTTTGGGACTTCTCCTTTTTGTGACTTTTGTGTTTTTTCCGATCTGCATCACCTTTGTAACCTTTGTGTTTCCCCTTGTGTTTCCCCATTGTCTGATTTTTTTTCTCTCAAAATGATTGGCCTTGCGTCCTTTGCGACCCCTGTGAAATCGATGGCAATCGAGACGATGAGAAAGACGGAGAACCTGGAAACCTGGCCTGTCTGACCTGACAAAGACCTGATGTCATATGACTCATATGAGCACGTGGGATCGAAGTTCATAGTTTGTGATCACATGTCAGACATATGAAATTGATTTTTTTGTGTGTAAAATTAGTAAAGTGTACGCAAGTCACGCAAACGCTTTCGAATCTTCGCGGTCGCTGTCGGCATAGGTTAGTATTCATGTCGCTTTCGCTAATTCATCAGATAAGTACGTCGTTCGTCGCTTATTCGTGGCTATCATGTCGGCGTTTCAAGGCCATGTCGCTTGTCGGAATTTACCCCTAACAGGGCCTCATTAGAAACCACAAAATACCCAGCGAAAAAGAGGAGGGTTCAATCTATCGAATTCCGTCGCCAAACCTTTTCAGTACCCTGGGTTGACCGAAGCGTCATTTCTTAGCCTCTAGCTCCCGGACTATGAGCTTATAAAGGCCTATAAAGTAAACATTAACGGTTCTAAGATCAATATTATATTCCAAGAATCGGAAAACAACATTTTACCCTTTTATGGAAACTGCTCCTGTCTTTACTATGAATCTGCAGGTGCAATACATGTTTGTGTTCTAGTGTTGTTAATGTAATCCTGACTTACTGAATAATTAAAAAAATCAGTGATAGTCAAATTGAATGCCACTGTGGTTGACAAACAAAAACCTCCTGCCATCTAACATTTGGTTTCGTATAAAAGCGCAAAAGTTCTTCAGTCCATTTTGCTGTGACACTACCTCCAATTCGGCTTTTCCTTCCTTAACGAGGGTTTTCGTACCATCCTCGAATTTTGTTGCAGAGCCTGCAATAACACATTTTACAGGAAGTACGATACCGTTAAAAATAGGCTGTTTTTTTCTTCTGACTTGCATGCAATCTCCATTTGCAATGTTATAAAGGTGATGGTGAATTTTAAGCCTGGTGAATATATGAGAAAGATGTTTTATTCAGTTAATGACACAGGCGACTCGGAAAAAAATCCGAGTTCTCCCAACAGGAGTCAAACCTTTGTCCTTCTGATTAATATGGCTACTTTCTCTCCTGCGCTCTGATGCCGGCCAACACCTGTTTGTGTTTCGGGTGTTCCTTCGGGCTCTTATCAAGCTTTTTTAGACTTTCTCCTATCACAATTTTCCTTTTTTCTCTTTCATTTTCTAAAAACGTCTCTGTCCGTCTGTTAGGTGCTAAGGTCATTTTACCCTCTGCTTCAGCAACATATTTATAACCCTTATTAAATTTAGCTACTCCAGCAGCAGTCTGAAAGTCGCTTCTTCGTAACCCTGTTACAGTATTCCCAGTTTTCGGTGCCTTGGTACCGACGACACTGTTTAGACACTCGTTGCGTTGTGATAACAGTAATGACCGATTGGAGCTTGCCGCAGATCAACCCCTTTCTACTTCAGGGTAGATCAGTCGCTGTGAGGATAATTGTCCTAATCTTCGCCTTACCTACACCATTCCTTACATTTCTAATCGGCTCTCCAAATGCGTGAGGTACTATCGACGACAGTTCACACTGTCTTAAGACCTCCAAAGCGCATTTTGATCGAAAGCCCCAGCTAAACGTTGTAACACTGTTGTACAACGTTTAGTCAGATGAGCGTCTTGTTTTTGGTCAAACATTTTTTTTTTTTATTTAAGGCCTCGGTAAAGCTGATTCAGCACCATTCAATACTGTTCAATACTGTAGCTTTGAGCTTTGCGTCCAACATTGGACGTGTTATATAACGATGTTAGAAAGTTTAGCAGCAGCTTAAGCCTGTGTGTTCTAAGTTCTACTGTTTTTCTTTATTATTATATTTTTTTCAAATTTTTCAAATTTCAGTCTGGAGGCTCTCAATCCACAGTTTCTGATAAGTGTTTTTTTTTTATCCGCATTACGTGACACAAACTGCTGCTGTACAAATCTCACATCTTATACTCTAACATGAAATATTAAAGGCTGCATGGTTTTCAACATCAGATTTCCAGAAATTAATATATCTTCTTTTTGGCGACAAAATATTGGATTTTCAATAAAATGTGTACTTTTACCGCATTTTTTTGTGTTCTGTGCAACCTCTCGAATCGCTGTATCGAAAAAAAAAAAAGCTGAGAGTAAAGCTGAGAGTCCCGAACTTTGCACTAATTGCTCTTGTATACTGTGTCATTTGCATTTTTCACAATTACGGTATTTGTTTTTTCGTTGTCCAATTAACTTTCAGAGATAGAGTTAACGTGACAGAGGTAAACAATTCGTCAAATAAAAGAACATCATCGTTTTCGAGTGCAGGAGTTTGATAAGATGAACGCTTTCAAATACGTGTGGATTTTAATCCTAAGGCCGCCGCATTGTTAAGGTTTTCATCATCCGCACAAGGTAAGCCTATCATTATTATATTCACCTGCGTAAATTAGAATGGTCATTTTGAGTTGAATACTTAAGTTCATAGCTTTGTTTCTTTCCTGGAGCACCTTTGGAGGAAGTGTTTAAAACATAAGTTCACTGGGAAAATTTGAAATTTAGGTCTTCTCAAATGGCTGGAAATGCGTCTAAAATTAGTATTCTGGTAATACGTTAGCATTAGTGTACATTTTTAGTTATTTTGTGGATTATAGTTTATGAAAATCAGACAGTCGTTTCTGCTTGAATCGTATAAAAACTCTCTTCCAAATTGATAGTCCATGCTATTGTGTTCCTTAATTTTATTTGGACAGCACGCAGATCAGAATTTCATTTATAATATCATGGGTGACAAATTACTCCTTAATTTTGGCGCGAAATTTCAGCGTTAATTTATAATTTCACATGTGAAATTACAAAATTGCCATGGCAACGGGTCTATAGCCCAGCGCCAAGATGGCGTTGAGGTTATTGATGAAGATGTTTTGTGCAGAAGTACAGCGATTCTGAGAATATTCATTGAGGACACAATTGGTAATCTGTAAATTTTGACTTTTAATTGACTGAACTTCTCAGAAATCACCTGCGAGTAAAAAAGAAGAGATTATTTTAGATAGTGTGACATCGAAAATTTTTGAACGGCGAGCCAGTTGCAGCGATCGAGTGATTGACCGCGAACTCAGAGAAGTAATTCAGTGGATTTGGGCACTTCTTTGAATGGAATAAAGGTCAGTTTTTAAATACAAATTTGCCTCCGAAGTTTACTTTCGTTAAAACAAGTTTGCTGTGCGTATTTTGAATGTATTTGTGAAGCCTTCTGAGCCTTGCTCGATGGAGCAACGTAGTGCACGATTCAGTGAATTTGCCGGATAAAACGCGGATAACCTTTGCCAAGCGATTTGCTTTGGTACTTTTCAAGTAAAAATTCAGAGTCTGGTGTATTTTGCTGTCGGTTACAAAAAACACGAAATCGTCAAAGCGTGGTAAAAACTTGTCACAAGATTTTTTCATTATTTCACTCAGAAAAATGTGAACTTTAGCCGTTAAACCGTTTCAATGTTCAAGGAGTTCTCGATGCGATAAACAAGTCAAAACCCCACGATTGTGAGTGTAATTTGTCACCCATGATATTAATAGGTAATCAAATGGTATACTCGTGAAATTAGGAAATAATTTCACTTGCGTTTTGTCAAAATTTTAATAATTTCCCTCGCCTAAAGGCTCGGGAAATTATTAGAATTTTGACAAAACGCGCGTGAAATTATTTCCTAATTTCACTCGTCACCATTTGATTACACATACTAATTTTTCTTGGAATATTCGACTATTAATAATATTAAATTGGTTGCTTTTTAAGAGGCTCTGACTGTAAATATCGAGAATCGGCGGACAAGCTCAAAAAATCGAAAATCATGATAACTTGTCAGAAGAACACTTTTGGGGAGCTATCTTCGAAAATATTACTTAAACCTTCTGGAATTCTATTGTTTTCGGGAAATTCGGAAAAACGGTTTTGCTCAATTTATTACGCAATAATCAGGCTTAAAATTAAACAAATTGAAAGCGCTTGCTTTTAAACAATTTGCAACGCCAGAAAACAATTTTAATTTTAAATGATAGCAATACTCTTCTACTTTCTATCAATAGGAATTGCATGGAGTTTTGCTTTATTTCTGTGGTTTGGTGGTTCTTTGAAACAAAGCCATTTTGCGCACTTCGGAAAAAGGCAAAAATTGGTAAACTTTAGAGGCTTAAAATGGGTCTTGGTATGTCTAATATCGAATTGAAATAAACACTGTGATAAAGTTTGGCCCTACTTCTATTATAATATGAAATAAAAAATCTGGGCAATTCAGGCTCGCGCTGACAAAAACACAAAATCGCGAACCAGTGTTGCCAAAAATTGAACAATGAAATGAATGAAATGAAAAGTAGTAGTTTGGGTGAGCTCAATTTAGAGGATTTTATTTACTGAAGACACACAAAGAATGAACTAAAACATTCCTTCAATCTATTCTTGCATTTTTTTGGGCTTATACTATTTCTACGTAAAACTAAAGGGAAGGAGAAAAAGTTTTAAAAGTTCTACACAGCTGTTGCGTGACCTGAGTCACGTGAATATTTTTTGTCAATTTGTCAACCTACTTATGGCAGTTTTTAAATGCGGTCTCTTGCATTGGCCGCTGTTTTATGCATGGCTAGTTCTCCAGCGAATACCGTACGCATCCCTGTGTTTGGGGCATACTGTCATGTGCAGCTGATATTCCACTGGGCCGAAAATTGCGACAGGCAAGTCTAGAATTAGTTTCGTATACATATGACACCTTTCTCTTCGAGAGAAGAAAACTGCAAAATATAGTATGTTGTTGTGTACGTGATGCGATCGCTCTTTTCAAACGGCTACTAAGATTTTGGGCGACTTTTTGAAATGACACTATTTTGGCCAGGAGCAAAAGTGCATCATTATTATTATGATTTATACGCATTTGTCAAAAATTGTGCTGTTCCTATCGATATTATTACACTTGTATAAATATGTTTAAAAAAACGCAAACCACGGACGTTCTGGCAGCGGGATCGGTATTTACGAGTTCTAAATGCTGCTGTACATCTAAGAGATATTAATACACAGCTTGTTTGGTTTTACTTTGCAAGA
Organism: Siderastrea siderea; assembly: GCA_964030785.1. Taxonomy (NCBI): domain Eukaryota; kingdom Metazoa; phylum Cnidaria; class Anthozoa; order Scleractinia; family Rhizangiidae; genus Siderastrea; species Siderastrea siderea. The sequence goes on along the minus strand of OZ034974.1, from coordinate 18,161,777 downwards.
TCGCTGAGCACTCTTTCACGGTTTTAGAGGATAAGATTTTCATTGAAGAAGATTTTCACGCTTGCATGAACGTGCAGTGATCGGTTGCGTGACTGGATTATTTTGAGTGATACTTTTGTGTTCCTTACTTTACACAGCCAAACTGAGCTCTCAATTTATACGCGTACGTCAACTTTAATGATTTGTAAGAGGAACTGTTTGGATTTTCGAGAACAATAATTTTCCCCCCAAAAAAACTGCAAATAACAAAGAAAGGCCATTGGTGCTGCAGAGTATAGACATCTGACAAAAAATGATAACCCACTGCACTCTAGTTTCACCAACAATTTTCCAAATTTGTTCGTAGTTCTTCAGAAAGACAAATGAAGATATCAGCGAATGCATCATCTAGTAGAAAGACCATCCGAAAATAGTTACAGTAAACGATTTGTCATATTTCAAGTCGTCCTTCCATTACAGTTTTTTTTCTATTATCCAAATTATGCACATTTTGGCAACACTGGTTCGCTAATTTGTGTTTTTGTCAGCGCGAGCCTGAATTGCCCAGATTTTTTATTTCATATTATAATAGAAGTAGGGCCAAACTTTATCACAGTGTTTATTTCAATTCGATATTAGACATACCAAGACCCATTTTAAGCCTCTAAAGTTTACCAATTTTTGCCTTTTTCCGAAGTGCGCAAAATGGCTTTGTTTCAAAGAACCACCAAACCACAGAAATAAAGCAAAACTCCATGCAATTCCTATTGATAGAAAGTAGAAGAGTATTGCTATCATTTAAAATTAAAATTGTTTTCTGGCGTTGCAAATTGTTTAAAAGCAAGCGCTTTCAATTTGTTTAATTTTAAGCCTGATCATTGCGTAATAAATTGAGCAAAACCGTTTTTCCGAATTTCCCGAAAACAATAGAATTCCAGAAGGTTTAAGTAATATTTTCGAAGATAGCTCCCCAAAAGTGTTCTTCTGGCAAGTTATCAGGATTTTCGATTTTTTGAGCTTGTCCGCCGATTCTCGATATTTACAGTCAGAGCCTCTTAAAGGTTTTGTTATATGGATGTCATTACCCCTGGCTTCTTAGGTCCTTCTCAAAATGTACAATATGAGATGAAAAAACTGCCTCCATGTGTTCAAAAAGTCCCCAAGACATTTTTCCCTCGACCCATTACACCTCGATGTCACAGTTTTGCCGCTTGAGTTTCAAACACGAGTTTAATTAAAGTGAAAACTGCGATACTCAGGGTATTGTCCAAAAATAAAATACATCAAAGGCTTAAGAGTAATAATCTCAGATTATTTTTTTCTCAGCGCGTGAGCGGGCAAGATGAACCAAATCCTGCAATCTGATTGGTTCCGAGAGCGGGCGGAGTTTTCCGATCTTGACCGCGGTCAACGGTACGGCTCGAGTAAATCGAGCAGGAGTTAGCTACATGTATCGAAATTTGGGAAAATAAAGGGGTTTCTTTTAGTTATATTGCTTCCTGTGATTTCTGAGTTTTAACAGAGTAAAACAGCGTATTTTGCTGCTCTGGTGTCACAAACGGCTTCGTTTCATGGTTCATTTTACGCGCGCTTGCAAAACGTTGCTTTCCGAAAACAACAAGACACGTTTAACTTTTGAAAAACAACAAGAAAAAAATAAAAATATTATTTGCCGGCCTTGGTCGGTCCGTATTGAGAAAAACTGTGCCCTCGGTCTTGAGCACGGCCCTCGGCCTGCGGCCTCGGGCCGTACTCAAGACCTCTGGCACAGTTTTTCTCAATACGGACCTCCCGGCCGGCAAATAATATATATTTCTCGAACTAGGTCCGGCCACGGTACCTCACCGATTTGGCTGAAATTTTGCATGTAGTCTCAGTTTTGAGTCCTTACTACGAAATGGATGTTTTAAAGTTCCATCGATTTTTACTTTGAGAATTATGAACACGACCCGTTTTGAGCGCCTCCGAAGGGAATCCAATATGGCCGATCAAAGGAATTCTTGTCACTCTTCCTCCAAACTTACCATAAACTTTTAGCAAAACGGGTTTACACCACTTTAAAGAACTATCCTTTAACTGCTGTTTATCATTCATTATATTGCAAACCTTCAAATGTTTGGTAATGCACGAGCGAAACGTTTGAATGTCCTTCAAGGTTGCTATTGGGACACCTAAATTTACTGCATATTGAAAGTTAAATATCTCGCATGGTACATCGATTAAAGAATTAGCTATGATGCCTGAATGTAGCTATTATATAGCTGTTTTAATAAAGCAAATAAAAAAATAGGCAACTTCAGTGGTACGAGAGAAAAAAAATCAGCAAGTTGCTATTAAATTGTGATTATGGTACGGCCTTCGACATTACAAGATAACGACAGAGTTTTGATCATGATAAACGATCGAGTTGAATTAAGAAGCATTTGCTTTTAAACAACGGTTAAATACTTTCATACATTCTAGGAATATCGCTTGAATATAATATTTCAAAGAAGGATCACTACTACTGTTTTAAAATTGAGTATTAACCCTGATTGGAATATTATTTCAACCCGCCCGTATGTAAGCCGCGCGTTCGGCCGCTACTCCAATGAGTACATATCAAGAAACGTATTTATATTTTTACAGTTTGAGCTGCTTCATTAACGAGGCAGTAACAAGAAATCATATAAAACATGTACAGATAGTAAACAATGTTAAAGTTGGTTCGAAACTGCTTACCGGTTCTACTGAGATACCGGAGCATTATGCGTTGACCATTTAGGATGTTTTCAGTCTCCGTGATGATTTCCAACAGTCGTCAGCGTTCAGACAAGTAATTTCAGGACAAGCAACTGATTGCAAACTTGGTTACATTTCTGTATTTCGACTGGTGTGATATAAAACTGACACGGACAATCAAATCTGCGAATGGTAAAATCTTTGGTAAACTGGAATCTTTGCTAAGATCAATGTCGCAATTCTCTGTCTGCAACGCTAATTCAATTATAATCATGTAGCTATTTTTAAAAACTAATTTGTAAATTTGATGATTCAAGATAGTGTGGAAAACTCCCCTTCGCTTCAATTTTAACAATTTTTTCAATTATAACTTGTTTTAAGATAAATACTACCAATGAAAAAGTACTTTGGGGGCGTATTGGCACGCGAATGTAAAATTAACAACAGACAAACAAACAAACTAATTAATCATATATCCTGAGTCAGGTTAAATCTGTAAATACCTTTATTAGACGGACAAGTACTTTACGGAAAGAAAAAACATTGTGGCTTGTCAATAACATACCTAACAACTTAGAATAATCTCTCCCTTCATAGCTTTGCATTATTTTAGCTAAAAATATATTTTGTGGAAAACAATTTATTTTATTAGCAGACTAATTTTTCGCCGTTTCCCACGACTGAAACGAACAACCCTGTCACTTTTTCCATCGATCGAGAGTATTTGTTTCCCAGAACAGTTGCCGTTTGTCATGTCGGAGTCATGAAGGTTAGCTCTTCCAATATATATATATTTTTTCTTAACAGTTTATACCTCTTGATTAGTTACTAAGGACTGTACAGCGTAAAAGACAATAACATTGATGTTTGAACGAGCATGGACGTTACTCGGTTAACAACTTTTACTTGATTCATTTAGGTGTTTGTCACTTTATGACTATCAGTTCAAACGGGGAACCGAAAGTACTTTGTTATGGCAAAGTGTGGATTTTCGAAGTTTGTTGGCGACTCTTGTGGTCAAAGTGCGTCATCTAATGTCACAGCCGAATGCATTACGCTTTTGGAGTGCGATAAAGACATAAAGCCGCATTTGAGAGCTTTCAAAGTGATCGACGCCGCGCTTGGAAACGAGATGCAATTGATCTTTGCAAGAGCCGGTAATTATAACGGAATAACTATTTAGAATTTTTTGTTAACATAGCAATAATAATAAAAATGAATTACTTGTTTTCTTTTCTTCTTATTGGGGAATGTGTCGCGTTATAGTTTCTAGATCCCTTTGGGAGGGGGAGAGGGAAGAAGCTGCTGGAACCTGGGCCCTTTTTAGGGCTCAAAACCCCGGTATCGATATTTTAAAGCTTCCTCTTGTAAAGAGTTGCTCATCTATTATCTGTCTGAAAAAATGAACAAAGAACTGGACCCCTTGCCAACTATTTTTATTTGTAATAGTAGTGTTAAAATACTTTCCATAGGTGTATTTGAATTGACTGATGAACACGAGCGCGTGACAATCTGTCCTTGCCATCGTGACAGTTACGGAATACGTTGGAGGTGTAACAAGACGCGTTGTTGCATTCAGGACGAATTCAGTGGACATTCATCACAGCCACCTAAAGGGAGTCGTGGTGTTACCCTAGCTCAAGCTAAAGCCTTGTATGCGGAAACAGGAAAAGTTGTTCATGTTGGCTCGCGTAAGTTCTTAACATATAATTTGAAGAATGCTAACAACAGGGTTAGTAACACCTCACGCTGTCTTTGTCGCCATCATCATCACCATCATCATCATTGCAATGAGGATGCCAGGGCTAGCGAGAATAGATAGGTAGCTAACCGAAATGCCTTGACATGTAACAGATTTGATGCCGGTTCTTGAATTTAGAAAAAAAAAAACCTTTTAAAATAACCATTTTTTTCTTCATTTAATTATCTAGCAATATGCCTACTGTGCAGGCAAAAAATAAGTCAGATAGCAAAAGCTGCTAACGAAATCAGTGAGAACCAGGAAGTGTATGATGATGAGGAGGAAGAACCCGGAGCAGATGGAAATGAAAAGGAAGAGGAAGCCAATGAAAAGGATGAAGTGGAGAAAGAAGAGAATGAGCAAAAGAATCGTTTTCCTGAGGAAGAAATTTCTTATCTTCAAAAAAAGCTCGATGAAATGGATCTGCAAGCAATTCCTGTCCAAACAGAGTCCGGGTTGGGAGAGTCAGTAGCTGAATACCAAGGAAGCACGGTAAGCCATGTATGCCTCATTGGTTAACTGTTACGTCATCTGCACGCTGATGTTTAGCAACAAAACGCTATAAAAAACTCCGTGCTTACCGTTTTTACTCGAATAACCGCCTCCCTCGAATAAGCGCCGCATTTGGGACAAAAAGTTAATAAGCGCTGCGGTCCCGATGCGGCGCTTATTTGAGGAATTTCGTTGAGCTAAAACACAGCTACTTAGCAACTATAAGCAGCATTGGAAATTTCTTTTTATCAAAGCGATGTTGTAGAAAGGGACTGAGATCGTAGCTGAGTGAGGACACCACTTATAAAGTAATTTAAAAGTGGCGGAAGAGACGAATAATGACAATCAAAAGACGCTTTAAATAGTTTCTGTAAAATTTTCGCACAGATAAAAAGGAAAGATTTCTTTGTCGCGTCCAGTTCATGTTAAATAAGCGCCGCCCTCGGCTAAGCGCCGTATTTGAGGGGCGAAAAATTAATAAGCGCCGGGGTGCTCTTTCGAGTAAATACGGTAGCGAGAAATCAACGAGAAAGCTGTATGACAGTTATTTAATATTTACTTCTAAAGACGAAAAATTGAGGTTGATTCAGTTTAGTACACGCTGTGTTCGTACAATAAGCTGTTCAGCTTCCCTTTCAATCGCTCCATCGCAAACTTTCACATTCGCGTACGTTTAGGTTCTTTCGCGAGCCTGCTGCTGTACTGTTAGGTGGTAAGTTGGTTAAAAGTACCGTACAACTGAATTTAGCCTGTGAAATTCGCCATCAAAAAAGAGGCGTTCGCTCGTTCTAAGCGATCTGAGATCTTGTATGTTCCAGGCTTAACTAAATATATGTTTTGTGAAGCAAGAAAGCACCGATTGACTTGCGGTCGCGGGGCTCCCGTCGTGCAAAAGGCCATCGTTCGTACTAGATTTGACGTCAATCAGTTGGATCATTTTCTCAATTTTGTAACTAGCCCTTACATCGCACAGGACCTGCCATTTGGCGAGCGGTTGCTAAAGTTGTCATCTGGAGAGGTAATTCACACTCCAAACGTCATCAGAGTGTCTGTTAACGAAAGAATTATCGATCAGTATTTACAGTATTGCAAGGAGTGTGAAATGACCCCGCTCAGCAGAGTTACGCTTCGCCGCGTCCTGTCCGCTTGCAGCGCATCAGTGCGAAAATCCCTTCAAGGGCTTGACTACTTCATTTCAGAAGGAGGCAAGGCCTTTGACGATTTGCTGAAGTTAGTTGACAAGCTTATGGGCTGTGGGATCCAATTAAAATATGCTCATGATCTTCAAAGAGCGCTCAAGTCAGCGAAAAGTTATCTCAAAAGTGACTATAAAGTAAGTCTTCTGCTCAGAATTTAAAGATATTGTATGTTTTTAGCCAACTGGGCCTTGGCCATTTTTATCTAAGTATCAGGTGATATAATTATTTATACGAAAATTCGTGCGCAAAAGGAGTGTTACCGCAACCAAGAGACAAATTCCTTCGGTTATAAGCAGTGAGTTGGTTTATAATATCATTCAGTTGAGGCCCTGTTTTGAGTTTTAGGGATAAAAGATAACGGGCAAAATTATTTTAGGGATAAGAGATAACGTTAAATACTAAAAAATTACTGGAATAATGGATAAAATGAGATAGTTTTAAGGATAATAAAAATTACAACTTCGGTGGTTTTAAGGATAAGGGATAACCGCTCCCTGGTGTCATAAGGATAAGGGATAACCAAACACCCCGGAATAACAGGGCCTCATTATTGTTCACAGGGCTTTAATTCTGTCTACCGACATATATTAGAGAGCTCCTTGTCGGGGGGTAAATGTTGGTTTTAAAAGTAATTGGGTTAAGATCTTACACCGTATGAAAAAAAATGTGTATAAGCGTACTGAAACTCCTAAATATAACGATCTAAAGCACAAATCACATGCGGGTCTACGGCCTTAAAACGCTCATGACATCAGGGTCTGAGGTAGCCCTCCTCGGTGATATGAGCTTTTTTTCAGGCCAAAAAAAAATGATCAAGCTAAGACCGTAGGTTCATTCGCAAACATGCCTTAGTTAATTTTTGTTGTAATGTTTTTGTAATGTTTTTTCTTTAAACAGATCAACATTTCCAGCTCGCGCGTTCCAGATCATTGCAGTACTTATGCTTTGAGTGATCCCAAAGATTCAAGATTTACAAGCAACTGCGACCACGACCATGATCTTCTCTGTGAGCGATGCGAGGAATTGAAAACTACGCTATCTGGCATAGAGGCGGCAATTTCTAATGGTTCCTTTGAAACAGAAAACGAAAAAGACGACGCCCAGTATGTGTTTCAAGAGGCTGTGACAGCTATCAACAATTGGAAAGCGCATCAGCTGCGTGTCGTTAATCAGGATAGAGCGCGCAGCGACGTGATCGACTGCCTAAACGAGACAAACATACTGCTTATTCAAGACTGGGCAATGAAATTTCTTCCGAGACTGTACAGGGAGTCTCAAGGGGAATGGTTTGGCAAAAGAGGCCTTTCGTGGCACATTACAGTCGTCTTGAGAAAGAAAGAGGAAGAAATTGAAACGCAAGCCTTTATCCATATAGTGGAATGTCGCGCCCATGACAGTGCGTGCGTAGTGACACTCATGGAACACGTTCTAGCAACACTGAAGAAAGAGAACCCAGAGATAGAAAACGCATTCGTTTGTATGGACAATGCAGGGTGTTATCATTCTTCCAGTACAGTCCTGGCTTGCAAGAACATCAGCAAGCGGACTGGTGTTTTCATTCGACGTCTGAACTTCTCGGATCCACAAGGTGGGAAAGGTCCTTGTGACCGCTTTGCCGCCACTATGAAAAACCACGTGCGCGCTTACGTAAACGAAGGCCATGACGTAATCACAGCTGAGCAGTTTCAGGAGGCAATGCTCTCAAATGGAGGAGTTCCTGGGGCCAGAATTGTTTTGCTTCCAGATCCTTTGTGTGACAAACCTACTTGCAAGTTCCCAGGCATCAGTAAAGTAAACAACTTCGAGTTCAGCAGTGACGGAGTTAAAGTCTGGAGGGCGTACCAAGTTGGTGAGGGAAAGCAATTCTCATGGTCACAATTCGAAGGTAAAAAAAACACAAGTTATCCGCTCTGTCACTTTTTGCACAGTTAACATATCCGTACTTGCTGTGCTTGATTTTAAACTGAAATCGGGTAAAAATATGTAGATGAGGATTTAAATAATAATCCGTTCGATTGCTTATTCTTATTCAAACAACCCTTACTTATTTTAGTGTTAAGCTTACATTCAGTTGTAATGCCACGTGACAAAGAACAGATATAGGGGCGGATACAGGATTCATCTTAGCCGGGGGGTGCACCACTAAGGAATGACGTAACTGACAAGTGACGTACACAAATGCTGCAGAATACTAGATATATAAGAAACCCGAAGGTAATCTCAGGAGGAGGGTGCGCTCCCCCCTCCCCCTAGATCTTCCCCTGAGATACAGGTCTCTCAAAAGTCTTTATGCTCTTTTGACCGTCTTAGATGTAGATATTTCTACGACAGACGCCACAGACGTGACATTCTCTGAAGGCGGATTCAGACCGGTAAAGCCAAGAAAATCTAAGAAAGGTCAAACAGCCTGCAGTAGCCAAACCATCGAGCCCTCGGAGGATAAGGGAAGCGATAGCGACGATGACGCTGATAATATGGCATCAGAGGTTACAGCTGAAAATGCAGAGAACTGTAAATTGTTTGCCTGTCCAAACGAAGGCTGCGTTAAAACTTACCAACGCTATGGATCGATGGTAAACCACACACTGTATGGTCAGTGCGTGTTTCAACCTGAGAGGGAGTCACTTTTAGATACAGCGAAAATAATGTATAGTGAAAAGTTGTTAGGTGATAACAATACCCTTATGGTAACTACAGAAACGGCGACCGTTCACTCAGCATCATCGTCAAACAATATGTTGAATCCGGGCTGGGCGTTGAGATCTACCAAACCGTCGAAACCTTTCAGTGAGAAACAGAGATTTTTTCTTGAGGAAAAGTTCAAAATCGGCGAGACGACGGGAAGAAAACTTGATCCCGTCACTGTTGCACGACAAATGAGAGTAACCAGAGGTAGCGATGGGCAGCGACTGTTCACACCAGAGGAGCTTTTGTCTGCCAAGCAGATTCAAGGCTTCTTTTCCCGCAAAGCAAAATCTAAGAGTCGGCCGGATGTACAAGCTGAGGAATATTTCGTGGCAGCCGAAGTTGAAGATGCCATGGTAACCGTGTGAAATGAAGTGCTAGCACAAACACAGGCCAGTCATCCATTCACCTTTGACGGACATGATCTATGTGATCTTGTTGCCAAGAAAAAGCTAAGTAAGCTAACATTACCAGTGCTTCGAGAAATGTGTTCCCACTTTGAACTTGAAATCAGTGGACAGCAAATACCCCGCCGAAAAGCACCATACGTGGAGATGTTGGAGAAATATGTGCGAGGTTGCTCTTGCTTCGACGCGCCAACTGCGAACTAAGCACAACATTTAATTATGTCGCGTGCCGTCTACAAATAGGTGTATTGTAATGTGGGGTAGAGTAACCTGTGATTATCAAGCGCTTTTTTGTGGCGAAATTTAAAAGAAAAAAGCCGTTCTTGTTTTTTTCTCTATTTCCTACCACCGCGAATAAAGAACGCCGTATCGCAGGTTATAGGGTTGAGCCACCTGGTCTCATTCTCCTCTGTACCTATTCCATCGGCAGCCGCCTCCTCCATGATCCAGTTGGGATATATGGATGGAGGCTTGTTTGAAAGTTGGATACACAAATAAAACGTTCTTACTGTGCAAAGGGATTATTAGCTGATCACAGTAGAGACAACAGTCTCTTGGTCTATTCCAGGGAGTTCTTATGAGAAAATTACATCACCATCTTACAAGTAACAAAGAGTACTGTAGTCGGCCCATAATTTGTTCTTCCAAAGCACCTATAGGTGGAGAAAACTTTGAGTTCAAAAAGAGTAGACAGATTGCAACCCAGACAGAATTTCTGATCGTATCAGAACATGTATGAAGTGAACTTCCCGATCGTAGGGAAGCAAGTAAAAGTTACAAAGTGATTGCCATATTGTCGTATAAACTTGCGTCATATTTTCAACAGAAACCATGTTTATTTCTGTTGTTTTTCTTTATTTTATCGATTTGTTATTGGCTTTTTAAAACGATACAGATGAAACTGCTTCTCATTAGTAACTGGTCGCAAAGGGACAGAACTTATCTGTTTATCCTCCTTGGAGTGGGTTAGTTTTATAAGAATTTTTTTAGCCTCTGTTGCAAGAGTATTTTCCTGTTAAAAGTAAGATCTCTATTTAATCATTCCATTATCTCATAAAATGCCAGCTAGGTTGGGTCGGTATTTTGTTTTGTTTTTGTTCATTGTTCGCACGACTTAAGGAATTACCCCCTCCCTGCTTCCCCCGCTTCCCGACCCCACTGGAAAAACATAGGCCCGCAATGCGTGCAGAACCGACGAAGTGTTGGTTCGTCTCGAAAACAAAGCAAGCGAGCCGTGCGTGACTGCAGCTTCAATAACATTCAAGCATCTGTAACAGCAAGTTGCAGTAAAAGTGTGTAACTGTAACTAACGCTTAAATTTGACCAACTGAAAAGGCGCCCAATACCCTGGAAAGGAGGTCAACTGAATTATTCACCCTCTCCTCACCAAACATAGCTCCACAGACTATCCATTCTTCGCTCAAGATCATTTTTCGCTGTCTTTTGGTCGGTCTTCCTCAAAACCCGGAACAAAAATGCTCAAAACAGACGCATTTCAAAACATGGGCGACGAATTTCCCAATATAAAAGTAACCACATCTTCACGATTGATCAGTATGGGCACCGTAACAGCCCAAAAGAATTGAACTTTTCCCCATACCTGGGAACCACGCTTTGTGCACAGTTTCCTTTAATCATGTCAAGGGCTCCTTAATCCAAATTGTGAATGCAAATACGAAATAAATCATTGCTTTGCTCTATCGTATAGGTTACAAGAAAGCGCATTATAGGCATTTACCAGTCGTTTTGACCCACTCCACCCTCGACAAATGTTTTTACTTGGTTCAACGTGCTAACTGGCGTAACGAAAATTGTGACAGTATTTTGCCCTTTGCGTTACCGAATGACGTTATGTTTAAAATCTGATGACTCAGCTCATCTGTCTTATCGCTTTGAATATTTAATTTTGTTGAATTAAACTAAAAAATTAAATGTTGATATACATTTGTCCACAACTGAACATGCTTTTACCAAGAGTTGTGAGCGATGTATTTATATACTGTTGTGAATAGGGCACTATAAAAACATGATTGTCGATAAAGACAACCACATCGTCAGAATCTCAACGTGCTAACCGGCGTGACGAAAATTGTGACAGTATTTTGTCTTTTGCGTTACCGAATGACGTAATGTTTAAAATCGGATGACTCAGCTCATCTGTCTTATCGCTTTGAATATTTTGTTGAATTAAAATTAAAATTTAAAGGTAAATTTTGTCCACAACTGAACATGCCGTTATCAAGAGTTGCAAGCGAAGCATTTATATACTGTTGTGAATATGGCACTATACAAACATGATTATCGATCTGGAGAAATTAGTAAAAAGCGAAGTCGTCGCTTTATCTCAAACACGTTAAAGCAGGTCTTATGACGTAATCGTTAAATCTGGTTTCCTCTTCCGCAGTCAGCAAGTCAATGTCTCGAACTCTAAAATCGAACAAATCGGTTCAAAATCAAAAGTAAAGCAGAAAAATTAAAAAGACTAACTGGTATATCCTTCTGTGCCGCTTATAGTACACTATCCAAGAAGATCCAGCCTCGTGTCGTAATTCATTTCCCACCTGCCAATAACCTTTCTTAACGTTGGCAGCTAGACATTTTCAAGTAATAAACATAACCACAACAACATACATCAGAATTTTCCTTTCATAACCTTTACTGAGAACGATTCTATCCTTACGATGTCTCAGCAACACTTTGGTCCCACCAGCATCAACAGTGCCACTGGACTTCACCTCCTGTTATTATCAGTCCTCCTTGCTTTCTTTCACTAGTATTGGACAGATATTTCAGTCCGGTCAAAACCAACACTGCTCGGCGGAAGTTTCCTTCTATACCTACGATACTTTTTATGTGGACCCTTGTCCTATCGTGCGTGCGTGTGTGTACTAATCGATGGGCTTAACTGCAGAATACGTCATCCCATCCCGTGGGCCATAACGAAATACACACCTTGTGAGCCTTACACGACGTATTTTGACCGACCAAACCAGTCGACCCTCTTGACACGACTGCTCTAACTCGACTTCGTCGGTTAAACATAGGCCCGCAATGCGTGCAGAACCGACAAAGTGTTGGTTCGTCTCGAAAAGAAAGCAAGCGAGCCGTGCGTGACTGCAGCTTCAATAACATTCAAGCATCTGTAACAGCAAGTTGCAGTAAAAGTGTGTAACTGTAACTAATGCTTAAATTTGACCAACTGAAAAGGCGACCAATACCCTGGAAAGGAGGTCAACTGAATTATTCACCCTCTCCTCACCAAACAGAGCTCCACAGACTATACATTCTTCACTCGAGATCATTTTTTCGCTGTCTTTTGGTCGGTCTTCCTCAAAACCCGGAACAAAAATTCTCAAAACAGACGCATTTCAAAAAATGGGCGACAAATTTCCCAATATAAAAGTAACCACATCTTCATGATTGATCAGTATGGGCACCGTAACAGCCCAAAAGAATTGAACTTTTCCCCATACCTGGGAACCACACTTTGCGCACAGTTTCCTTTAATCATGTCAAGGGCTCCTTAAGCCAAATTGTGAATGCAAATACGAAATAAATCATTGCTATGCTCTATCGTACAGGTTACAAGAAAGCGCATTATAGGCATTTACCAGTCGTTTTGACCCACTCCACCCTCGACAAATGTTTTTACTTGGTTCAACGTGCTAACTAGCGTAACGAAAATTGTCACAGTATTTTGCCCTTTGCGTTACCGAATGACGTTATGTTTAAAATCTGATGACTCAGCTCATCTGTCTTATCGCTTTGAATATTTAATTTTGTTGAATTAAACTAAAAAATTAAATGTTGATATACATTTGTCCTCAACTGAACATGCTTTTACCAAGAGTTGTGAGGAATGTATTTATATACTGTTGTGAATAGGGCACTATAAAAACATGATTATCGATAAAGACAAACACATCGTCAGAATCTCAATGTGCTAACCGGCGTGACAGTATTTTGTCTTTTGCGTTACCGAATGACGTAATGTTTAAAATCGGATGACTCGGCTCATCTGTCCACAACTGAACATGCCGTTATCAAGAGTTGTAAGCGAAGCATTTATATACTATTGTGAATATGGCACTATACAAACATGATTATCGATCTGGAGAAATCAGTAACAAGCGAAGTCGTCGCTTTATCTCAAACACGTTAAAGTATGTCTTATGACGTAATCGTTAAATCTGGTTTCCTCTTCCGCAGTCAGCAAGTCAGTGTCTCGAACTCTAAAATCGAACAAATCGGTTCAAAATCAAAAGTAAAGCAGAAAAATTAAAAAGACTAACTGGTATATCCTTCTGTGCCGCTTATAGTATACTATCCAAGAAGATCCAGCCTCGTGTAGTAATTCATTTCCCACCTGCCAATAACCTTTCTTAACGTTGGCAGCTAGATACTTTCCAAGTAATAAACATAACCACAACAACATACACCAGAATTTTCCTTTCATAACCTTTACTGAGAACGATTGTATCCTTACGATGTCTCAGCAACACTTTGGTCCCACCAGCATCAACAGTGCCACTGGACTTCACCTCCCGTTATTATCAGTCCTCCCTGCTTTCTTTCACTGGTATTGCACAGACATTTCAGTCCGGTGAAAACCAACACTGCTGGGCGGAAGTGTCCTTCTATACCTACAATACTTTTTATGTGGACCCTTGTCCTATCGTGCGTGCGTGTGTGTACTAATCGATGGGCTTAACTGCAGAATACGTCATCCCATCCCGTGGGGCATAGCGAAATACACACCTTGTGAACCTTACACGACGTATTTTGACCGACCAAACCAGTCGACCCTCTTGTCACGACTGCTCTAACTCGACTTCGTCGGTAAAAATGATCGGTCAAGGTTGTTCGTTTCACGTCACTCCTGAAATGAGTAACAATGTCACACAACACGTAAACACGCAAAACCGTCGTTGTGGATTGTGCCTAGTAACTGCAAGAGTAATAACTGAACAAAGTGAGGTAGCCTCAGCTGTGGATAACGCAAGGTAAATGATTTAAGCCGTAAAATTATGTAGTTACATAAAAAGTTTTAAACAAACGTACGTGTACAATGTGAGACAAGAATATATTGCTTGATCTCCCTGTCTCTGTTTACATTTATGCTAACATTATTACCTTTGCATTGTTAGATCTGCATTCAACTGAATATATCTTCTTATCATATTTTTGCTATTTTGTTGATTCAGTGGATAGAATGAAACGTTTTGCTGATATTTTAATTATAATGTTTTCATCAGGACCTCATAATTTGGATCTTTACTATCGATGAGAATTGAACATTTCATGATAAGCGATCAAACCCCTCTTAGCTTCTTAGAAATGATGATTAAAAATATTTCCTCTTACATATAGTCATAAATAGTCCTTTGGAAGCAACAGGCTTACATTTAGCTGCAATTTGTTGATTATAGCATTTATTTTAAACGCCTCATCAGTGCTTCGCCGCCATCATTATTCACTCCCATTGTTATATTTATAGCCGAACCTTGACAACTTGAAGATTTTTTTTCTCGCCTGCAAATAAAGTTGCCTATTTTTTTATTTGCGTTATCGAACAACCTATAAATACCCTGCACTCAGGCTGTGTGGCAGATTTTCGATCGATGTACCATGAGAGATATCGGCCCCTCGATTTACGGTAAACTTATCATTCTTAAGACTCACGAAGAAGCACGCTAGAACATTTTGCTCATTCATTGCGAAACTCTCATTTTGAAAACAACATTTGTAACAGAATAAACGTTTAAAGATAGCTCTTTAGGCCATTGTTTTTTATTTTTGGTAAGAGTTTTTGGTATGCGCGGAGGTAAATTGAGAAGTTAGAAGTCCTTTCATCCGCCATATTGGATAGCCTTCGGAGCCCTTCAAGACCGGCCATGTTCATAATTCCCAAAGTAAAAATTTAGAAAAATTAAAAACATCTATTTCGTGGTTAGGGTCCCAAACCAATACTACATGCAAAATTTCAGCCAAATCGGTGAGGTACCGTGGCCGCGACTTTTTAGTATTGTCTCAAAATCTTAAACCTGCAACACAGTGCTGTTTTGAAAAATAATAATAATAATTGGGATTTTTGCCCTTTTTTCCCTTGTTATAGCCAGCAGCCTCCTTGATCATATATGCTTCTTTGTCTTGTGAGATTACAATTGAAATAATAACTTTAATAATTCTCCCATTCAAACACATGGCAATATTAAGCAGTGTTGATGTAAGAAGAGAGGCAATCGCCAGTCCATCATGGCTTTTCAGTGAGAAAATTTCTCTTTCGTTTCGTGTACAACAGAACCAATCATGAAGAGAAATAGTGATCCTAAGAGCAGATGAATAATAGATGTTGAAAATCTATCGATCTAATTTGGGTAGGCCTAAATTCTAATAAAGTTTAGCTTCAGTTTCGCGGCTGAACGGAGCCTTAGCCATCCTCAGCCCCCTAATTTTCAGCCTTTTCATACACTAGCATTGAGACCACCAATCGCGTGGCTTCTCTGGAATGTGCGAAAAACGGGGTCTTTTGTTTTAAATTAGTATTTCAAAGAAATAAGGGAAGTTACATGACATGCGGCAATTGTACTTTTGTTCAACCATTGCTTAATTTCCCGTCTGTTTTATGTTTCTGTTGTTTTGTCTCGTTTCGTCCCTTCTTTTTTAACCTTCGACACTTTTTCAGTTACGCACGTCCGTACGTGCGTACAGGTAGCTACGCCCCTGGCATGGAAGCAATATAACGCAGAATCTAATATACATGTTTCTAAATGAAATGAAACGTATGGAAAATCTGTAATTTGTTTTCCGACGCTAACTTAAAGAAGGCTCCATGAAATGTTGCCTCGCGCGGTAGGAAATCAGGGAAATGGGCTCAACCCAGCCCATAAACTTGCACTATAAACAATAGACTTGCAGCGCAAAGCACATAATAGGTGGGGGGGGGGGGGGGCGGTGAGCATTACAATGACTTACTATACAGATATCTGTTGTTTGAAAATTATCTTTATTATAACTGAGAGACTGCAAGCTGCGCACACTTTGAATGGCTTAAGGCTGCGGGTGACAGCTGCTCGTGAATATAAGGCAGAATTTTGGTGCAGGTCTTATGTTAAAAATCTTTGTATTGCGGACGTTTGCGAGCCGATTACGTCTAAACTAAACAGAGAGCCTGGGGAATGGTGGAAGTGCAACAACGTTGTTTTTTTATTTGGTAGATTACGCTTCTTTTCGATTGAGCTTTGACAGTTAAGATTTGTAAACCTCGACTTTGTGTCCAAGTTTTTGCCTCGAGGAGAGGACAATTCTTCTTGATTTTACTATTCAGTGATCATTAAAAACCTTTATGGTGTCACAACGAAGGCGATTTTATGATTTCGAGTTCCATTGAAAGTTGAAAGCTTTTAAATGAGCTGATGCGTAAAATTGTCCTTGCTTAAATTTGAAGCCTTCAATATCATGTTAAAAAGCTTGTTTGAAAAATTGCTTCTGTTGTGACAATCTACAATACACCTAGTTTATCTGCCTGCTGTGTCAGTTCAGGAAAATTCTATATCCGCGCTGTATTCTTGGACACAAAATTGGTGGTTTTAGGGCTTCTGAAGGCTTACCGAATAAACACGGCACGAATGTTTAAGCTAAGAATTTTTTTAATATGCTAATTGCACGATGTTGAATCTATTTGGTCGCCCTCACTTCCCCCTGAGGCTAAATAGGGTTAACTGTTTTAACGAAGTTTGAACATCAAATTTCCCAGGGAACCTATCACAGTAGGGCCTGAGACAGAAGGACTCTATTGTTTTTTTGTACAACGCTAAATTTTGAGCGAAAATTGCCAAAAAAGGGCACTATGCGCTGATAGGCGCCCACTGAAGACACTATCGCGTCACGTGATCGATTTCGGCCAATGGGAGCACGCCAAAATTTAGCGTTGTACTATGAGACTTATTAGCATTATTCACAGCTGCACTATTGTCTTTGTCACTGACCAATTCACAGCCCAGGCTAGAGTTAACATCACAGGGATGAACAATTCGACAAATAAAAAATAAATGTTGTCTAGCGAGGTGCGGAGACAAAAGATGAACCCTTTCACTTATGTCTGGTTCATAATCATGAAGACAGCCGTATTTTTCAGGTTTTCATCATCAACACAAGGTAAGCGAAAGAGTCTCTTC
This sequence comes from Siderastrea siderea, assembly GCA_964030785.1. Lineage (NCBI taxonomy): Eukaryota > Metazoa > Cnidaria > Anthozoa > Scleractinia > Rhizangiidae > Siderastrea > Siderastrea siderea. Next base: position 18,144,376 of record OZ034974.1, on the reverse strand, counting down.
GTGCAACCAAAGAATAAACAATTTATAAAAAGTTCCCGAAGCAGGGATAAACAATTCGACAAATAAAAACAAAATATTGTCTAGCGAGGTGCGGAGACAAAAGATGAACCCTTTCACTTATGTCTGGTTCCTAATCCTGAAGACAGCCGTATTTTTCAGGTTTTCATCATCAACACAAGGTAAGTGAAAGAGTCTCTTCGTGCAACCAAAGAATAAACAGTCAATAAAGAGTTCACGAAGCATTTTTTCATGTTTTTATAAAGGCTTATAGCGATGTTAATTCTTTTCAGGACCAGATAGTGCGACTGAAATTCAGTAAATAATTTCTCCTCGGTGTGTTTTCATTCGTCATCATATCGGCAACATATTAAAGTTCTAGCATTATTTAGTTGCATAGAGTAACATCCAATTGCCTAAGCAACCATGGAAATTTTTAGATAAATTTAAGTTTATGGCCTTGGTGTTAACTTTAACTATACTGTATTAAAAACTCAAGAAATGATTTCAGTGAAGTGACAGTTTTTGAAACGTATTGAGTGACTTTCTAAGCTCGTTCCAAGGAAGGCTGCACCTGTTTTTCATGCGCATTGTGTCATAATTCATCAGAACGTCCGCACGTCTATTATTGGTGTGGCTCTAATACACCTGTACTTGAAAATAATCTTTATTATAACTGAAGCTGTGCGTGTTCTACATGGCTTAAAAAGACATTTTATCAGTGTAAATACAAAAAAGCAGGTTTCATTGTTTTCGAGTGTGTTCTGCTTTCTACAAAGCTTAAACTCATTCTTCAGTTTTTCGACCAAAAGAATCTGAAACCATTGGGTAAAATATGAAAACAATTTAAAAAGTTTTTAAAGGGGATAACATGAAGGGATGCTCCCACGCCATTTAGGGATCATTGGGTTGGCACTTTCCAGAGTAATAATACAAAAGAATAGTGAGAAAGCAGTTAAGGATACAAACTACCACCGTAGCAGAAACAAGCTTTCGGCATCGTCGCGGTGCATATATCAACTGATGAATATTAATGACTGGCACCTGTCAAGTGGCTGAGAAGTCTACGCCATGTGACAAACTGTTCGAGTAAACGGCTAGAAGGTCAGGTTATGGAGTGGGCTTGGCAATGAATCTCTATTGTCTCGCGGATTCTTCTTCCTAGGGTGTCATTCTATGACGACTATTCTGTTGTTGTCACTATTCACAGTGTGACCTGGTCGTCTCTCCGATTTCATCTTTCCAACAATCACTGCCAGTTTGATTTTATAGATCACACCACACTTTTTAAATCTTTTTATAGTTCAAGGAAAGGTATTATAGAGTCTCCTTAAAGTATACCAGCTTTGATCGCATGGTGTGAACTGTTCACCAAAAATCCCTTAAATTGAGAATCTAGGGTCACTAGATTACCAATATATCTTAAATTTCGTATGTTGATAAGGGTTATCGGAGAGAACACTTGAGATATGTCAGACCATGCACGCTTCAATATATATTGTAAAGAATATTTGCTGTATATTAATCATTTCATGATCTGCCTGGAATACTGTTCCTTTGCATTTAATAGCTTTTTTCCTAGCTAAGCATCTTAAGACAACTTAATGTACGTTTTCGACACTCCCTTTCAAGAGAAGTTCACGCAACTTTACCTTTCCAGTCATCAAAATCTGTAATCCAGCCCTACAGCCGAAGGAGTGACATTAAAAGGCTGTGCAAGATCAGAGGGGGATTGATGGTCTCTTACCAACCCATTTTAATCATGTGCTTCCTTACTTTTCTATTTTTTTAAATGAAGATGACTGCAGATTAATCCAATTCAGTGGCCACGAAGAGGGAAAAGCTCTGGTTGATCATGTCATTGCAAAGCCAGTGGTATTAACGGAAAGTATGTGCAAGGTTCAGTGTTACCTTGACGACGATTGCGTCTCTTTCAACTTTGGAAAGAGTGTAACTGATGGAAACAACACTTGCGAACTGAGCAATTCCACGGATAGAGCATATCTGAAAACAAGAAAACACTACACATACCATGAGACCCAGGTAAGCTAAAATTATCCATTTCATTTATTTTCACTTACTACTGAAAATATGAAATTTACCCGCTACTCTCGTAACTGCTGAGAACGATAATGTTTATGTATGCTGTTCATGACTAATTTGAAAGGAAAAGCATGATATCAAGAGTACCTTCAAAAATACTACATGCAAAAAACTGTCGTGTTTTCACTGAGTGAAACTAACTCTAGGAAAATTTATTATTTAGAAGACAATCTCCTTCTTTTACCTTTCCTTTCAATCCCAAGTTACTTGCTAGAAACTTTTTTTCTTCTTTTTTGTGGGAATCCCTAATGGCCACCATATAGCCCTTATTAGTCATTTGTTATTCGTTTCAGAACGCTTGTCACTCAGCTCCCTGTTTAAACGGTGGCAAATGTCAGTATGGATTCACAAGAAAAACGTTTCGCTGCTTGTGTGGAGATGGGTTTATTGGAGAAATGTGCGAAAAAGGTGGGCAGACTTTTATGTGTCCGTTATTTTATACTACAAAGTGCTTATTACTCAAAAAAAAAAATCAAAAGTCACGGTGGCAATAGTTCCAGCGATTTTAGATGCGATTTGAGTACGTTCGATTTCCAATTCGATTTTATGCATAGCGTGCAATTTGAGAAAACGACACGTCACAGTCCTCCTTGGCAGCTCTGCTCCCTTCACATCAAAATGGCCTTGAAACCGTTAGGGAAAATCGCCAACAGTTTTCAGCCGCTGAACTTGAACAAAAATCGCCTGTGTAAACAGCCCCGTTCAGACTTCTCATAGGAAACTGCGAAGTAAATCCCAACTCAATAGGAAACGAATGCATTAATTACCAAGGAAAACCAATTTCAAACAAACTGCCGATTGCAGGAGTTAGGCCTTGCGTATACGTCGCTTACAGAAGAGAATGATTCAGACCAAAAATCCGTGCAGACGTTCTGTCTGGAACACAAGGATATAAAGCCGGTGTATCGTGGCTCTCTTAAAGAAAAATTGGCCAGCGACCTGTATTAAAAGCCCCCGAACTGATCCCAGCCTCAAAAAGGTCCCCATATCGACCCCGAAATGATCCCCGTTCTTTTCCACGCTGACCTCGAATTGATCCCCAGGTAATTTTCAGAACGAAATAGCACACGGTACTTACTAAGAAATTGAAAAAAATTCTATCCCTTATGATTCTATTAACGCCGCGTTCCAACAGTATTCGAAATTTTTTTCTGACATTTTCACATCTTTCAAAGATGTCTAAGAGTCTTAGTCTCAGTGACTTTTTTGTTCCCATTTTATCCCTCTTCGTTCATCATTCTTAACAAAAATATGGTTTACAATAAAAATTGAAAGCCGAGGAAACGGATCGACAGCTGAGTTCGATTACAAAGTCAGCCTTCAGTTTTACTGTGCGGCGCGTCTTACCGTGGCCACCCAACAAACTTTTTCGAAAGTCATAATTAGCCAATCATGGCGCGAGTTCTCGATTGATGGTCACGCCTCCTCGAAAAGTATCTCGCGTGTTGATAAAGTCATTATTGGTGCTTTTCGTCTGTTTCAACAAGAAAATCCGGGAGAAAGACTTTTACATACAGTTGACTCTAGGTAACTCGAACCCTCGATAACTCAAACCTCCCGCTAACTCGAAGTGAATTCCTATTCCCTTCAGGTCATTTTCTTTATAACTTTACCCTCGATAGCTATTTGTTTAATGCCGCTTTCATAATAAGTGATGGTTAGTTCGATTAATATGACCTCCAAAATCATGGAAGAAAACAAAAGCAGTCAGGAATATTGTGAATGAATTTTGCTTTACGTTATTAAAACGGGGGAAAGTAAACATGAAAACCTGGTTGAAGAGGCGAAAGGTGAATTAATTTCATTTCATGAATGTATCTTCGAATTCTTTCGTTGTTAACCTTTCTTTCCTTGTACATTTCTGTGCCACTGCACATTGATTTCTCTTCAAGTTTTTAAAATATCAAATTAGACACTTAAAATGGACTTAAACACAACATCAACCGTTAAACTAACTGCAGGTCGGTGCAATAAATTGAATGTCGATATTGATCGCAATACTCCATACTAAAAATAAAAATACAAAAAATCATATGTAGATTGTTTCTTTTCCTGTCAGAACTACCATGCGGCACCGTGTTTTACTTCGAAAACGGTTTATCAGGATGGAGCCGAACTGGTACTGTATTCGACAATCAGCCAACGTACGGGGATAACCCAACAGCAAGAAACAGAGGACAACCATCCAATCACCAAGGAGACTGGTGGATAGGAGGCTATGAACATCGGCCCAGTCCTTCTCATCCTGCTGGCAGAAACCAAGGCGACGGCCCTACAGGCTCGCTGACGTCACCCAGTTTTGTGATTGGTGGAAATTCCTTCACGTTCCTGATTGGAGGAGGTTGCAACATAGGATTACTTCGCGCGGAGCTTATTGTTGAAGGAAACGTGGTTTTGCAGGAGACTGGAAATTGTCATGAAAGTATGACCAAGAAAAGCTGGGATGTCTCAGGATACATTGGAAGACAGGCTCAGTTGCGTTTGATTGATAACTCCTCAGTTGGCTGGGGTCACATTAATTTTGATCAATTTGAAGAGATTTGTCCCTGAAAAATATTACGTTACGCTAACAAAATGGCTTCTCAACCACACTTTTTACCAGTGGGCATCCTTGTCAGGTGCAATTTTTCCTCTTTTTTGCAACAATATTTCCATTCTTGTGACCAGAGCCCACGATCGTGGGGACGAGAAAGCAATATTTTAGAATGGGCCTTATGCATGATTACGTCACTTGTCCAAAATTCACCACCAAGCCTCATTTGCACTGAATTATTCTCATCCTCTGGCACATTGCACGTGGATGTTATTTTCATTTTTGCTGCTTTGGGATTTTGTTCGTGGTAAAACATGCAAGTTTCTACTCTGAAAGCGAGGCTTAGTGGTGCAATTATCTAGTCTGACGTAAACATGCAACAGGGCTATTACCTCGTTAAAATTTCCACCAATCTAAAACTGATCATGAATTAATTAGGATGCCAAATCAAGGAGATACTACTGTTTTGGGTGCAAAACTTTTAATTTCACGTCTAAATACCTTGTTCAAATATGAATTGCTTGTAGACTACCAAGGGGACGGCATCAAGTGAATTTTAAAAAAAGAGATTGAGTCGCAATCATTTGTTACCGATTCTATCTGACGTGAGGAGTTGAAAAAGACGACCCGACATTTTTGTGTGAGAGGCAAGAAAGGAACATGAAAAAATCAACCCGACTTTCTCCGGATGAAATCCATGTTCACCCTGGCCATTTTTTAGGCAAATGTATCATTTGGCTTTTCAAACTGATCGGTGCTAAAAACAGAGGACAGTCTATTTTCAAGAGCTTTCAAAATTACAATTTTCAGTTAATAATAAAACGATGGACACCAGTCAAACAGCAACAGTCAAAAAGTCTGTCAAACACCAGTCAAACAGTCTACGCTTAGTTTATAATCGTGCTATGACCTAGTTAATAAGTTTTAAAGGTCACCTCACCTGCCGTCTAGTGTCATTTCCTACTTGTCTGTGAGTCCTACAGTTAGCGATAGTTTTAGCTGTGAGCACGTTTGGGGAATTTTTCTGACCTTGGCCAAAGATCACCATGAATGGTTAACGTTAGGACGTATTCTGGATCTTACTGGTTTATTCCCCAGTTCTTGGTTATGGCTAGCACTTTATCCTAAAGTTATCCAGTGCTTTCAATTATGTTTAGTTGTCGTTTGTTTCTGTTTGTCTGGTTGGTACATTTTGGTGTTCTTATTAAGTGCTCATTGGGGTGGCCAAGCTCTCGAGGTTAAAAAACCCAAACATGTCTACAGCGACGGTATATTAATTGGTTGCATTAGCGGTTGTAGTTCCAGTTGAGTCTAGTTCAGTAGTAGAGTAAGTAGTTGCGTAGCAGCTGTCAGTTGTAGTTGACGCTGGTCAGTTGTCAATGAAGCATAGTAGCTGAGAGACGAGTTGTATTCTATGATGTGATCTTCAATGGAATAAAGTTTGAAGAGCAATCCCAGAATTTGGTACCTCTCTGCTTAGCAAGCGATTGCAGTTCAACATATGGTAGAGAATCCAGTTCTCCAATACATTGACCATTAAGTAACTTTCACTAGATTTTCTTGCACCGCAGTGCATGGTACACAAGGACACAGTAAACTACCACAAATTTGGGAAGGGACAGTGCTCTCTCAATTCCCTCAGTAATGTGGTAATGGAGTTTAACAATTTTTGTAAGGAAACAGCATAGTAACATAATGGCATAGTGACAATAAAGACCCCAAAAAGTTTAGTCTAGCTTTCCATTCTTATTCCATGCCTTGTTTTTTCAGTGTATTCGCGAAACCGAATCGGACCCGAATTGGTCGAGCAAGGCGAGTTCTATATATCAGTCACAGAGCAAACCAAAGCAAACTTGACTTACTTTCAACAGTATTGAAAACCGTTCTCAGTAAAGTATACAGACAGCGTTCATACTATTTCAAAACTCTTGTTTATTTCGACAGTTTACGTTAAACGACGAAAGAATATTATCAAAGGTCAACCTGTGATTTTTTCAAAAACCCTAATCTTTTAAAGGGATAGTATCCCGACTGATACATCGTATTTTCATAAGTATATGGCAAGAAACTTCCTGGGAGCTTGGTTTATTCTTTTGAAACAGAAAGACAACATCTCCAAGAGATGAAAGCAAGGAGAAAAGCTCGAAGTGCAATCCATTTCCATCGTTCTCATTCTGCAATTTATCCCCAAACCACTTGTTCTGTTTTGTCTGTAGAACATTTTAATCATATTGGTTGTATATTTGGTGTCAGTTGGCAACATAACATATAAGAAATCAAGTAAGCGAAATTCCCACATTTTGGCGGGAGACTACCGGTAACCCTTTAAACCTAGAAACTGGCGTAGATATTTCCCAATTTGTGTTTGTGTTACAGAAAGGAAAGCAAACCCGAAAGAATAGTTATACAAATGATACCACTGATATGGACTCAAACCAACCCCTCGTAAATTCGATTTATGATGCTCGGAGACACTTTGAGGACATTGTTCGTGAACCCGACGCATAGATCGTGACCATCAAAAGCGAGTGGCATACAATTGCCCACCTAACTATTAGTGCTCCGCAAGCATGGGCCTTCAGCAAAGCGTAGATCCTCCACTGGTTCAATTGTTCAAAGTTTAATCATTTCATCCAGTGTAACCCACAACTGGAGTTTCGGAATTCAGTAACAACCTAATCAAACCAAAACAATGTTCATGAATTTTTTATTAACTTGTATTTTTTCAGCAACTTTTAAGCAAGACTGAACAACTTTTAATGCAAAAAAATTGTAAATGCCACTTGCAACGCACAAAGTTAATAAAAGTGCTTTTGTTCTAGTTTTTGTTGTCAGATGTTCTGAGGTAGTAGGTAAAATAGGTAAAGTTGCACACGAGCCAAGAAGGCCCACACGGCCGGAGCTTATTCCAGTTTCTGAAGCACGAAGCAACTGAGAGCATTGTAACTCCCCCCTGGATGGGATGCTAGTCCATCGCAGGGTTATCCCCAGCAGTATGTCGCCAGTACCCATTTTATACACCTAGGTGGAGGGAGACAATGTGAAGTAAAGTTTCTTGTCTTGGGAGGAAACAACACAATGGCAGGGACTGGGCGTCGAACCACTGACTATCAGATCTGAAGTCCAACGCACTAACCACTACACCACTGCGCCCCTACGAGCCTTTCTTCACTGATCATACCGGAAGAGTCACTCATTACCGTGTATATGCCTACATATGTCTCAGAAAATTGTTCCCTCATTTAAAGCTTTTTTCACTGACAGCCCTTGCTTTTGCACAAATTGGACAAGGTCCACGCTTCCCTCATGGGATGGATGGTGACAGTGTGACAGCATGTGCTTCTGGAGATTCTCCCTTGCCCTGAAAGCCTTTTTACACTGACTACACCTATGTGCTTGCTCATCATGGAATGATAACATGTGCGTTTGAAGATAAACCTTAGATTTGAACACCTTTTCACAGTGGCTGCACTTAAAAGGCCTCACATCACTGTGCTTTATCAAGTGTTTCTGGAGATGTCCCTTGATTTTGAAAGCCATTTCACACTGACCACACTTGAATGGTCGCTTGTCAGTGTGCCAGTTCATGTGTATGTGAAGATGATTCTTTGACTTGAAAGCCTTTTCACATTGACCACACTTGAAGGGTGTCTCGGTAGCATGAGACAGCAAGTGCGTCTGAAGTCCGTGCTTTGATTTGAAACCCTTTTCACATTGATCACACTTGAACGGTCTCTCAGCAGCATGGGATAACTGGTGTCTCTGGAGACGACAATTAGATTTAAAAGCTTTTTCACACTGATTACACTTAAATGGTCTCTCACTAGTGTGTGTCAAAACATGCCTCTGGAGATCAGACTTTGATTCACAAGCTCTTCCACATTGACTACACTTAAAGGGACCCTCGTTAGAATGTGAAAGCACATGCACTTGGAGTTGGTAACTTGTTTCATTACATGATTCAAATGTCTTTTCACACTGACCATGCTTCAAGGTTTGCTGATTTACCTTTTCAGTGTTGCTGTTGTTAGGCTTCACACGACTGTGTGTCCTTTGGTGTTTTGCAAGCGATGACGAGTGGTTAAACAGTTTGTCACAAATAGTACATTTATAAGGCTTCACGCCTGTGTGTATCCTCGTGTGCGACACAAGAGCTGAAGCATTCGTAAATGCCTTGTCACAGAAAGTGCATCGATAAGGCCTTTCACCAGTGTGAATTCTTTCATGACAAGCAACTTTACTTTTCATCGTGAAGCATTTGCCACAGTGAGAGCAACTGTATGGCTTCACCCCAGAATGTGTTGTTCGATGTACACGGAGATATGATTTGTGTCCAAATCGCTTATTGCACTGATCACACTTGAATGGTTTTTGACCAGTATGTGCCCTTTGGTGAGCTGCAAGAGATTGTGAATATGCAAACGCTTTATCACACAGTGTGCACTGGTATGGCTTTTCACCAGTATGTGTCCTCATGTGATCTTTAAGGTGAGCCTTACGATTAAACTCTTTATCACACTTTGGGCATTTCCAGGGCATCTTAGCCATTTGTACGGAGCCCTCATTTGCCATGTCCTGATCTCCAGATGATGCCAACTGACTGCAAAATATAAGCATATAAACAGGGCTTGAAATAACAGCCGGTCAAGGGACGATGTCTGGTCAAAAATAGGTTTTGTCCGGTCCGGTCGTTTACGCTTGCAAAGAAAAATTTAATGCAGAGCTCCAGGTTTAAATTTTTAAAGGTTCAACGTTACTGCCGTTCGTGAATAAAAAGGAGAAAGACAGAATGAGATGCTTCCAGAACAAGAACTTTTAATAAATGATTCATAACAGAGGTTGCAAAATTTCTGGTGGCTGCAAATTTTCGCTTTGTCATTCATCAAGCCGTCACCGCAAATTAGCGGGTCTTCTGGAATAACATGTGTAGCGGTGTGAATTACTATATTCTTGTACAAAGTCCGCTTGGATTTTGTAAACGTGACGTAAGACGCATAACAATGCTTCTCAGTGTCGGGACAAAGGTCCGGGCACCTTTTGTCTTTAAGAAAAAGCTCAAAAAGTGTACAAACAACAATAACAAGAAAAGCCCCAGGGGGCATTAGACCCCGCCGTTGTTCTCTTCCTCCCCCCCTCCGGGGTGTAAAATATGTTACGGTCACTCAAGATAAAAGCCCTTGCCTGTGTAGCGAAAGACACGACGAGTATTTGTTTGGCCGAGCGAAAACCGGAGGTCTGGGGCAAGTGACCACCAAAAAAAAAAACACAGAAAAAAAAATGGGTATTACTAGACCCCGTCCTGACGGCGGGGTAATAAGAAAGCAAGTTTACATTTATTTGTCCACTTGTCGACATTTCTGTGTGAATATTATAGACTTAAGGTATAAATTCCGAGATTAACTAAAGATTCTATTTTCAAGGGAAACAAACCAAATCTGAAGAAGATTCCGATTCAGACAATGAGGACGAATTAGAAGACAGAGAAAAGGACGACGAGCAATAGATTTAATAAGAGAAACAGGAGTAGATCAGTCAGATAGTTTCCTATTCAAGTATTTTTTCGGCTTGTCGCGCACTCCTTCCCAATTAATCATAAAGGAGGTCATGTTTATCGTCGAATACAAAACACCGTACGTTTGCTGACAACTACAGTACATAGCGTGTACATGTATATGCCGGAAAATGTTCTTCTTTAGGGGGAGCAGGAAGAAGGAACTGATAAGAGTACATTCTGGGAACTCCGCTTTACAGACGCCCACGTTAAGCTATTACAGACAATAATTTTGTCCCCGACAGAAGGCTCATACATTGTTTTCTTCCTTTGTTTGTTAATCCGGACAAATACAATGAACACTTTTCTCCGACCCGAGTGACATTAGCTCCCATAAAAATTTAACCTAGCTCAGCTCGCTTTACGGACAGTGGTTATCTGTGTGAAGTGTACTGAATATTTTCATTTTAGTCTGTCTGGCTGAGCTGAAACTGAAAATGTTAGTGCAAAGCAAAGTTACAGACTATTTAAATAGACCTCATGTTGTGCTATAAACCAGCACGTTTAAATAATTACTCCAATTGATTTATTTATTCCATATTTAATAACAAGTAGAACCAGCAAGGCATTCTTAAGAAAATTCACTACTAGTAGGCCAAAGGGGTGTGTGGCTTAGACCATTTTTTAGGTTTACAATTTGCTGTTTTTAGGAACTGTTTCAGAAAACTGACCACCGGTAGGCCATAGGATAGGCCATGGCCTACCCCACGTTTTGTCGCTACCCCCACTAATCGAAGCCTTTGGAACTCCATGTTCATTTTGCGATTGTACAGGCAATGCTTTGTTTGGATGCAGGTATTGGTGTGGGGCTGTGTTTTGAGAGGAAGCAAGAAATAGCATACAACGTGGGACCGCTAGTTTCTTGTGGCATTTGCTAGCGATTGAGCAGTGTCATGAAAAGAAAGATCAAAATGTTTCTTTGGGGAACTACTTCAGCTGAGTTAAATTTCGTATTAAAGTTTTGTTCAAAATGACTGGACTTCTGAAGTACTTGTATCAATCGAGCTTAATTAAAATTGATGGTAAGCTTAAGCGTACTTGTCAAAAGGGCTTTGTAATACACGGACACGGGAATTTCTCTCATTAAAAAGGTTTACGAGTTTTAGTTCAATGAGGAACATAATTAGTGAGCATTTGCAAGTAGTAGTCTCCTGAAAAATTTTCAAAAATTTCCATCAAACTTGTATTCTGTTGTCTGTACATTAGGCACAAAATGCGGTTACTCAGATTGACCTTTGTCCTTTATTTACTACGAAAAATGTTCCCTATGAGAATCTAGGGCTCATGTAGCTTGTTGCCTGGAACCAGTTGGAAAGTACCTGACTTTAGCACAATTGAGACAACTCTTTAGTGAGAAATAACAAGAAAATATAGCAGTTCTGTGATATGAAGTGGCATTCATCCTAACGGGATGGCTTCAAGAAATCCTGTACGTTTTATCAAGATTTCAGGTAATTTCGCTTATCATGTCACTGTCATCAAAATTGCAATAGCCCTGAAATAAGCCCTTCAGACAAAGTGAAGAATGCCCACAGGACGTCCCATACATAGGTTATAGAGTGAGGGGAGTGTGAACACTTTTTGGATTTGGAATTTGTGATTTTGGCAATTTAAAAAAAAGTGCCAAGTATCGTTTGGAGAACAATATAGTGAGATAAACAGAAGTTGGGCATCATTTGGTTTAGAAATTATCATGGTATTTTTGAGGGTTTAGCACGGGTGGCCCATAGGTATTTTTAACTTACTTTAACTTTAATGAGTTTTATATTGCACAAACATCAATATGCATTTTCGAATGCGCATTACAATATATTTGAAATAAAAATGTTCTGCCTCCACTTTTTTGCAGTTACCACCCTTCCCCATAAGTCTGTGTCCCTGGTGGTATCCCCCAAGATGGTGCTGATGAGTGCTCAAAAACAATGTTGTCACTTTTTGGGAACAGCAGATAACCACAAGAGTAATTGTTTTCATACAGCCAAGGATCTGATTTTTGCCTTTTTGGAGTTGCTTATTCTGTGTGACAAAAGTTGGCAAAGGGCAGGTTTGTAACTTAATTGTCTGGTTCTGCAATGTCTTTGGAATTGCAAGATGAAAACCTCTAGTCACCAAACATAATACCTGAAAGCATGGCCTAGCTGTTAAAAGAAATAAGCTCTTTAAGCAAAGAGGGACTTTTGGCCAAGACGATAAATGCTGCAACATCTTCAAATAACAATGTTTCTTACCATAAAATGGTAAGGCTTCTTGCACATGAAATCAAATGTTGGTATCCATCTGCCGATCTCCTCTTATCTCATCCCGCTGTTCTCTTATCATTGGACAATTCACACAACAACGCAGACATGACAGAGGTACCGAGTTTTGATTTGAACAGCGAGATGAGATTTACATTTTTGTGTGCAGGGGTCAGCGGACGGATACCGACATTTGATTTCATGAGCAAGAAGTCCAAAATATTGACATAACTTTTATGGCAAGAAAATTATGTTGAAAAGGATGGAACTTTTCTGGAGGATAGTTGTGTATTCTGGTTCGAAGAAATTGTGAGTGGAAATGGGGCATTTTAAGAGTTAGCTCATTTAATGAACTGAGGTATGTTTTTGTACACACAAACTGATGGATTAGTGTATAATGTGCCGATCAATTCAAAACTTCAACATTTCTCCCCACCCCCCCTCCAGGGCACACAGTAGCCTTGGCATTTGACTATTTCCAGTGCCCAGGGAGTAGGGAATTTGATGGGGGGTGGAGCATTTGACCTTTGCCTGGGTGGGGTGGGGAATTTGAACTGAAAGTGTCAAGTTTAAAATAGCTTTTCTATTTCTGGCCCCTAATACACATGGTTGTTAACATGGCCCAATTTTTAGGCAACGAACTCATTTTTGTGAGCACATGGCTGGCGAAGAAGGGGCCTTAACAAGCATTGCAGTATTTTTGAAGGTAGATGTATGTATGAAAACTAGAGTGTGTTTAATGTTTATCATTTAAAGATTTTATGGCTTCAATTGCCAATCAATGTGTAGACTTTAAAGTCAAGGTGGCTGATTCTGCCAGTAATATAATAGTTGCCATCCGCAGAGCTTAAACACCCATTGAATGGGGAAAGAAGAGGTACTGTGAAATGAACAACAACATCTCTCAAACAATAAATCCATTCAAAGGTAGCACTTGCAGTCAGTTAGTTGCTAAATGCATTCAGTATAATCAATTTGCACAATGTGGAATGAGGCTTGCACTGAAAAATTTGTTCTTTGGGAGGGGCATTTGCCGGAGTGGCAATCAAATCTGGCACGTAAGGGTAGGGCATTTGAAGACAATTTTGGTCCGGGGAGGGGGGGAGGGGGGGGCAGGAAATTGAATGAGCCAACCTTCAATCTTTCTTGCTAAGATCTTCTTTTTCCTAACAGTCATAACCTTTGCAAAATTAATAAGCTTACCTCTAATTAGAAGGCACCTAAGTGGATCGCCTGGGGGGGGGCTACTCAATAAAGTTTTATATGGGGAGGCTATGCCCGCAGGTTCAAACCCTTACCCATTAATATACTAATTTTTACCGAATCGATCGCATTTAACCACAGACCACAATGAGTTTGGCAACAAGAGGAGTTTATTGTCATGCAATCAAAGAACCGGAAACTGCATTGACAATAAACCTCCAACGCCTTAAGGGCGGGAGGCTTTAGGGGAAACGAAAGCTAATGGCCACGAGCAAAGTGCGAATGACTGACATGTGACAAACTCCGGGCTAAATAATCGACAGTTATCATGTATCAATTATCCATCATCACCCACGTGATGATGTAACCAATCGATCGCATTTAACCACAGGACACAATGAGTTTGGCAACAAGAGGAGTTTATTGTCTCGCAATCAAAGAACAGGAAACTACATTGACAATAAATCTCCAATGCCCAAACCCAAACGAAGAAGAGGTAGGTAGTTAAATGCGAGCGAGTGGGAGAGGATGAGGCTATACGTGTAAAAACCTAAGAGCTAAATAACTATAAGCTGAACTGCCTAATTTTAGAAGCCATGGAGTTGACTGCGAGACACTTCTGATTTGAGGACATCTCGAGATAGACTAAGTAAGCGTCGCTACGCCAATCTCCTTGAAACTTAATGAGTTCGGCCGGGACGTCGCGTCACCCATGCGATGATGTAACCAATCGTACCCCTTTCATAGACCTAGAGCAAAATTGCACCCCTTTCGTATACCTCAAGGTTAAGCCAAAACAACAGAGTTTCCTGTAATTGCCACATTTTTCCCCAGTTTTCAGTCATTGTGATTCAGCTGCATAGTCATTTCTGCCAAAATTTGGCACCCTTTGATATACTTCGCTTTAGCCACCATTTCTTCCTGACTTTGCAGCTGATTTTGGGATGCTTTGGTATACTAAAATGGTAAAATTTTCCCTACCCTTTGATCTAACGTGAGCTTAAAAAAGGCAACCCTTTCGGGCGGAACCTCCCCGTATAGCCCACTATAGGGAGTACCCCCCCCCCCCCCCCCGACGGGTGGATCGACTAACATGGCTGTCTGCCCTATTTGATTGGCCTTCTAAGAAACTATGTTTTGAAGTTGAAATGCCAATAAAAATACGCAGCTTAATTATGCAACTTACCACGTTCACCTTTCCTGTCAGCCCTGGATATGAAACAGCTTCCAATTGGTGAGAAAATCTGGACACACACGTCATACACAACTTCTCTGATGAAACAACATACGTACGGGGCCTCAGCAGCTTAGCGACCTCCCTTGATGCACACCGGACGTCAAAGATGGCGGATGCGAAAGAATTGCAGACAAACTTGACGGAATACCGAGCTCAACTGAGACAGGCGAGTTTCTCTTGGGACACTCACTATCTTATTTTGTAGTGTAGAGAGTTCTTATCATTATTTTCAAAGACAAAGACAGTTTATGTTTATCTGTGATAGGTGGAGGCAGCTTTGACTACAGACCCAAGCAATGAAGAACTGATGAAATTGAAACAGGATTTAGAAGTAAGATAGTTTAAGCTGAAATGTGTTACTTGTTTCCGTTAATTCTTAATCATTTTTGATGTTATATAAATCATAACCACATTTTCAGTTTCCCTCTTTCGCCGTGTTTGGTTACAACTTAATCAACCGCATTCATAGCATTGATTCAATAACAAATTTAATTTTTCCATTACTGAAGTTATTGATGGTAGTATAAGTAGGGTCTTTGATAGGGCAGCATTACAGTTTTCAGGCGAAAGTGCGTGATAAATGCTTAATGAACAGCAGTTTTCGGAAATTTAGCAGTAACTTTCAGAATGCCTGGCCACTTAATTTAAATAAGTTTTACTCAAGTGGTTCGATGGCTCCTCAGCAGACTTGGCTATTAAGGATACAAAACGCAGACAAGCTCAAACAACTGGTTAACTTTTTAATAAATATGAGCAAAAAATAAAGACTGGGAGTGTAACTGAACTGAAAAAAAAAGGAAATTACAAACTTTATAAATCTGAGTAGTGGCACAGTGCTAAAAACTTCTTCCTATCCTTTGCCACTGAGACACAGTGACCATTGACCAATAAATCAGTTATAGATTTTGTACTTTTTAGTGACTATCTTGCATTAAGTTGTATTCTTGGTCTTCAGTGACCTGAACTTTTAGCTGCAATGAGTGCTACTCTCTCCTGGTAGTGCCTGATGTTACTATTTGCTCTTGTTCTTACAATGTGTAAGCATATTTTAGAGCTCAGTGGTTAGAGCACCCAACAGGTGTATGGAAGGAAAGTCATGGGTTCGATTCATGTCAGAGACTCAGATATTTTCTCTGTCCCATTCTCACCACACACTGATTATTCCATCTTTCTTAGTTCTTTCCAAATTTACCATCTTTCTTTCTTTATCATTTTAAGAGCCCTTGCAGCATTGCTGATCGTAGCAGAGTGCAGGATGTGTGTGTTGAAAAACAGTGATCCATTTATAAACAGCACTCTTGCGAAATGCAGACATTTACATTTAAACACTGTTAAGAGGCGAAACATTTTATCTACATTCTGATTTTTATTTAGTTTTAGAACCATTTCACATTCAAGAACTATCTAGAACAATCTAGAAGTTTTACTGTACCGGTGCAAACAGGTTTTCGTAGTTTTTGTGCTAGCGTCAGCTTTTGTGCTCGTCAGTTTTTGTGCTTGCGTGAGAGTAAAAACTTTTTGCTGTTAGTTTGTTGTGTGTGGTTTCTGGCCGCAGCGGAGCCTTGTTTGTGTGGTTTTCATCAGGTTATGGGCCCAGGACGTTGCCTCTGCGTTGCCGAAGTGGTTTTTGCGTTGAATTGAAGGTCCGCTTGGACTGTGTTGCCTGGCCTTCGTATTAATTTATGCAAACAAAGATGGCGTCCGAGTTGAAGACTGCTGTTGTTCCTTTGAACGGGAAGAATTATCCAACATGGAAGGTACAGTGCCGGATGGCTCTGATGAAGGAAGGATTATGGAACATTGTTGAAGGTACTGAAGCTGCTCCTGGTCGGGAGAACGATAGGTACGCAAAGTTCCTCGCACGAAGAGATCGAGCGCTGGCGATAATCGTGCTGTCCGTTGAGCCGTCCCTGTTGTACTTGGTTGGAGATCCTGAAGACCCGGCCGCTGTATGGGGGAAGCTGGCAAACCAATTTCAGAAGAGAACGTGGGCTAACAAGCTGGAACTGCGGCGTAATCTTTTCTCTTTGCGGCTGAAAAATGGCGAGTCCGTGCAAGAGCACATAAAGGCCATGACTGAGATTTTCGATGGTTTGTCGGTGATTGGAGACCCAATTTCAGAAGAGGATCGTGTTGTGTACTTACTAGCCAGTCTCCCAGACTCGTACAACATGCTGGTTACTGCTCTTGAGGCGAACGTGGAGGTTCCAAAAATCGAAGTGGTCACTGAGCGGTTGTTGCATGAAGAACGGAAGCTAAAGGAACGGACAGGTGTTGGTGCAAGCAGTGAGAGAGCAATGACAGGAAAACAGCGACCCAAAGCGGGGGGACCAAAGTGCCACCACTGTGGAAAGTTCGGTCATATCCGGCAGAACTGCAATGAATGGATTAAGCCCAGTCAATGCAATGAACGGGTCAGGACCAAGTTTAACACGAACCAGAAGGAGACCAGAAACAAGCTGAAGGCAAACAAAGCTGAGGTGAGACGGAGAGACAGCAGCAGCTCAGAGAGTGACTGCATCGGTTGATGGTGAACCACATGATGTCGGCAAGTTCTAGCAGCCGAACGAAAGATTGGATTGTGGACTCAGGAGCAACTTGTCACATGTGCAATGATGATAAGCTGTTTGTTAAACTCCGTAGCCTGAAGCAGCCACTGGAGGTCACGCTTGGGGATGGATGCACAGTGGAAGCGACAGGGCAAGGAACTGTTGTGTTGGAGATGGCATCGACAAGTGGTAAAATGAGTAGATGCAAATTACACGAGGTTCTGTATGTGCCTGATCTGTCATATAACTTGCTCAGCATGTCAAAAGCAGTGGAAGCTGGGAAGGTGGTTGAGTTCAGTGAGACGAGTTGTCAAATTTTGGATGCAAACCGGAAACCAATCACTGTTGCCATGAGGGTAGGGAATCTGTACTACCTGAACTGTCTGACTGATCGTCAACAAGCCCATGCAGCTGACAACCAAAGCCAACAGACAAAGGAAGACGTGTGGCATCGGCGTTATGGTCATCTTGGAGTACAAAACCTGCAAAAGTTGGCTAAGGAGGAGCTGGTAGATGGTTTTGATTACAATTCGCTGCAAGCCATTAACTTCTGTGAGCCATGCCTGGAGGGAAAGCAGCACAGAAGAAAATTTCCGACCAGTGGAGGCAGGCGGTCAGATGAGCCACTGGGCTTGGTACACAGTGATCTATGCGGAAAGATGAATGCAAAGTCCCTGAGTGGAGGTGAATATTTTCTGACATTCATCGATGACAAGACTCACTATGTCTGGTTTTACATCTTGAAGCACAAGGACGAGGTTTTCCCGCGTTTTCTTGAGTGGAAAGCTCTGGTGGAAAGGTCTATGAATCAGAAGTTAAAGGTTCTACGCACTGACAATGGTGGTGAATATGTATCTGCAGACTTTCAAAGCTACTTGAAGAAGGAAGGAGTTCGTCATGAACTGACTGTACCGAAGACTCCTGAGCAGAATGGTGTCGCTGAAAGGATGAACCGAACGCTAGTTGAAAGTGTTCGAGCTATGTTGGCTGATGCGAGGCTGCCACACCGGTTCTGGGCAGAAGCATTGTCCACGGCTGTTTACCTTCGAAACCGAAGTCCGACAAAGGCAGTTAAAGGAATGACCCTATTTGAAGCTTGGACAGGAGAGAAACCAAATGTAGAGCACCTGAGAGTTTTTGGATGTGCGGCATGTGCCCATGTAGCCAAAGACGAGTGGAAGAAACTTGACAGGAAATCCAGGAAGTGCGTTCTTCTGGGCTATGGCACTGAGACAAAAGGATACCGGCTTTATGACCTAGAGCGTGCTAAAGTCTTCTACAGTCGGGATGTAGTATTCAATGAATCCTGTTGCGGAATTGAGGTGCCAAGCGAAGAAGAAATGAAGAACGAGACACCGTATGTGGAATTTGATAGTCTTCCTGATCAAAATCCTGACGATCAACCAGTTGCCAATGAGACAACAGAGCCTGTACTGTCAAGACCAGAAAGGGAGAGAAGGCCACCTGACTACTATGGAGAATGGGCAACTATCACAAGCACTGACTTAAATGAGCCGAAGACTGTCAAAGAAGCACTAGCCAGTCCAGACAAAGCTAAGTGGATGACTGCGATGGACAGGGAACTGGAATCCCTTCGCATAAATGATGTCTGGGACTTGGTGGAACTGCCAAAGGACCGAAAAGCAGTTGGGAGCAAGTGGGTATTTAAGCTCAAGATGAATGCTGATGGATCAGTTGAACGGTACAAAGCTCGGCTTGTAGCACAGGGTTTCACTCAGAAGTTCGGAGTTGATTATGATGAGACATTTTGTCGGTCCAGAACTGTCATTGCATTAGCTGTGCAGAATGGCCTGAAATTGCATCAGATGGATGTTGCAACTGCTTTCCTGAATAGCGAACTGAAAGAAGAGGTGTACATGAAACAGCCAGAGGGTTTTGTCACCAAGGGCCAAGAACATTTGGTCTGTAGGCTGAAACGAAGTATCTATGGCTTGAAGCAGTCATCAAGATGCTGGAATACGGTGCTGGACAAAAAGTTGAAGAAAATGGGTTTTGTGCAGACAGACAGCGACCCATGCATTTATGTGGCTACAGAAGGAGAGGTGTTCGTAATTGCAGTCCATGTTGACGACATTGTGTTGGCCACTAAGAGTGACAAGCGGATGGCGGAAGTCAAGAAAGGTCTCGCTGAGGGGTTCGAAGTCAAGGACATGGGGGAGCTGCATCATTTCCTGGCTGTCAAGGTGATTCAGAATCCACAAACTGGAGAAGTTTGGATCGGTCAAGAAGCTTATGCCCAAAGAGTCCTACAGAAATTTGGAATGGAGAATGCCAAGCCAATTAACACACCAGTAGATGTCAGCTCGAAACTCGTTAAAACGACCGAGGACTGTGAGGGTGTGGATCAAGCCCAGTTTCAATCGGCAGTTGGAAGTCTGCTGTACCTGTCAATAATGACAAGACCAGATATTACGTATGCTGTTAGCAATGTGGCCAAGTTTTGTGTCAACCCTTCCAAACAACACTGGATTGCTGTTAAACGGATTATGCGCTACTTGAAGGGCACGTTGTCCCTGGGTCTCCTCTACAGGAAAGATGGATCAAGTGACTGTGTTGGATACTCCGATGCTGACTGGGCTGGAGACACAGATGATCACAAATCGACGTCGGGGTACATGTTCCAGATCAGTGGTGCAGTAATCAGCTGGAGAAGCAAGAAACAGACATGTGTGGCACTTTTGACGGCGGAAGCTGAGTACATGGCATTGGCAAGTGCAGCACAGGAAGCTATTTGGATGCGACAGTTGTTGACAGATCTAAGAAATCCTCTGAGAGAACCAACCAGGATTTTTGAAGACAACCAATCAGCCCTTTGTCTGGCCAAGAATCCACAGTTTCACGGGCGAGCCAAACACATTGGGATCAAGTATCACTTCATTCGAGAACAAGTGGAGAAAGGGACTGTGGAACTACAGTACTGTCCTACAGAGGAAATGGTTGCTGACATGCTTACCAAAGGATTGAGCCGGGAACGGTTCATAAAGCTACGGCTGATGTCTGGAGTGACAGAGATGCCTGATTCCGCTTGCGAGTGAGAAGGAGTGTTGAAAAACAGTGATCCATTTATAAACAGCACTCTTGCGAAATGCAGACATTTACATTTAAACACTGTTAAGAGGCGAAACATTTTATCTACATTCTGATTTTTATTTAGTTTTAGAACCATTTCACATTCAAGAACTATCTAGAACAATCTAGAAGTTTTACTGTACCGGTGCAAACAGGTTTTCGTAGTTTTTGTGCTAGCGTCAGCTTTTGTGCTCGTCAGTTTTTGTGCTTGCGTGAGAGTAAAAACTTTTTGCTGTTAGTTTGTTGTGTGTGGTTTCTGGCCGCAGCGGAGCCTTGTTTGCGTGGTTTTCATCAGTGTGTTACAATTAACGTAGCAAACACAAGTCTCCCAGTAACTCGGTGGTTAGAGCGTTTGACCAGTGTATGGAAGGTCATGGTTTCGATTCCCATCAGGGACTTCGATTTTTTTCTCTGTTTCATGCCCATGACAAACTGAATACATGTTCCATCTTGCTTATTTTCTTTCTTGTCCTAAAATTTACCATCTTTCTTTCATTATCATCGCAGCTGCTATTGTCAGTCCTTTGAACAGAGTATTGGAGTTTTTATTGCTTTGTACATTTCTAAATTGTTGGAATTATCAGCTCTCTCAGTAACGTGTATAGAATGCTAAGTTTGTTATCTCAGTCACATTTTGTGTTCAAAATTGTGGCTGCTTTGGTGAAGTAAGTGCATAAAAAGGCCTTAACATAGACTCTGAAAGATCCACAAAAGACTGAATTAACTTTTCATTGTTTTACAGCATTGCAACATAAACTGTTTCACTGTCAACAAAGAAAACAATTCAACACAGTAAAATTGAAGTGCCAAAAATTTGTAAAATGTGACCTTCTTTGGGAAAACGTACACTAACGATTATCCGTTATCCATTAGAAAACTAACGGATAGCTAACAGATAACTAATGATTTGTTCTAACGCTCTAATGGTTTGTTCTAACACTCTAACAGTTTGTTCTAACGGTGTAACGATTTGTCCTAACACTCTAACGATTTGTTCTAACGCTCTAACGATTTGTTCTAATGCTCTAACGATTTCTAACGCTCTTCTAACAATTTGTTCTAACACTCTAACGATTTGTCCTAACGTTCTAACGGTTGGTCCAAACAATCAAACGCTTTTCCCTAACACTCTAATGGCTGGTTGTTGCTAATGGTTCATCTTATTTATTGTCAATGTATTTAGCAGATGTTTTTGGTAGAGTGGTCGATCGATAAACGGCTGAAAATTGAAGGCTTTTAATGGGTCACATCAAAATCACCAGTGTTTAGATCAATCGTGTCTGATTCGAAGGGGTAAATAATCGACTTTCTCTCGAAACGACCGCACTTCACAACAGGTCGTCCCGTTTCTCCTGGAATGAAACTTCTATTGCATCGTATCGACAACAGCTACTGTTTGATGAACACGCACCTTGATTTGGGACTGTAATTTTTCCAATAAATACATCGGGCAAACCCCTCGTAAACAACTTTATGCAAATTTTGGTTGAAATTTGACCCACCGGGAATTTGAATATGCAGTGAAACGTTGTGTGACAGATGAAATAAAAGCTGCATTGTATTGAATGATTGTAAACTTTTTTAATTACAGTAGAACCCCAGTAACTCGAACTCTGAAGGGAAATGAAAAACAGTTCGAGTTAGCGGGGGTTTGAGTTATCAGGGTCGATTGAATATTCAATTTGCCACGTTAATAATTGATAGTTTACTGCTTTTTCAGCACTTCAGTATACAGTACAGTGCAAATTAAACTTACCTTGTCAGAAACTGTAACACAATTATGCATTCTTATGATAATACAGTACTGTGAATGTAACTGATACACTCACTCGGGAAATGACTCTCAAATACGTGATCTTTTCATTGCACTAATTAAAATCAAATTGCTGTAGTGTTAGTTTTCGTGCTTCTACCGATTAAACGACAAGAAGAGCTAATGGGATATTTCAATGGGCATCCGTGGTGAGTTGCAAGAACCAGAATTCGAGTAATTGGGGTAAATTTTGATCAAGGGAAACGAAATTTAGTTCAAGTTAGCGGGGAATTCGAGTTATCCGAGTTCGAGTTAACAGAGTAAAAATGACTGAAAAGTAGGGTCAAATCCAAGGGAAATGGGACTTAGTTCGAGTTAGCGGGGAGTTCGAGTTATCCGAGTTCGAGTTACCGGGACTCTACTGTACTAGAGAGCTTCAGTTATTTAGGACTACAAATCAAATGAAAAAAACTTTAAAATTCCAAACATTTCGTAGCCGATGTGTACCATACCTCTGTACACTATCTATAAAAAGCAACTCGGGTGTTCATTAAACTTTTTTATTATTGATTTTTTTCTGAAATGATTACAATCTTCAAATAAATCCTTAAAGTGCTACTATGATCAAAAAATCACTTTTATTTTTTCTTCGGATTTCGAAACTATGTTTATTAAACACTCCCCAAGCGAAATTATAAGCCTTAATTTTGAGAAGAAGATCGTTAATTTAAACTGCAATTTTCCGTTTTAATGGTCCGCCATTATTACACCAGAAAGGATACAATGACGTCATAAACTCAAGAGATGTAGAATGCAGTGTGTGTGAAAGTGCCTTATTTAGTATGCAGCACGGGAGTTTTGAGCTTTCACACTCTCAAACTCGTGTTTTGCATAATTTGTAAGCTGCGTTCACACACTACATTTTACAACTCTTGAGTGTATGACGTCATTGTATCCTTTCTGGTGTAATAATGGCGGACCATTAAACCGGAAAATTGCAGTTTAAATTAACGGTCTTCTTCTCAAAATTAACGCTTATAATTTCGCTTGGGGAGTGTTTAACAAACATAGTTTCGAAATCCAAAGAAAAAATAAAAGTGATTTTTTGATCATAGTAGCACTTTAAAAATGCTTGCAAAGTTCGTTTAGCATATTTGACAGCACAACTTCTATCGTTGATCTTAGCTTTGAAACTGCCACAAAACGTACAAAAAATATAGAAAGGCATAGATACACCCTGAATAAATGATCTAAGAAATCTCTGAGTCAGCCGAGTGTACCGTTCGTATCAAGATGGAAAATGCTACAATCAATCTGCATTGTAGATGCAAGTAAAATTTGCATATATCACGCGTAATTTGAAACCTAGATCTTGCTCTCTAAAAATACATTCAACAGCCACGTTTCTAAAAACAAAATGATGGGAAGAAGGTCATGATTTTTATACGGAAGGTTTTCCTGCAACCATTAAATTCAAAAATTAACCTGCACTGCAGCGGAAGTCTGCACAGAAGCGAATTTCAAGACATGTGCTTGTTTGTTTACTTTTTATTGCTGATAGTTTTTACCTACTGCCGACGAACAAACATTAATTTGATGTTTTCGTTTCAAAAGTGTAGAACGATTAGGGAATTTTATCGTTTGTTCACTGGAAGTTGGCAAGGTCTGGCAAGAATCACAAGTTTCAGGCACCCGTCCGGGCTCCTTGTTTATAATTTTCATCGCCCGCGAGCGAATAAGATTAATCGTAGAAGCCTCTGACGACTGAGCGCCTGTAAGCCAGCATAGCGATAAAATCATCAGTTAACACTTCAGTTTTCTGGACTAACGCTCTAACGGATATGCATGAGTTGCTAACGGATTGACTTAGGCCTCTAACGATTACAGCTAACGCTCTAACGGATACGGATGAGTTGCTAACGGATTGACTTGCTCCTCTAACGGATACAACTAACGCTCTAACGGATGACTAACGGATAGCTAACGGTTTGGACCGTTTAACGGAATATCGTTAGTGTACGTTTTCCCAAAGAAGGTCACAAAATGATCTAGACAACAGCATTCATGGACTAGAGCATTGTGTGGGGTTTTGCTATAGGCATGGAAATGATGGAAACTGTTTTGGGATTAGGGTGCAGCCTTGCAGAGGTACCAAGCAGCCTGGCTACTAAGTCCATTTGGACTTCCAACAAGGAAGCATTGTACTTACATGTATTAGAAACTTAATTCTGTTTCCACAACTTAGACCCTTTGATTTACCTTGTGTTTCAAAAGTAATTTTGCCAAACATAAAGCTTGTTAGAATGCTCCTCATTTACGTGATATACAGGTGTAAGTTTGATGTTAATGCAGCCATTTTATTTTTTCTCCTACAGGAAGTGATTACGCTCACATTGGACCTTCTAAAAGTGAACGAGGTACATGTTATGCCCTACGATTCCTGTATGTTACAAATAATCATAGCAAATGCATAATTTATTATACAGACAACCCCTACAACATGGGCAAGCAAGCATTCTGATTGTTCTTAATAGGCTAGATCAAACCATATTGTATGAGTAAAGAAGTTTTGCAATAGAAAAGGTAGCAAAATTGTGCTTTTTATAACAGAATACCAGAAAAGTTGTTGTGTTATGTTAACAACATTTCTCGTGATCCAGGGGTTGGTGTAAAGTATGTAATAAAACGATATTCCATTGGATGTCATCATTTATGAACTCGGCCAACTTGGCACTGTTCACTTCATTTGCTGCAATGTATGAGCTTGTGTAAAACAATTTTGTTGAATAATTACAATGCTATGCTCATGCAGTGATTAGTGACAGGATTTCTGTCTAACTTGTGACTGATTTCACCTTAAATCCAGGAATTGAAAATTTGCCTTCCTGGAGGAAGTTTTCTTTTGAATTTTCGTATACCGGTGTATGTCTTCAAACACTACAGCCAATAAAGAGTGGAGTAGAATTTAAGTGCATTATATGCATTCTTAATTGTCTCTCTGGCTGGTTTTTTTTTAGTTACAAGGAAACTATAATTATTATACAAATAAATATAATTTAAATATAATTAAATATAATTATTATACAAATAAATACACAAAAAAGGAATAAAAACAATAAATCCAAGTAAATAACATCTGTAATTCATCAAAAAGAACTTGGCTGATAATTCGGGTTTTAAATGCTTTCCCAGAGTCTACCCTATATTGGTGTTATTAGTACCCTATATTGGTGTTATGGCAATTATATGTGCAATACCTGAAAAAATTCTTTACTCTGTGGATCAACTTTTGTGAGTTTGTCATTTTTTTAACCTTTGTTAAATTGCAAAAATGATGCAAATGAAACCCACATAAAAACAAATAAAGTTCTTATGGTACATTCTCTGCTTTTTATTGTACAATTTAGAAAGGAGTTGTTAATGAAGCTGCAGCAGGCATCCAATGGAAAGTGGGCGACAAATGCCAAGCAGTGTGGAGTCAAGATGGCAGGTACTACTCTCAACATCAATAAGCAAGTTATAGGATTTGTGGAACCCTGCATTACGACCAGTCATTAACATGGCCACTGCATCATTACATCCACTTTTTTGGCTCAATCAATGACTACCCTGTCAATCCAACCAGCAACCAACTATTGGAGTACCCACCTGCTGTTTTCTTCGTAAATTTTCTCTTTTACATGATCATTCAAAATGTCTCCTGGAAAAAAAAGCTACAATTCAAGCAGTCTTCTTATTGATTCTGCTTTCCTCTGTTGATATAGTCTTTGCATTTGCTCCCTATCTAAATTTGACACTCTCCTGTTAACATTACCACCCTGTTCTATCAGGTGTCACTGTAGTTGTTTTCAGCTTTTTGTCAGTATTGTGTTGCAAAAATGGTTGAAATTAGCTCCATTTTCCATTGGCACATGTAGCTTCATTGTTACAAAGGGCAAAAGTTGTTGTGAATTTTTGTCCAGTCTTAATCCAGGCCTCAGAAGAAACACATAGTTGTCTTTTGCAGTGACATTTGACCTCCGGTACATGTTTCTTCTGATGGTTACACTAAAATGAGAGTTTTTTTATATTTCAGCTATTATGATGCCATCATTGACAGTATATCTGATGACCTAACAACATGCACTGTTTCATTTGACAAGTATGGAAACACAGAGATTGTCAAGGTTAGTAAAAAGTTTGTGTAGAATATGATGTTTTGTGTTTTGTTCATTCTAGACATTTTGACTGCAATTTTTGTTTTCATATGAAGTAGCAGCTTTTTCACTGAATCCCAAAACAATTATTATTAGTAATGATTGTCAGTTCAGTCTGATCGACAGCACCCATCTGATCTTACACAAGAGTTTAATCATCAGGAACGCAACTTCCATTAGCAATGTTCCTCAAACAACAGAACGAAATAGCTATGGGCTAAAAACCAATGCAGTGGCTAGATATGGAGAGCCAGTGAAATGAGAGGCTTGTGAGAGCTGTTGCATTTCTGCATATATAAGTGACTGTAAAGATGTACTGTACTTTTGTATGTTAGAATAAAATATTGTTTAACAAAATCATTATTTTATACAAATGTCTTGTAGAACTGTGCAATTGCATGATGTACAATTATTGACGTTACACTTGTCTTTTTTTGTTTAATTTAAAACAGGTTTCATCACTTAGACATAATGAACAAGCTGGAATGAAGAGAGCTGCTGAAATAACAGAAGCTGCACCAAGTACTTCAAAGAAATCAAGGTAAAATGGATGCAATATATACAGTTACTGTTTCTTTTGTTTGTTTGTTCACATGTTGGTTTGTTTGTTTCTTCATTTGTTCCATCATTAAATTTTGTTTGTTCATTTAATTACATTCATTTGTTTGTTTGTTTGTTTGTTCATGTTTCCTTTTGGATTAATTTGCTCTGCCTGTAATTTTAAAGAAAGACATTTACATACATATCAATACATCTAGTGTTTTTATTACATGTTGTATTCGCAGGGCTACAGAGGATGCCCTTAGGGAACAGAAAAAAAAAAAGATGTTAAAAAAGAAGCAAAGAGCTAAGGTAAGAAGCCACACGTGAAACTTTCCGTCCCAATCAATTTGTTCTATTTTTCTTTTCTTTTCTTTTTTTTTTGTTCTTTTTTTTACTGTCAAGAAGGGTGTAGCACATACATTGCCCTGGTCACTTGAGAATGCTTTATTCATTAAATTTAGCTCAAGAAATCTGCCCAATTCTTTATTGGATAAAAGAGCATCTTACTACTGTTTGCTACCATTTAAAATAACTACTTGCATGTAGCATGGAAGATGGAAAGTAAACATTATTCTCTTTGTTTTATAGGAAATAGAAGAACAAAGGGAAAAAGACAAACAAAACTGGCTGGATTTTTTCAACAATTCAAAGGTTATTCTTACTTAAAAGAATTGCATTGTAAAAATTAATATATCATATCTTACATGAAGGTACTTTTATCTACTTCTTATCTTCTTCTTCTTCTTCTTCTTCTTCTTCTTATTATTATTATTATTATTATTATTATTATTATTGTTATTATTATTCTTTGTGTATTCTTTTATTATTATTATTATTATTATTATTATTATTATTATTATTATTATCATTATCATCATCATTAATAAATCATCATCAAGTCAACCTCCTTATGTTACCACCTCTATACTGAGGAATCACCTACAGAGAATACAGAAATGCAGCATGTATGAAGCAACTGTAGCCAAAACCTACAGTGAACGACCACTGACCTCTGATAAATGTACGTGTATGTTTTGATGCCTAAAGTCTGCTAGAACTTAGATGTGCATGTGTTATTCCCTGTGCGCTACATTTTTATTTTTACATTGTAATGTTCTCCTAGGGTGGTGGATCAAGTAAATCAGGAAAAAGCTTAAAAGGAGTATCAAAGAAGAGTATATTTGCTTCCCCAGAGTCAATTCAAGGAAAGGTGGGTGGTGATATCACTGGGTTTTGTTTTTGAATAAGTTACTTTCTTCTCCTTACCAATACCCTTTTGTTTATCACACAACTACAATGGCTAACATAGAATGATAGGAGCATGAATTGAGGTTCTCATATACATGTACCACTAGTGTGCATGTGTTATCATCTCTGGGAGTGGTAAATTTATCCAGCAATGTACAGTTTATCTCCCTGTGCAGTATAAGGTGGCTGAACAAAGCTAAAAAGTAGTTATTGTGAAATAACTCATTGTTGCACTGTCAACTGTGTTCTTATTTCAAACATAATGTATTTCTGGCATGCTGGAAGAACTGCAACCATGTTTTGCAACTTGAAACTGGTTCCACTGGCAAGCCTGTCAGTGATGGAGACCTGAGATATGTTCTGATACCAGCAGCAGCAGATGTTATCAAAAGAGTATCCCAATCAGCAGTAGCAGCAGCTTAGGTGCAGGCATTCCAGTGACATAAGAAAGCAAAGACAGTAATAACACCTGAAAAGTTATTTTTGCCTTTTAACACATCACTGCCTGCTTCATCCTTTTAGCCAGGTTTGATAATTGGGGTATCCTGTTCATAGAACAGAACACACAGGCAGTTAGTATCCTGGCTTTGTACCTTAAAATGCTTGGAGTGAATGGCGATTGGGTCTTTTTTATCAGTCAGAAAAGGGGACTTACGATTTTTCTTTTATTTTAAGGTTGGTGTTGGAACATGCGGCATTGGAGGACAACCCATGACACAGTTCACACAGCCAGACAAACTTGTTTATAAGAGATGATAACACATCCAATGCTTCTAACCTGGGTGTTATAGGTTGATCTTGTGCTTTTGTGGCAGTCTGCTGAAGCTGATGTTTCTCCACCAAACCATAAGAAAACCCTCCAAAACCCAAGGATAAATGACTCCATCATAGAATCAAACAGCAGCCCTGTATAATATCTTTTCTGACTGACATATAACGTCTCCTCAAATTGTAAATACAAGGAAAGCAATCCAGGTTAAGAGAACAAAGGAACTGACAACAAAAGAATTTTTATTCACAAACAAATTTTCCTTTTTACATGTGTAGTATATAACATGTATAGAGCCTGGTACAAGGGGAAGTTGTATGTTTTTATCAGTGTTTAAAGGGACATGATACTGATTTGCAATCTTGTATTTATCATTCTTGGTACTTTATGAAGCAGTCTACCTAGTCTGTAGTAAATAGCCGATTTTTTTCTTTATTAAGTTAGTTTTTCTTGCTGGATATTGGAAATAAACTAAATACAACGTGAATGTTAATATGAATTAACAATCATTAAATAAGGGTACTGATCTTTGCAACACCAATTACTGCTTTGTGCATTTAATTACAGAGCCAAGCAAACAGCTCCATTTCACACGTTGGGCATTCAGTTTCTAGCTAGTCAAGTGTGAAGCTTGATATTTGAATGTGGAGGTTGTGACTTAATGAGTAATCCCAGTCCAGGCAGTTTAGTGCAGGGTGTCCACTCTACATCTTGCACCCTGCTAGTCTTCTCAACATGCTCAGATTGCGGGGAGTGGTGGAGAGGGAGCCCTCTGTTCTCCCTCTAATCTCCTATTCTCCCACAATCTTCGATTCTATAAGTTATGCTAGGCGTTCGAGAGAGGGACTGCTCCGTGATATTGGCTAGTGTTTTCAATGCCAACTTATCCTGGGGTGGTGGCATTAGTGAGGGAAGTAACTCTTTAAGAGTTTTTCGTGGATTTGTTTAAGAACTGGAATACTTGCATGTACCATCCTTGGAGATCAAAGGCCTGGAACTGGTATCAGAGAAGAAATGTGAATAAATGGAACTGCACTTATTTCTGTTTAGAACACCCCAACCGTTTCTCCCGGAAATTTTCCACTAGAACGCGCCAAAAAGTCGTGCTCCGTCTACTTTCCGACGGGAATTTCCGGAAATTTTTGTTAAATGTATAACACCTACTCCTACCTCTCCTTTGGAAAGACGGGAATGTACAACTGTTTTTTTTTTTCTTGCGGAGTTTGAAATTGTGCTTGTGATGTTACTTTGGAGGGGGAAGGGGGGGGGGGGGGTCTGTCCAGTATATCTCTTTTATGTGTAAAAGGATGTGGTATTTTCTTCTTGAGCTTTGAAATATGGATCTGTGGCGTTGGTTAAGTTTTTGCCCTGAGCAGGAGCTGCTCTTAGGTATTTCTAAGTTTGTGGTTTTGTTTGCACCTTCCTATCACCTTTGAACCCTCTACTCCTGGGCTGCCACCTGCTACAAACCTCTGGACCTGCGATTCACCTCTGGCCGAAATTATGCACTCTTTTGGAGCAGCGAGGAGGAACAGAAGTTAACCGTTCCCCTCCCCCAGACTTGGAGGCGAAGGAGTTAGAGTAGGGTTGAACCTGTCTTTATGAAAACCTCTCTATAGCGGACAGTTTGCTTGTTTCGAAACGGAAAGAGATCAAAATTCAGACAAACTCTACCTTAAGGACCCCTCCAAAAAACAAACACTTGGCCCTGGCCCTTCCGTGTATTAAAGAGGTTTGACTGTAGTGATTTCAACAATTGACGCCACGAAGATGCTCTTCTAGATCAACACTAACTTTCTGTGTACTTTCCTTTCCGCATCAAGTGTTTTTTTGTTAGATACTGCCCATCCCTGTATGAATAAGCAGTTCTGAGCATTGTGGGTACAGGAAATCTCCCTCCCACACGACAGCAACTACAGGACTACACTGTGGGCACGCCCAAATAAAAAAAATTAAGTGGTGGGGATGCTCGTCAGACATTTTACCCCTGAAAGGTGAGCGAGTGGACCAGATTGGGTCAAATGTTAAAATATTACATCAGAGTACAGTAAACAGGTGGTAGTGTGTTGAACTTTCAAACCTGGTTTCTCAGGGGAATACACATTTTCTCATTGGGGGACTTTAATGAGCATTGGTAGGCATCAGGGTCACAGAAACCTACACACCTCAAGGGATACTCGTAGTTAAGGGCCACATAAATATGCCTGGGAAATTCCCTCCCTCCCAGAGAAAAATTGTTTGTGGTTCTGTGAGGTAACTGGGTGGGTAAAGGTGGGGATAGATATGGGTCGGCAGGTAGGTAGGATGAGGTTAGATAGGTAGGTAGGATGGTATAGGTAGGTATGGATCAATAGGTAGGTTGGTAAATTCAAAGGCCAACCCCCTTCTATCAACTTTCTCTCTGAAAAATGCAGATTACTGTAGAATTTACTGCAAACATAATTATAAACCACAGAAGGTAATTCAGCTAAATTGTATTGCGCACCCTTGCCTCGCATTATTTCTCGCGTCATTAGCGTGCACAGAAAATTGTGGGATTTCATTTATACACGACTAAAGCATTACGATGCTTTTGGGGTAGTATGCTGAATACAAAAATTAACAATTTAACTGATGTGAAGTAAAAGATCAAATGAATGACAATGAAATGAAGTAACAAACTGATTTTCACTTATAAATTCACCCTTTGTGATACACTAAAAAATCAATACGTAAATGCATCTTTTTTCCCTTTTTTGAAATTATGGGTGTAATGATCGGATACTTCGTTCCACAGCACGGCACCTTGACGCTTGATAGAGTTCGTCAAGTAATACTAGCTAAATCTTAGGGCAACAGTTATAACTATTGTTTCTCCATACAGCTGTATCTGAGATTCTGGCAGGTGTTGTTTTGCGTGGATTTGACCCTCGCTACCCTGCTAGCAGAGGTTTTTTATCCGTTGCCGCTTCTTTTTCGTAGTCTTTTTGCGGCTGTCTTTACCGTTGTTGTTTTCGGTGGAAGAAAACAACAACGGTAAAGACATCCGTAAAAAGACTACGAAAAAGAAGCGGCAAGATAAAAAACCTCTGCTAGCAGGGTAGAGCCTCGCGAGAGCAGTTTTGTAAAATTAAATTCGTTAAAATTTTGTCTCTCTTACGAGTACCTAAACTCATTCCAACACACAAGGGGATGATAGGCCTCTGTTCAGCCTAATATGCCTCGTAGACTTTAAGTTCAAAGAAAACTCATGTTGTATATATGTTTTTTTTTTTTGTTTGTTTGTTTTGCTTTTGTTTAATTTTGCTTTTTTGAAAACGCGATTTTGCTGCTGTTGTCCCAAGGCGATTTTTAGAAAAAATTGCTAGTGTGAACTATGAAGTCAGCTGTGTTAGTATTCACTTCATTCATCGTTGGTGCTTGTGGACACGGGCGAGAACTTATGCCCTTTGCGTGATGAACCGGAAGGCGTATCACGAACAGAAAATAATATTCCGTTATTCCAAGAAACGAAGGATATCATAAAGCCAGTTGTTACACATAGTCCGGTTGCTGCACTGTGCCATCGCTATGTCCGAAATTGTCGAAGATTTCGAAAGAAAAGCAAGCTTTAAAGATGAAAAGGAAGCTGAACTTATTCGAGAGAAACTCGAAAGGCTTGTTTCCAACATTCTAAGCCAAGTGGAAAAGCGAGATAAGCGGTTCCAGTGCACTCTTATCGAAAGCGGAAGTGTGTACGAAGGAGTGAAAGTCCATCAGCCAGATGAATTCGACTTCATGGTCAGAATTAACCGTCTCACAAACAAACCTTTGTTTCATTCTTGTGACAAAGGTGACGGCTATGTAAAGCTCGCCCTGAATGAAGAGGGATGGAAAGAGTTTCAAGATGAGCAAGGCTTCTTTAACCCAAATCTGCTATGCAGCCATTTCAAGAAGCTTGTTAATGAATCTTTGAGAGATACTGAAGTACCTGAAGGACTGACCATCCAGCGAGCTGCTCGGGACCTGTTAGAGGGCCCATGGGGACCTGTGTTCTCAAACGTACTGGGAAGCAGCGGAGGTGAGGATAACCCATCTGGTTTAATGTACTCAGAAACGCACGGCCCGGCTACAACACTTTACATCATATGGCAAGGTGGCAGTACTTACCAGAACTTAACTGTAAGCGTTGATTTGACACTGACCCTGGAATACCTTATATCCAAGCTTCCTGTACAGTTGTCCAACATTCCACAGTCGGTTGACGAGTGTCTCCAGAGAAGCGGGTTTCACGTTGTCCCCGTTGGATTTGACGTCTGGCGCATCTCATTCTCCATGACCGAGAAGGACGTTCTGTCCTGTTCTCCTGACGGGTTCAAAGCTTGCTACCGAATACTGAAAGTCATGAGAGACATCACATCAGAGTGCCTGGGTTTGGACTCATCCTTGGTTCCGTCGTACATTTTCAAGACCGTCCTGTTGACTCAACTGTTTACAACAGGCCATTGCTGGGAAAGGGTGTACTGGTCACAGCAGATAGAAAACGCCTTGGAGGTCATACTGCAAGGCATGCTACGTGAGGAAATCCACAGCTTCTTTATACCGCGGTGCAATCTACTGTCCATTGCCGATCACGAAAACAAGCTTCGGCAATGCATCGTGAAAGAGATGCAGAACGAGCTCAGAGGTTTGAAGATGAAGCACACAGCGGAAGATGTCAAAGAGATGAGACGGCAAATCAGAGTGTTAGAAATGATTGATTTGATGGACTACATGGTCTCAAGCACTCTCCGTGGACAGGATCCCACCGCGCTGTGGAATAAAATGTTTGCTAACATTGGTAATATTCCCGGATCTCGGAGGTTTGGCTGGTTTTGGAATCAGTTCACCGATTTGGACAGCACTGAGTTGGATGACAGTGCCTATAACATGCTGATTCGAATATGGAGCGTTGTGGATGAGTTCTTTAAGCAGCTGCTGCCTTCTCTTCAAGGAGAACTGAACTTGTTGGCTCAGAAGTTCTTCATCAGAATCTGCGACAAGAAAACGAAATTCGAGATCAAGCACAATGTCAAGTCTGAGGGTGCCATCGAAGAGATTCGTCTTCCACAAATGGCGTACGAAATGTTTCAAGATCTTGCTGAATGTTATATCGAAGATGAGAATGCTGAATGGTCAAATCTGCACAAAGCAGTTCCAACGGTGTACAGGTCATCAGGCGTCTTCCAAGATGTTTCTGATGTAACAGTGAATGGAGGAAGTGATGAAGGTCTTGCAGTGTTCAAACAGCGCATTAAGCAGTATCTGTCCATGATCCCCGAGTCATATTTGATGACCCTTACCGTACGTTATGTTGGCCAGATATTTTACTATGCTCAAGACATGCTAAGACGTAAACTTGACTACATCACAATTCCAGAGTTAGATTTAGACTGACCGAACAAAATGCCAATTTGTCAGTGCCCATGAATTACTTTGCATTGTTAGGTAAAGCAGAGTTGGATGACTACAATCCAGTACCTCCGCTAGTACGGACAACAGCTAATTTTTTTTTGGCCGAATATCAGGCTGTTCGGCTGGCCTAAATCGCCTGAGATATCTCGAGATATTGGGATTTAATTGCAGTGAAAGCTAGAGATTCCTTTGGCGAAACATCACCTCAGACTTTCGTCACAAGGAGACTGACAAATTCCTATATACTGTTTTCGGAAGGACAAATATGTCGTTTAGAATGTAAAATAAGGTCAGCTAGCATTTTCGGACAGCCATTAGCAGCTCGGAAATTCGGCGGATAGGATTCTGTTTCCTAAAACTTTCCGCGGCCTAAATGTTCAGCTAAAAACGCCGAACAGATCAACCTTTATTAGCTTACAAAAGTATCCCTTTAAAAGGCTCTGAAACAATCTAAGAAAGCAGACAATGACGTTTCAAGTATTTTGCTAAAGTTTTCTTGTTGGGTGCCCCTGGCTTAATTGAGCAATTTTAAAACAAAATTCTTAGGGGTTTTATATCGATCGATCACAACTTGAAAAATCATTATTCTATATTTACTTAAATCTCTACATTAATAATTTGGTATCCCGGCTGTACAACTTAACTTGTAAAAGTATTGTTCATATTCGGATTCTTTACGTATGTTGTATCACGCCTTACTTTTTCCCAATCTTATCAGTCTAATTTTTCAGTAATATCGCCTGGTCAAGTTCAACCAATGTTGCGAACCTTTAACGAATCTGCTTGGTCGACATAAGTTCAAAAGTGAACCGTCTTCAATTCTAATAGATGAACAAACTGATCCAGTCACAATACATACACTAAATCTATTTATTACTTATTCTCTTGATGTTTGGCCGTCCTTCATATATCTTTATCACAGTACGTTCACAACTGTAGTTTTATTGCGATGCTTAAATCTTGCCATTTGGGAGATTGCGTATTTTGCGAGTATGGGCGCTGTTGCTGTGTCAGAACTGTGATAAAATTATGATTAAGTACTTTAATTTCGCTTGCACAAAATGCTCCTAGAACATCAAGAGAAATATATCAGTTGAATTTTTGCGAGGAGAGCAGTAGCTGATCTAGACTCCAGAGGGTCAGCCCACCCCCACCTCCTCCAAAGTTTTGCTGTTCGCAATTATCAAATCCATTCATGTAAAAAGAACGAAAGAAAGAAAAAATAGGAAGCAAACAGTGTGGACCACTAGTAGACCAAGTTTACCTAGAAATCTTATGGAAATACAAAGCGAGCTTTACTTCTTCAGCTTTTGAAGCACAGGCGGCCCAAGCTCAAGATAAGAGACAACCGCCGCGAACGTGACTCTAGCGTATGGGCGTATAAGGTGGTGTTGTGTTACAACGGTTTGAATTACAAAGGTTTGTATGGGAAGACAACGGATTTGTTTTAAATAGTAGAAATTATTGTTGCTCGACAATAAAGTTAACTAATCCCGTTGCCTTGTTATATTCTTTGTCATTTGCCAGCTTCTCAGGCCGATTTGAAGCCATTTCGGCGATTTGTTTCCACTGCTACTTAAACCCGGCGTAACCAATCGAACCAATTCGAACGAAGAATCAATCGAACTCCAATCGTTCGATTGTTTTTCCATTGGTTCGGCAATCGAACATAATCGAACAGGAACTTTTGGGTGAGAACAGTAAACTGATCCTTACGGCGAAAAGATTAAGAAATTAAAATGGAAACAGAAATGAAATTAAGTTATATATTTGCCCGATATTTCGGTTTGCAAAACAAACCTTCTACGGGGGCTACTGTTGTTTACTCCCGTCTTCAAGATTTTTACTGATCCAGGTCTACACAAGATCCGGCACTCCTCACTGGTTTGTCGCTGTGGTTTTTCCTTTAGCAGTACTTTTGGGTCAGTTCGATTACCGAACTCGCGAGTTCGATTTCTGAACTTAATCGAACTTAATCGACCGGATTAGTTCGATTTCGTTCGGTAGTAAAACGACATAAATATCGAATTATAAAAGAGAGAGATTTCCCTCTTAAACCTATGTGAGCCAGGTGTCAAAAAAAAAACAAACACTTTTCAATCAGTCAACTTAAACCTTCATTGTTTTATTTTTACTGAACAAACTTAAACGGCACAGCGAACCAAACTGCCTTTATATACCTGAGATTATATTGACCGGTGATTTCTGTAGCTTACAGTTGTAGCAAAAGTTCCGAACGAGTTAAAGGAACTGTATCACGGATTTAAGGCAAAGTTAGGCATGGATCATCTCTGGAGCTACCAGTTACAAACCTTAAAGTATACAAAGGAAAATTAAGATATTTTGCCTACATACAATAACAGGCAGCGGTAAACGGCGGAATCGGGCTTACGACTTACGCATGGTTCAATTTTACCTGTTACCATCCCCCCCGGGCAACCCCGGGGACAAGTCCAGCCCTTCGGTCCCGGGGTTGGGGAGTTGTTTGAAGCGGTCTTGTCCCGGGGGGGGGAGGGGAGGGAGGAAAATAAAAAATTATTTCTTCTTGTTCTTGTAAAGTACGTCACTTCTCGGTTGATGCCCGACCCCTGTTTCTGGGGAAAATCTCTAGAATTTGTAGCAGACTGGTTAGAGGAGAATAATCTCTCAAAATTAAAATCTGTATTTGAAGGTACGTTTATTGTAAATAGTTAAACGAATGTGCGTTTGATGCGTACTCGAACGGATGGCGTTCGTCACAAACAAAGAAATATTTCTTCAGCGTATTCATGTATATAATAAGACGACTTAAATAGACTCTATATGAAAACGGATGCACGGCTTTATATTAAACAGAGGTCGTAGTCCAGTGTTCATTCTTGTGAAACAAGCTAAGAAAACCTCTTTTGAAATGCTGCCATCAATTTGTTCACGGGCCTCTTGTGCGTATGTGCTATATTTAGAATAAATCACGTGGCGAAGACGATTTCCAGCCGTAGTCCAGTGCGGTTAGAGGTTTTTCTTCAGTTTTCTTTTTCAAATATTGTTCATGATTTAATTAATTATACATGTAGTGTCTTTCGTTCAAAAAAATCCCTGGAAAAGCGTTCAAGTTCTTGTGAAAACGTCTGGTTTTGAAATTGTACGGAAATCAATATCGTCATCTATATTTTGTACACAAAACAACGTACTTGTGGTCGATGAGGAGTCCCTGGGATGGGGAATTGTCTCTTTTTGCGTGCCTAGGGGTGGGGAATAGACCGCCAAGTGAGAAAAAAATTGCAAATTCCCGGGGTATGCCCGGGGGGGCGATGGTAACACGTAAAATTGAACCACGCATTACACTTCAACTTTGTCGGTCAAGGGCCAAAGCACAGACACCAGTTCGCGTTGTAAATGCCCCAGCTGACCTCGGTCGTTTTCGTCGAGTACCTTCAGGGCTGGTCCTTGATCTCCTCTTTTCCTTCTAATAATGTACTTCTCTCCAACACTGACGGCGAAAGAGCACGCGTGATAGCCTTTGACAACCACTTCGAAAATTGTAAGTTTCACTTGCTACATCTTTTCCGTGTACGCCGGGTACGCACGTAGTTGAAATAGAAGCCTACACATAGCTTATTTGACTGCAACGCACTGTTTGAAACCAAATGAAACCGGTTTGGAATGACAAAGCGCAGGCCAAGGACAAAGCTCTATTGGTCTAGAGTTCGATTTTGTTCGATTAAAGAAGTGTTCGATTTTCGAACGTTCGATTGTGTTCGATTGGCAGAACGTCTGGGTGAGTTCGACTGCGTTCGATTGCCGAACCCAATCCAAATCAATCGAAAGATTGAAGTTCGATTGAGTTCCATTACCGAACGTTCGATTGGTTACGCCGGGCTTAAAGAATCGCTGAATCGCCGAAATGGCTTCAAATCGGCCTGAGAAGTTGGCAAATGACAAAGAATATAACAAGGCAACGGGATTAGTTAACTTTATTGTCAAACAACAATTATTTCTACTATTTAAAACAAATCCGTTGTCTTCCCATACATGTACAAACCTTTATAATTCAAACCGTTGTAACACAACACCACCTTATACGTCGATACGTTAGAGTCACGTTCGCGGCGTTTGTCTCTTATCTTGAGCTTGGGCCACCTGTGTTTGAAGCAATTCAAATACAAGTTACCACTCATACCCCTTAGCTATCGAACGTTTTGAATTCACCTTTGGAGAGCAAACCATAATAAGGTTTTAACGATTTTTACAACTTGAAAATGTTGACCCAGAGTTCTGAAGTTGTAATCCAATTCTGTTCTGACCATCCCTGTCCGAAGACACCTACTGTACGCGGTTTTATTTCACTAGTGCAGGAGCCCATATTGGGCTCCTAACTAGTGTCACTAGTACTGTCTTTAGACAAAACTGAACCGTTCTGTTTAGGTTTTCAATAATTAAAATGTCTTTTGGCTAAACCGTTACTAAAACTAGCTGACGATGTCCCTTCAATTTCGCGATTTTGCAAAGATTTTGCTGAGGTAAAAACAGTAGATTTCAGGCCTTGAAAAAACACTTTTCCAAAAAAAAAAAGGAAACATGCCCAAGAAATTTGTTTATTTAACGATATCCTGTTAGGAAGAAAGTGGTGGAGATGAAAACTTAAATGGAAGTGTAATAAATAACTGGTCCGATCACACTGCAAGGGCCGTTTCTTCTTCAAAATTTGTTATAGAAATTACTGCGGCAACTAGCTTTCGACTGAGATTTGCCAGGCAAAACTGTTGCCGCCCTTCTCTTTAGACATTTTCCAGTCTGGCAATCACAAACTGTGCCAACAGAACACCTGAGTTGTATGGGTGACTTTTTCGTCGTTTTAAACAGTTCAAGTAACCATACTGTCTTGACATGATCCCAAAATCTGGAATGCTCTACCCAAGTGTCTGAAATCGTCTGACCTCTATATTGTCTTCAAATGTAATCTCAAAACACTGTCAACTAATTACCTGCAACTACTGAATTAACCATGGTGATACTGCGGATTATGTTTTTTGAAAATGGATCATAATGATTTGTATGTATTATACTGAGGTTATTATTTAAGTTACCTGACGGTGCTATTGTTCAGCCTAACGTACTTAGGAGGTCATCACATTCCATTAACCGTCGGCTTTTAAGTGCTGACCCTCACCAATTGCATGTTTACGTTAATTGCTTCCTTGACTATATCTGTTTTTAGTAATATCATAAAACAACTAATTTAATTGAGAAAAACGATATTTAGACTGTATTTGCAAAAAAATAATAATAAAAAAGGCAACAAAAGGAATATACATTCAACGGTATATAAAGTGCAATCGTTGCATGGCATTGAGAGGGTTAAACAGTGACAATCGTTTACCACCGATTCCTTCACTTGCCCTTGTTATCATAAATAAAGTGGGAAGAGAGGAGTGGCTTTATTCCTTTTCTTGACATGAAGACCAGTGTGACAGGGATAATTCCCCTCCACACACGCCCTGCAGGAAAACGCGTAGGCAATTCCCTTCCCTTCAGCTTTGCCCGTAACAAAGCATGACACCATCGAGCCATCAGTAAAAACATGGAAGTGGGACCAGACCTAAGAACTGACACTACATTTCTAGTCCAGCTTTGGCGTTTGTAGACAGGCGCTAAGAGGACACTCAGTCCGACTCTCGTTTTCAAAGTATCGGACGTCCAGGTTTTGGGAAACACCTTTATTTTGAGTGGCGCTAAACTTTACAATAATCTTCCCACAAACCTAGCTGGTGCTTATAATGTACAACTCTCACCTAGCAGAAAACTTCATGTACCTAAGTCACAACACGTGAAAGATCGGTGGCGTTATTGAAGCTTAGTGACTTACAGCGAAAAAGACTTTCGGAAGGTCAGTGATCAGAGGCTTGGTCTCTGCATCGCCATGTTGCTTCGTTAGACAGGAAACTTTAATCTACATTTTCTCTCTCTGCACAAGTGTATAAACAGGCACCGACGAAAATTGCTGGGAGAAGCACTGCGATAGACTAGCACCCCATCCTGCCACGGAAACTGGGTAAGGCTCCAGCCGTACGGCCCAGGCACGAATTGTGACTTAACTTACCTTTTAAGTCACAATGAACTACACGTTTAGTGAATAACTTCTGTTTCTAATTCAAACCCGGCAATTCGTTGTTCTGTTGTATCTAATTTGTCGTACCTTTTTTGTTATGTGTTTATGCCTTTGTTTATTTGTAATGTAATTTGTTAGATACAAGGTCGCATTGGATACCAACCTTACGGGCTAATGGGCCACCCTATGGAAATAAAATTTTTCTATTATTACTACAGTGGAACCCCGCTCTACGGACACCCGCTTAATACGGACACCCGCATATAACGGACAGTTTCGTTTGTCCCGACGAAAAGCTCATATATTTTCTCTAAAATTAATCCGCTTAATACGGACACCGGTTAATACGGACAACGGACACTTTCCTGTGTCAACCCCGCTTTACGGACACTGGTTATCTGCGCATTGCGATGCGAGTTCCGGGTCTGGCTCGGATGTACCTTATTTATTTATTTATTTATTTATTTATTTATTTATAGTAGTTATAGAGTTGGGGGTACCAGATCATTTTAAAAATGATCTGTTACCAAACCCAACTCTATATCTACTTTCCATATGATGGTTTACATCTGATGGTTTCCATCTGATGGTATTATTTTATGGTATTATTTTATGGAAATCTATATGTTTTTATTTCATGCGGAAACCAACGCATTCTTCCATCGCGTGACTTCATACAACAGGAAGTTTTAAAAACTACATAAAAATAATATCTCATATAATAGTATAGAATGAATTGTAACAAGGAATTACATGATGAACTGAAAGAATCAGGAGATATTGTTTGTCCTTTTTGTGACGAAAAAATAGAAGATTCTAATAAAAAACCGAAAGATGATGAATGCTGTGATAATCAGGAGGTTATAACAACTGATGGAATGCAAGTTTGTCGAAGTTGTGGTGTTGTACAAGGATATAATTATGCAAAAGAATATGTTGATTTCTATGAGAATAGACATAGATTTATAAGAAAATCTGTTTACCATCGAGAGTACCACATTAACAACCTGTTACTGAAAATCGAAGAAAAATATAATATAGAAATATCACACCATCAAAAATGTAAAATTGAACGAGTTTTTGTAGAGATAGGTAATATTATTGATCAAGTAAATGGTACAAGGAAAAGAATGATTAGCGTTAATTTTATTATGAGAAAGATATTCAAGATGATGGGAATACCTTACAAAAATATTCCAATTAGCAAATCTAAAAAAACATTGGCCTTTTACGATCGGTATTGGACAAAAATTATGTTTATTATTGGTGATAACATAAAATCTATTATTGGATGAATACCTTATTATATTTCTTTTCAAATTTGTCAGTTAACGGACACATATCAATGATTATATCATCAAGAACTTTGACATAATCAAGAAATTCTTTGTCATTATACTCCAGTCCTCTCATAAAAGACCGCAAATCTATTAAAACCTTTTCATATGAGGTGTACGCGAATTTACACATCTCAATCTTTCTTTTGTAATTTTTAGCCTCTGAAAATGTTTTAAGCAATATACCAGTACCAGATATCGTTCCAAGAACAATGGGATTCAATGTTACACCACCAACTACTGTCCCTGTTACTACCAATAAAACAGATCCAATATTACATGCAAGTTCTGCTTTTTTGAAATATTTGTAAGTCATTTTGAAAAGCCAGTATTTCTTATGATAGAATTTATACAATGCTTTTAACTCAGATATTTGATCATTAGTTAATTTTTCTGACACATGGTTCCAGTAGAATATGCTTTTACGTTTATCAACCATTCTATATATTATATTGATAGATAATTTTTATTCACTGGTGAAAGTTATGACATCAGCTGGGAGACCTGAATTTGTGTCCAATTTTAAACCAGCTATCTCTTGAACCTCAATTATGCTCACAGTGTAACTGTTCCAACTTGCATTTTTATTATTAGCGACGGAATTCACTGTGAAGGTTCCCCCATCTGTTACTCTTACCTGCAATTGAAATTTATGAAGCTTGTTTTTGTCTACAACTGTGAAAAAAGAAGCGTTTGAGAGTGTGGCGATGTTTTCATAGTCTGGAGCCAACTGAATACCAAAACCAGATCGGATTCTTTTTCCTAATATAATGGAGCTAGTTGTATTGACTTGTATTATACGGGTATTTTCCACTTTCTTTGTTACTGGGTTGATAATATTGGCAACCCAACGACACCAAAGATTGCCTCCGTATTGATCATTACTTACCTGTAGATATGTTACCAGTTTCACGACATTGCCAACAGTTGGGTAATTGAAATTCACATAATAGTTGGTTAGGTCTATTCAAGGACCATCTGTTAACCATGCGATATTGGAAACAATCTTATTTGTATACTTAACGATTCTCATTACATGGTTGTTGTGATCATAGTCGTACACTTCTGGATTGACAGTGTCTTGCCAATCTTTCACACCATAAATAATGATAAAAGCCTGTGGTGAGGATAATGTTGAGCTTCCGTGTAAGTTGAAATAGATGTAATCAAGGGCATCCTTGCTCCTATTGTCGAATTGTACGAGAATCTTTACGTGATCTGAGAAGCTCTTTTGGATTGTTTTGTGAATATTAGCTGTGGTAGCCTGAGCGGATAGTTGGATGTTGGTATGTGACCCTAGCGGATAATATTCCAAGACCGATGTGAATTTGCCGATACTGAGAGGATATAGATTGAATCCGATTTTCGATTGATAATCATTGCTATTAGGA
Source organism: Siderastrea siderea (assembly GCA_964030785.1). Classification (NCBI taxonomy): domain Eukaryota; kingdom Metazoa; phylum Cnidaria; class Anthozoa; order Scleractinia; family Rhizangiidae; genus Siderastrea; species Siderastrea siderea. Next base: position 18,101,139 of record OZ034974.1, on the reverse strand, counting down.
TTTTTAGCAGTCCGACTTTGTAAGCTAATTTATTCTTGTGAGGGCTTTGTGCGAAATCAGAGATGCCGAGAACCACTATATTATTCTCACTGGAGCTCTCATCCGCATCAAGGAGGTACTTCAATGCATTCTTTTTGTTGCTGGAATCGATATGAGATTGTGCCAACGTTTCGTCAATGTAGCTCTTATTAGCAGCACTGCTATTGTATCGAGGTGTGCCGAGGTTGTTAATCTGTTTTTGATTATTTGGTAATGAAGATAGGAATGTGATAGGATTTTTCATAACACCTCCTTTGTTTTTATTCAAAAAGGTGTCGTTAATATTTTTGAGATTGACAATATCTGATTCTGAATGAGAGGATGGATCAAAATCTGGTACTTGTATTCTTCCCTGAAATGTTTGTGTTGTTGTTTTTGAAAGGTCTGCTTTTGTACCCAATTGATTGTCAACATACTTCTTATTTACTCCATGGTCTGCGTTGACTGGGTCTTTGATATTTGTTATGAATTGATTGTTCATATTAAGATTGGCTTCCATTAATACTGAACCATCTTTTTTGATGAATTTTGATGAATCAGTTATTGGAATCTTTCTTATCTCACTATCAACATACCCCTTATTACTAGCGTGATTAGAAGCAGTTGGTGATTTCAGATTTACGATGTTTAAACCACCCATGTCAATATGTTGCTCCATTCGACCTCCTTCCTTCTTTGACAAGAATATCTCTCTTTGCGATTCATAACTGATAACCTTGTTGAGATTACCATGAACTGGATAATTGTCTTTTGGGACAATGAGTGACCCTGTCATCGTATCACCAGATATTGCAACAAATTTAGATGTATCCACACTTGGAATCTTAGCTATTTCACTATCTAACTGACTTTTTGTAACCACATCATTGTTATTGGTTCCTTGTTTCACATTAACCAGTTTTTTATTCTGCATATCATAATCATTGTTAGCATCTAATTTAAATCCAATACCAGGTAAACCTCTTGCACCTATCTTACCTAGTCCTTGAGAATCATTATGATTAAGGATACCGTTAGTATAACTCATATATTAATGGTTTAGATTCTTTCGTCGAAATTTCGGGCTACCTTTTTTTTAACCTTATCAACATACAAAAAACTATATGGATCCTTAGTAGCTTTCTGATAATCTGATTTATTTATGTTCAGTTCTCGGCAAATCATCGATTGCTCGTTTATAGAAGGAAAATCAAAAACACAAAAATGTGAACTATTCAGTCTTATTGTTTTATCGGTTCCGTAATAGCTTTGACTCAAATATATACAACAACAATTTTTATTTCTTGAATTGGTGAAGTAGTCTCGTATCCGTTCGTCATTTTTCTTACCTGTATTCAGATAATCATCGAAGATCACAAGCTTTTGGTTTTCATCAGACAAATCTGTCAGAGGGATGATTTCATCATTACTTGCTTCTATCACGTCATAACCAACCTCTTTTGATTTTGATATTGGTTCAAGAGATTTCAACAGATGCTTATATTTGCTTTGTTGGAGATTTCGAGCATAAAGGTATATCTTATCAAAATAGAGAAGCCTATATATCATATCAAGCAAAAGGTTAGTCTTGCCACCACCAGAGGGAGCACAAATAAGCATCCTGAAACATCGGTTTGGCATGAAACTCTTTAATTGAACAAAATTGTTGTTTTCATCATCTTGAATGTCGTAATTTTGAATCTTCATATGATAATATGTTATACAATTTTATCGCATGACGACACGCTATGCGACACGCTATGCGAGTGTTTTTATATATGATAACCCTAATTTTTCCGAACAAAACACGAAATTTTATGTAAACAAATGATATAATGAGTTTACTCAAATGGAAAGAAATGGCTGAGAAACGATCCGAGCTTGGTAAAAAGATTAACACAGTAAGAGAGACAATAAAACAAAAAACGATATCTGATCAAATGGGTGAAGTCGAGGCAGAGAAACTTTTCAAACCTATAACATCTGAGTTAAAGGAACTTACAGCCCCAAAAGCACCGTTGAGAAGATTACCAAAGAAAAAGCGACCTGTTCCAGATTATGGAATAGCTATTGAAGATGAAGTGCCTGATTATGGATTGGATGATTTGTTTGATCAACCTGTTTTACCTGAAAACGAGAAACAGTTAGTTCCAAAACCTCCATCTTATGAAGATGTCCTCAAGGATTTAGCATCAGGTGAAAAACGAATTCATATTGACCCAGAATACATGTATGAACCAGAAGATCTTCCACCTGAATACGAAGAAGAAGAAGAAGTACCTGATTACGAAATTCTTGAAGAGGATAGAATAAATCAAGCTTTAGATGAACTTCAAATTCCTAACTATGATGATATTGAATTACGACTTCAACAAGAAGATATGGATAACAAAAAGAGGAAATCTTATCTTACCAAGACCCTGAAGATGGCTGAAGAGAAAAGGTATCAACTAACTGGCTATTGGAGTGATATCACTAAAAAATTAAATAGTGGTTCAATCACTGAAGCTGAGGCTCAATATCGAAGAAAAATTATTCAAGATACAAGAAAGGTTCTTAATGATTATATCAATTACAACAATCAAAAACTGAAAAATATTAAAGGGTCTGGTTTGAAGAAAAAAACAAAAAGAGGTGGACAGGTAATGTTTTTCAATAATCCAACAGAAATGGTGAAAAAACTTGAACTGATTATCGGATCAAAGGTTGCTGGTAATAATAGCATAGAGCTAAGAAACACAGGTGTCGCTCTTCTTGACATCTTGTTGAGAAATTCAATACTCAATAAGCCGCAATATAACAAAATATACAAAAACTATTTTAGTCTAAACTAATCATATAAATGAATAGACAACTTGTATTATCCAGTCATATCGTCAAAGGTATAAGTGGTAATAAACCATCAGATTTCACAATCAAATACAGTAATCCGATAATACTGGATTCAAACAGACAATATGAAATCGGCCTAGACCGAATCATTTCGATGTCATTCACTTGGTTTAATGTGACAAGGGAACTTGATAATCAGAAAATAAGATATTCGTCTGATAGTGGTACTAATTGGACGGAAATTATATTCAACCCGGGAGTATGGAATTACATTGATTTTGACAATTTAATCAAAGAAAAAACAAAAACAGGAACCTCATCAAACCCTCAATATCCAATCACTCTGGAGTTTAACGATACTGTATTCAGGACAATAATAACACTAGCCTCAAATTACAGATTAGATCTTACTCAAAGTAATTTTAATGATCTTATTGGTTTCAATAAAAAGATTCTAACAAGTAGTGTAAATGTTGGAGATTACATTCCTAATCTCTCACAAGACAGAGAAATATTGAATGTTCATTGTGATTTGATAAGTGATAGTCTTGTCGATGGTGAAGAGTCAGATATTATATATAGTTTCAGTACCTCAACTCTCACCCCGAGTTATAGTTTCACACAAGAGCCTCGGCGAGTTCAGTACAACCCGTGTAATAAAAATACGATCAATAAAATTCGGATTTATATCACCGACGGTAAGAGGAGAATCATCGATCTTAATCATAGTGACACTTCATTCAGTTTGATTTTAAGAGAGAAGAGAGATTAATCTAACTAATAGTTATATATGTCGTCGTATGAATACAAGCGAATTTATCACCCGAAACTAGGTCGTTTTGTGTATAAGCATAAAGGATCTGGGATCATTGTTGATAACATTTTCAAACCAGTTGGAAGGGTGTTAAGTAAAGTTCCAGAAATGGTTTTAAAACCTTTTGCCAAAAAAGCGCTAGAATCTGGTATTTCACATGCTGGAGACAAACTGGGAAAAAAAGCAGCTGAAAAAAGCGGAGAGCTTATTATGAGAAAATTACACGGTTCAACTAAACAATCAATGAAACCAACCAAACCTACTAAACCAAAACAAGAAGACTACAACATGATTCTGAATAGACTTATATCTGGTACTGGTTATTAAAAAGTGAATTTTATCTAAACTACTCATATAAATGAGTTTCAGAACAAATGAAAATCTACAACGATATGAATACGTTCGTTTCCATTTGGATAATGTCATTGAGCAACCTGCTAACAATCAAAGCCAGAAAAAGACAGGTTACAGATTCACTATCAACGATAGGTCGACAATGTTCGATTTTTTCAATGGGTATTTCGAAATAACTAAAGAGCTTCAAAAAAAGGCAGATGGTACTGGATATGCTCAAGCAGATCGCATCACCATGATAAACGGATCTCACAGTCTAATCAGACATATGGTTATCAAATCTTCAGGCAAAATTGTGTATGAGAGTGATAATTTGCATCGAATAACGAATGTTAAAAATCTCCTTGAATACAGTGATGATTTTAGTAGATCTGTTGGGAAGAATTCGTTCTGGTATCTTGATACTGATGGAACTACAGCAAATACAAACACAGGTTTTGAGGCACGTCGTATTTTAACCCAAGCAGCAGCCAACGACGGTAGTGGGGGAGCTAAAAGTATTAATGAGATGCTTCCCTTAAACAGATACAGCTTTTTTCAAGAATTAGAAAGAAAAATGTTGCCTCCGATGCAGCTCACAATTGAACTTACATTTAACGAAGACAGTGAACTGATTCACATGGCAAATGGCATAGGCGCTGGTCGTGTTGTAGTAAAGAGATTGTATCTTTGGCTCCCAAGATTAATCCCAAAAGACAGCATGTATAGTAATTTCGTTTCAGAGTTTCTTAAGCCAACAACCTGGACATATATGCGAGATCTCTACAATCAGTCAGCAAATACCAGAGCTATTCAGAATATGTTTCAAATCAGCCCGGCTATCGATGACGTTAAACATGTTTTTATATATCTCCAGAGGACAGACGCACCAAATGCTGATGAAGCAGAGAGGAGTCCGTATTTGTTTGACACTTTCAAGTTGAATGCCGCTGACGCTAATAGCTCTCTATCAAGCTGTAGGCTTGAATACGGGAATAACGTTTTTTACCCAGAGTTGGAATATGATAGTGACTCTAAAATACGGATATTCAATGATCTCATGTCATATGCATTTCGTAAGAACGATTACAATTCAGGAACACAGCTTAATGTATCCAATTTCACTAGTTTGTATGGATTATTGTATTTCGATTTGTCATATCAGAAAGAGGTAGTGACGAGAGATCCTAAACAGTTGATTCTCCATTATCGTCTCAATGTAGCCCCGACAGCAAACGTCCGAGCTCATAGCATCGTATTTTACGAGAGTGAGGTTGTAGTAAAGACAGTTGGAAACGAATTGATGATAGTTTAAATAAATAAGTTTTACATCAATGAAAATTTAAATGAATATGTTTTTTAAAAGAGAATTTATCTAACATATATTATATGACACAACTATACGAAATCAAAGTTAGTTTATCACCAAACCAGAAAAAGAATCTTAGTAACGCGTATCATAAAAGAGAAACAATAGTTCTAAGGCTCACGAAGGACTCTCTATCTGGGAATGATACTCTGTATGTACCTCAGAATATAGTTAAGCGATTGGAAAAAAATAGAAAATTGAAAAAGGGAATGGACATTAAACTTTCTAAAACAAACATTCGAAAGCAATTAGGTGGATCTCTTCTGTCTACAGTTCTGGCGCTTGGAAGAACTTTTGCTCCAACGATTGCTAAGACCATTGGTTTGTCAGCTTTAGCTGGAGCAGCAAGTGAAGGAGCATCTCAGATTGTTAAGAAGATATCTGGAAAAGGTGTTCAAACTGGTGGGTTTCTCATACCGCAAAATAAAATCGATCAGTTGATAGCATATAAACATCTTTTGACAACCAAACAAAAGAAGGATATATTAAATGCTCTACAAACAGGCTGTGGTGTTCATATAAAACCGACTAAAGTACAAACAGGTGGTTTCTTAGGTACTCTTCTTGCATCAATTGGAGTCCCTTTAGCTATTGAGGCAATAAAGAAGATGACTGGTAAAGGTGCCCCTCAGATGGGACAGCCTAAACAAAGACCACCCAGATCTATATCACAACTAACCAATGATAATCAGGATGGTGGTTTGTTAATGCCAATGTATAGAACACCGCCTTTTTATGGAAATTGGCCGAACGGTACAATCGGTATGGGGACTAAAAAAAAAGCTCCCAAAAAGGGCAACGGTCTACTATTAGGCAAGAACTCACCCTTCAAAAACGTCCCTCTTCTAAACATTCTGTTGTAAAACCGAAATTCCATAAGAATGTCCCATTAAGCAATTATGATTTAATAAAATGGTGTAAATATCTGAATATCCCAATCAAAGATGTTCTGTCTCGAGATGAAAATGTTCCTCACAATCATAAACAGGCTCTATTCATTTACAATCTTGAACCGAGTTATATGTCAGGGAGCCATTGGGTTGCTACATATGTAAAGGATGACGTCATTAATTACTTTGATAGCTTTGGTTTGCCTCCCTTCCAAGAAATAGTCAATCATGCGAGAAAAAAGAATTTAACATTGCTTCATCAGAACAATCAAATACAAAATTTACTAACGACAACATGTGGGTACTTTTGTTTATACTTTCTGAATGAGATGAATAAGGGCAAATCATATTTTGATCTTCTTCAGGTATTTGATATATATGATACAATGAAGAATGAGAGGTTTCTAGCACGGTATTTCAAAAATATGTAATCAAGTTATATATGAAATCTTATTGCGTGAAACAAAAAAGGGTCACAGAATGTGTACCTGGGAGTGAACGATATGTGAGAGCCAAAAATAACAGACTTATGCTTAAATGCATATGCTCTGAATGTGGTATTACTAAGACGAAATTCGTCAAAAGTCAAAAGGGAGGTGAAAATCCATTAGGTAAAGCTTTCGAGGCAGCCAAAATAGCCGAACAAATAACTCGCAAAGCAATTCCATCAACCAACCATGTATTTGACCGATATTGGTCTGGTGATGTTTTGAAAGGTGCTTTCACAGCACCAACAGGTATAACAAGCAATAAATTCTGGACTCATCCTAAAAAAGGTACTGTCATGCGTTTGGTAAAAAATCCGAAAACAGGCAAATTTGAAAACGTATATATTGAACCTTAATCTAATCTAATCATATTATATATGAAATCTTATTGCGTGAAACAGAAGAAGGTCACAGAATGTGTACCTGGGAGTGAAAGATATGAAAAGGCTAAGAATGGGAGGCTTATGCTTAAATGTACTTGTGCAGAATGTGGAATCACTAAGACTAAATTCGTTAAACAGGCGGGAAACGGGTCTGCCCGTCGACAGGGGCGGGCGTACTAGATACAGTAGCATCAACTGGTACTGATTTATTGATTCACCACGGTATTCCTTGGCTGGGAAATAGGGCTGTTGAAATGGGAAGATATTATGGATCAGAAGCCTTGAGAAACCCAAAACTGCAGAAAAAGGCTATCGATTATGCTCTGGATAAGTTGAATCCAATGATTCAAAATGTCGGAAGTCAAGCTCTTGATCAATTATCAACCAAAATCAGACCAAATAGAAAGTATAAAACCGACAGAAAGGATTTGGATGGTGCTGGTGTTGATATACATAAACTAATTGGGAAAATACCAAAACCAAAAGCTGGATGGACTCCTGGAAAGTATAAATACATGGGACCATACAATCCTCTCGATAAACAGTTAGAGTATGATAGGAACACTGGAGAGGTCACCAAGTGGCACGTACAACCTTACAATAAAGTGGATGAAATAGCAGCTCATCATGATATTTGTTATGATATGGGGAAAAACAAAGGTGAATGTGACAAACAAATGGTCAAGTCATTGGATGTAATACCTTATGGACAGATGCCAAAATGGGGGCAAACCGCTCGGTTCTTGATTAACACGAAGCAGAAACTAGGTCTTGGGACAAAAAACGGGAAAGGCCGTCGAGTGAAGAAAAAAACTGGCAAGAAAAATTAGCTGATGAGCTTCATAAGTCCATAAAGCGTAACTTTACTCGACGGCGTGTTATTGTAAATCATATTGACGAAATATGGTGCTCTGATATTGTTGAGATGCAAAAGTTCAGTCGATGGAACGCTGGCTACAGATATCTTCTTATGGTTTTAGATGTATTCTCTAAATACGGTTGGATCGTTCCATTAAAAGATAAAAAGGGTGAAACCGTTATGAATGCTTTTAAAACAATCCTTAAAGAAGGTAGAAAACCTGAATATTTATGGACTGATAAAGGCAAAGAGTATTACAACAAACATGTTAAGGAACTACTTGATAAGAATAAAATAACCTTGTACTCAACTGAGAATGAGGAAAAGTCGTCAGTTTGTGAAAGATGGAACAGAACAATTAAAACCAAGATGTGGAAGCAGTTTACTGTTCAAGGTAATACACAGTATTTAGACATGCTACCTAAAATATTGAAACAGTATAACAACACTAAACATAGCTCTATCAAAATGACGCCGACAGAAGCCAGTAAAAAGAAGAATGAAGGGACTGTTTACTTTAATCTGTATGGTAATTTGGAGCAAGTATCATCTAAACCGAAATTCAAAAATGGTGATAAGGTTAGAATAAGTAAATATAAACGAAATGTGTTTGATAAGGGCTATACACCAAATTGGTCTGAGGAAGTTTTTATAGTTGATAAAATCCAATACACTGATCCAATCACATACAAACTAAAGGATCTCAGAGGTGAAGACATTCAAGGGAGTTTTTATGAACCTGAATTATTAAAAGCAAAACAAGAGGTATTCAGAATTGATAAAGTCATTCGGAGGGATTATAAAAAGAAGCAAGCTTTGGTGAAGTGGAAAGGATATAGTGATGAATTTAACAGTTGGATACCGTTCAAGGACTTGAAGGATATATAAAATGATTTAAGCAAATATTATCTAACATATATTATATCGATTGATACAGTATATACTGTTTGTTTGCTTTTGGTAGCCAAAAATATAATTGTTTCTGGCAATCAAGAATATATAACCATATTATATGAAAAAAGAGAAATTAAGGGAACTATTCAAGAAATTGAGGGACTTGATCTCATGTTGTAAGAAAACCATCGATGAAGTAGATGACGTATTTGAACATATTGATGATTTGCAACGGTTAGATAAACCAAAAGTTGAAAATATATAACCTTATTATATGAATACCGTAACTGGTAAGGATTTTGACTTATTAAAACATAGAGCAATCAACGTATATGGTGCTAAGAACCTTGAATACTCCAACAGAATGAATAAAAAATATATGGTTACTCTTAAAAATGGTAATAATATTCATTTTGGAGATCCTAGATGCAAAGATTTTTTAACACACCAAGATTGGATACGTCGTAGAATGTTCAGAAAAAGAGCGTCCAAGATAAAAGATAAGGATGGTAATTTAACATATAAGGATCCGAATTATGCTAATTTCTGGAGCTATCATCTACTCTGGTGAACAGGTTTAAACATAAAATAAAATATATAATTATATATGGAAAAATTCATTTATGAAGGAAATAAATTAGCTATCATTAAAAAGGATGATGATATTTGGTTTCGTGGTAAAACAGTTGCTAGCATTTTGGGATATGAAGATACCAAGAAAGCGATTTTCAAACATGTTGATGAAGAAGATAAATGTTCACTTAAGAGGCTCAAATCCAAGGGGGACGATTCGTCCCCTTTGACTGAGGTTGGTGAAAATGACCAAAAATCCAAGAGTAACGATTCGTTACCTTTGACTGGGAACCTCAAAAACACTATTTATATAAATGAATCTGGATTGTACAGCCTAATATTGAGATCAAAAATGGATAAAGCTAAAGAATTTAAACGTTGGGTAACAAAAGAGGTTTTACCATCAATCAGAAAAACAGGACGATTTGAATTCAACAACAGGCCATACAAAATGCTGACATTCAATATCAACACAGAATATGATTTACATAAAAAGGTAGTCAACTTTATTAGAAACAATTATCCTAAAGCAATCCTAATCCCAACATTAGGTGAAAACCAAATTAATGGTAACATGAGAATAAAATCATACAACATGGGTTATCAGAAGGGAGCTTGTGATCTATTCATTGGAAATATGCATTTGAAGTACTCAGGTTTTGCAATCGAATTTAAAACACCAACTGGTTATGGAAAGCTTTCAGAAGAACAGGAGATGATGCTACAAGAGTATGAAAACAACAATTACAAAATATTAGTCAGCAACGATTATGATGAAATCATTAAAGAAATCATACTTTATTTCCAGGGTGTAAGAATCAAATGCAAACATTGTTCCAGAAAATTCAAGTCAACAGAAACATTAAAGAATCATTCGAATTACATACACAAAAACTTATTAAGAGAAAAATAATATATATTATATCTATTGATACAGTATATACTGTTTATTTGCTCTCATTAGCCAAAAAATATAATTGTTTCTGGCTGTCTATTTACATTTTTTATTATGACATTGTCTGTTGATGTTTTTCATAACCTTGTCACATCTTGGGCATTTATATTCTTTGTTATACCATTTTTTCATTGCTTCTTTATGATGTTTCTGTTTGTCTTCATCAGACACTCTCTGCGGACGTTTATTAGCTGATTTCTTGTAGTTTTCAGACATATCCTCTTTTTTGACATACTCAAATTTATAGTGATGATTATCTTTCTTTGAAACCCCCGTTTTACAGCGATTTATTTTTTTTCACAAACCATTTTAACAATACCAGCATTAATACCAAGATGTTGTTGAACAGCGTATAAACTATTATAGTATGAAACTTCATTTGTATTGGTATTAGTAGCTTTCACAAACTTTTTATTTTGGTGATTTTTAGCAACAAATGTATAATCACGTTCTAATGTGCCGATTTCTTGCAATTTTCTTGTTGTGTCATTATTTGTAAATTACATAAGCGATTGTCATCTTTTATATTATTGATATGGTCGATCACTTTTCCTTCTGGGATTAGTCCATTAAAACACTCCCAAACAAAACGATGAACAAATACACTTCTCTGACCATTCTGACCATGTTTTCTTACAGTACACCTCATGTATCCATTATGATCATTATGACCTTTTTTAGGATCTTTTTTCACTATATTCATAACCTCTCCAGCCTTGTTAGCAGCATACAAGTCATACATTGGATGGCAACAATAAACGCAGTTTTCAATTTCAATTTTACTCATATATATATAGTACATATTATATCTTTAAAACATACCACATATCATAATAGCTTAAAGATATATTTATTATCTAATCATATATATAATGGAAATAAAAGAATATAATTATATAGAAATGAACAAAGCTAGTTTGAAGAAACTCAGTAAATCGGAACTTATCAAATTGCTTCTGAAGCAGGAGAAGAAGAAGCCAGTTCCAGCACCAAGAACATACAAATCAAGGAGACCAATACCAACGCCTCGCAAAAGTGTCAAACAGATGGCTAAAGAATATGAAGAAAACATCATTCTTCCACCAATGCAGTTCAGGGATGATTACAAACCTGTTCCAGCTCCAAGAACAAAAAAACCGATTCCAGCTCCAAGAACCAAAATTGAACAAACAGACAAAGCTTTAAAAGGTTACACTAAGTCTTATGAAATCAGCATCAAAAACAATAAAGACCCATTAGCCCAAATGCAAAACACAAGAAAGGCTATAGAACATCGTGTAATAACTTTGTTGAATGAAATGAAAGGCTTGAAATACGTTGAAACATTGAAAGTCACATTTAGCAAAATGTCTGATGGTGAAACAGTGATTAAAAATGCATATTTCAACAGTACACCTCAAACAATAATCAACCAAATGGAAATAGCTGATTCATTACAATCATCAAAACAACAGATACTGAATAAGATAGCCCAATGGATATCAGAAGGTTCAGGATGGACAATCCAATCTGTTGATAGCCATAATACCTCAACATTGTCAAATACAAACCCATGAAAGGATCCTCATATATCCAACTGCCTTACGAACTGCGAAACAGCGCTAAAGGCTTAATAAACATGAAAAATGAGGATAATGAATGTTTCAGATGGTGTCATAGCCGACACTTAAACCAACAAGAAAAATATCCTCAAAGAATAAAAAAGACAGACAAACAATACGTTGAAAAGTTAGATTATTCAAACATTGATTTTCCAGTTAATGTCAAACATTACAACAAAATTGAGAAGCAAAACAGTATCAATATAAACGTATTTGGGTATGAAAACAAAGAGCCATATCCCATCTATGTTTCCAAAGAAAAGTATGAAGATCATATGGAACTACTTCTGGTAACTGAGAATGAAAACAAGCATTATGTTCTCATAAAGGATTTCAACAAGTTCATGTATAATCAAACAAAACACAAAGAGAGGAAACACTTTTGTATGTACTGTCTGCAATGTTTCAGTTCTGAAAGAGTATTAAACAATCACAAAGAAAACTGTATTCAAGTGAACGGTCAGCAAGCAATAAAAATGCCTGACAAAGACAATAACATACTGAAATTCAACAACTTTCATAAACAGCAACCTGTGCCATTTGTCATTTATGCTGATTTTGAGGCTATAACTGAAAAGGTACAAGGATGTCAACCAGACAGTAATAAATCATACACCGAAGCATACCAAAGACATACAGACTGTGGATATGGTTATAAAGTGGTTTGCTGTTATGATAACAAATATACAAAACCAATACAACTATATAGAGGTGAAAAGGCTGTGCACAAATTCATGGAAAATATGTTAGAAGAAGTAAAATACTGTAAAAAAGCTATGAAAAAACATTTCGATAAACCATTGAGAATGACAAAAGAGGATGAAGATGAATTCAAAAAAGCAACAACATGTCACATCTGTGATAAAAAATATACTGAAAAAGACATTCGGGTCAGAGATCATTGTCATATTACTGGTAAATACAGAGGCTCAGCACATCAAGAATGCAATCTGAAACTCAGAATAAATCCAGAAGAAATTAAAATTCCTGTTATATTCCATAATTTGAGAGGTTATGACAGTCATTTTATAATGCAAGAGATTGGAGCTATTGTTAAGAAACATGCATACACCAAAAACGGGAAAGAGATAAAATGGACATAAATGCAATTCCAAACAATATGGAAAAATATATGGCGTTCATGCTTGGTAACCATCTGACATTCATTGACAGTTTCCAATTCATGAGCTCAAGTTTGGATAAATTAGTCAGCAACTTACCAGCAGAAGCTTTAAAATATACAAACAAAAGATTCCAAAAAGAAAAATTCAATCTTATGACACGAAAAGGTATTTATCCGTACGATTTCATGGACAGTTTTGAGAAATTCAATAAAACAGAATTACCAACTAAAGAAGAATTTTACAGCATATTGAATAATGAGCATATAACAGATGAGGATTATAGTCATGCTCAAAAAGTGTGGAATACATTTCAATTACAAACGATGGGTGAATACCATAATCTATATCTTAAGTCTGATATACTTCTATTAGCCGACGTGTTTGAAAACTTCCGTAAAACCTGTCTTCAGTATTACAAACTCGACCCCTGTCACTACTTTACATCTCCTGGTTTGTCATGGGATGCTATGTTGAAGATGACCAATATCAAACTGGAACTAATGACAGACATAGACATGTTTCAATTCATTGAAAAAGGTATGCGTGGTGGTATATCTTATATAGCCAATCGATATGGAAAAGCAAACAATAAGTACATGAGAGAATACGACGAGAAGGCGCCCTCAAAGTATATTATGTACCTTGATGCTAATAATTTATACGGTTGGGCTATGAGTCAATATCTCCCCACTGGTGGTTTCAAATGGATGACAGAAAAGCAGATTAATAAAATCAATTTAGCTCAGTATAATGAAGACAGTAATAAAGGATTGATACTAGAAGTTGATATGGAATACCCCAAAGAGTTGCATGACATTCATAATGACTATCCTCTAGGGTCAGAAAAAGTGAAAGTAACTGATAATATGTTGTCTGGATATTGTAAGAAAATACAGAAAAAGTTCAACATATCGACAGGACTGGTGCATAAACTGATTCCTACATTATGTGACAAAGAAAAATATGTCCTACATTATAGAAATCTGCAGTTGTATATTGATCTTGGATTGAAAGTAAAGAAAGTTCATAGAGTATTAGAATTCAATCAGTCACCTTGGCTCAAACAATACATTGACTTCAATACACAAAAACGTACTCAAGCGAAAAATTCATTCGAAAAAGACTTCTTCAAGCTAATGAATAACTCAGTGTTTGGTAAAACGATGGAGAACATAAGAAAGCGTGTTGATGTCAGACTTATTACTGATAGAAATAAACTATTGAAAATGGCTTCCAAACCAACTTATGTCAGCAGTAAGATATTCAATGAAAATCTAGTTGCGGTGCATAAGATCAAAGAAACGTTAACTCTAAACAGGCCGGCATATGTAGGTATGTGTATTCTTGATCTTAGTAAGGTTTTGATGTATGACTTCCATTATAACTACATAAAAGAAAAGTATGGAGACAAAGCCAAGCTGCTCTTTACTGACACAGACAGTCTGACATATGAGATCGAAGCTGAAGATGTGTACCGAGACTTTTGGAATGATAAAGATCGATTTGACAACAGCGACTATCCAGAAAACTCTCCGTATTTCGATAAGACAAACAAGAAGGTAATCGGTAAATTCAAGGACGAAGCAGCTGGCATAACAATCACAGAATTCGTTGGTTTGCGATCAAAAATGTACAGTTACATAAAAGACAACCAAAAAGGAGGAAAAACAGCCAAAGGAATCAAAAAGAACATAATAAAGAACAACATCAAACATGAAGATTATAAAGAAGTACTATTCAATAACAAACAAATACATCATACCATGAAAACCATCCGAAGCAACAATCATCAACTCGGAAGCTATGAGCTTAATAAAGTGTCACTCAGCTGTTTCGACGATAAACGATATATATCAAACGATGGAATAACAAGTTACGCTTACGGACATTATGAAATCTGAAGATGTGACGTCACGACACAGCTGTGTCGGCCTCCATACAAGTTTCGCAAGCACAGTCTATTTTTCTGTTCACTACAAACTTTACTGACAAACTTTACTGACAAACTTTACTGACAAACTTTACTGACAAACTTTACTGACAAACTTTACTTTAAATACAAGTTCATCTGATATCACATGATAATCGTATGACCCAAAAAACAATAGAAATCTGATGACTCATTTCCTCGGGAAAGTCCCTGTGGTTTTCAAGACAAAAAAAACTGTCTAACGCGCTAGACAGACAATTGAAAGACTTAATGACTCATTTCCTCGGGAAAGTCCCTGTGGTTTTCAAGACAAAAAAACTGTCTAACGCGTTAGACAAACAATTGAAAAGCTTAATGACTCATTTCCTCGGGAAAGTCCCAGTTGTATGAAGTCACGCGATGTGAAAATGCGTTGGTTTCCGCATGAAATAAAATACATATAGATTTCCATAAAATATTACCATCAGATGGAAAGTAGATATATAGTTGGGTTTGGTAAGAGAGCATTTTGAAAAATGCTTTCGTACCCCCAACTATATAACTACTATTTATTTATTTATTTATTTATTTATTTATTTATTTATTTATTTCACCACAAACGAATTGCATTAGAAGATAGAATAGAGGACAAATACACTTAAAAGCAGATTCTACTCTGCCAACGTGCACCGAGCTGAACGCTAACTGGTAGGAGGAATTTTTCTCCAGTCTATCGACATCCACATCTCAGAGTTCACAAGACGACGACAGTGATGAGGATATTGTTGCGGTAAATGCCGAGTCGAAGGAGCCTAAAGTCAAATCACTGAAAGAAGCTATGATAATGCCCGAGGACGTGACTGAATATCTTACCAGTGAAAACCTAACAGAAATGGCGAATAACCTTTCAAAGGTTCTGTCTAATATTCAGTCCACCTGGCTGAGTCGCAAACTAAAAGCACAAAGTAAAGTCACGGACTTTTTCAAGTGATTCCATTCAGTCGTGTCTCAAGAACAATAACTTAAAAGTAATTTTAGTCTGAGACTATGATAAATGATGGTGAGGTTTCTTTAGGATGAACTTGTTACAGTTAAAGTTAAGAAATTAAACAACGTGTTCTCTTGTATCGGTAAAACATGTGTCCGTGACGTTTTTTCCTGAGAGCCCGGATAATACTGACACTATGGCATGTCCCCTTGGTGTCCGTATTAACCGGGTTCTACTGTACTGTTACTGTATTTCTGAGAACAACACATCAATCACTTGATAAGATCACTTTTATTTCTCTGCAGAGGTTTCTGAAAGTTTATTTACTTATGATTCAAGTTACGTGAAAATACGTTTACTACTCTGTTACCTTTCGTAAGGCATCCTAAAACAATTATTACTTCTCGACAACAAAACTGATGACGACCGAGCTAATGGTTTCTTTACAAGACAAAACGAATCCGAGATGGGACTCAGCTTTCTATACATTTTAAACCACAAACATACATGTACTATTGGTTAAAAAAGTGTAAATAATCCATCTCTGTATCTGGACATTTCTACAAAAAGCCATTGAAAACTTAGTCAGATTTTTTCTCCTCCCTGGCAATGTGTTCACCAACTCCAACTTGGAGAAAGTCGTGCAAAACAAGGCCCGCTTTAACTGGTAGAATTCTGAGATAATAATAAAAAAACAACAAAGGTTAATGATAGAACTATGAGGAACAAAGAAATGTATCTAAAAGCAAGTAAAAAGATCATTTTAAAAAAGAAAGAAGTAACGCAGTCAGAGAAGATCTCTACTTTCAACTGTCAAGTTAAGACAGGCTAAGAGGAAGAAATTTAAAAGTTACAGATAATCAGCAATATATCCTAAATTAAAATTCCATCAATTTAATGTTGCAGCCGAAAAAATGTTAAACATATCTGACTAGCTAACTCCCAAGAGCCTTTATATCACGAGCTCTGATCAGACAACTATACAAACAGGAGAAAAAGTTCGAATGTATCTTTTTCCTGGTGATTTTAAGAGCTATGCTCAATTGAACACTGGTAGAATAAGTTTGGAAGAATCTACAACAGCTGATGTTCCAAAGGCCAGTTTGGTTTTAAGGAAAAGAAATAAAAAAGAAATCACTCAAGCTTGTTTTCCCCTTTTTTCTTGGAGGCCATAAAACTTTTTCAACTCACCCAATCAAAGCAAAGTTCAACACAGCAGTGCGGGGAATAATGACGAATGGCTGATCCCTCAGAGTGCCGGCCACAACTTCTTTTGCCACATAATCTGCTTGCAAAGTAGGATACAGGGACGGAAATCTACAAGAGACAATTCGTAAAACTAACCTCAATAGAGAAGCTTGTGTGGACACACAGTGGTACAGTGCTTTAGGGCTGGTCTCTACATCGCATAGAATGCCTATTGTTCTCGGGGCATTTACTTCCAGTTCAAGAAAGTTAGCATATCTGTCATATCGCACGTTATTATTCATAGACGCTTAGAAAGAGCTTAATTCATTGGTTGCCATGAACGTACGGCGGTGCTCATTACGACGTCAAAAGGATTGGTTTCACGTCGTCGTCAACTTGAGGTCACTTGAAGAGTTTTATCTCGCTAAAAGGTAAGAATTTACAATAATTTGTCACAGTTTATTATTCGTTAGTGTTGTTATTCTTTTGTGGAGTTGTTGTGAACTCCTCTGTTTAGTCTGATGAACAGAACCAACTTATTTCAGCTCTCCCTTTTTTCCACTGACACAGATGACAACTAGTAACGAAAACACAGAGCCATGCGGCGGAGAACGCAACCACGTAAGTTAGGTTTCTTTACGAAATTTAATGAAAGAGCGCTTTTAATCATTTTTCTTGAAAGAAAATACCTAAGTGGCAACACAATAAAGCTTTGGTTTTGGTTAAAAATTGAAAATTTTGTAGAGAACCTGCAGATTAGCTGAGATTAAACCTCTGTTAAAAGCAGCGAGGGATTTCATCAGATTGTTTGTTGACATTACTTGAGCGTTTCTCAAGTTCTGCAAATCTGTTTTCGAAGAGTTTAACTTTATATTGATCTAGACTAGAAAATTTTCCAAAACATACTTTCGAGAAAAATGTGTAAAGCGTCAAGACTGCATTCTGAACCGATCGCCGATCGGCTAGAATTAATAAATTTGTCTTATGTTGTCCTTTTACTTCTCAAATATACAGGCGCATCAAATAGAAAAATATATCAACCCGAATCATTCTAAAAAATAAGGCAAACATGGTACAAAACTCGATTTGTTTATATGAGTGACTCCCCGGAAATTTCCATGTTAAATAATCTTTGTATCATTTACGGCGTGTATTGAAATTCGATACACGTGTATGTCAAGCAAAGTCGCATATTAAATTTAAGGACTGTCCAAATTTGTGTCAGAAATCGAGTAACTTGCTTTGGATCTCTCCATAGCGGTAGCTTTCCCCGCAAAATTTGAGATCGTTTTTGCAGCTAACTGTACTGAATGGTTAAAAGCGGATTAGTTGATTTTTAGCCTTCAACATTCTTAAACCCTTAAGGTGCCTAGACCCGGTTTCTCACTAACCATACCTGCTCTCTTTGAACATGAACAACTAAGATGCCTCAAACGGAACAGGAAATCGCGTTATACCTATTTGTGGGGTGTAGATTGAAGTTTGAGAAAAGTCGGTTTTTTTCGAGATCGACGTAGCCATAGCAACACGGTGACGTCATTGCTATTTTTATTTTTCCTTACTTTGTAGGAAATCCAGACATTCAAGCAATTTATAGAACTTGTTGTTCATAAAATTGTCTTCAGTTGTACCGATTTTAAACATTTTTATGAGAGCGTTTTCACGAAATAATTAATTGACGTTTTTAGCTGCTGCTAAAAAAACGAATTATAAACAATTCTTTTCGCGTTCACATTATTGGAAATCGGATGAAGCGATTTCTTTCATCAATTCCTGCAGGATAGCTGAAATCTCGAGAAACAATTTAAGGCCAAAGGTTTCTTTCCATGGTCAGGATAAATGTCAGTTTGAGGAACGCGAAAAGAATTGTTTATGATTCATTTGTTAGTAGGAGCTAAAAACTTCAATCAATTATTTCTCGAAAACGCTCTCATAAAAAATGTTTAAGACGAAAGCCATTAGGAAACTGAGTAATTTTAAGTTTCAGTGGACAAAAATCTTGTACCAGAATAATTTAAAGCATATCGCATTCTTTTTTACTTTTTTTGAGAGCAATGGATGTAATTTGTTATCTGTAATAACCCCAAATACAATTTCTTATGGGAGCCCGAGAAATAAATTTCAAATTTCACAAAATGAAATCTTACGCATAAAAATTTATCTATTTTACCAGTGTTTACACAATTCCTGTGAAATTTTAACTTTAATTTCACGGGCTCCTATAAGAAATTGTCTTTGGTGTTATTACAGATAACTAATTACGTCTATAGCTCTTAAAAGTATAAAAAAGAATGCGATATACTTTAAATTATTCTGGTACAAGATTTTTGTCCACTGATTACTCAATTTCCTGATGGATTCCATCTTAAAATCGGTACAACTGAAGACAATTATATGAACTACAAGTCCTATAAATAGCTTTAAAAACGAATGTCTGGATTTCCTACAAATTAAGGAAAAGTAAAAATAGGAATGACGTCACCGTGTTGCTATGGCTACGTCGATCTCGAAAAAACCCCACTTTTTTTTAAACTTCAATCTATACTCTTCAAATGGGTTTAACTCGATTTCCTGTTTCGTTTGAGACATCTTTGTATTTCGTGTTCAAAGAGACTAGGTATGGTTAGTGAAAAACCGGCTCTAGCCACCTTAACTCTGTTTCCTTTGGCAGAAATCCAAATTTTGTGTGGAGTATTGACCACGATATTGTAATGTGCTGGGAGGTGCTTGTTGTTGAGCCTTTCCGATTTAAGATCAGAAGCCCCGAGAGAGGACAGGCTTGGGAATTATTGGCAGAAAAGTTAAACGCAATGTCATCTCTATCTCCAAAGTTCAGAGTGACTGCACGATCTGTGCGCGACCGGTACAACCTGCTAACCAAAAAAATGCAAGCCAAGTTGAAGAGTGAAGCGAAAGCTAGTGGTATTGATTTGGAAAGTTCAGAGCTTGATTTTCTTTTAGAGGAAATTCTGGAAAATTAGAAAGCTGCTAAAGAGAAGTTAGAGTGTGAAGAGGAGAACAAAAAGAAAACATTTGAGAAAGACAAGGCAGCAGCCGAAGATATGCGTAAGCAAGCCCTGGAGGGTATGGGGCAAACTGCCAAAAGAAAGAAGGCAGGTGGTGACTCAGAAGTGCCAAAAAAGAAGTGTCGAAGGAGCATAGCTGATGCTATTGAGTATTTAAAGGAAAGAGCTGATAAAGAGAGTGTTCTGAAAGAGCAAGAACTAGATCAAAGGAAGAAAGAGCAGGAGAACATGGTTAAACAACAACAGCAACAGCAACAGATGATGATGATGATGCTGTTCAATCAACAGCAGCAACAATCGCAGGCATTGCTGGCTTTTATGCAGAAATTTGTTCCCAAGTAACTTTTGCAAGTTTTCATTGTTGTTGGGTTTAAGTGGTACCTAGCCCTTTAACATTTCTTATATAAATATTTTTAAATATATTTATTAAATATGTTTCATAGATTACATTGGTATTACAATATCACAACTCTTGAAGTTGTGTTTATAAACTTTGTCTTACTGGTATTGCTAGAGACTATTGTTATATGCTCTCCTCTAGCAGTTTTGTTTATAGACTCTTGGTTTAACATTATCTGGAGACTAAGCTCTCGTCTCGAAGTTTTGTTCATAAACCCTGACTACTATTGCTGGAGATTATATTTATATGCTAACCTTATTGGTGTAAAAGTAGATTTGTTGAAAGAATAAATAAACATTTCATAGTGTAAGAGAAATACTCTTCCAGTGTTGGTGGATCGAGGTCAAAAAATGTTGAAGTTTCATTGCCATAAAGACATGTGAGGGCGTTTTGGAGAAGAGCAGAAACGATATACATTTTACCAACGCTACTAAGCCCAAATTTTAAATTTTTCGTGAAGTCCAAGAACTTAAAATAGTTATGTCCTCAAATAGCCATTCAACAGAAGACCTTACAGCACTCATTGCAGTATTGTAAGCCTTCATTTGATCGGTTATAACTCCAAATCTAAACGGACCCTGAAGATGCAGTCTTAGTGGATAGGCGGGATCCCCAGAGAGGCACATCGGTTGACCACCATGAGAAAAGGCATACTGTTCTAGGTCTCGCAACAGTCCTGAATCTACAAGCATTGACGCATCATGCTTTCTGCCCTCTGAAACAAGCAGACGAGATAAAACAGTAACCAAGTTAATTTCAAAGCTTCAAGAAATGTTTGTTACTTTCAAAAGAAAAACTCATTTAAGTATCAGATTTATATAGCAAAACTGATACAGCTAAATGACGGTAGGTCTTACCTACGGGGCCGTACATATTTCCAATTAAGCCATTTGGTAACACGACGGATTGGAATTTTATAGCATGGACCCGCTTATGACCATTGTACGGTATCCGCTGATTCTCTCCCGGTCGTGCGATTGGTCTTACGGTGCCATCGATGAAGCCAAAGCAGTTGTATAAAGGTGAGCCTCTTGATGTGATGGCCGCTGCGTACATCTCAAGTTGGTCGGTATCCAAGATCTCACGATTCCAGTGGATTATCCGTCGGCCATGATTTTCAGATATGTAGTCGATCAAAACATTTGTAATCATGCTGATCACAGGAACTGGCCGAGCGAATCTCTGAATCATGTCCCCGTATCTGCAAGGGTATGATAGCCGCCTCAACAGCATGCATAAGCCCTCTATTCCACCACAAATCGATCTTTGATCACATCGTATGGTTTGCGGAATTTCCAGAACTTCTGCAAGTAAGTAAATGTCTCTTTCCTTGAATCAGAATTCTGCGAGACACTCTGACTCAGCCATCTCATCTAAGTCGAATTTCGGGTAAGCTTCGTAAGGGAAGTCCGGGTTTCTTGGCTCGAACAGGTCATACAAAATCAAAAACTCTTCGTCATCAATGAAATTTAATCCATGACTTAGAACAATTAGATTTTGGACGTCTCTAAACGATGCCATTTCTTGATAAGGAGCGAAAATATACGAAGTTTTCAAACGTCGTCGTCCTTGGGCAACTTCGCGGCTTAAGTTTCATTTTCCCACCTAAAACGACGTTCTCGTTCCAGTCCCTCCGCGCTTACTTGGCGTCGTCGTCCTCCCGATATCGCGATTGTCGTGGTTGCTTGTCATTCCCCTGTATTGCATTACGCATCCTTACTGCGCACGATTTGTTGCGTCATTTGCGCGCGCTGTGAGCGCGCGCACGTCCAGGGAGTAATAGGTTTCCTATGAGGCTAAGCTCACCAGAGAAAAGAATAGTTATTTCCTCTTAAGCAAGCATGGGGACCTATCTTTTTTTCAAATATTTTTCACGTACCATTGATCCTCTTTTTGTTCAAAAAGTTAGAAAAAAAAACACACGTTCGAAAAAAAAATTATTACTAGAAACGCGTTGCTCACGGAGATGAAATCACGACCTCGAAGAACACGCACGTAAGGAAGGTTTTAAGTCAATTTCGTCTTATGCTTCGAGCATCTGCCATAAAACTTGTAGTAAATTGTTCCTTGATATCGATATTTTCCATCTAGTACATTGTTTCATGGTTTGCTTTAATCATGTGCTTCCTCTGCCTACGGAAAGTAGCGTAAACGGATGAAATAAACATGTGTTTGTTAGGCGAAACTGCAAGGAATTATGGGGTAACTTGAGACGATGATATCTCGTAAACGAACATGGGGACCTATTCTTTTTATTTTATTTTTCAAAGCATTGCCTGATAGATAACAACTTGTGAAAGTTTGACAAAAATCCTATTTTAAATTTTATTTCGGGGGAATGACCTTAAAGGGCGATTTAGACGGTGTGATTTTTGCTTATTTACGACTGGCGACTTTTGTAGCGCGCGCTGTTTGCGTCAGGCAAAGATCGTATACAACTCGTCATTCCAACATTTTGATTGTGGCTACGACTGTGGTAGGGTTTTAAAACATGTTTCAAAATCCTACGACATTTTTCGTGTTGTGTGCAGATGTCGTAAAGATGTCGTACGCCTGATTTAGACGACACAATTCGTGTTGCAGACATCACGTGAGCAAGTCGCATACTAGAGTTGTCCGCAAAAATCGCACCGTCTAAATCATCCTTAAGGTGGCTTACTACAGTTTTTCTGAGACACAATTGCGCGCGCTGAGAAATTCTCTCTGACGCCATTTTTTTTTCGCGCGTGCAATACTTGACGTCATCATCGAGAAAAAGCTGAAAACACCTCTGAAATCTGGCTTGTAGAAATCGCTCGTGGTGTACTATTAACATTCCTTATCATGAATGGACGAAGCCTTGACGAAGTTGGTGATCGCTACCGGTATAAAATATCTGTTAAAACCTTGACAAAAACCTCGAGAAGGTGTTGTAAAAATTCTTATGAGTTTATCGCACGCGCCATATCAGGGCTTGAAATAACGGCCGGTCAACGGACAATGTCCGGTCAAAAATAGGTTTTGTCCGGTCAAATCCTTGGATGGCCGGACAATTTGTCCGGTCGTTTACGCTTGTAAAGAAAAATTCAATGCGGATCTTCAGGTTTTAAATTTTTATAGGTTCAACATTATTGGCGTTTGTGAATAAAAAGGGGAAAAGACAGAGATACTACCAGACCAAGAACTTTTAAAAAATGATTCATAATAGTGGTTGTAAAATTTCCGGTGGTTGCAAATCTTCGCTTTGTCGTTCATCAAGCCGTCACCGCAAATTAGCGGGTCTTCCGGAGTAGCGTGTGTAGCAGTATGAATTACTATATTCTTATAATATATAGTCCGCTTGGATTTTGTAAACGTGACGTGAGAAGCATAACAATGCCTCTCAGATTCTCGGGCAACACTCAGCGAGAACACCCTTAGCCACCTGATAAGAGTCAAAATGGAAGGTCCCCCTTTTCAAGGTTACGACACTACACCAGCCATTCACTTGTGGGTAACGAGCGCCACTCGCCCTCCGAACCCGAGAGGCCCGAGAGTTTGCGAAAAGGGGAATGGTCTTGATTGATTGTTCTTCAACTGAAGAAGATTCCGATTCAGATAATGAGGACGAATTAGAAGACAGAGCAATAGATTTAATAAAAGACACAGGACTGGATCAGTAGGCTCCCGAACATTGTATATATTTTTGGCGTTGATATGTTTTTGTTTCACTTAAAACCACAACAAAGTGCTTTCATTTCCTTAATTGCACAACGTTGATGTAATTCCAGTAATTCCAAATGGCCAAATAGTCATCCATAAAAGTTGTGATTCATATCGTCTCTAAAAACGCTGAAACGGAACAAATCATTCATCACTTCCGGCACGCCCCTGATAAATACTTGGTTACCAAGCTTTTTGGTGATTATTGGATTCACGGGCATTACTTCGCAAGGCAATGTTTTCCTCAGGCAGTATAGACTTGAAATTGACAACGAGTAGCAAAATTAGGTTGCCATTCAAGTATTCCAAATGAAAAAAGAGAGTTGCCTGTTGGTATCATTTCCCCGACCCCTTTTAATAAGATATAGTACTGAAACATTTCAAGATTCAAGCTTATTCATTCTAAGCTTACTTTGTAGCAAATCAGTGGATATGGATTCTACTTGTAAGAGTTTCTTGTTGTATATTCACATCAGTTAGCTTGTATTATTATGAGGATCAACTAGATCGCAGGCTTCAATTTCATCAACTTCATAGCTTTAGTAGGTATTAAAATTTAACGGTATAGAAGACATAGAACTGAAGCGATAGATGCTTGCACAAATGTAATATTGATTTTGCCGAACGTTGTGGCTGTACCATGCATTCCACTTTTCCTGCAATGAGTTCGAGGCTCCATGTACAATAAAGGCTTAGAAAGTGTACTTGTTTGATATGTAAACATCATGCTGCAGGGGGAGGGGGGGAATTTTGTAGAGATATGGCGTAATGGAGATTTGTCCGGCCAAAAATGGGTGGTGTCCGAGCAAAAATAGGTTTGACCGGACAACTTGACCGGCGCCAGCCGGGAAATTATTTCAAGCCCTGCATATTGCGTTATTTCAGCGCGCGCTTAAGTTGCACGCATGCTCAGTTTGCTCACGAAGGAGGTCGCAAAAAAAATCGCAAAGCGACTTTTTGACCCCAATCTACTCGAAAACTGACCGTATAACCCACAGTAAAAAATTCAGAATCAATTCAGAGTGGTAAGTTTCACCTGTATACAAAATATTAGCAAAATCTGTAAGAGAGATTTTTAGTAATTCTCAAAAAAGCGAAAATTCGACATTTTCTTCATTAGCAAAAATTCTGCCTTACAGATTTTCATTTTCTTTTGCATAGTTGTTTATTTATAGCCACTTTTCAAATCCTGAAAAATTGAGGTAGGCTCGTACGGCTAGAGTTTGAGAAAAAAGCCCTAAAAAAGTCTAGTTTCCTGTCCTAGCACACGATCTGTTATGTTTGATATTTTCTAAGCTTCTTATATTTCTTTTCCAGGATAATGAGGGTTAATATCATTTCTTTTAACAGTTGTAGCAACAAATAACCCAAAAGAAAACTTCTGTTGGCTTTAAACTAAAGTTTTAAAAAGGTTATCTTTCTCTTCTAAAAACTGTAGTAAGCCACTTTAAGCTCCCTACTATCATGACGTAGGCGGCAAACTAAACAATGAACGAAGCGCGCTACATTGTATTGTTTCGCCTTTTGTTTCATAAAATCGAACATATGTGCAAATTTCGCGTAGAACATTTCATAAAACGGTTTTCCATTTCTATCCGGTATTGCATGGGCATTTTAGAGTGGTTTCGTCTTGGCAAAGCGAGATGATTGTGTCGTAAATAAATTCAGCGTTTCGCTTGTTTGTGGTTTGGGTGCGCAAGCGGCAGACACTGTAACGTTTTGCTTCTGTCTTTGGGAGCTTTTTAAGAAACAAAACAGCGGGGAAGTGAGTTTAAGTTCCCTAACAGAGCCAAAAATCTAAAGCTCGATCGTGGTCAGCGATCGTAGCGAACATAAGCAGTGTATATTTTCTGGAAATCTCTTTCGAAAAAGGACTCCATACTAAAACAGCCCGTTTTTGCTGTGTTTTCAAGTTCAAAGGGCTAGTCCTTACTCTTGTTCAATCTTTTTCATTTTAGGCTTACATTGCAGATACAGCATTCTTCTTCAAAAAGCCGCCCGTAGGTTTTTAGGGTTTGACTTTTGAAAAGCAGGAAGGCAAGTTTCATCAGCGCTACTTGAGTAATTTGAGCCCATGCTGTTTTGCTTCGTTGGACAAGAAACGTACTCCACATTACAACGTCTCTCTATACCGAGACATGCATGTATAAAAGCAAGATTATCAGCAAAAGAAATGCTCAGATCGAGAGTTAAGCTTGTGATGGACTAGCATTCCATTGCAGCTTGTCTACATCCATTGGACTGGACACAGGCTCCTCACCTTAATACAGATCGGACTAAGTCCTAAGTTCAATTATCAAGCATTCAAAACTATAAATGTGGCACAAGAGTTACATTTACGATGTTTTGGGTTATTACCTCTTTTTTAATTAATTGGTTCAAGCAAACATGAAAACAAGAACAACAAGAAAATTTAAGCAAAATACTAAAAATTTTCTGTTCTGTTTTCCAAGCCCTGTCAAGGAATATTTGCGTTACTCAATTCGTGCTGTTCGTTTTTTAGGTAGTTATTTATAAAACGGCAGAAAATTGTAGGGAAGGTTATGATATACTGTATATGTTATCATGCCCTAATATCTCCAAGTGGCCGCTGCCTTTCTGAAAATTCTTACAAAGAATATCTGTATCTGAATTTAAAAATAGATATTCTACCGAAACTCTCTGTTGAATGCCCTTGTGCTGAGTGATGCCTTTTATCAGTTTGCAAGAATTAGAATTGTGAAAACCGGAGCATCGAGCAAAACCCTTCCGGCCCATACAAATGGCGTTTTCTTGTGCATAACAAACGCAGTACATACGGTGAGTTTGCATTTCCACCATACATTCGTGTAAGGCTGAGTGAATACACATTTTTGGGCTAATTTGTAAACTTAATTAAATTGATGCTTGAAAGCAACGTCGAAAATAAAACCCACATGAAAATAAAAGACATTAGGGAAGTTTTGTATTAAACTTAAAGTTCAAACTAGCTGGACTGAGCGTTTTTGCATGGAAGACAAGGTCCTTTTTCTCTCCATTAAGAAGGTTGAAGAATTGACACTTGACAATTGACTTCTCACCTTGCCTTGGGATGCCACACAAGCCCTGTATTAACTGTGAACGGTTGAACACAAGTCAATTTTATTTCAGTTCTTCCCATTTCGTAGAGCTCTAGGGCTAATGAATGATTCAAGCCAGTTGCACCAAATTTAGATGCACAGTAGTCCGTGAGGTTGGACACACCAAAGCTGCCTGCAAGTGATGTTATGTTTACAATATGACCCTTGTTTCTCTCCAGCATGCTTGGAAGGAATGACTTTATGGTCTGTAAAGAAGACCATTATTTGTTCATTACTAATACACTCATGTGTGTTTCTAACAGGCTGAAATTTTCATACTGAAGACTGTTGACATGAATCTAATAATATTATTAATTTTGGTAGATCAGGCAAGAACCCTCCATTTCAGTTTCTGATGGAAGTGAGGTCTTACCAGGATTTGTTCTCCCCCAGTAATTAACACTATACTTCTTTCCATCAAGTGACTACCAAAGTCATTAGTTTTCCTTAAGTAGAGGGTGCGCAGAGAATCTGGAATAGTACGATTGCCGTTTGCCAAAAGAATCGAGGGCTGACAATCCCCCACTCAGATCAATATCATTTCCGACTCTTTGCACACCCTCTTATAGCTATTCTTGAAGAAAAGTGTCAACTGCTCAATGTCTACTAGTATGAAGAGGTTATTTCAAACATAGAGGTATGTTGTGCCAAGTTATGAGTATTTCATAGAACTCCCTCTCAGTTCCTAAGAAGTAAAAATAAATTAAACACATGAAAACAATTATTTCCTCGTACTACAATTAAAACTTACCCAAAAGTGTGCCAGAGCATTAATTCTAAAGGATCTTTCAATTTCCACTTCTTTTAACTTTAAGAATTTCCTTCCCGTCAAGATTCCTGCATTGTTTACCAGAATGTCAACTGGACCAACTTCTCTCTGCACCTTCACCGCAACTCGGTAGATGTCCTCCCTACTGCTACAGTCACAAACAAAGGTGTGAGCCACTTTACCAAGTGCTCGTACTTGAGCTGCTGTTTCCTCGTTTGTATCTACATGTACATGTAAAGAGAACCAGAACACTACATTACAATCAGTTAATATTAAACATTAACATACCCTAATATCCTATTTGTATTAGGTGAAGGAGAACACATTAGCTTAGTCTTATGTTAGGTAGAAATGTTTGACACAGTAATTCTGTGGTGTGTATGGCGACTTCCATTTGAACATTGAAAACTCCCTGAATTCTGTTGGTCTTTAAAAAGAACATTGAATAATGCATCAAAGCTGCAGGTTTCTGCATCATGCCATTTAGTTTACTCAGACGAAATGTGACCCTCCATAGGAAAACCAGCGTAATGGTGATGACATGGGCATGCTATTTTGACACGGTAAACAATGCACACCTAATAAAAATTTTCTTTTGTCTCATATAACAGTGGAGTGTGTTCAGTGAAACCAAGAAGTGTGTCAAGGATTTGAAAAACAAAAGCCGTGTCACATTGCACGCTGATGAACGAAATGTCACGTTTGAGCCGTCTGTCAAATTGCACACTAGAAAAAGCTGTTCTGTTTTTTTAAAAAGCCAACTATCAGTGCACCGAATCGGCAATTCACGTTATAAATTTCACCTGTCATCTTCAAATGAATCACAAACTGTTGCCACGAAACTCGTTTCATTCTGCTATTTACTCTTCTTAAAATAAGTAACTCTAATAGCCATGATATCAGACAAATGATTGTTTACGTTTTGCCGTGTGAGTTCATGTTTATTGGGTATTTATCTTGCAGTCGGAAAGTTGGTGGATATTTCATTTGATCTTCGATATTTCGCTGTGTGTCTGGCAAAAACTGGAACTGTGCTGAGTGCTGACTGTTAGCTCAGAGCAAAAACCAGATGACTAAGCAAGTTGGTTTATGGAAAAAAAGACTTCACAGTAACTGTTGGTACTACCAGAACCATGAGGCTAACCCCAGGCTCACCCCAGGCAGCCAGAATAAAACAAGCTTGCTAGTGCTGCCTTAATTCCCACAATTCCATTGTGTCATATCATTTCTGGTTTGTACCTTCAAATTTACCTAACAGTCTCTTTGTTTTCAATCAGGTGCACATGAACCATAGAGGGGTTATAATTGGTTTATAGGGTGGGTTACACTTTCATGAAATGTGACTTCGCATCTTTTTTAGCAGGAGGGATGGGTGTAAAACATAAAATATGACTTTTTCCCCTCATGTTATGAGATTTGCTATTATTATTATTATCATCATCATCATCATCATTATTATTATTATCATTATTATTAGCCATTCAATTGAAAGAATACAGCTTTGAATTTGCCATGAAATGTCACACCAAGAAAAACGCCTTGAAAGATACCTGAGATAACTGTTTTATTTACTGTGAAACATGATCTGGACCTCCTCCCTTAAGTTTCCCTCATCTTACTTCACTTGGTACATGCATGCTGCTATAATTTTGGGATGTACTGCAGCCTTTGCGTTTGGATGATAAGTAGTTTCTACTAATCACCTTTGTTTATGTCCCACAATACAAGAGTAGCACCATGAGCAGCAAACTCAAGAGACAGCTGTCTCCCAATCCCACCACCGGCACCTAAAGCATGGATAAGCAAACCTTACATCAGTACGTTTACATGGTCCTGTGAGTAGGATGAATGAATTGACATTGGAAGGGAAACTTGGGGCTGGGAAAGCAACAGGATGTAGAAAAGACAGAATGGGAGATGGGACGGTTAAGAGGTGGGAAATGGGGGACAGAGGGCAAAGGATCAGAAATTTGCCAGCGCAAGCGAACAGCGAAAGGATAACTCATTTAGGGGGAGTACTTTAAACTGCATCCAATTGTTTGAGTGAGAAAGGATGTACAGTGTAGGAGTTGCACTTTTTCTGGTATTTATTTATACTTATCAACCTTGTCAAAATGCGCCAGCAGCTGGCAATTTTGCTGGCTAAAGTCAATTATTTGCTGCCTACTTCACACTGGAGTTCAATAATCCTGACTGAATAACAAGAACATTTATGGCCCTTGCAGCCTACTACTTCTGTTAAGCCCTGGCTAAACGATAAAACATTTTCGTCCAACATCATGTTTGTCACACAAAACGTTAGGTGGCTATAAACAGGCAAACAATGTTTGACCAAACATCAGACAAAGTGAGCTTACATAATGCTTTTTGCATCTTACCGATGAAAAAATATGTCAATGTCACCCAACTTCCATCTCTGATTGGTCACTTTTAAGTGCTCGTGCAAGCCCTGTTGGCAGAGGTGGCTAAACGATCAAACATTTGTTTGAGAGACAAAATGTTGGGAGAAAATGTTTGATCAAGTTGAAAAAGTTGAGACAGGGACCGTGCAAGGGGTAGGCTGAGGGGGCTTTAGCCCCACCCCCCCCCCCCCCACCACCACCACTTTTTGGTAGTATTAAAAAAATAAATGAAAAAGTTGGAGAATTCTTTAGTTTCAGGGTCAGTTTAGTTCTCAGTTTTCCCCAGTTAGATCTAAATTTCATGTGGACCAAATAGTAATGGAATACTCTAGCTCCAGGTGCTCAAATCGACTTGTCCTCATTTGGCTTGATTAGTTGAAACTCACATGCTAGGTTTCTAGGGGATGCTCAAAGAGTTTGAACCTGCTCAGATTTTAAGTCACTTGAATTGATGGAAGTTGAACTCTTGCTCTTGTTTGGCCTCTAACTCTGCGTGAACTGTCATTAACTCTTTTTTGCTCTTTTAAAAAGAGTTTGAACTTTTGTTGACTCTTGTTCTTGTCTGGCTCGAGCATTACGGACATTGCGGTCATTACTTCTTCAAGCTTCTGCATACATGTACACTATGTGTCTAGGATAGCTGCCGAAAGATTTTCTTTCCCTCAGTTCTAACAATGAGAAATAAGGTGTTCAGCAGTTAGGACATACCAACAAACTGACTTTGGTGAAATATGTATTTCAAGATACAAAACTCAGTTTTGTCAGTTGGCCTTACTCTATAATAATAAAATATTGTATAGGTTTGCATGTTCAAGTCTTAAGAAAAATGTTTTGAGCCTTTGACGAGGTTCATACCTTGCCGGCTTTGTCTTGAAATGGGAGTAGAGATCAAAGAACACGCCAGGGTGCATTATTAAGGGACAGCATAAACTGACATTTTTAATCACACTTGGCCACTCTAGATGCATTGTAAGAGCAAGTTTTTGTTGAGGCTGCCCCCACATTCCTTCACACTTGAGTGATTGAGTCACCCCCCCCCCCCCCCTTCACTTTAAAATAGGCTGGGTGGTCCCTGTGAGAGAGGCAGCTAAACAGTAAAACATGTTCTTCCAACATGATGTTGGATGAAAATGTTAGATCATTAAGCCGGGGCTTTGTCCGGCCTGCCTACTGTAACAAAACATTTTGACAGGGCTGAGTTACTATGACATCACTGTGAAATTCTAGATATACATCACACAAATTCATCTATCGTTTGGTCACATGACACCCAACTTCTGATGGTGGCGATTCTCACTCAATGCAAGGCAATATTGTGTGCTAAATATGTGCATGAATGCATTCAATTGATTCAAACACAAAAGAACAACTAACCAAGTACTGTATTTGTTTGCCAAACAAATTTCTGACCATTCATGACTTTTACATACATCAGGCGCCACCTTTTTCCCTCCCTTGCGAAAGAAAATAATCAGTGCCTGCCACACAAGCACTTGTTTTACCCCTGGTTCACAGCCAGCATTTTACCCTAGTCGCTTTCAAAAGGCTTTCCGCAGTCCGCAGACTCCATAGTCCATCTTCTGCACAGCCCATGCCGTAGACGCTGCTGGCGATCCACGAGACTTACTTACTTCAGAAAGGCCGAATGTTGCACAGTTTAGCCTATTTCTCTTCCGAGAACACTCGATACTACAAACAGCATTCGTGCGAGGTGCAAAGACGGAAAGTGTTTCGTGACTTATAAAGCTTCAGAAATGGGGCTTAATTTACTGTACTATGCCTGCAATTCTAGTTAGTTTACCTGTGATCAATACGATCTGTCCTTCGATGTTTTTCTTCGCCGGTCGCACAATTGCATGAAATACTGCTTCAATCCAGTAGTAAAATATTTTAAAAAACACTACAAAAACTTCGAAAATCAGCCACATTATTGCAGATCTGACAAGCACACTGCGCAAACAACCTCTGCGGCATTAAATACCACGTGATCTAAGCCCCCGGGCGCGAACACGATGCATCATTGCCGGCAACATTGCATCACGAACTTGCACGCAATGTTGCAGATGATGGACATCCGGTGAAACAGTTGCGCGTGATGCTGCAGAAGTACCCGACGTGGGCAATCGATAAAAGTTGATATCGGAAAACCGTTCGATAAATCGATAACTATCGATATCAATCACGTAAACGTTATCGATTGTATCGATCAATCGATAAAAATCGATACTCACAACTCCTCTGGTAATTACTGTTACCGACAAAATCGACAATTTTCGATAAAATCGATAAAACTGATTGAAAAATCGATAATTATCGATTTCTCACAACAAATCCGTTTATCGCTTTTTATCGATTTCCGATACAATCAACTAATTTTATCGATCGTTATCGAATGTTATCAGGAGCCATAATCGGGGCGGAGACTGTAACTTAGTACTGTATTTTCTCGATTAAACGCCGGGGAGCGTCTATTTAAAACTCGGCCTCGTAGACCCGGCGTTTATTCGAACCCTGCGTTTATTCGGGGGCCCGGCGTTTATTTATTAAATGCATTTTTCAGTATTTCAGCAAAAACGTTTAAAAAATGTGGAACAATGTCATGAACTCTGTTTCATCTAAGTGAATCTGGTAAGTTATTTATATATTAAAAAAACATCACTGACAGAAACAGGGATTGAACTCTTCTCAACGTGACGTTTCTCGGCGTGCATGAAACACGGAGGAAGTGTATCGGTAACTGCTCGACAGCAAACGTACTGTGAAAGAAATTTTGAACAAGGTGGTGGCGAGGTTCCATCTCCATCAGTTCTGAGAAAGGCAAAATTATGGAACGGTTCAATTGCAAGGAACTGCTGAAGAAACGCTGGAGAGATCCTAGAGATGATCCTTGCTTGATGTACAAGCCCGCAGAAAAGTGACCAAGAAAACATACAAAGAAAACTCACAAAGACGTAAGGGATTAGAGTTAGTTTTATTCATTTTACTGAAAAAATGTTGAAATTAAGTTTTATTTGACGTTCGAAATCGACGATATTTTATTCCCCATACAAAGTCTCAAATTGTCAACGGCCGCTTGTAACCCAATATCGGTTTCTCTCGAAGGTCACGTCCCGACTCGAGAATCGAACCATAAACAGGAGCCCAAAATAATAATAAATTCCTCGCTTTCTTGAGGCGTGAGCTTGGGCTGCCTATGCTGCAACAATTGCACGCAACGTTGCGCGCAACAATTTCAAGAGTGGACACATGGTGCAACTTTCAAGTAGCCTGTTCCAGGCGTTCAGATAGTGGAGCGCGAGCGAAAAATAAAGCGAGCGAAAGAGCGGGAAAAAAAACGAGGGGAGACTGGGGGAGAGGACGAGGGAACGCGTTCCCTCGTCCTCTCCCCCAGTCTCCCCTCGTTTTTTCCCGCTCTTTCGCTCGCTTTAGTTTTCGCTCGCGCTCCACTATCTGAACGCCTGGAACAGGCTAACTTTCAAGTTGCACGCAATGTTGCACCGTGTGTCCGGGCGTTTAAGGACGTTCGCACTCATTGTTTGTGCGCATCTTTCCTGCGCACGTAATGCACGTCGCAATCATTCTCGTCCCCAGAGGCCGCAATCCTTTTGGTCAGCACCAGGGATCGAGACCTCTGGCCGGCGCCAAGACCAGACGTCCGTGAACCACGGACTCATTGTCAAATCTGGCAAATCTGATTGGCTGAAAATCCAAAGCAAGTATTCTGCGCATGCTCACAAAATCGGCTCCGGCCAGAGATCTGGATCCTTGGTGCTGACCAAAAGGATTGCGGCCTCTGGGGACGAGAATGCGCGATGTCATGCCACGTCATTCATCGAGCGTGCGCGCTGAGTAAGAAATACAGACAGATACAATGGTGGGACCAGTGGTAGTGGGAACGGCGGTGGGTATTTTTGTATCTGTAAACGTGCTTAACTCTCTTAAATGCACGGTGACCCCATTCTTTTTTTTTTCGATAAATCACATCCTTTACTGGTTCTCTGCAATTTGTCCAAAAACAAAAACAAATTCTGAAGGCGAGAAATTTTAAGTTTATTGCTATTTCTACTCAAATACGATCGAATTTTTCTACGAATGCAGGTATCAGTGTGACTTTCAATTATCCTTCGGTGAGGCTAATTTTACCTGACGAAGTCCGCTTCGTCTTAGGAAGGCTACGACAAAAACCTCAAAACCCCCCAAAAACGATGAAATAGCCCAAAAGGACAACAGAAATCAAGAAAGGTGAGTACATTTTCTTTATTTTATTGAAAAGAAGGTAAAATTTTATTTCGTCGAGCGCTTTTATTCCACGTTATTTTAAACTCCATACAAAGTCTTATAGAGCGCTCAAATTTCCAACGGCCTAAATTGTAACACAACACCGCGCACTTCAAGTAGTAGACTGCGAGCAGTCTCTCTTTTGCTCTAAAATCCCTGCTGGAGGAGCGGCGAGAAAGCGAGTGCGATATTCGAGCCACGAGCCGCGAGCCGCGAGTAGCGTGGGCGGCATTCTCGTTCCCAGAGCCTACGATCTGTTGAGTCAGCGGTGGGATCGTAGGGCTCTGGTATCAGCCATTACCGGATGTCGTGAAATTCACGACATCCGGTAGCGCATGTCTAATTCGTTAAGGTGTTATTGCGCCTGCTCTATTCTCGTCCGTGGAGCTCTGGGCATGACAATTCTGACAACAGGAGAAATTTGAATTCCCATCGATCGAGTCATGGTGTCAGATCGACTAAAAGCTGTTCGGGACCCTCTAAATCTCCTGCAATTAGCGGAAAACCTGGAGCTTTAAAAGGAACAAACTTAAGAAGCTGCCTTTCGTGCCATAGTTGTTCAGGAGAACGATTGTCTCTGCATTTCGCTCACGGGTTTTGGATTTGTATCTTGCCTGAATAAATGTTTTGAATTCGCGTTATACTGAATTGTACAGTTATATTATCACATTCGTCTGGTTTCTGATGTGTGAGAATGTCAACTGTGTGTGCACTTATCGTTTCGCCACTAAATTCTACATTGTATTACGTTTCACCCCATCGAAAATTTCCAGAAGCAATTGGCGCCCAAGTTTCTAAAGATCGACATCAACAGGTCATTACAAAAGTTGATGAGACAGTTACAATTAAGTTTATTTATGGACAAGCTGTAGTTTTGTAGAAAATGCTGTAGCGAGAAAAGAATCGCTGGCATCTCTAACACTTTGAATTCTTACGTGCTTAACCAAACAGCAAAATTTGGTCGCTCAATCTGCCCTATTAAAGTCACATTCTTTGCGTGGAAATTGATCAAGTCAATACATTTTAAAATTAATGCCCTGATTAATTCAACCGGAAATAAAACGTTATGCGTAAAAGCCGAAAATTTTTAAACGTTATTACGCATACAGTTTGAATGGGCCAATCAAAAAAAACAAATTTTTGGCCGTTACCAGAGCTACAAGAGACGTAATTTAAAAAAGCCGCGTAGCTCTGGGGACGAGAATGCGTGGGCGGGAGAGTGAGCTCAGTTTGCTCTAAAATCCCTGCCGGAGGAGCGGCGAGAAAGCGAGTGCGATATTCGAGCCGCGAGCCACGAGCCGCGAGTAGTGTGGACTTTGCCGTTCATCCAGCACGGATTTTAGAGCAAAATAGAGACTGCTCGCAGTCTATTCAAGTAGTCACGTCCCACTCGATACGCTTACATAAATCACTCATACGCTTACATAAATCATTCATACGCTTACATAAATCATTTATTCGATCGATTTCTCGAATCGTGAGTTTGGGACGCCTGTGCTTAGTCCTCTCGAGGTCGCACGGCCTTTGAACAATGGCCTTCCTGTTATAATGACGTAAATAGATAGATTTTATCAGGTTTGAAATCCAATCACTCAAGTACCGAACATACTAGTGAATAAACAACAACGTGACGTTTACTGAAGATCTTTTAAGTTGAATTTAATTTTCCATCTAAGATCGCAGAAAACTTCAGGGTAGTATTGACAAAATACCTTAGAATCGCTGCAGCTGTGTTTATAAAACGTGTTTTTAAGGGAAAACGGTGACAGATCGTGACAGTGCGCCATAAAGGACATCCATAAGCACGCATATTGTAGGAGAATACAAATAACAATTGTCGTCGTTTTCGTGACCGTTTAACAAAACCCGTATTATATCAAGTTGCCTGTCAACAACTTGCTATTGATAGCCTTGCGTGGTCTTAGCTGACATGCGATTTCGTGTTGTCTTTGGGGCTAACCCATTGACTTTGAAATAAAGCAATTTAGATCGTAGTCGCCGTTCTTCTGTGACAAAGCTGCTACATCGTCCTATTTTCCTCAGATCCCACGCGCGAGTCTCGCCGCTCGCCGCTCGCGCGCCTCACTCGCCAACTTCTCGCTGAAATTAGGAGAAGAAAGAGACTGCCCGCAGTCTACAAGGCAATGGTAACATTTCAGTTCTTTATTTATTCGGCCAAGTGTGCCAGGGTTGTAACATAGCCAGACTATTGCATGACACTTTCACGGTTTTTCGTCACGCAGCTTCACGTCTTAGTGGGGGAAAGGGGATGCCGTTGAGTCACCATGGGCCGCCTGTAAATTCTTCAGAATACCCAAAATATCTTTCTTCGATAGTGTCACAGCATTAGTCAAAATCAGTTGCTTCAAATAGCCACTGTTTTGGTCACACAGATTCACGTGCTGGGTCTCCTTGGAATTTTAAGAGAGTGTACACGAGGGTCCACAGGAGAAAGGGCGGGTAGAGTTACCATTGGCCGCCTGTAAATTCTTCAGAATTTCTTGTCTGACATGAGTTGGTCATTATCTAAGGACAGCAAAAGTTTGGAAAAAAATCTGAACGTGGGAAGATTTGAGCGCAAACGTCCTCCAGTGCGAGGATCGTGTTACATGAAGTACTGTGCGCGCGATAATTAGGGTTATCCAGTAAAAAGCCGATGTTTTGGTATTTTTTAAAATGACCAAGACAAAATAACAACGGCAAAAAATATTAACACAATGTTGTACTTTGTTGCTGCTTTGAGCCATTCGAAAGTAGTGCACAAGAAGAACTATTAAATGAAGATTGTATTCCATAGAACTGGGTTTAGTTTTCGTCGCGGGTAGAAATTTTTGGCTTCTGCAGCTGGCTCGTGCTGGTCGGGCGCTAGTTTTCTTTTTACACCACTTCAAGATGACGGCCGATTAACGTCTTCAGCGGAAAAAAAGAAAACAGCTGTTTCAACAATTCAAAAGTTGGTTGGATTCAAACCAATTCTGTGCTTGACTTCTATAAATTTACACTATCGAAATGTTAATTTCTCAAGCTAGCCTTATGCTGAACACTGGTCGTTCTGTAATAATAATAATCAATCAAACATTTGCCTTAAGTTAAATTGTGAGCTCTACGCTGAAGCCAAACAGTACAACAGTGCTTAATTTGAAATTCTGGCCATTTGTAGTGAAAAACACAAGCGTTCGCCATCTCAAAAGTTGACCGCGCCCACAAAACTAGACTGGTTGCGACCTATAGCTACCAAAGCTGGTTGTACCTGAGCAAGTTTTCCGTTTGCATGGATCCGGCAAGGTTTATTTTCTGGTGTGCACGACAATTTTTCCTCACAAGCAATTTCTTTGTTTAATAACTGAGAAATGGGTAGGCAACACTCCCATTGTCAAGTAGAGAAACCGTAGAAGCCTGCTCTTGTGAACGAACCACAAGTTCTCCTTGACATCACAAGTTATATTTTATCGTTAATACGACAAATTTGGCAAGTTTTTCATTGACAGCTGGCGTGTCAGTGTTTGAAGTTGAACAAGGAAACTTTCAGAGAAAAAAACTTGTCTGCAATGACACCTGTCAAGGAAAACTTGTCATGGAAACTTGTTTTTTAACTGAACAATTTATTTCGGAACCTCACTTCTTGGTACTTATTCCGAACAAGTGAAAAACGTCAAAAAAACCTTTAAAAAAAGCTTCTTTGTTGTGCAACCAGCCTTAGGATTTTCAGCCAAAATTTCCGACGGGCACCTCTAAGGAAGCCATGAAGACGGCTCCCATGCTTTGAATATGCTGCACAATGGTTATCTGATTTGTTTCACTTTTTTTATTATATTATTTATCTATTTTTTACACAGAAAACAACTTGCCTTCGTTTGCGCTTTATTGAATGATATCTGTATAAGGTATATTTCTCTTTACTGCGTTTGCTGTCAGTATTCGTCGATGTGCCAAAAGTCGGAAAATATCAATTCATTGGGGTCACAAACTGTTTGTTTTCCCTGGAAAGTAGTTGCATATTTAGGGCTGCTGCTGCATTGGGCAAACAGATTTCAGGTATGTACAGTCCATGAGCGTCTCAATTCTGCCTCCAGACGACCCCGAATGGATTTCCGTAAGTCGTGAAAGCACTGTAAACGTCGTTACTTTGCATATTGATTTGATCAAAATAAAAACCGCCACCAGTTTGGATAGGCGTCATATAAGGCTGCACAAAAGGATTGCCTTGAGGGAAACCAATGCAGCCAACTCCATTCTGAATTGAAATCTGGGATTGCAGCGTCTGTGTGCCTTGAAAACTGCCTAAATGGTTAGTGTAATGTGGTGTGAAATTTGTGTAGGGTACTTGAGTGTAACATAAGTTTTCTGCGTTGATTCTGGGTCTGTTATTTAGCTGACTCGAGATGCCGCTGAAGTCTCCAGGGCTGCAAGGTATCGTGGTGTTGTCGGAGAATTGAATGGGTGCACAAAAGGGCCATCTGTTCTTTTTCTTCTTCTTCTCTATGGCTGGTAAAATAATGATTTAGATAAACTTTCCTCAACTTATAATTCTGACTCCAAAACTAATCAGATAAAGGCGAGAACGTATTAGTGTATCAACCGTGAATACATTGAATTGTGAAGTTCAATTGGCTTCCCTGACGATTCTAAAAGAGGACTGTACATCCTAGAACGTTTTTTAGAGGGAATGTCGTCGTTGAAAAGGCAAGTGAATTCGGCAAGCCCAAAAAGCATAAAATAAAATGGTCAAAATGGGGAGTATGTTTGAGTTTTTTCAAACTTACCAAATGGCAATTGTGAATGAATTGTTCCACTTCTCATTCCATTGTCTCTTTTCATCTCATAAGACGGTAACTCATTTCCACATTTGGCTCTGTCTGGAATCCGAGAAGGCAAATACGAAGAATGTGTACCAAATTCCTGAGAATCAGTTGTTTTTTTCCTGATGGACCAAGACATTATTGTTAGGCCATTTTTCATAGTCAGGCGCTCTATACAGGATGATTTAAGAGTGCGTCGTTTCTTTTGGGACTATTTGGGAACGGCAATACCCGGAATAGACGGAAATTGTGTTCTTGAAACGTATTCCTATCAAGTGACGAACGGAACAGTATTCTGTTCATTCGGCTCCCGATAGCAGAGTGAATTCAATGAGAGGATTGCGGTTCGGTAGTCGGAGTAATGAGCGAACTGCTTTCTTTTGGAAGCAGTCCCCGCGGCCTCCCTAGGTTTACGAGTTCAACATTATACAATAGGGCTCTCTAGCTCTCCTACCTCGCATACAATAGCTCACATACCATAGCTCGCATACAATAGGACTGCTAGCTCTCTAGCTGCACTGAGCGGAGTGGAGTGTACCCGAGTGCACTGGGATGTGAACATTGTAAAAATAAAAAATGACTACAAAAAAACAAACCGAAATATCTACCGAGTGAAAAGTCAACAATGTACTGCGCCGCGGCGTTTCCAGGTAATCTGAACATTCGGCACAAATTTCTTCACAATTATCTCCACGTTGGCAG
The DNA here is from genome assembly GCA_964030785.1 of Siderastrea siderea. Taxonomy (NCBI): domain Eukaryota; kingdom Metazoa; phylum Cnidaria; class Anthozoa; order Scleractinia; family Rhizangiidae; genus Siderastrea; species Siderastrea siderea. The sequence goes on along the minus strand of OZ034974.1, from coordinate 18,060,766 downwards.
AGTGCCGTTTCATCAGAATTGGTCAGTTCAATGGACTGGACTTTACCAAAGAATGCTTCGCATCGAAGCCCTACCGTAGTATTATGTCGGTCACCCCATGATATGTGGTAGATAATATTTCGCCAGAAAAAAATGTAATTGTTAGCTTGGAAGTTAAAAATTAAAAAAAAAGATGTAAAATCTTTGTAAAAAAAGTGGATTTTCACTGAGCTAACCCAAGCTAGTTTCATTCGATAAGAGATCTATTACCATCCATTCTTTGACTCGTTCGATCAGGGCATTCAAAAACTTGCAGAATCAGCTCAAATGTGTGCAGATTCTCTCGTCGGGTCATTATTACTTTCCGCTTCCACCTTACTGCTTTCACAGTGGATTGCTATTCCCCCCCCCCCCCCCCAATAATTCCGGACTTACATTGAAACAAAATGCAGCAACCATCCCTATCCGGGAAACCTTACAGACGATAGCGATTATGAAAAAAGCTTACCTTAGAATACTCAGTGAACACGCCCCACTTTTTCATTTAATTTTGAAAAGTGACTCACCTTTCTCTCTCTTTTGTTTTCCTGTTCAAGCTATACCGTTTTGGAGACTTGGAGCGAGCTGTGCGTTCGTCAAAGGCCCTCAGATTCATTACAGTTTTCGACTTATTTCTGTCTAACCTTGCAGTTAACGGTCCTGACGGTACAAATGACTTATTGCAAACTCCAATTTAAAAAAAATGCTAGTTGAAGAATAATTAAACTCTGCAGTTCAGAACCTTTTCAGCTGCTGAGCTGTAAACTTGCCAGATCCGTTAAAATACAGTTTATCTTTTATGTCGTTTTGTTTCTATAGCGCGCGCAATAATGAAAATGCGTTATACGTTATGCCTAGTAACGGCATTTGCAATTAAACGGAAGGAGTTGAGTTCTTGTTAACACTGCACAAGTTCACACACCCTGTAAAAAAAAAGAGTTGTCAGTCAAACTTGTGGATCTAATATAGTGATTTCAGTTTCAGTTTCTGTTGATTTAAAAAAATCAAGCTACTTAATATTTCGTGGTAATCTATACCCAAAGCAGATCAAGGGGTATGTGCATGTTTATCTCAACCAACTGGCGGTTGTACGATCATTTGAGAAACAACTCGCAGAGACAACAAAGAATTAAAGGTTTAATTTTTTACTGGTAGGAATCAACAAAACGATTAACAAGGAAATTGACCCCGACGACTAGTTGGAGGATTTACGTCGACCCTACAAAAGGGCTGAATCCGGTCTTGCCTTTTTCGATTGCAGCATTGCTAATGTCCATTTTTTTTTTCCGAACTCAAGTATAAAAAGTCCAAAATTATAGACATGCGAAATTTGGGGGGCTTACAAGGCTTACAAGCTGGTTTTTTGAATAATTGATTTGCTCGTGGCAGTCCACCCCCGATAAGGGTTTTAGAACTGTTTGATTTGTATTTGGAATTCGTGTAACACTAAATCTTAGTTACACTGTGGAGCGGGTCTATCTGTTCTATTTTGAGGTAAGTTTTCACTGCCGGCTCACTCTCCCTTCCCACGCGACTGCTGCACTTTAGGTTGTGCAATCCTACCCACAATTCCTCGCAATTATCAATCCAACATGGAGTACATGGAAGCGGTTTCGAGTTCAGAGCCCCAAACAAGGTAAACATGACCAGTATCTCTTATAACTTCATTTATTCATCCTTCTTATTAACAGAAATTGACATTAATTCCCTGTTTTTGTTTTCTGTGGCTTGTGTTTGCAGTCTGTGTTGCCAGTGCGGAGTTCTTACTACTCCAAACCCATCCAACATGTGCGTTGGATGTCTTCGTTCACAAGTTGATATTACGGAGGGAATTCCCAAACAAAGTAATTTACATTTTTGTAAAGCATGTGAAAGGTATGATGCACAGTTTAAAATCAATTTAAAGTAATATTACAAAAACGTTGAACATTATTATTCGTTATTTAAGCCTACAGTAAGATTGTCCTGAAGCTTTAGATCTTATAAACTCACAACGTACATGAGCCGTTTTAGTACACTCTAAAACTAGGATTTTTGAATTAAGATAACCATTCCTTGTTTTTAGTTCTCACATTCTCAAATTAGGAAATGTAACCTTGATTTTAAACTTTAATTTAAGAATATTTTTTTTCTCAAAACTATGACACAAAATTAAGAAATGTGATCTTGATTTTAAACTTCATTTTAAGAATAATTTTTTTCTCAAAACTATGACACGAAATTAAGAAATGTGATCTTGATTTTAAACTTCATTTAAAGAACAAATTTGATCTTAAATCTAAGGCACAAAAAAAAGAAAAAAATTCTTATTCTAAGAATTAGTATGATCGTGTCTTAATCGTCGTCTTAAAATAACAACGTGCTGGCTTTCTCGACACGCACTTCGCTCGACTTGGCGATGGAACACGCGCAGCAAAGAAGGCAATACTCCCTCCAAACCAAGAATGGTTACAAACCTCGCAAACAAGAGTCATCCGTGAGAAAACAGTGAGAATTCTCTCATTTTTAGCCAATGATGTCACGTTAGTGACGTCATATGGCTACTGTCAGAGCCTAAAAATCAACGATATACGTGAGACGTCTGTCTTACGATTTGTGAGGCTGGGGGGATATTCTGTGAGACGATGGGTGGGGGTGTGCACCAGGAGACTGAAACTCTTACCTTATCAGCGGCACAAACCCATACAGCTAATACTATAGGAGTACGTCCCCCGGGCTTTGAAGTGTTTTGCATTTGCAAGTGTGGATCTACTTCGAATGCCTGTTTTGTGTACGTGAGGTCTGGCAGGATTTTATTCGCGTTGTAGTCCTGTGTTTACTTAACTGAAGTACAAATTTCCACAGCAGCAAATACAAGACGGACTTGCCAATTTGAGATGTTGTATGAACAGAACGTGGAAATTAACGTTACTTCGATCCCTAATTAACAGTGAAAGAGACAGTATTTAAAGCCCAAGTTAAAAAGACTAGAGTAAAACAGCATAAAATTTTTCGGGATTATCTCCCGGTAACAGCGAATCTAAAATTTGCAGTGTCATTTTTGAGTGCGTGTTATAAAACATGAACCCATTTAAAACTAAATCGGAAATTGCGCGGCTTGTTGCTAGCTATTCGTAAAACTGAAAAACTTGAATGAAACTAGTATTAAAATCCAAGTCACAGTGGTGATCAAGGAATTAGAGGATGGATGTAGTAAAATCTTAAGATACTAAACGTTATTTTGGGGGTTATTCATAGCTCAAAGTGTAAAGCGTATGTTGAGCAAATTTGCATAGTTGACAGCTGTAATTTCAGCCTTATAAGGAATGTAACGCAACACTTAAAACGTCTCGAACCGACCGAAACAGTACCAAAAGATTAACAACAACAGATATGTGACAAAGCATTCTAATAGAGACCTGTTGGATCTACTGGAAAGCGAGCTGAATTTGAACATTTTCGTACTGTTCGAAGGCAAAGCAAACGAAATTTATTCGGCTGTAGGTTGAGACTCAAAATAAACACGTGCGCTAAAAATAACTTTGTACCCTGGGAAAGTTACAAATGTAAACATACTTTGGTCGATTTGAGAAGCAAAAAGACGAAAATTATTATAGCCGACTTGATTACAAAGCAAGCAACTTCAGTCAACAGGGGAAATAAATATAGTTGCAAAACTATTTCAGTCGTGTTTATAAACGTTAGTTCAAACTGATTTCGAACGAAAATATGGGGGATACAAGAAACGCCGTTTGATGGCAGACTCCTGTTTTGACAATACAATGTACTAAGAACATAAGTGGTTGACTGAAACGTCTGAAACCTTACAAATTAAACAAAGTAAAGCGAGTCGCGTGTCACGCAAATCACGCAGAGCGTCAAAACGGCACCCTTTAGAAAGTTGACCGTTTATGAGCACTGAAAAGTATTGGATATTCGCCGGTAGAAATAAGAAATTAAAAGGTTCAACTGCAACTTGCATTTATTTCTGAAGTAAAATTGTTAACTTTCCACTGATCTTTGCCTAAATTATGTGTGCAGTATTTTTCGACGGTGAGTTTAAGTTTAAGTTTACTTGTTTTTGTCTCTGTTCTTTGAAGAACCGTGAAATAAAGAGCTTTCTTCGGTTTCTTTACTCCGCGTAGTCACGCTGCTCAATCATTACCAGGTTTTATAGTGGATTTACCACAAGATCTTTTTGGTGGTGGTGGTGGGGGGGGGGGGGTTGGGGCTGAGGGGTTAGGGGGGACTTACCGGAGATGTAAAGTCCCATAGGTTGTCAGGATAAATTTCACCATATTGTGAAAAAAAACGTCATTGGCTCTGCGCGCATTGCGTGCCTATGTTTCTTGAAGCAGCCAGCCTCATGCGGTTGCACATGAACAAACAGAAGTTATTTGCCGTGTTGTTTCCGGCATTAAAGATCGATATTAGTTCGTATTTATACCAATTTTTAAATGAAATCAGTATGCAAGTGCATGTTTGTGGAGTGGTTAACACGGGCAATTTCAAATCTGAAGAGCAGGGTTCGAGTCAGGTCGGTGGGTCTTATTTTTCTTTTCTTTTCTTTTTTTTTTTAGTAATTTGAGCGACTTTTATCATTTGTTTTCTCTCCGTGCTTAAATGTGAAATCTTTTTTGAACCCAAACATCTTTATTGAGATCGAAGAACTAGTAGCGCACGATCGTAGCGGACATTTTTGTTTCTTGAATTGAGAACAGAATTGACCTGAAATCAAGTAAACATGACTCTTTCGCTGAGTTTAAAACAAGAAAATTTGTAGGTTTTTTCTTATTTTAGGGGATTCTTATTTTGAGAAATTTTGCTAAAATTAAGAAAAGTTTGGAAACTAAGAACTTAAAAATAAGAAACAATTTGCCCTTACTACCGGAAAAAAATAAGGATTTTTTGCCCTTAAGTTAAGAAATCGGGTTTTAGAGTGGTATAAAACATAAAGAGACAAAATCACTGTCTTATCGTATCTTATCTTATGTTATGTTATGTTATGTTATGTTATCTTATCTTATCTTATTTTATCTTAACTTATCTTATTAGTGAAAAAATTGGTGCTTGATCCTGTTATAATGAATCAAAACAAATCAAGACCTGTTTCTTTTACAGGATCCAAAATTTATGTAAGCCACAAGCTTTTGACTCCGTCGTGGAATCTTTATCAAGTGTTGGATGTTTTGTCACATGATTTAGTATGGTGAAAACCACATGACAAAACATCCCGGTAGATCCCTGGGACCTTGTATCTGTTGTCGCGATTCGTTGTTGGGGTATGACAGTGCATTTCGATGGCCTCTCTAATTCGTCTCTTGAAAGTGTCATTTTCCCTTGCATTTATCAGGGAGGAAGAGAAGTCAAGAGCGTGTCCCATGTCCCTGAGGTGATCACCCACAGCAGTCCTATTGCCCCCACAGGGATTTTGCCTAGAGGCAAAATCCCAAGGAGGCATCCTTATAGCTCGCGCATATATAAAGTAAAGAGAAGTAAAGTACTTACAGTTAAAATATACAGTATATATAACAGATCAAATCTCAATTTGCCAGAACAGGGCGCGCATGAAATAATTGGGTAACGTTGATGTTTCATCACTAAACGCCCAAATGGAATAATCAGGTAATGATGACGTAGCATCGGTAAACATATGGATCATGTGACGGTGTCAGTAAATAAAAAATCTCTATCTAGGGAGTGCACTGTGTTCATGGAAAACCTGTGGGTTGTTTCGCTGTCAGTCATACTGCGAGTGCTTCCTTACTGCACATGTTTTCAGTATATGTAAAATCCCGAAGAGCAGCTGTTTTGAAGGCGAAAGAGAAACTGTAGTTTTTATTTTCGTTTGCCTCATTTTATTCCCTTAGAAAGCCAACGTAAATTGTCAGGCCACGAGAAGGAAAAGTTTGAGTTCTACCTAAGAAATTTTGGATCCAGAGATGCTGCGTAAGACTATTTGTCAGACACGCATTTAATATACAGAAATCATTTGGAAACGATTTGTCGACACAGATCTCTCTGGGGAACTGAAAGCCTTGGTCCATAAACAAGCAAGAATTGCTTAGCGAACGGGTGAATCTCAACACCAGTAAACCCTACGGGTTTTTGACTCACAAGAAATATTGTGTTACAATATTACATTAGGTCGTGTGGAAACACAACCATGCTAGAACTTGCCTTCAGAAAAAGCTCATGGAATTTCTAGGTCAATATTTCAGTTGCAAGTCGAGCAGCGACCTCGTTATTTATAACTTTTCAGACATTGCAAGATAGTTTTACACGACTAGGAAATTTCAGCACAATAACAGAAGTAGCCGCTCTTGCGATTTTACTTGATTCAGTTCATGTGGTTGATTGTCTCTGTGGAAAATCTCGCTTGTAATGTACGAAATGCGTCCGAGAAAGCACATTTTGCATCAAAAGTCACATTCGTGGTTCTCTCAATAACAAACTTAGGCCACCAAAAAAATTTATGCAAGTTAGGCTAAGGGTGGATTGAATCTACCCCTGGCTTATTATTAACTGTAACCAAAGACCACATTTCACAAGATTGGAACTCCTGCTGTGTTGCTTTTAATGTTCACGGTAATGCTTTTTCCGACTTTATATTGACTTACAAAACGCATGCAGAATTGCGCTGAGCAAAGCGCATGGTCCGCTCCACGTGGCAGACGTCCCTAGAGAGAAAGTAAAGAAAAAAATTATCCAAGAGGGAAAATGAAACTCCTCATTCAATAAACAGCCTAGAAAAAGTATTGCTCAGTGTAAACAGTATAAAGTATAGTTTAAAGTGTATAATGTTGCATTGCGTAGAAGGAAATTATTTCCATGTCATGGGAAGTTGCTTTCCCACATTTGAGTACAATTTCCCTGTAAACTTTCCATTACAATATTTGTTCTAATAAAGAACTTAGGTTATCAAAGAAGAAAAGTTTTATTTCAGCAATATAGGACGAACAAATCGTTTGAGGCACGCGACTCGCGCAAGTAGCTTCACGTTTATTCTCCTGCTGCTTATTGTTCCTTTATTGTCCCTCATTCAATCGATAGATTCGACTAATTTGCACCCAAACAATACCCAAGCAATTACCCAAGCACGAAGAAGTTCCACGGTTGACAGAAAAAACATCTAGCTCATTTGCATTAGTGGTCGATGTGTTGCATTACTGGCGCGATTCCGTAATTTCATGAAACCTCTTAGCACTGGACTGAGTACTAATCTCAACTTGGCCTGCTTCTGTAGGAACAATCTAAAACCTAAATTATACCACAGAAAAATGAATACCACACAAAAGTGTTTCTAAGTAAATCAAGAAAAAGGAAACCTTCAAAATCAATAAATACTATCACAAAACCACTTAACAGCAGGGGCAGCTGTAGTGTCAACTATTAACTAGTCTAGACATTTCAGCTTGAGGCTAGTCCATAAAATCCAAAAGCTATCCCTCCTCCCTCCCCTCCACCCAACTCAATCTCAGCACTAAGTGGCCATTGGATTAAACCACACACTCGCAGCAGCCACAGTTAAATATTGAACTCAGAGAACCTTAAAACCAAAATCATTGTTAATCTACCAGTTTTTATGTTGATTCCATCTTGCGTAGATTCAAACTAAGAAAAACTCAACTGGATGATAAATTCTGTGCTCCCCACATTGTAAGGTGAACTGACACTTTTTGTGGGTGTCAAGTTACACAGTGGCATCACACTGTAGCTGGCTAGCCAGCTTGCTAGGTGACAGAATTTTCAAGATTGTGTGTATCACACTTTAAATTTTTGCTTCAGGTAAAACTAATACGAACAACTCTAAAAACATGTAGAATCAAAAAGCAAATGCAAATCAGCCAAATCGACTACCTGGTACATCGCATGCCAATCCAGCTAATATAGGGGATGTACTGAATAAGCATTTTACTCGTACATGTAGTGGTAACAAGCTATCGAATGAATCGCTCTGACATAGGGCTAACACTTGAAACATCAGCTTTCAATCTCTTTACGGTGGCCAATCTACCTTATAAATCCAAAATTTTGTGTTTCACATCCCCACCGACACAGCACCACAGTTTCTTTAGAAACTAACCGCCCCTTGTTTGTTTATCAAATGAAAACACCACCAGAACCACTAAAACCTCTTTTGATGACTTTTCACATCAACCCTCAGTGTGTTTAAGTTCACTCTCTGTTAGTGTGGTGATCAAGTGCTTGGAAAAGCTGAGCAGGTCCAACTCATCTGTTATGGATAAATATTCCCCCTAAAATCTTAAAACTGGCTGTGCTAGTGCTGTCGCTGTCCTTGGTATTTAGCCTTTTAAAGTGAAGCAAAATTATTGAGCAAACTACATACTGAAACAGGGCTCAACAAATGTCCCATCCAGTCATCCGGGACAAGTAGATTTTGAGGTCAGGCAAGTAACTTTTCAGGGTCACTTGCCAGATGGGCAAGCACCCGGGCAAACCCTCCATCAAGTTACATGCAAATGAGACCGTTTTTGCTTATCACTTACAGCTGTGATCATTACGCATGATCAGTAATCCACAAGACTGAAATGAAAATTTGAATGTTTCTTTGTAACGTCTGAGATTTGAATGAAACCTTGAGATCTCTCTGAAAGACACTCTGAAAGTCACAAGTTAACAGAAAAATAACTTTGCTACATGCATGAAAAACCTAATATTGTTCAAATATATAACATTTCAAAGAAAATGATATTTGTTCCTCTTTGTTTCCAAAAATGTGGTGAAATTTTCATGGGAATTCCAAATCTCGGGATGAATTTACAAAACCGACACCTAAACTTGAAAACTCCAAATTTTCAAAAATACTGATCATGCGTGTCAGAACATGGCTGTAATACTGACAGAATAATTGACAAAAAGCTTTTCCAGACAAGCAAACAACGCAAAAAAATTGTACCATTAGATGTAGATTAAGAAGAAGGGATAACTGTTCTTATATGCAAACGTGCTTTCTCGGTGGAACATGCAACCACACACGGAATGTTTTGTTCTGGAGATCCTAATCAGAGAACCCTGGGAACCAATGGCACTTACCCACCCCAGACTGGAGGAAAAAGCATAGTTGTGGATAGGAAAAAAAAAGAGCCAGGATCACTCCAGAATTCTGCAAACTCAAGCAACATAAACTTTCACATTCACGCTGTCTGTCACACACATTAATATGTCGGGCCCATTAACTTAATTTTTCTTAAGAGGGCTTGGGTAGGGGCAAACGACAGTTCTTAGACCTTAGGCTTTGTCGTTTTAAGTCCTGTTGCATTAAACACTATCTTGGGAAATTAATTCAACAGGAAAATTGGGACAAGGTGAAATAAAACGTCATCTGTTCTGTGCATGCCTATGTTTTACTTTGCGCACAGTTGTAATATCACACTGTAATTAACTGTCACATAGTTACATTGTTCATTACCCAGTTTTATGATAACCGATTATGTTGATTAACCACGAGTTGTCAGGGTAGGGGAGGCATGCTTGAGGGAGTTAGGGTGGGATCACGCTGCAGTGGTGTAAAACTCATAGGTTGTCCTCATAAATTTCATCATTGGTTCTGCACACATTGCCTGCCCATGTTTAACTTTGTATCAATGTTCCATAATATAAAGCATCAATGTTGAAGGTTATTCCTGTTTGCGACAAGGGCAACTAATATTTATTCAAACAATTTTGTTGTTTACACACCATCAGGTATCTTCAGCCACCAAGCCAGTGGATAGCATGTGCGCTGGAATCTAGAGAGCTTCTGGCACTTTGTTTAAAGAAGTTGAAAGGATTGAACAAGGTACTTTTAGTAGTACAAACACGAGCTACACTGTAGGTTGTCATACATGTATTTATCACAATTCTTGTTAATATTCTTGAACTTCAAATGCTGTAGTGTGACGGGTTTTAATTTGCCTGCAATTTTTGAGATTACTCATCCAATCAAAATTTAATACCTTTTGAACCCAAGTTAAATTTAGTTGTGGCCTTGAATTGTTTTCCCAAAAGCTTTCTTTGGATTCTAGTTAGATGCTAGCTAGCCAATCTTCTGAAGTTAGCAATTCTAAATTTTTGACTGGAGTACAAATTCATAAAATAATTGATATGGTCATTGTTGTTGTTAAAAATGCTCACGTAAATTGAACTTCACAGTGAGGGTTTTAGCTAACTTATTTGTACAATTGCCCATCTTAATTTTCACGATTTTTGCAAATTTGAAAATCCTTGTGAAATTTACACACATGAAATTTGCTACCCTCATGCAACCATCTGACTAGCCATGAAGGCAAGTGCTATATTCCCAAAGGATGGGAGAAGGCTGGTGTAGCCAATGTTGTTAGTGGAGAAAACTGAGAGAAGAAATTTGCCCCTGGCCAGAAGATCCTTCTGAGAATCTGGATGATGTTTAGATCTGCAAAAACTATCGGACCACCGAATAACTGATTGTCTTTAGTATATATGCATATTAAGCTCCTGTTTGGAATAATACCTTTGCACGGTATATGTTAATGACTTATTACCTTCATAAAGTTTTGTGATTCAAATAAAATTTTGTTGACACATTTTTGCAAAATTTAGTGCTCTTTTTTCATTTTGTCTTTTTGAAATCGCAAGATTAAAACCTCATAAATTATTGGCTTGCCAAAGTCATGAAATGTAGTACATGCAAAATTAAGTACGAATAAGGTACAAATGTACATGTATATTTCACAGTGCTTTCATTAAGTTTTAAGTAGCAGATTGTTTGAAAATAGTAGGTAGCTGTGAGTGCCTGAGCCTCTAAGGGAGTCTGGGGACATGCCTCCCAGAAATTTTTTAAGTCTAGAGGCTCAGAAATGCCAATTCCAGTGTTTTCCAGGAGGTGTTTCCCTCTAAAAAGATAACCAAGATCAGGCACAAAATACTCCTGTTAGTTCATATTTAACAAAAATTATGTTATTTATTTTCAGTTTTTGTATTCAAACTTACTGATCTCAATTTCAACATCACAGAAATAGTGCTATTTACAGTGTTCTTTAAGAAGTTTTCTCTCCAAAAACAGTGATAACTACGATAATTTATGGAGACTTCTAGAAATAATATTCTTTAGTAAGAGAGATAGTTACCTTGGTTACAATAAAATGAAATGTGGAAATCAAAATGAATTCAAAATTCCTGTTCCAGAATGTGGTTTCTTTGTGAAGTACTAAAACAAATTTGATTGTCGCCACCTGGCCGCCTTGCTTCTTCAACTATGTTGCACGCACATGCAAGCAAGGCTCAGTGTTGTTTCCAATCCAAGATGGTTCCCCTTTCATGAAAATTGTGCAGACATTTTCTAACATTAACAAGAAAAAAGTGCCCAATATGGTATAAATTTCTTTCTACTAAGGAATGAACACATTTTAAACATTTCAACAGCATTGTTCAATGAACATTATACAAAAGTAGCCGGTGATTTGATCATTCACAGCCACTGGAGCTCCGGCAGTAGCCGGCTTCTAATGAAAGCACTGATTTCGAAGTGGAGGCATGGTGGTGTGTTGACATTTGATGGTTTCAAGGCCTGGCCTCTGGCATGATGGTGTTCCTTAGACAAAAAACTTTACTTCACATTGTCTTTCTCCATCCAGGTGTATAAATGGTTGCCAACAACATACTGCTGGAGGTAACCCTGTGATGGACTAGCATCCCATCCTGGGGGGAGCATCAATACTCTCAGTTGCTTTGTTCAATCATTCTGCAGAAACCAGGTTAAGCTCAATGGGGTTCCTGTGGCTCTGTGCATCTTTACCCTACCTACCCACCCTTACATTCCAAAGGAAGCAAATTTACTTGTACTTCACTCTGAATTTTAGCTGTATAATTTACAAAGAAGGTGAAATTTTCTGCTGCCTTATTTATGTTGAAAAGTAACATTTACACATGTGAATTTTCCTTTCTTGTTTGGGTAGCATGCTTGCAGAGTAGTTTCACAGCTAACAACATTGTCTCGAAGCTTACGTTTAGGAATAGGCACCCAACAACTTGGCCGTGTCCCTGTGTGCATTGCATCTAATTTTTGCAATCATCATTTAATACAATCATTTTAGGTTCGTTTGGTTGATGCTGGATTTGTGTGGACAGAACCTCATTCAAAAAGAATCAAAGTGAAATTGACTATTCAGAAAGAGGTTCGTTCAACTTCTTATGTTGTGTTAGTTGTGTTAAGTGACAAGTGGAATTTGTCAGCAATCTGACATTGTTGTCAAAAACATCTAGTGATAGTTTTTAAAATCATTTGGGACACTATGATTGCTCTGTGAAGCATAACTTGCATTTTCAGAGCTCTGAAGTCTTTTTGGCCCAAATTATTTCTAAGTCCTATTTCTTTTTTATTGTCCAATATTATCAGATAAAAGAGAAATTATAATTACATGGCTTGCATAGGTCCTGTCATACTTCTGTACTTTTGTTCCTCTGTATGTGTCTGGTAAATTTAAGAGAAAAGGAGAAATTAACAGTAACATTAACAAGTTTCTCAGTATTTAAGGACAGTGCCTCCTAGTAGAGATGTATTTTGCAAAGGTTATGACTATGGGGAAAACGTAGATCTTAGGGCGTGTTTTTTTTAATTCACAATTCTGGAATGAGAATGGCCAGAATGTAAAATACGCGCGTTTTTCTATTCCGCATTCCTATTCCAGAATAGACAGAACGCCATTCCATCCATTCTGCTCCCAGGGGCAGAATGAACAGAATGTTGCGAATGAAAATCCAAGATGGCGGACGGCGAGATGAGCGCTGCGGATTCAAATACGTCTCTACCGGAGAAAAAATCAGGTTACAGTTTTGGACATAATGAAACATTGCTTCTAATTTCATTGTACCAAAAGTACGAGGTTTTTTTCAGTGATGTTTCGTACAAGAAAAAGGCAGGACCAGGACCGCGCATCTCGACGGGCGTTTTTTTATGCAGACAATCCGAATTATTCCTAGCATTCCGTACCAACCATTCTTATTCCAGAATTGTGGATAAAAAAATGCGCCCTTAGTAAGGGTTATTGGAATCCGAAAAGAAAAATGTGGGTAACCACGCATTTTTCAGAGACAATCAAGCAACCATAATTCTAAAAAAAGCATTAAAATACAAAGAGTGTATGGCAATTTCTTTCCAAATTTAAGCCGAATCATCTCTGAAAAATGCGTGGTTGCCCACAATTTTCTTTTTGGATTCTGATAGCCCTTGCCAAGAGCTGCTTTTTCCACAATCATAAATCTGTGCAAAAATATTGTTGTATTAGGGGGCAAATTCCTTGAGGAACCTGAATATCTTGAGATGCACAGAACGAATGCACAGTAACAAAAGGATGCATGGTCCTTAATTAACGAACCAGATGTGATTTTTAGGTGGTAAATTCTACAATATTACAGCAAGTTTTTGTGGTGGAATATGTTGTTCAAAATCAAATGTGTGATGCCTGCCATCGTCAGGCTGCTCAGGATTACTGGAAGGCAGTTGTACAAGTTAGGCAAAAGGTACAATATTTACATTAGTAAATTATGACCATGGTACAATATTTGACATAGTACATTATAGCAGTTACCATTCACATCCGACACTTAGAACAAAAAAATGTAGACAAAAATGTGAGTTTTGGTGGGTGTCTGCCATCTCCACCTCCTGTTCAAGACCTACTCATTTTAACACTAAATAGTACTTGGTTGTATCCCGTCATCTCAAGCACACTTTAAAATCCTGTGTGTTAAAAATTTGTAGTTTAGGTTACAGAATGTAAGTTTTGTTTTACATAACCCGAAACACTAACAAAATAATTTGGCGCATGTAGATATTTTTGCAGTCATTCATGCATGCAAAATATGGCCATTGAGAAATGGAATTTGAAGGATAAGAATGCACTGTTTATTGAATCCCTTTGTATTTACTGAGCAATTACTGGTTATACATGCCTTAACTAAGAAGGATAATTTTTAGTGGATTTACGCTTCTAGTCTGTAGAAAAGGCAGTGACTGGGGTCGTAAGGTCAGGGTGCCGGCCTTGGCACCCCGTGTTTCCACAGACCCCAGCACCCCAGCCCCGTGTTATCCACTAAGCGGTCTAAACTAAGGTTGAAAGCCTTCTTACAAAATAATTTTTCATATAGCTTTTACACGCATGCGCAACTGCATTTAATTTTAAATGCTCAAATACATATGATAAAAAGTTTAACCACTTTGAAAGAAACAACCTCATTTCACCCAAACTCACACCCTTTGTAAGACTAGAATGGGGTAAGGATAAACTGTTCCTTATTTTAATACATTAGTAGTCAGAAATCTATTTACAGCTTTATGCAGTGGTTGAGCTGTTACCCCATTTAAGACAAAACCTTGTGAAAACCATACCCTATCGGCCGCTGCACATCCCTGTTAAGGTCAGATAATGGAGTCCCCCCCTGGCCACTTTTACCCCATGTCTGTTAGGACTTACAGAACCAGGGGCATATTCTAATGGACTTATGGTTAGTTCATTCAAACTTATTGCATGAAATTGCAGTAGCATGTTCATCATAAGTTTCCTTTTCACGTCAGCTGAATTGTTTACTTTGCAACTGTATGAGTTTGCCGGCTTCTGAATGTAATGTAACTCAATGTTCGTCATAGCTGCCTCTTCAGATATTTTTGGCTTGTCACGCATTCATCTCCAGTTAATCGTGTAGGGGGCTACGTTTTTCATTGAATACAAAACACCGTATATTAATTTTGTTCAAAACTATGTTACATAGCATGTACACGTATCTGCTGGAAAATGTTCTTCTTAATGGGGAGCATGAAGAAGAAACTGATAAGAGTACATTCTTGGAACCCCGCTTTTCAGACACCCACTTTGAGCTATTACAGATGATAATTTTGTCCCAACAGAAGGCTCTCTAGTTTTTCTCCCATTAGCCCGTGTTATATGTTAATACGGACAACAGACACTTTTCTCTGACCTAAGTGACATTAGCTCCCATAAAAATTTACCTAGGTCAGCTCACTTTATGGACAGTGGATATCTGTGTTCTGTATAATTATTTTCATTTTAATCCATCTGGCTAAGCTGAAACTTAAGCTGAAATGTTGGTGCAAAGCAAAGTTATAGACTATACATTTAAATAGACTATGTTGTGCTCTAAACCAGCATATTTAAATAATTATTCCAATAATAATAATAACAAGAAATTCTAGGGAATTTACAGGCGGTGCAGAGTCTGTCAGCTTCCTTTCCCTGGGCTGTTATGTATAAATAGTTCTCATTTTTAAGTGGATATTTAATGGTTGAAAGAATTGTGGTTTCAGCTTTTTGCGCGGAAGGTGATTGAAAATTTTACAAGTTGTTCAAGTGGCGCTTTCGCGAGCTTGTAGGTCGGTGTCTTTGGTTGGCGAGGGGTTATGTGTGTGGATTTGCATTGTGTGGGTAAACAGGTTTCTTGTTTATGTATCATGGGAGTGAGAAAGAACTGTATTTTACTGCAAACATGGTGTGATACATATTTGCGTTTGCTTGAAGTGAGATTTTAGGTCTATAGAAGTGAAGAACCCTGAATTGATATCCTGATTTTCTGTAACAATTGATTCAATTTGAGCAACAAGAAATGACAAATCATCTCGTATCAAAGCAAAGCAAAATCAACTCTTATCAAATTTAATTTTTACATCAATTCTGCACCCTTAATTACAAGAACATTTATTTAGGAAAATTCAGCATACTGCATTTACATGCATGTGACATTTTCTCACATACTTCCCTTTCATTTTCAATAATGCTTTCCAATGTATCCTTATCCCATTTCAAAACCCCTTTTATTTCAGAAAAGCAAATTGCATATAAACACACAACACAACATTCATGTATCTCTTTCACACCATTTCGTATTGTGGCAACACTTTCTGATGCAACATTTCTTGTTCTGCATCCTTTAATCTCTTTACACCTTTTACTTCATATTCAGCATCTTCCCTCCCAAAATACAAATTCCTAAAATACTCCACAAGCTCAGCAACAGAGGATACCTCTAACAGTACACATGTTCCAAAAGGATCACTCATACCCCTTTCATTCCGGGAATGTGAATCGAACACTTAATTAAAACAACCATTGTTTGTCTCAAATATGGCTACTGTCAAAATAGTATTTGTAAGAAGAAATGATTGATACCCTTCTATCAACAAAGATTCAAATGCAAGTTCCAAGGGTACACAGCTATTTTCTTCCATTATATCATTCTGAAATATGATCCCGTGGAAAGTCTCACTATTATTTTATTATTTACCGGTAATGCCTACCCTTCGAAGCCGAAGATTGATGGCGTGGGGTCAGCTAAATATTACGAAAAAATATATATATACATGTATACATACAGTGTATATATATGTAAAGTACAAATCTACTGTAGTTTACAGAACTGTGATTGAACAAGGAAGCAGACTGTTTACTGCTGTACTGCAAATTATAGATTTCTTCTCTTAGGCAAACTGCTGCAGGTGTTTCACTCAATAGCAAATATTCTTGCTGTGCCATGGCAAGAAAGAATTTTGTATATATCATTACCAATATTCATTATCTCAACGAGATCACACGATTTTATTATATGATCAAAATTGTGCAGAATAGCTGACAAACTCATTGCAACGCACTGTGTTCCAGCGTTACCACCAAACACTGAAGAATCTCCTTGACTATATGGCGCACAAATTGTTTTCGATGAGTCCACAATATTCGACCCAGGATTTATTTCTATATCATTATATAACTTTGAACTAAATGTACATTTTTCTGTGGTTGACACTTCTGTAAATCAAGCTTTCTGCTATTGACCTTCTGGTGTACCTTTCTGTTTTTTTTTTCTTTTACATTCTCCAATCTCCTAGTTCTCAGAAATACGCCAGAAACTTGTTATCGAGTACTCAAAACAACACCAGAAACAAATAAACTATTTCTATCCGAAAACACTAACCACCGCAAAACTCAAAACAACAACATTGCGCTCCTTTCTACGATTACCTTTTCGTAGCCAGCACTACTTGAGACAAAGAATTAAAACAGACTTGTTGGCCTTCGCTAACCTCCTTTACACAATTACCACGCACATCCTCTAGCTAATCAATGTCATCATGTTACAAAACAAATCAACCATCTTTTAGTCCACAATACCTCTTACAAATGACAGTCAGTCCTCCCATGCATCACTAAATCTATCTACTTACGTCATAGCTACAAATGAAAAATTCACCTTCAAACTCTTCAACAATGCTAATGTGACGAAAGAAATGCCGCGTATATGACAGACTTGCTTTGAGAACTTTCTCGCTTAATGACCTCTAAACGAAATCTACCCACACACTTAAATTAAATGAATGTAAACATATTACCCAAGAATGTCCAGTATTTAAGGCATTGATTTACTGATAAAATGGGAAACCTTAGAGGATTTCAAACTGCCACCTGACTCCGTCATTGTTTTTTAGATATAACCCCAATAAAATTAAATACTGTAAAAATGACCCCTAACCGATTCCTCTAGTAACTAAAAATATGGTCCTTACAAATTGTGCTGAAGTTCTTGACATACTCTATCTACACTTGTGTTTATAAAGATTGGTGTTTACTGTTCACAACTATTTAACAAGTACAGTCAACACTATTTTCCTTCCTCTGCTTTACATCATCACAAAACTCAAGAATGGAGTTTATGATCACCTTCGCAACCTGTCGAGTTGGAAGCACTGTGTAACCACTCCTAACAATAGTCTCCATGAGTCATCCACGATCTCGCAGGCTAATTATTCAGCAAAACAACACCACATACAAAACTATTTTTTGGCCAACATACTGACAACGCGCACAACTCCCAAATTCTCACTAGCCTTTGTAAACACTGCCCCTTAAAAACGAAATGTCCTCAAAAACAGCGAAATAAACATTTCAACACTTACCTTTACTCAACTTCAATACGCCGTGAAACTCAAAACAACAAAATTATGCTTCAGATGCAAGCCAATCGTCATATCACAAACAAATCGTGCGGTATTTAAAACATTAGCTTTCAGTCTCATAAAATCCAGGTCATTATAATGAGCCTGATTGTTCAGAGCCCGCGCGGAGACTAAGTATAACAATTATTGTTATATTTGTCTTCTCCTGATCCTACAATCTGTGTGCTTAACGTCCGATATGGCGCACTGTCACGATCTGTCACCATATTCCCTTTGAACACAGTCGTTTTATAAACACATCTGCAGCGATTCCAATGTATTTTGTCAATACTACCCTGAAGTTGTCTGCGATCAAAGATGGAAAATTAAATTCGACTCAAAAGATGTTCAGTAAAAGTCATGTTATGTAGTTTGTGATTTGCGGTGACCTGTTATGGACAATTTGCACTTCCGGTATGTAAGGAGTTAAATGTATGTAAACATATTATATTACGGGACGTCCGATATGGCGCACTGTCATGATCTGTCAACATATTCCCTTTAAAAACACCTTCTATAAAGACGTCTGCAGTGATTCTAATGTATTTTGTCAATACTACCCTGAAAAATAAACATTTCAACGCTTACCTTTACTTAACTTCAATACACTGCAAAACTCAGAACAACAAAATTACGCTCCTTTCTTTGGTTACTTTTTTCTATCTGGTTACGTCATAGGTATAGATGGAAAAAAGGTAATATCACGAGCAAATTGTCCGGTATTTGAGAGATTGGCTTTTAATTTAACGAGCCTGATTGTTTAGAGGCCACGCGAAGACTAAGTGAACTGACTACCACAAATTCAGGAATGCGCGTTGCATTTTATGAGTCGGCCACGACGTGCCTAGGCACGTTGCGCCACATAACAAGTAGAAACCAACAACTCAAAACTTAAACAACAACAATATTCTCCATGCAGTCTCGCAATTTGTACCATCACAATCATAAGACATCACTGTAGTCTTTCACGGTGTTGTTCAAAGCAATAGATACATAAGCTAATATAATTTTCACACTATAATAGTCATATACAGGGTTCACTCTCATGTTTAAGAGGCAAAATATACCTTATTTGTATTTTTGCTGTAATAGGTGCAGTCCCCTCACATTTATGCTTGATTTATAATATGATGAGTATTTTTTCAAGGCAGAGTAAATTGTTTTACGAAATTGACACGGGTAGGCCATAGGATAGGCCATGGCCTACACCATGGCCTACCCCACATTTTGTCGCTGCCCATTGTGACACTGGGGCACTAATTTTTTTATACCATTACGTGTAGTAACTTGTGTTTTAATGTTACATTGTACCATTTTCTAATTTAGACATCCCACAAAAAGACGTTCTTCTATCTTGAACAGCTGATTTTAAAGCACAATGCGCATCAGAACACTGTTAAAGTTAAACAAGAATCAGGTAAGAACTTTTATCTCGGGTTTTGTTTTCCCAGGTGGAAAGGTGACACTGATGAGATTTTACCTGGGGTTGCTGAATCATGCTTGAGAGTGAGGGAGGTTGGCTTTTAGCCTTCCATTTGGCTATAAATAAGATTGTGAGTGATGCTGCATACTATTTTACACAACACACTTTCTATTTTGGCTGCTTTATACAAAATTATTTTTATGTAGCTAGTTAATTCCCAGACTGTCCTCATCCAATTGCCAACAAGCTCAGGATTTCAATTTGTCCTTGTTCTGGGTCAAAGTAGTTCACACATGAAAATATTGAGAACTTCGCTAAGGAAAGTGTCAGCAAGTCAAGTTGCCTCAAGGCAAAAGTATGTGGTGTGACCACAGCTTTTTTTGTCGGCTGCACATAGGACAAAGTCAGTTACCATACAGAAACGATGTTCAGTGATCGATGGTAAATGCATTAAAGAGTCTCATTAATAGCATCATCAAGTTTTCTTTTAAAAAATCATTTAGTGGTTTTAATGTTAGAATCAAACAAAAACAATGAAGATTTGTACTTTGAAAGAATGGTTGAGAGAAGCTGAGGCTGTCTCATTAATTATATGTCATTCAAGGTGAGTATACATTATGCAAAAGACACGGCACATGGGATTTCTTTGTCAAAAAGACAATGTTGTATGCACATCTTCAACACTAGCTCATTCCTACTGATTTATGGTTTAAGTGCATTAAAACATTATTACACCTGTATTGTTTACCTTACAATGTAGATGGTGTGGATTTTTTCTATGCATCCAGAGCTGATGCTCGGAAGTTTGTTGAATTTTTGCAGTCTGTTGTCCCTTGCAGGTAAGTTGTAAATAAAAGGTACAGATACTGTCAAACATGTGCCATAAACAGATAACTTGGCACATTGGACAAAGAACACATTAAGTGCTGATTTGGTAGTGGAATCCGAATTGCTCCTCCAATTTAGTTCTACTTTGGCCTCATACAGGATAGTTATCATGAAAGCAATTAGTTCTGTATTCGGCTATTTCTTGACCTGAGAGTGCAACTTTGAAGAAAAAACCTGTACTTTTGCTTAAAACTAAAGCAAATAAAAGAAAAGAAGACCTGAGGCTTGGTTGATTTCTATATTCATGTTTTGTGCATATTTTGCTGCCTGTGTGGGTGGTAACATTCCTTCCCCAGGAATGTCCACAGCACTGGAAGCACAAGTGTTTTTGCATCTGCTGACCATGTTTTGTTATCTTGTGTCAGGTACAAAACATCTGAGAAACTAATTTCACATGATATTCACAACAACACTTACAACTACAAGTACACATTCTCTGTGGAAATTGTTCCTGTCTGCAGGGTTGGTTTCTCCTTTCTTTTTCTTTTAAACTCACCTGTAAAACAGTTAACTACTGTATGTAAATTTGATCTTTCAAAAGGATACTGTTGTTACACCTAAAGTGTTTCAGTGTTGTTCTAGTACAAACAGTTTAAATTTCTGCTGTTCTAAGTTGACGGTAATATCTAAATTGTTAACCTTATCACTTACCAAGCAGTATGACCATTGTATTGATAACTAGTATATAAACCACATTTTTTTGCAAATTCATATGTTTGTTTGTTTTTTATTTTTATTTATTTAATTTTTTTTTTGCTCTTTTGTACACCGCCGTCAGTTCTCAAGGAACATGTTTTGTTCTATAGATACAAAATACTAAATGATTAGTCCCTGAATGCTGATAATTGCATGAGTTCCCTTGCTACCAATCATTATATGTACAATATTTTTTTGGTTTTCAGGAAGAGATTATTTGTTTGCCATTAAAAGTGTCAAGATCTCTGGGGAATATCAGGTACATGTATAACTAGTCACCGTGTTTCAGGGAAAGGCCTACATTTTATGTTGTTTCAGTTGAATTGTCTTGCAAGGTGTTGTAAATTGCTGGCCCTCCCGGTGGTTGGATTATGAGTTTTAATGGGCTCTGGTCTCTGAAACTGTACCTGATGTGAACCATTTGGGAATTCCTGTAATAAGCAAACAGCATCCTATCTAGGGAGGAGTAGTGATGCTCCTACTCACTTCACCTAATAAGTGGCCATGATGAGCCTCTGTTAATAGACATCTGCCCTTAGCAGTTGTTCAGTTGTGATATCATGGACACCTCTCCTAATAGACACATGTAAGCAGACCCTTGAATGTGGTCCCAAGGGTGTTCACTTAGGTTGAGGTGTGGTTCACATTCAGATGTGGTTCATCTTGAATGTTTCTTTTTTGTTTTACAGTCAAATTGTTATCTGTAGTCGAGTCAGCACAAATTTACAATTAATTGATCCAATGACATTACAAAGTAAGTGCTTTTATATTGTAGTTAGAATACACTTGACTTTGTTGGCGTCTGTTTTTGTCACAGCAGTTTGGCTTATTCTTGTTTTTACTATCTGTACATGTATCTTGCTCATTACGAAGGATTACTTTCACTTTTAATGGTGGTCAAGTTCAAGCCTGAAATACTGAACTGAAAAGAACTGTGGCTCATGGGCACACTGTAAGATTCACAGTCTGGAAAGTTGGAACCATGCATTAACCAAGGTTCCTCATTCCAAGTGAAAGGGTTCATTTTAATAAACATGGGAGGGAAGGCTGTATTACATGTTGTTTAATTCATGTAAGTTATCAGATAGCTTAAATCATGTAGCAATAGTGGGTGTCTCTTTTTTTCTAATTTGACCCAAATTTCAGCAGGCAGTGACTTATGTGGTGTTCTTGCTCTTCTTTATGTTATATATGCTGGTAATGACTGCCTCACTGATATCACTGGCCTCCACATGTACAATCAAACCCTTATTACATTGTCATCTTTGGTGATTACATACTGTACAATATATATCCGCTTAATACAAGTTGGTTGTTTGGTGCAGGTTCGAGTGGTTGAAGAAATATCAGTAATGTGTGTACCTTTTTTGTGAAAAGGAAATTGCAAAATTTCACTTCCAGCATAACCTTTTCAAATAGACGTGTTTATTTGTGTGGCATTCTCAAAAGGTGGCTGCAGCTGAATATTATAGAGGTGGCTATCGTTTAGAAGTCAAGTTTTCAGTGATTACATGGAAACGGCTGTTGTAGATAAGCCACAAGCCTGATTTGAAAGGAAATTTTTTGGCAAAAAAAGAGCCTAGTTATACACTGTTTTTATGATGTATGGTATATCTTCTCAAACAAGACACACTAATCAGTTTTTGTTTGCATTTCAGCTGCAGATGTAACGGCACCAAACTACTGGCGCTTTCCATTTAAAAGTCTGTGCACGTATAAACAGTTGACTGAGTTTATGGTTCTACAAATTGAACCAGTAGATTCACAAAACCCAAAGGCATCTACAAGTAACTTAAGTCAAAAGGTATTAATATTGAATGATTGAATCTACACTTAGACATCTGCAAGTGTCGGGAACCCGTGCGTGACCCGGAGTGTGCAACTCCCATACTAAGCTTTTGTCACAGCGTTTTTACAGACCAGATTATTTTTAGACAAGTTTTACATTACCTTACCCGCGAAAATTGAAGTTTCGGTCCGCACCATTTCCATCGTTCTTCCTCCTTGTAAAATGCCCTACTTGCAACGGAAGACATAATGCAAGGCTGTCAATTAATTATAAAAGTTCATGATTGGTTAGCAAGGCTCCTTTAGAAGCCTGAATGTGCGGGAAATTCGAGCTAAAAATAAATTGGTCTGTAAAAACGCTGTGACACACACACACGCACACACACACACAAATATATATATATATATATATATGGTGGATGTATGCTCCGGGTTATGGGCTTCTGTAAGTGTTTATTAATTTTATCTTCATATCCTATGGATCAACACACTGAGGGCTTGGGTGATCTAACTTCTGTCCATTGATACTAGCTGAGCAGTCGGAAGTGTCTTTCTTACACGTTTTTCGTTTAGATAATTAGTGTTTGGCTGTTTATTACTTTCTCAGCATGTACTAGCAGATGCATGGGTCGCACGTATGCAGGATCTTGGAGTGAATGACACACAGTACCACTGCCGTACCCACTTAGGTCACCTGCTGAAGACAGGGGATACCGCACTAGGGTATGTAAATCCCTCCACAACTCACACACTTTACACAGGGGATACTGCACTTGGGTACATACATCCCTCCACAACTCACACACTTTACACAGGGGATACTGCACTTGGGTACATACATCCCTCCACAACTCACACACTTTACACAGGGGATACTGCACTTGGGTACATACATCCCTCCACAACTCACACACTTCACACAGGGGATACTGCACTTGGGTACATACATCCCTCTACAACTCACACACTGTACACCGGGGATACTGCACTTGGGTACATACATCCCTCCACAACTCACACACTTTACACGGGGGATACTGCACTTGGGTACATACATCCCTCCGCAACTCACACACTTTACACAGGGGATACTGCACTTGGGTACATACATCCCTCCACAACTCACACACTTTACACAGGGGATACTGCACTTGGGTACATACATCCCTCCACAACTCACACACTTTACACATGGGATACTGCACTTGGGTACATACATCCCTCCACAACTCACACACTTTACACAGGGTGGTTGTGACAAATTGCTCATCAGTCGACCAGAATTTCAATGGACACCCTGTTGATATCCATCCAATAGCGGTTCAGAGATTCGGGCCACAAGTGGGATACAGTAGTTAAAACAAACTCTTTTGAAAAACTAAAACACCTCTTTGCTGACATGTATCAGTGTTGCATGACGACTCAAATAACGGCTGCGGAGGATAGTACATCCTTTTCTTCTTCACGTACATTGTAACATGTTGTAAAAAATCTTGTCTCTTACTGTAGCCCCCCCCCCCTCCCCACCCCCAAAATGTTTCCTCAGTTGTACATGTGTTACATCTTTCAATTTAACAAGAAGTTCAAGTCATCTGATCTTTGCATGTGATTTTTCTCTCAGGTTTGATTTCACCAGTTCAAACATCAATGATGAGAATTTGAGTAAAATGAACACTGAGCGAATTCCTGATGTGGTAAGTGGTGACAGCTGTTTTGATGGCTCAGTGCTAATCTGTTCCAGAACTGATATTATACAATATAATACAGGGTAATGAAAATATGACTTCCATTAGTTTTCTTGTCGTCACTAAAATCTGGCGAGGGACTCCAAATCAGGTGAAGTATATAATCTTAGGAGAACCAATCATTCCACTTTACACTACGTGAAGTGTTTTTATCAGTGAGACGGCAGAAATTAATTGGAGGGTTATATTTGTAATCCATATTGGGTGTTCCAATATTGGGTGATCTTTTGGTATGGAATGTGCTTTCAGATATTGGTGAAGAAATCCTATGGTGACAAAAAGAAGCGACACAAGAGAAGAAACTGGAAACTGAAAGGTCTTGACAAAGAAATGACAGGAATTGATCAGGACACCCTTGAGAGGTACTCAAAGAAACTGTCACGTATTTAGCGGACATTAAGGACGGTGCCTCCTTTTGTTACTGCGCATACGTTCTGCGCATCTCGGGATTCAAGTTTCTTAAGGAATTTGCCCACTAATACAACAATATTTTTGCCCAGTTTATGACTATGTGGAAAAAGCAGATCTTAGCAAGGGCTATCAGAATCCAAAAAGAAAATTGGGGGTAACCACGCATTTTTCCGAGATAACTGAACTTAAATTTGGAAAGAAATTGCAATACATTCTTTGTATTTTGGCGCTTTTTTGGAATTATGGTTGCTTAATTATCTCTGAAAAATTCGTGGTTACCCACATTTTTTCTTTTTGGATTCCAATAACCCTTGCTAAGATCTACTGTTTCCCCATAGTCATAACCTTTGCAAAAATACATCTGTATTAGGAGGCACCTTCCTTAAATCAGTAACGCTGAATTGTATCACACGGCTTTAAGACTTGTGCAACTTTGCATGCTCGTGCGGCCTATTGTCTACGTTATTTGTGGCTGTGATCGTCGTGCAGTTACGTTAACATAAAAACAGTGTTACATGTATCAGCGAGAAGTTGCCTCCGAACCTTGATTGTTTGCATAAAGCTCATCCAGTAATAGTGTGTGATCCAATGTACAACTTTACAGGGATTATGATGCATTCCTGTGTGATTTGGAGGAAGACAAGACTTACAGGCAGAATATAAACATCTTTGTGGGTAAGTTACATTAGCCAAAGCTTTCTACTTCACAAGATTAATATATAATCGAGCGTAGAGGTCGTGCGCACCATGAAGTGGCCGCTAAAAAGAAATTATCTTGATATCAGTATATATTTTCTCAGCTTGTCAGTGTTCTCTAGGGCTAAAAAGAAAAATGAAAGGGCTGTCCGTCTTGTCCGTCTGTGAGTCTTAACAAGCGGTAGTTCCAGGTGCTGAGGAATTCATGCGGCCAACCCTCGATTATAATGTTGCCATGAATTGTACGTGACCCAACAACCTTTTTGCGTTATTTTGAAATCCATTGTACTAGGGTAAGTCCTAGTACGTGTTCACAGCATTTGGTTTAATACTGAAGCTGATGTGTATTCAATGCATATCAGTTTGTCTGCTACTACATGTACTGTCAACCACAGGACGTTTTGTCAGTTATTGTCAATATATTTTATCCTGGTTACGAGTCCACTTTTTTTCTTCGATGGGACGGGGGACGTTCGTTAATGCCTGCACCAATTTTGACCCGTTTACCGATTCCACTTCAGATCGTGATTACAAAGGAGCATCTGAGGATGAGAGCGATGAGGCCCCACGGATCAGTCTCCAGGAGATGTTAGAGGACTTACATCTGGAAGAACCTGAATCCGCATCTGACATGATGACCGAATAATGCAGTTAATACCATGAGGTGCAGTTCAGCCGCTATGCTAAATGTTGATGGACGTACACCTGGAAGAACCCGATTCGTTCGTTATCCGACGTGATGACTAAATTAATGCACTGAATACCCCAAGGTGCAGTTCAGGCGCTGTTCAAAATAATGACGAACGTAAACCCGAGAAAACCTGATTCGTTGTCCGAAGTGGTGATCGAATGACGCACCTAATCTGATGAACAAAACTAAGTGCCTCTTAATCCGTACCTAAGTACGCTGGATCAAACAGGCACAAGAGTTTGAGAAGGGCGGGGTATCGATCGCTATCGCCTTTTTGTCATCTGATGCGATAAGCTTTGCCGTACCAAAAGAATCCTCCCGTATCGAATCAGCTGTTTTTGAGCCCTGCCTATCGAATCAAAATTTGATTTAGACGCTGTACCACTGTTATGCCCCCGATGTATCTCTCACATACGGCTTTAAACCAAGCCTAATACTGTTTTTTGTTTTGCCACCCATGGTCTTGTAATTTTTTCCTAAGATGTAATCGGTCCAGCATAATTTATCCCTTAACCTCCTCAAAAACACACTGTAGTGCAACAAAACAAAGCATTGTAGTCAACTTCCGTCACGTGGGAAATTAAAGTTGACCAACTCTTATTTTCACTCAATAGTCTCCTGTTGAAGCAAAGGAAATAGGAGACGTCTGCGCGCAGGCTATCTACATATAAACTGAAAAGTTTTTTCAAGGTATTGAAGAAATCCCAGTTTAATGGGAATACTTTGTCAAAAACCTTCTACGTTGTTTATAAATAAACAACGCAACTGCAATACGTTCAAATAATGTGTCGGTTTCAGTTTAACATAAAACTTGCATGACGCCTGTACTTGATGAATGAATGTACTTTGACGTCTGACCGAATTTTTCAAACACGTTGACCTCACATTACCCCGTATAAAGCTTGAACTGTCTGCACTCTGAATTTTTGCTAACAGTTTAGTTCCGTCTGGGTAACTGAAAATACTGCATGTAATATCTAACTTGTTTGCAATAGTTTTGCACGACCTCATTTTTTACAATCTTAAGAGTTTTGTACATTTATGCCTGGTATTGTGGAAAGCACTGACCTTACTGCGAGGAACTACCGCAAAAGAACAACCTCGTACCCAGATCTCCCATGGTCAGGTAAAAGAGAGATGTCACATCTACTAGTAAGTACAGCCAGAGGTAAAACACATTACGAAGTTAGATTCTCTGACGACTGGGAAACAATGAGATAAAAGTCGAGCTATGTCATTTAACTAGGTTTATCTCTCTAAAATTGTCCTATTGTAAAAAAAAAAAAACTATCGGACTCTCGTGGATTTGTGTGCAGATTAGCTCCCATGACTCACAGACACACAGGTACTAGAAACGTAAATAACTACCCAGATTCCTTCTAAATTGGTGTATTGGGGCCCTTCTAGAAGGATGGAAACGGATTGCAACCTTAGATGTTTGTGTTTTTGTTAGCAGGCTCCCAGTGTGACTCTAATAAAAGCGTTTCAAAAACAAAAACAGAAATAAAAAATACGATCAAAAATCACTTATTTTTTCTTCGGATTTCGAAACTTTGTTTACTGCAGTAGAGGAGTTTTGAGCTTTCAGACTCTCAAACTCGTCTTTTGCATATTATTAATTCAATAAGCTGTGTTGGGTGTCTTAATTTTATTTGCCCCACCTTTTTTTTAATGACCTGATTATAGTTCAAGGTCACGTGGATCAGTTTTGACTAGATGGGTTCCTGGTTTAGCTGCGCGCAGATGTTTCCTATTTCCTTTGCTTCACGCGGAAAACGGACCGCGTGAAGCAAAGGAAATAGGAGACGTCTGCGCGCAGGCTATTCCTGGTTTTGATCGGTGGCGTTCACGAGAGGAAATTTCTATCTTTAGGGACCAGTCATTATTTATCGCCTGGAGGGTTCGGAGGATTTTGGTATAAAACCAGCTTGAAATATCTGAACCCCACTCAAGCAATGGGTCATATTATCATGCACCCCCCAAATAGACACCAAAATTTCTTGTACATCCCCCCCCCCAACCACTTTCCCCTCGTACACCGATCATTCCCTCGCTCGTTGTTTGTCAGCTCTTATACTGTTCTTATATAGATTTTTTCGTCTGCGGGAAAATTGAGACACAAACGTCTGAAAAACTGAAAAAAAAAACTCAATACAGGAGTCGTATCGGAATGCATTCCTCCGTGATTTTAACTTTTCGTTGTAATCTACAGTACAATAAAGAACAAAGAAGCAATGAATTACGCATTACTTTGAATACATTAGCATTTACTTGCCAACTGTGAATTTGTAACGCAAGGTTTTCCAACGGTTTATACGTCCTCTTTAACGTTAAATCTAAAAGTGTTCCAGTGAATCAATGTTAATGAGACTCGATAATAAAATTGTTCACATCGTCAAGCACGCGTGTTTAATGCTTTAAAAAAATCTATCGAGCCGTTCTTAAGATTTTCGCAAAGGCGCTCAAATTCAAAAATTACCAAAAAATTATTACGCGAATGATCTCAGAAAAACAATTAGTTCTCGAGATCGCGAACACCAGTTTCAACAAAACTTTCTAGGGGTAAAATACTAAGTAGAAGACACATTTTAACAGTATTTCCAGCCATTTCATCAAAGCATTGATTATTTTTCGGTGCATTTACTATTACTATGGAAAATTAAGGTTGAAAATGTTTTTGTGATTTACTTCAAAACAAACATGCAGAATTTTTTTGTTCTTGTATATTTTGTTTGCCATATGCCACAGTTTAAGATATTGGCATTTGCTTTTCAGAGTGAAATGTGGATCGTGCAAAATTTCAATTTTACTGTTTTTGAGGATTTTTGTTTACCGTTGTCAAGGAAATATCGATTTTCACAAAATGGAAACCACGCTTAAGTTTAATCCAAAACCAACAAGTGCTGCAAATTTTACGTTGATCCGACAAGAGGAAGACTGTCTAAGAGACGATTTTAAAAGTTAGGTATGGTCCCCCAAAAACTGTATCGAAACACCTTAAACGTGAAATCGAGTAACCTCCCCAAGAAAAAATTCTTCCCACCCCCCAGGGGATAAATAATGGCCGCTCTCTTAAAACGGAGAAAAACGCAATAAATAACGATAGCGTTTCTTGTCCACCTTGTGTTTAGTATTATGGTTTCTACCAACCATAATAGCCATCCGAGTATATTAACAAACAAAGATCCGACAGGGAAACAAACGCTGATCAAAAACAAAGTAATGTGTAAAACATCAGCTGCAACATTTTTCACTCATCGGAAGTTTAAAGAGCAACGCCGTGTGTTACTGTTTTTACATTTGGCCACTAATAAGTAAATTTTCGATTTTGATAGGTGTTTTAAGGCTGCGGGTGACGAGCTGCTCATGAACAAATTTATAAGGCAAAATTTTGGTGGAGGTCTTACGCTAAAAAACGGTATATCTTGAACGTTTGGGAGCCGATTCCGTTGAAACTTAACAGAGAGCTTGGGCAATGGTGGAAGTGCAACAAGGCTGTTATGGTTTGATAGATTGCACTTCTATGCGATGCTATGAGCTCCCAAAGTTAAGATTTTGTAAAACGCGACTCCGTGTCCAAGTTTTCTCCTCGTGGAGAAGACAACACTTCTTGATTTTACTACTCATTGACACTCATTCACAACAGAAGCCGATTATAGGATTTCGAGTTCCATTGAAAGTTGTAAGCTTTTAAATGAGTAAAATCGTCCTTGTTTAAATTTGAAGCCTTCGATATTTTGTTAAAAAGCCTGTTTGAAAAAAAGGCTTCTGTTGTGACAATCTACAATACGCCTAGTTTGTCTGCCTGTTCAGGAAATTCTATATCTGCGCTGTATTCCTGGACACAAAATTGGTGGTTTTAGGGCTTCCGAAGGCCTACCGAATAAACACGAATGTTTAAAGTAAGATTATGCTAATTATGGAAATTAAGTTCCAGCAGCTATTGTTCACTGTCCAGAAAAGAACAATACGTTGCAATTTAGAGATCGCAAATTTTTGGATTGAAGATTATAAGCGTTACCCAACTATAGCTTAGCTATAAGGAGTATTATTGTAGTGTTTGTTTTGTTTTGTTGGAAAACTTCTAAAAAGTTTCTATTAACGTTGGAACGTAAAAAAAATCCGGACTTCGACAGTTTTTTATTTAAAAATGCTTAAAAGTCACAACTCCCCAGCACACGATTTAACGCACGTGCAATTATTGATTCAGAAACTGATAGTTTTACTGAAGAGCCTATTCATGAATATTTCGCGCAATGTCGCTACCATTCGTCGCACTTCGTGCATACGCTTTAAATATATTAATACTGATCACTTAGTTTCTCACCCGCGGGCTTAATTTCGTCAAAGTATTTTGTTTATCTCCGCCTTTTTTGGGAAAATATTGGGTCAAGGTTTGACATGGGCAATTTCGATGTTTAGCAAAGAATAATGTTTGAGAGGTAAATGCGGAAAGCACAATAAAAAATAGCTTTTATTGTCAACATTATGTTTAATATTACAGTTTTGTCAACCAAAGCCATTAATTAATATTGACAGCCGAAAAGCTGAGAAGTTAACAAACGTTGACTAATGACAAAGCAGTGTGTAAAACATCAGCTGCAATATTTTTTTCACTCATCGGAAGTTTTAAAGATCAAAGCTGTCAGTCACTGTTACGACACTTGGCCACTTAAGAGCGAATGTTACCAACGGTCAAACATTTGGTGGCAACAGCTCAAAAATCAATTCCGCTCATATTCTTATGTTAACCTTAATGTGAAACAAATCACTACATAGTTCATTTGGCTGAATGTCGATTTATTTTCAAGAAAATCGATATTAACGGAATTCGCTCAAAATACCGCTTTTGAAGCTCAAAATTTAAGGCAAATCTCGAAGCTTCGCGTGACAAAATGAAGCATTCCAGAGCAATAAAAAGTAACCAAACTTGTAGAACGATGTTTAAATATATGTCAAAAGCAATTTCAGCAATTTCTGCTTATTTATTTACGCGCTCTAATTAAATTTATCCGACATACTTTTGACTAGATAAAAAGTATATCACGTTTAACCCCTAAAAAAAGTATGTGGTACCGAATATTATTCGTCAAGAATTTGTATTTCAAGAGGAGAAGGGATGTTCTTTTCCCTCCTAAAACGATTTTTTGGGGAAATTTATTGACGCGATGTTATAGAATTTTAAAGTTGGACAAATTGCGTTGATTTAAGCGACCAGAAAAGTCAGCCTAATTAACTCAGTGTACACATACACAAACAACTTCACGTTTACCGCAGGTTTCGATCAGCCAACAACCGATTTTAATACAATATCCTCTAACCTTCATGTTGCTGTATCACAGATGAGAGCTGTGGTCCTTGTTGATGATAAAATTCAAGCAAACTGCAAGGAAACTTGACAGGATATCGCAACTTGCCATGCCGTTTCACCGAACATCCGCCGTTTTTGATGTGAGGATTCTCTTTTCCTATTTTCGTTGGAAAGCAGGCTTAAGGTGTTGTACATAAGATGCCTTTCCTTTCAAACTAGCTCTGAACTGAACAGCGAAACAAGAAGTCGTTAATACAAAAACATCTGTTTTAGTGAAATCGACTACCGCATGCATGTACCGCGGTAACGAAATTTTGGGTGCATCGGGTGACTTTGGGGAATTAGGTTTAATTTTTTTTTCAAATAAGCTATTTCTGTCTTCCTACGTTTACTACTTTAAGGACTGAGCGAAGATTCTCAGTAGATTGGGTTCGATGAGTACTTTCTATGAGTAACTTAAAAAAGCGCACGTTGGTTGCGTGACATACCCGAGACTGAGCTTTTACCTAATGGGCAGGGCAAAGCCGCAAAGGGGGTTTTAAAAATATATTCTCTGTTGGTTTTCCAAGAAGTAGCACAGATAATGAACGCTATTTTATATAGTATGGCTAGATTAAAATACAAAGTCAGGCATGAAAATTTCCTGTTCGGTCTTAAAATTCTTTTTTCGTTTTGTTGGGGTGAGGGTGGGGAGGGGCTGGGGCTATAGGTTTCGGGGAAAGAAGTTTTAGAGAACACCGAATCGACTGATTGTATCGATTCCTGGCATTCAAAGACTTTCAAATAAGGCAGTGGTTATACCGTAAACCTCCTTTTTATTTTTACCTGGTTCTTGTTCGTAATTACGTGCTAGTGTACATTTAAGGCACAAACACTTATTTACGGAGAATAGACATTAATAAGAAATCAAATTTCATACTGGTTCTCAGGGAATAAATTTAATGATCTGCAAGATTGTTAAGAGCTTCGTCCTATGGCACAAAATACAACCCACTACGGGCTTAACTTGGATGACTTTTTATGAGTCTTGGGTTTTCCGCTTTCGATGCTCAACAGGCACCAACGATGAACGACTCTACTCGACTGACACTGTAGAGCGTGCAGTCTTTTTTTAAAAGCTTCCAACAGTGAAGAAAACTACAAAACGGTTAACTGGGGGGTTCAGCGTTCTATTCAACACCGATCAACGCTGTTGAATTTTTAAAACAAGTTTGGCCTTCTAGCTTAATGATGTTTCACAATTTTGCCGACTTTTCTTTTGTTCTCAGGTATGCCACTCTGTGCAATGATGTTCTGTAATATTGATTCAACTTTTTCTATGTTCTCAGGTGTGATCAAAAGTATTGAATTTGTTTACCCACCTTGTTCAACATCGCACAACAAAGTTGTGTTCAAGATTGTTGAATAATGTTGAATGAGTTTGGCCGAGTCATAAAGTTTGCAAACGAAAAACGCAAAGAGCGTGAGCCAACAAAATGAGGGCGTAGCCGGGGTTGAAGGCTAAGGGAAGGGGGGAAGTTTGAACCCTTAATCCCCCAACATGAAAAGATTTCCCCTTCAGTAGGTTTCCAACCCCCCTCCCCCCCCCCCCCCCACCCACCCATCGCCCCCATCCTCGCGAAAGTGGGTCGGTTAAGCAAAAGGGAAAAATAATTCCAAGATAATAATTCCAAGCGAGCCTTGATTAAAAATTAAGTCCTCAAAACTGTCATTTTACAGCGACCCGCTATCACTCTTAAAGGTATTCGAAGACCTTGATATGAGGGTGACTTAGATGTCCAAGTCACCTCAAGATGCCTTTAAAGAATATTAAAACACACGAGGAAAGGGTGCAGGCACGGACTAAGTATTTCTAATCGGAACCTTTTGGGTCTGTGAAATCCAGTTTTCGGAAAATCGAGAACCTGCAAATTCCTTTCCGATCCGCTTTTATAATTACTGAACAAAGCTTTATCACATGCAGGTGGCTGGCTTGAATGTTGTGTGATGTTGTAAAGCAAAAGGTTTCACTTCTGCATAATTGATACATTAAAGGTGGGGTTAGGTGAGTTCTGAAACAAGAGATGGAAAAGCTCCGCTTTATTTGAAAACCCTTTAATGCCAAGAATCATTTACTTATACTATCACTTTCACCCGGGCACTTACAATCAGTCGATTTAGTATTCTCTTAAACGTCTTTTCAAACACCTTTAGCCCAAACCCCGCCCCACCCTAAACAAAAAGAAAGAAAACATTCTCAGACCGAAAAGGAGATTTTCATGTCCAACTTTTTATTTTACTCCAGCCATAGTTAATTAACTGTGCTACCTCTTCGAAAACCAACAGAGAATATATTTTTTAAATCCCTTCGCCCTGCCCACCAGAGAAAAGCTCTAGGGTTAATGTCGCGCAACCAACGTACGTTTTTCAGTTTCACGCATTTTTAAGTGTTCACCTGAAACCAATCTACTGAGAATCTTTGCTCAGTCCTTAATTTAATAAACGTAGGATGACAAGAATAGCTTATTTGAAAAAACAAGTTAACCTTATTCCCCAAAGTCACCCGATGCACACAAAATTTCGTTACCGCGGTACATGCCTGCAGTTGTCGATTTCACTAAAACTCGTTCTGACTGAATTAATTAGCGGCATCACCCAAAGCAACAGATGTTTTTGTATTAACGACTTCTTGTTTCGCTGTTCAGTTCAGAGCTAGTTTCAAAGGAAAGGCATCTTTTGTACAACACCTTAAGCCTGTTTTCTAACGAAAATAGGAAAAGAGAATCCTCACATCAAGAACAGCGGATGTTCGGTGAAAGTTGCGATATCCTGTCAAGTTTCCTTGCAGTTTGCTTGAATTTTATCATCAACAAGGACCACAGCTCTCATCTGTGATACAGCAACATGAAGGTTAGAGGATATTGTGTTAAAATCGGTTGTTGGCTGATCAAAACCTGCGGTAAACGTGAAGTTGTTTGTGTATGTGTACACTGAGTTAATTAGGCTGACTTTTCTGGTCGCTTGAATCAACGCATTTTGTCCAACTTTAAAATTCTATAACATCGCGTCAATAAATTTCCCTAAAAAATCCTGTTAGGAGGGAAAAGGACATCCCTTCTCCTCTTGAAATCCAGATTCTTGACGAATAATATTTGGTACCACATACCTTTTTTAGGGGTTAAACTTGATACACTTTTTATCTAGTCAAAAGTATGTCGGATAAATTTAATTAGAGCTCGTAAATAAATTAGCAGAAATTGCTGAAATTGCTTTTGACATATATTTAAACATCGTTCTACAAGTTTGGTTACTTTTTATTGCTCTGGAATGCTTCATTTTGTCACGCGAAGCTTCGAGATTTGCCTTAAATTTTGAGCTTCAAAAGCGGTATTTTGAGCGAATTCCGTTAATATCGATTTTCTTGAAAATAAATCGATATTCAGCCAAATGAACTATGTAGTGATTTGATTCACATTAAGGGCTACCTAACATAAGAATATGAGCGGAATTGATTTTTGAGCTGTTGCCACAATATTTTGAAAATGTTTGATTTTTGGCAACATTCGCTCTTAAGAGCCATTTTCTGAGAATATCGAGAATCGAAAGACACTCAGAAAAAATCGAATTTTTTTTATTTTGCCAAAACATCCCTTTGGGTAAGCTAATTCAAGAAAAAATAATCCAAAGTTCCAACGAGGTATTTAACGGACGAAAATTTAAAAAGTTCGAAAAGTGCATAAAATGGCGGTTTTAGGGTCTCTAAACGGCTCATATTCTCACTCAACTTTAGGAAGCCGGTGAGAGCGTAAAAAAGATTCTTTTAAAACGAAACAAACCACGAACATTATTTAACCTTTCTACTTTAAAACTGTGTAATAAATTTGCCAATGTTTGGTTTCGAACATTTTCAAGCGGCGTTTTTATCGAGCCGCTCTTAACCTTGTTTATCACAAGGTAAAATGAAGGCCAACTTCGGCCGCTTAAAACGGCATCTGGTATGTATCGTTCAATGATTAAGACTACACAGAAAGAAAGCTCTGTCATTGTACTTTTAACCAGGAAAGTTTCAGCTTTGGGAATCAAATACTTCCCCGTCAGTAAATTTTTACTGTTTAGTGATCTGAGCGGGTAGAATTATATGCAAATTACAGATTTAATTCCTGGAATACTGCTAACAATTACAAAGGTCTTTTAAGACAGGCTCACCATTAGTTACATATGCACGCACAATGTTTTTCCTGATCTTTGAAAGAAAGTTCTCCTTTCTTGAGTCTTGCTGTGTCTTATTATGTTAAAACAAAGCAGATTTTTAACGGCATTTCAACAAGACAGGAATCCACTCATTCAACTTAACCAAGATAACATCGAAAATTACTATCACAACACCGAGACTCAGCTTGGGGTATTCTTGATTTATTATCGCGTCAAGCCGATACAAGCAACAATAAAGAACCCGGGAGTGGCGGGTGGGTTGTACTCGCTTACATCGATGACAAAGGACGAACTGATCAATACAGAGATGAATGCCATCCTTAAATGCTCACTTGACCGATAGCAACATTCCTAAGACTAAGGTTACATAGCTAACATAGTAATTAATACTTTAACATAATACATTAAAACTCTCAATTACTATCACAACACCGAGACTCAGCTTGGGGTATTCTTGATTTATTATCGCGTCAAGCCGATACAAGCAACAATAAAGAACCCCAAACCCAAAGGGAAGAAGAATGGTGAAAAAGCAATTAGGAGTGAGGGGAGAGTCTGGTGGTGATGGAGTTGAGAATTTTAAGTTTGCTTTCGTTTGATAATGTTAAGTAGACTAAGTAAGCGTCACTCTTCCAGTCTCCTTGCGTCTTAATAAAGGCGGTTGGAGCGTTACAGCAAAAAGCGAAGGTGGCGCCCCCGCGACGAAAACTATGTGAGGAGTATTTGGTAGGATCGAGACCGAGAGCAGTGACGGATGCTTTGCTAAAGGCGTTGTACTGATGAGCCAGGATGGGGCGATATGTCCCCCTAGACTTAGAAACAAATAAAGGTGACTGAGAACTAACGGGAGTATGCGCTAGATATTGTTTAAGTGCCGTAACGGGACAAAGGGGTGACCCACGTATCAAAGGCAATGGAATCTCCAGCGTTCGTTGCCGAAACTGGATTGTCTTGGTGCGAGTGATGCGTAAAATCGCCCCCTGCGCAGTAAAAGTGACACTGGAAGGTCTCAAGTGGCATGCCTTAGGGTCACGAGTATCAGCGAGTGTTTTCGGGACTAAATTAGAGATTCGTAGAAAGGAGAAAAAGGCCACTAAAAACAAGGCTCGCATACAAAGATGTAAAGGATTTTGGAAATCGAAGAGGTGGAACAATCGCAACAAAATATCTACAGTAATAGGTTCCTTACGGGTAACAAAATCACCTAATAAACGGCGTAAGGCGCGTTTCGAAAGATAAACATCATAATCATGCAAAAACGCGAGACTCGAACCAAGAGAGCGATTGATGTGAGTTAAAATACTGAGATAATTGACAACGGAACGATAAGAAGACAAGGATCTAGCCAAGAAAACTAAATAAAACAAATAGCAATGCTTGGTAACGGGAAAAGGGGTAAATTGAAAATGGTGACAAAACAACAAATAACTGCGCATATAGGATTGCATGGAACGTTTAGTCGAAGGGGGGAATGCATGGGCTTGAATGCGTCCCAAACAGTGCTGCAAGACATCACGATCTGAAAAAGAAAATGAACGCGTAAGCAATAAGCAGATAACGGCGCACGAAAATAAATGGGAAGAAATGGGATATAACGGCGCGTTAAAATAGCATCGAACTAAGAAAGTCATAATTGAAGATAAACCGACACTGTACAGTGGACAAACAACTAGAATCGAACTAGTCAATGGTAAAATCGAAAAGAGCATCATCAGGGACTACTCTTGTAAGGTTCAAGTCCTTGACTACACGGCACACGTACGCGGCATAAGTCTCGTCCGAGTGATAACGGCTCAGAGAGTCCGCTAAAATGTTAGTGTTACCAGGGATGTGTCTTGCGACCAAACGAATGTTGTGCAAGGCTAATAACAACCACAGCTCTCGAAGACAGCGTTGGATGAAAGCATCAGTTGAACGCTGGTGATTGATCGCATATGCACTAGCCTGATTGTCCGTTAAGATTTCAACTGACAGTCCACGCAGTCGCTCGTGCCAAAGTTTGACGGAAACAACAATGGTGAGTAACTCTAGCTGATTAATGTTAAGGTGCCTGGCGGTGATAAACTGGGGGAATATGGCGCGAAAATACTCGCCAAAACACACCGCCCCGCATGCGTCGAGACAAGAATCACAAGCAAACAACTCAGGGTTGGATATGGTAATGTTGGTCGGGATAACTGATACACCATTGTAATGAGCGAGGAAATGCTTCCACCAGAGGAGATCAGATCGAACTTCGTCATTGACAGGGAGAGATGTACGCCTGGGGGCGGCGGCACTGGAGCGTAACGCGTTAATCAATCGGCAACTGAAAGCTCTCCCAGGCCTAACACAAGCGGTCACGAAAGCTAACTTCCCGAGTAGCTGCTGAAGTTCACGCAACAAAAAACTAGATTTGTCAAGCCAGTGGGAAAGCTCATCCTGGAGTTCTTGTAGTCGGAACTCTGGAACAGTGAGCGTCATTGCCAGCGTGTTAACCTGAACACCCAAGCAGGTCATTTCGTGAGTGGGCGGGACATCTTTCTCGGGTGACGTTTGCAAACCGAGGTCGTTGAAAACCTGAGACATGCAATCAAACGATAAGCTCGCGTGTTCTTTGCTTTCAGCGCCGTAAAAGTCATCAATATAAACGTCTACTAAAAGGCCTTGATTGTTGAGGATGTGGGCGACGGCTTTTGTGGTCCGTTGACACGCGAGTGTAGCTGATCGTAAGCCAAAAGGCATGACGGTATGAAAATACAACGATCCATCGACTGACATTCCCAATAAATGATAGTCATGCGGGTCGACAGGGATTTGTCGATACGCACGCCGCAAGTCTTTTTTG
Source organism: Siderastrea siderea (assembly GCA_964030785.1). Classification (NCBI taxonomy): domain Eukaryota; kingdom Metazoa; phylum Cnidaria; class Anthozoa; order Scleractinia; family Rhizangiidae; genus Siderastrea; species Siderastrea siderea. The sequence goes on along the minus strand of OZ034974.1, from coordinate 18,022,125 downwards.
AATACAAGACAACCAGCCCCCTTTCGGTTAATGAATTCAACAAGACGGTCAATACCCGGTAATCGTAGCCTGAAAGGCTCATTCAGATACTCGTCGCGTGGAATTCCGTCGTTAACGGAAAGTCCGGGTGGGAAACTAAGATCGTGGACTACACGCGGCGAAACCGAATCTCGCTTAGGGGTACACTGCAAGGGTGAAATTGCGCAGTCAATGTTGAATGGATTATGCTTGAAAGGTCCGATGATGGCACGGTACTGCAGTTCTTTAGCAATGTATTCACGTAGAAAAGTGGGGTTGTGTTCGCGTTGCGTAGACGGATGATTATGAAGCGTTGAACGTGGAATTTGGAGAGACATATAATTAATAGGCCAACCGTACTCTAGAAAATCAACTACGATAATATCATGGTAGTCTTGAAGATAATGTTTCCATAAGGGAAGATTAAAAGCAGTAGATAAAGGCATCCTGGGTCCATGAAAATTGCACTTGTTACTCGCTCGGATAGAGTCCGCTAGTTGAACTCTACAATCCAGTCAGTCTTTGTTGGGATCAGGATTTGCTACAGGCGCCGCGATGGACGGAACAGGAAATCGGCGCTTAGGGCAATGCAGCATCGGGTGCTCACTAGTATCGCACACGCGACATCGATGAGAGGAAGCGTAGCTAACACTGGTGATAGCGCAAGAGCATTTACCAGTATAATTCCACTCGCGGCAGTAGTGATCTTTCGTCGAGCGGGCAGCGCGCTGGGCTGGACTTTGAGGGGAAGGAGGCTGGCGTTGCGTGGGTGATGGTCGCAATTGCGTGCGAAGGTCCTGATGACTAAAAAAGGTTTGGGACCTTTCACGAATAGCCTCTGACTGTGTCCACGTGAGTCTCCCTTGCTCGATGGCTGAAGCGATGGCTAAGTGAAAGCTGCGGACGCTAGGCCAGCTGTAGGTCGCTGCGCGCTCCATCAGAAGCTGCAGATGCTTAAGAAGAGCTTGTTGACACGGGGCAGGCTGTTCTTGATAAAATTCTAAGAAACCATAGATAAAATCTGGAATTTCTAAAGAATCGTAAGTCAGCGTACCTTTCGACGAGAAGACGTAATTGTTAGGCAAGGAGTGTCCCGGTTTCTTCTTCTCCCGCAACTGCGACAGGGTCGGTATATCCAGTGGTGGAACACCGTTCGCCGGTGTGGACGAAAGGGCCTTCTCTAGTGAGCGGGGCTGGATAGCGGCCATGGATAAGTTTGTTGGCTCGGGTGGTGGCTGGGTCTTGATCTTTGCGAGTTCAAGCTCCGTTTTAGTTATTTCAAGCTGAAGTTGAAGGTTCTGATGTCGCAACTTCTCAAGCTCTAGGCTAGAGGTCAGAGTTGACTCTTGAATGGCGTCCGTCTTAGCCGGTGCCGTGGCTTTTGCGGACGATTTAGTTGACTTCTGATTTAGTCGTTTGGATTTCTTTGGGCGGGCTCCGGACGGGTCTCCCTCGAGGATTTGAGATGAGGCTAGAAAATCGGTCAGGTTTACATCGTAGATGTAGTCGTCATCTAACCGGTGAGCCATGAAGAAAGAAGAAAACCGATGGATGGAGCGGAAAACAGGCAACAGGAGGAGTTTGGATCGCGAGTGGAAAGAAGGATTGTACTCGCTTACATCGATGACAAAGGACGAACTGATCAATACAGAGATGAATGCCATCCTTAAATGCTCACTTGACCGATAGCAACATTCCTAAGACTAAGGTTACATAGCTAACATAGTAATTAATACTTTAACATAATACATTAAAACTCTCAACACAGAGAAACGACGTACTACGCCGCCTACCTTGCCAACCGAAAACGCAACAATACAACAGAAAAACATTCCAAACTGTAAACAAACGAATTTTCAGTTTCCTGATTGAGCGAAGATATTTTAAACTCATCGCCTAGAGGAATACGCGGAAAGACAGGTGACCTCTCCACTGACCCGCACATGTCACACCACACTGAAAGAGAGAGTCCGTATTCGATTTCTGTTACGTGATTTGAGATAAAAACTTGGTGGGAAGTTAAAAAGAAAAAAAAACTTGCAACAGATAGCTAGTACTTTGTTGGATTACATGTTAGCACAAGCTCCACAAAGGAGTTTTTACGGTCACGATTTTCCCTATTAAGCGCGGAAATTTCGCAATGTACGTGCTGTTCTAATTTTACTACTAATTTAATTACAGCTCATGAAATAAAATAAATATTGCAGTAAGTTACATTCACAGTGTGTAAGTACTGATATATGGCGTCGTGTAGTTTTTCCACTCTTCTGGAGAGGTTTACTGCCTGTAGATTAAGCAGTTATTACCCAGGCCACGTTGAAGTTGTTTCCCTAAAAGAACGCACTAGACACATCTCGCGGCATCTTCAGTTGCACGGACTAAGTGCAGATAAAGCGGTTGACAGTGAATTCAAGTTGTTGTTAGCGGGTAATGTTATTGCATTTTGTTCTGGAATTACTGTGTTCCATAATTTTGGCCACAGATACTTCATGGCACTCGGCGTCCCTTAATCTAGGTTCTGCAGAGTCGCGCCACTCCCTTGCCCATGGGCGCCCGGGGGGTTGGGGGTGGCAGGGATGGCGCAGTGGTGAGAGCACAGGTAACCAAAGCGTAATGTGAGAGTTTGTATGAAGCTCAAATTCGATCGAAAATAATCGGCGGTTTTCCGCCGAAAATACATTAAAATCGAAATAAAGTTTAAAAAACCTTACCTGTTGTGTGTTTGCTGTGTTTTTATCGCTTTTCCGAGCTTCCGGAGGCCGTTTTGGACGATTTTCTGCTTAACGGTCGATGCGACGACATGTCACGTACTAAAGACAGCTAAAGGTAGGAAAACGGGAATTCAAAATTGCCAACCGACACTCGAGGTCCCGATCAAAATACCCGCTAAAAATCAATTCAATCTAAAGTCAGCGCTTTAAAACCACAACACATTTCAAAAAGGATAAATCTCCTACCTTTCTATGTGATTCAATCGTCAATTAGTTTATCTCTCGAAGTACAGCCCTGCATTAAAAACGAACTAACTTTTCGACATCGCCGCCATCACAGGCTTGTAAGGAAAAGAGGGTCGAAACTAACGGTCAAGCCTGGGACAAAGCGCCAAATTTCGCTCCACCGGGGGACGACATGAGTGACTTCTATGTCGCCAAATGCCAAACTTACCCCCTCTCCGGTAAATCAAGTGTTGTACCTTTCAAATTTCGGCGGGAAATCGTGCGCGGGTCGCATTCAGGTATAAAACTTGACTTACCAGAGAGAGGGTGAGTTTGGCATTTGGCGACATAGAAGTCACTCAAGTCGTCCCCCGGTGGAGCGAAATTTGGCGCTTTGTCCCAGGCTTGACCGTTAGTTTTGACCCTCTTTTCCTTACAAGCCTGTGATGGCGGCGATTTCGAAAAGTTAGTTCGTTTTTAATGCAGGGCTGTACTTCGAGAGATAAACTAATTGACGATTGAATCACATGGAAAGGTAGGAGATTTATCCTTTTTGAAATGTGTTGTGGTTTTAAAGCGCTGACTTTAGATTGAATCGATTTTTAGCGGGTATTTTGATCGGGACCTTGAGTGTCGGTTGGCAATTTTGAATTCCCGTTTTCCTACCTTTAGCTGTCTTTAGTACGTGACATGCCGTCGCGTCGACCGTTAAGCAGAAAATCGCCCAAAACGGCCTCCGGAAGCTCGGAAAATCGATAAAAACACAGCAAACACACAACAGGTAAGGTTTTTTAAACTTTATTTCGATTTTAATGTATTTTCGGCGGAAAATCGCCGATTATTTTCGATCGAATTTGAGCTCCATACAAACTCTCACATTACGCTTTGGTTACCTGTGGTGAGAGCACTCGCCTTCCACCAATGTGGCCGGGTTCGATTCCCGGTCCCGGTGTCATTTGTGGGTTGAGTTTGTTGTTGGTTCTCGCCCTTGCTCCGAGGGTTTTTCTGCGGGTACTCCGGTTTTCCTCCCTCCATAAAAACCAACATTTCCAGATTCCAATTCGACCTGGACGTAGGGTCATAAGGGAGACTACAGCTTGACTGTAACTATGCAGCCTACTGAAATAAAGTGTATTTATTTATTTTTATTTTGACCAATGTTTGGGTGTAGGGTGACGCTGCGGGTTTGACACCCTGGCACTGTTTAGGACAGAAAAACGAAATGGAATGTCAATCTTACTAATCATACCCGGTTGCGGAAGACGGGCATAAAATTAGATACCATGTCTAGCGACAAACCCCAGTATAGTCCACATAAGGGAGTAACCCTCCCTTCCGGATGGAGGGAGGGGGATGGTGGTGCCGTGTTTAGCATGACGATAGCACGATGTAATTTTGCTTCAATGCAATCTTCCTTGGTAGCAGTTCGAGCGAGCAAGACGCGGAAGCCACGCAGGCCCATGCGAGAACCCGCCCACATGATACCTTTTCTCGCTTTGCCATTTTAGCTAGCCCTATTTTGGTTTTTGCGTCATGGGGTTGAAAGCCTAGACTCTTCTACTGAAAAAATGCCTAAATAACCAAAAATCAAAGATAAATTTACTTTGAACCCTAGGCTTCCAACCTCATGACGCAAAAACTAAATAGCAAAGCGAGAAAGGGTAACATGTGGGCGAGTTCTCACACGGGCCCGCGTGGCTTCCGCGTCTCGCTCGCTTAAACTGCTGCCAAGGAAGATTACATCAGGGGACGTTCAATAATCACATCATGCCATCGTCGATGAATATTGTGCTACAGTTGAGCGAGTTAAGGCTAAGCACGGCACTCTCCCCTCCCCCGGAAGGGAGGGTTACTGCCTAATGTGGTCTATACTGGGGTGTGCCGCTGGACAGGATATGGTTTTGGTCTCCGTCCCTAAACATGGTAAATTATTTTATGCGCATCTTCCCCAACCGGGTATGGTCAGTACGATCGACATTCCATTTCGTTTTTCTGTCCTAAACAGGGCCAGGGTGTCAAACCCGCAGAGCGTCACCCCTACACCCAAACATTGGTCAAAAGACCCTTTCTCCCCCCCCCCCTCCCACCCTCGGGAGCCGGAGGGCACAGGAGTAGCGCGACTCTGCAGAACCTAGATTAAGGGACGCCGAGTGGTATGAAGTATCTGTGGCCAAAATTATGGAACACAGTAATTCCAGAACAAAATGCAATAACATTACCTGCTCGGGCTAACAACAACTTGAATTCACTGTCAACCGCTTTATCTGCACTTAGTCCGTGCAATTGAAGATGCCGCGAGATGTGTGTTGTGCATTCTTTTAGGGAAACAACTTCAACGTGGCCTGGGTAATAACTGCTTAATCCACAGGCAGTAACCCTCTCCAGAAGAGTGGAAAAACTACACGACGCCATATATCAGTACTTACACACTGTGAATGTAACTTACTGCAATATTTATTTTATTTCATGAGCTGTAATTAAATTAGTAGTAAAATTACAACAGCACGTACATTGCGAAATTTCCGCGCTTAATAGTGAGAGTCGTGACCGTAAAAACTCCTTTGTGGAGCTTGTGCTAACATGTAATCCAACAAAGTACTAGCTATCTGTTGCAAGTTTTTTTTTCTTTTTAACTTTCCACCAAGTTTTTATCTCAAATCACACATAAGCCACGCACCTCTTCGGAACCTGTAATTTTATTGGCTTCCTATATCACGCACCTCTATTGTTTTAAGGGCTAGGGTCATTGTTTTATTGTTTGTTCTTTTGTCTTCTCAGCCAATCCTGTTAAGCCTTCCGATAGGTGCGTACCGAATCTCACATAACAGAAATCGAATACGTGACTCTCTCTGTTAGTGTGGTGTGACACGTGCGGGTCAGTGGAGAGGACACCTGTCTTTCCGCGTATTCCTCTAGGCGATGAGTTTAAAATATCTTCGCTCAATCAGGAAACTGAAAATTCGTTTGTTTACAGTTTGGAATGTTTTTCTGTTGTATTGTTGCGTTTTCGGTTGGCAAGGTAGGCGGCGTAGTACGTCGTTTCTCTGTGTTTTCGATGTTATCTTGGTTAAGTTGAATGAGTGGATTCCTGTCTTGTTGAAATGCCGTTAAAAATCTGCTTTGTCTTAACATAATAAGACTCAGCAAGACTCAAGAAAGCAGAACTTTCTTTCAAAGATCAGGAAAAACATTGCGCGTGCGTGTGTAACGAATGGTGAGCCTGTCTTTAAACGACCTTTGTAATTGTTAGCAGTATTCCAGGAATTAAATCTGAATTCTACCCGCTCAGATCACTAAACAGTAAAAATTTACTGACGGGGAAGTATTTGATTCCCAAAGCTGTAACTTTCCTGGTGAAAAGTACAATGACAGAGCTTTCTTTCTGTGTAGCCTTAATCATTGAACGATACATACCAGATGCCGTTTTAAGCGGCCGAAGTTGGCCTTCATTTAACCTTGTGATAAACAAGGTTAAGAGCGGCTCGATAAAAACGCCGCTTGAAAATGTTCGAAATCAAACATTGGCAAATTTATTACACAGTTTTAAAGTAGAAAGGTTAAATAATGTTCGTGATTTGTTTCGTTTTAACAGAATCTTTTTTACGCTCTCGTCGGCTTCCTAAAGTTGAGTGAGAATTTGAGCCGTTTAGACACCCTGAAACCGCCATTTTATGCATTTTTCGAACTTTTTAAATTTTCGTCCGTTAAATACCTCGTTGGAACTTTGGATTATTTTTTCTTGAATTAGCTTACCCAAAGGGATGTTTTGGCAAAATAAAAAAAAATTCGATTTTTTCTGAGTGTCTTTCGATTCTCGATATTCTCAGAAAATGGCTCTTAAAACTCTCCTCAAGCGGATGTTTTCCTCTCGAGCAGCCACAAGCTCTTCACGTTTTCTAAAATTCTCTTCCTCCAGGAATTCAGCTTTCATTTTTGTCTGCAGTTCTCGAACTTTCCTTGCTTCTCGTGACTTTTTAGCAGAAGCATTATTCCTCCTTCGTCGTTTCAAATAGCTTTCTCCCTTTTCTGTTCTTTGTGCCTCTTGCTTTAACGGTTTCCCCTCCAATTCTTCTTTATTCTTCAAAGCTGAGGAGAACACCTCTTTACACAGGTTCAACCGTCTGGGATGATTTACCATTTTCATTTCTCTACCGCAGCTGGCATTAAACATTCCGAGTGGAGATGTCCTCGGTATTATGTACGAACTGAACTCCATAGCGTGCAGGAAGGAGCGTTTGTTGGAAACCCCCAAGAAATGCGGATGGTTTGCCGTCGAAACTGCTGAACTGATAAGGAAAGCAGAAGCTTGCTTCAAGTTGATCCATGACTGCTTGGTTCGTACCTGTGTGAACTGCAGAAGGCTCAGTACGCACTGAAATATTTTCTAGCCTTCAACACTGTTATTATAATTTCTTCTTGCAGCAGGATATAACTCAAGGTGCTAAACGAGGGTCTTTTTCGTTATATAACACGAGTATGTCACCCGGACAAATTTTTAGGATAATATAAGTCTTGTGTGTTTCATGATGTGAGCGTTTTTCTGGGAAGGGAATTGAAAATAAGTACACCTAGTGAAAATCAGCTTTCCCTTATTCGTTCCGGCGTTTTGCGATTTTTTTTTCGGCCATTTCATATTGTCGTGGTAAATACTGATCCGTTTCCGAATTTTTCGTTCAACGTGAAGATTACATATGATCTGGGGATACAAGTTCTATTTCTGATCCTCCAAAGCTTTATTTTTCCCCGCTAGTCTATCCTTGCTTTGTTACTTCCCTCCCCAAGTGGCTGAGAATTCACATGAATGTCTCAATTGTACGGATAACTAAAGCTTTGGGGCTCCTGGGTTCCCAGACAGAAACTTTGGGAGCTCTGGGGCGTCCGTCGCTTTACTTCAGGTTCAATTTAGCCAGAAACAGCATTTTTGGTATTCGGGCCTCCAGGGCTTGAAGGGCCCTGCCCCCTTTGGCACCATGCTCACTGCAAAAGTTACTGATTAAAGTTACATGTAAGCCATTGTTTTATTGGAAATAAAACGATTAATTCAAGCACTTTTTGGTTGAATATAAATTTGAGCTGATACATTGGCCGTTTTTTGTTCTTTTTTTTTTAGGACACTTTGGATATATTTTTAAAATTCGTAATTCAAAACTAAATTTCGGTGTTGCAAGAAAAAAAGGATGCATTTCATCCTTTTATGTCTTCTGTTAATTTGGATTCTATTATAATTTTTGCTTTTAGAAGACATTTCTACGCCTAATTGACCTGCCGATGTCCGTTTTCCTCTTCCTTTTAGTTGTCAGATGACAACGGTTACAAGGTCAAAAACTTACTAACCGTGCCTACCGCAATTGATTTTTCGATGAACTTTGTCCGACTTGGGCCTAAAGCCACCGGCATTCTCTGTAAAGTTGAATATACATACAATAACTTTCGCGGTGTTACGTTTCCATGCTCCGATTCAACATCATTTATTCTTAAAGTTTTTACATAACTTTTACGCTGGTTTGATATTGAAGTGACTGAAGTGCCGCCACGAAGGTAGTTTAAGTCCTCAATTTTAGGCAAACGTTATTCTTTGCAGACACGGTCAGTGAATTTTGAAAGATATTTAATTGGCTGTGATCGCTTCGTGTAGTGCTTGTTGAGTTTGTGTTCAATTGCACCTAGAGACCAGACAATTATCAATGTATAGTTTCCGCATATATTAGTAATTAAAAATGGTTTTCAAACTCTCGTCGGTTGGCCGATTAAAAGTTTTCGATGATTGCCGGCTTTGGCGTTAGAGTTTTCCAACACTTTGTACCGGGTGTATCATCAGTGGAAGCCTTTTCGCGTCAAGAACAAGGGGAACTGGAGAGGATTTGAAAAGGATATATACAGGTAACAGGGGTAGTTGATAAGCGAGTTCAACCACACTTTTTACAAACTTTAATTGTAATAACCAAGACTAACAATATAGTAACGTATTATGAAACCATGTAACTTACAAGACAGTACCTGAGACAAAGCATGCTTCTTAAACTGTGAGAGTTAGCAAAAATATTTAGTTCTCTTTGCGACAGAACAATATTTTCAGGAATTCCTTTCGCATAGCACGGTTCATTACTCCATATATTACGGGGTTTATCCACGCACTGAATGCTGCAAATAATACTCTCAGTAAAGCCACAGTTGATGGCAGTGGCGACTCAATACCGTATTCTAAAATCAACATAATAATAGTTGGCAACCAACTAGCACATACGCCAACAACTGCAGCAAATAGTATGCGGCATGTGCGGACCTCTTCAGCACGTCTCTTTTCATTGCTACTCCCACTTTGCAAAGATGGCGCGACAACAATGTTGTGTTGCCTTAAAGCGTAGAAAACTCTTGCATAACCGAGTACAATGCAAAATACTGGTAGAGCAATAAAGAAACCAACTAGAACTACATATAAAATCGTCTGAGAAACGTTGTGTGGTAATACCTCTCTACAGTACAAATTATCAGGATGCCACTGAAACACAACTGGTGCTTCAAACGTTACCAGAAGACCTAATAACAATAATATTATCCACACCATAATCAGTGATGCTATGGTTCTCTTTTTAGTAAAGAGAGTTTGATAATTGTTTGGTTTCACAATACAGAAGTAGCGATTGATTGCTGTGAGAGCCAGTATGAAAATTGACACTGCTCCCCAGTAATTGCTCACGAATCCACTGAACTGACACAGGTTGTAACTGAAAGGCCATTGGCGTGCAGCTGAAGCAACTGCAGAGAAAGGAAACACAAAAATAGCCACTGTCATGTCTGCAAGAGCAAGTGCTAACACATACAGATTGGTGATGGTCCGCAGCCTTCTGTTACGATACACGGCAAGACAGACAAACGAGTTTCCTGTTAGCGACAAGATGATCAAAACAACAAGGCAGGCTGTGTGAATAACAACCCTGATGCTACTTCGGCTATCTTCTACGGCTTGAAATATCACCATTAATAAAAATCGCCGTCAGTTTCGTATAAGCGTTCGATGAAACAAAATAGGATCGAAATGGCCAGATTAAATGAAAAAAAAAATTCTGTAAATACAGATGCCACCATTTAAAAAAGTGTAGAATGGATATATTTCGCCATGAGTTTTAAATGTACATTTGCTTTGTTTAGGCGCTTTCCCGGCAATTAATTTGCTGCCCAGCGTGATACTCAAACATTCAGTAAAAATTTATGAAAAGTCGTCGTTGATAAAAGCACCGCTGTTTGTTACTCATTGTTACGCATGCACCGAATAATACTGGTTGAACATACATTATTTATTCTGACAGGGGAGAATGGGTTTGAATAAATTTGTTGCCTTTAAAGGACTAAAGTTTGCCCTCCTCCACGCCAATTACCGGTAACTTTTAAATTAGGAATTATGAAATATTAATAACGAATTGCGATCGAATTGTGAATCAACGAATTACGCTGAATGCCCAGTCCTTGCTATGAAAACTGTGCACCTGCAAAGAGTTGTAGGTGTTTTATGTAAAATAACACACAACTGGTCATCTAGCATTTCAAACGAAAAAACCTTAAGAAAATGAACTACCTTATAAATTTGCGAGACAACCTTTTGAAAACGATTCGCGAGTTAACTCACCTTGGCTAGTTATGTTGAATACGACTACCATGATACACTGCACTGCAAGCCGCATATCATATAAAAGAAATTGAGCATTGATCTGATTGAGACGACCTTTATAACCGAATCATGGGAATTCAAGCCCTCAAAAGTCCCGAAACGTGCATCTTCTGCACTGTCATTGAATATTTAAATCAGTATCCATCAATTTTAACGAGATTGTCAAAAACTGTACTATAGCAGTGAGTGAGACTCCAAACAGATCGGCAAGGTATTAACATCCTTTGACTTGTGTTTTCACAGAATTTCACTCGTGTTACCACCCAACACCATGCCTCTACAAACACGAAAACTTTTTCTACTTTTTAAACCTAGGAGATGAGACGGAGGACCAATGACATCCGAAACTACTGAAAAAGGAAAATGATATTAGCATCTTTCACAAAAAACCCCTGCTCTTTAGATAGAGTAAGGTTACCAAAAACCGGCATTGGGAAAAATCATACTTAGAATAGTCGCTTTTGTGGGGCACATATTTATCTTCCTTTGTTTTGAGGGATTTCCTTCCGTCCTTGTAAAGTAAAAGTCAGTGTAATCTATGTAAACATTGCTAGCGATAAGATGGACGTTAATCTAAAAGAACCAATTTTTTGTTATTGTTGAGTAAAATCCTTGCATTCTTAAATTTTCAATGGCTTTTATTTTCAGTTGACTCCTAACCACATCGTATCAATAACAGGAGGTTTCAGTAAATGAATACACTGTATTTCCAGCTTTAGCTGTATAGTTTTATCTTTACCCACCTTGGTTTTATACAATGCGATAAATAATTCTTAACAAGTGATTTTGTTCAAATAAAAAAAGCATGTACAGAATAACTTAAAACAAATTGGAAATCATTTTATTCTTAGAAAGAATCGTTGGCGAAAAGGAAAGATGGCTGGCAATATGATAGAAGTGCTATTTTTCTTAGTCTTTACTTCTGCCTCATTTTCCAGCCCCACCAAGGGCTTGACTTGTAATGGAATGGCTGAATTTTGTGATTTAAGAATTAACCAAGTCACCTTTGCAGGGACCCACAACTCCGGTGCAGGTTTTGATGGGATCCTTTACTACCACACAAGCATGGGATTAAGTTTTCCCGCCATGAGTTGCTGGTACAGGAATCAGGGCCAGAGCATCACTAGACAGCTTGATAACGGCATCCGGTACTTTGATATTGACACGTGTTTTGTAGACTCGGGTCGATGGGAGCATGGCCCTTGGACTTGTCATAGCGGAGCGTATGGCGGACCTGTTAGGAAAATATTGAAGCAGATTGACGAGTGGATGCAAAGAAACCCTAATGATGTTGTGGTAATTAAGTTTGGAAGGGACACGGTGAATTCAAAAGCTCAAAGGATCGGAGGCGCAATTCTTGAACAGGTGATTATTCGATTACTTTTTCATTTACGGGCGGCATCAGTCCTTTATTTATCTTCTACCAGTTCTATCTTGCTTTTACTCAATGTTTATCTTTTTTATAAAATACGACCAAAACTACTTTCCCAGTATTTGATGGAAACCCATTGTAGCCCTGTACCCCCCAACCCCCCCCCCCCAAACCCCCCCCCCCCCATGTTTGCACAGTTAGTCAGTTAGTGGGTGGGGAAATTGTGTCAGCCCTAGAACCTGTGGATAATAGCAAGTGGCTTTTGATATGAAGGTCCTGCATGATGGAGTGTAATGGAAACTGGGATTAGAATGCTTTGTGCCGTGGGAAATTGATCTGGATTTTAGCAAAATGAGAGATATAGAAAATGGAATCGCGAAAAACGAACAGGACTGGGAAATGTGATTTACATCCTCTTTTAAGAAAATTCTCTTGCATGAATATCGGCGATGTAACAAGCTTTAGAAACAGAAAGTACAAGTGTGGCAGGGTAACCGCTATAACGTGTCACAATTACAACGGTTCTCTGATAAATGAAACTTATACAACTGAAATACAGTTTTCAGTTGTTCATTAATTTTTTTTTCGAAAGGTTAAAAATCTTTGGGAGCCAACTAAAGAAAAAACAAGATTGAATCATCTCACCTTGAACGATCATCGTAGACAATCTTGGAAATGGCCAACATTAGGAGAGGCGATCAGTTCCAACCAGCGGATATTCCTCTTTATGCACACCCGTCTTATCGGTGACAACTATTACAAATATCGCTGGGTTTACGCGGCAAACTATGAAATTTCTTTGTCATGGACTTCTCTTAACCTCATCGAGTCTGCAGGCTGTAGCAAGGTGGTGGATTTTATTCAGAAAAAGTGCCGTGAGTCGTATTACTATGATTTCATGGAGGTCGATTTGTTTTTGACCTGGGGCTTGTGCGTCAAACATCTAGCCGATTGGTGCAATGAATACATTGACGAGGTTAGATATTTAAAACTTTAAGCTGTCACTTTATTTTTATGTGGGCTACGTCATTGGGGATTTTTACGTTTGGTTCAAAACTGTGCTTAGTCATTTTTGCTGTACACCAGATGTTTTTATAAACTCACGAGCAAGATACTGAGTGATTCAAATCATAATCAGTTTTTAGCGATTTTTTAAGAAACAAGGGACAGACAAATGGCCCAACTTTTTCAAGTTGCATTCATTTCCATTCTAAGCATCCGCAACCAAACCCACTTATTAGAAAATCAGTAGTGAGAGTAATTTTAGACAAAAAATATTGTTTGTTTGTTTGTTTGTTTCTAGTTTGTTTTTTGTTTTGTTTTGTTTTCAGAGGTAAGAGGGGAAAATGGAGGACGTAGTGCTAACCTATTGTAAGGCTAAGTTGTCACACACACGGCATGTTATATGATACATGTTTTTCTTATACTGAGTTCCATTATCTCAGTAACACGTCCAAGAGATATGGCACCTTATTTGAGATAGGCCGTAGGAAATAAGCGTACAACAGCGTCCAAAACAGAAATGTTTTGATTAAAGAAAGGAATCGATCGGAGAGGTTTGAAATAACCAAGTACTATTTAAACAACAGAGTTTTTCTGTCGAAGGCACTATCAGTGTGATAGGTTGCCCGAGGAAATTTGATGTTCACAACAAATAGTTTGAACATCAAATTTTCGAGGGAACCTATAACACATAGGGCCTGAGACAGAAGGACTCTATTATTTTATTGCACAACGCTAAATTTTGAGCGAAAATTGCCTAAGAGAACGGCACTACGTACTGAAAGGCGCCCGCTGTGGAGAGACACTATGGCGTCACGTGATCGATTTCGACCAATGGGAGCACCCCAAAATTTAGCGTTGTACTATAAATAACGATAGCTGCTAGCGTAGACAGTTTTCCTTCATCGTATTTTTGTGTTTTCTTAGGCGACCAGGAAATGTTTCCATGAAAGAACATCCCATCATGGAGAAACCGTGAACTTTATTGTGGTGGACTGGGCTGGGAGAAGCTACGGTTCCAACACAATAGGCGAGGTCGTTAAGCGAAGAAATGTTCAAAATGTCAAGTATTTCCTTAAACGAGAGTAATTCAAAAGAATTAAAGAAATAAAAAGCTGTTAATCTTGGCAGTTCATCTTTGCATGGTTTTGTTTGTGTTGCACTGAGGTGCTTGTCATGACACAGGCACATTACTGCTCTCGTGGCGTTAGCGTTGGTTATGCCATTTGCCTCATTGCAATTACTCAACGCGGCAGTTGCTGGTAGGGGGAACGAGGTACTGCTTTAGATTTTTCGTGGGGTGTGCTGTCTAATTAAGGAAATAACTGGACAGCTTCTTAAATGGGATTTTGAGATGCAGGATAATTACAGACTAAAATACGTCATTTTCCAGACCAATTTTAGACCTCGCCAGCCCCTTAATTCCATACCGCGTTTTCAAGTTTCTGTACCTGAACTTATTTAAATTTATTAGACATAACTACGTTTTATGCCGTCACAAAACAGGCATAAACACGAGAGGAACGTAGTGTCCGGGGTGTTTCACCTTACAATAAAATACATCGCTTGCCTTTTTTATGTGCTTCATTATAACAGCAAAATTGGCTCCAAAACTGAAAACCGAAATGAAACGAGTTATCAAGCTTTATTTCTTCACAGTGTTTTTCTTTATAGTTTTTCAAGTCATTTGTCTACATTCTTAGATTTTCTACTGACAATTTTCTGCAGAGAATTATGCGTCACTTTGGAACATACCTACATAAAAGATACTCTGATGAAACTTGGTTTTTCCGTCAATCAGATGAGTTTCCAAAATTATTGAGATATTTTACTTTGTTAGTGTCGACTTTAAATAAGAGTTGTGTTGTCCAGGTGTCGTGAGTTTACGTTATTTGCTGCCCGTGACGGTCAACATGGTGTCAGACGTGAGCGAACTGCCTACAGGAGTCAGTAAGTTTTGTGAACTGTGCAGTCTTTTAAGTTGTACGCAAGTTGTCTTTGATCGATTCGTTCTAGCCATTTTGTTAGTTGTCAAGTCTACAGTGGTCTTTTAGCCAGTTACAACACATGGGCTGTTTCAAAACAAAGCTGGATGCAAATATGACGATGACAGTCCAGAGGGGAAAGCACAGTGGAAGAAACCGAGTCTATGTATGACTAGCACGTGAGCCACTCTTCCCACGAAGATGAAGAAGCTAATAATCCTTAATAGTAAGGCGCAGTGCTTTCTGAGGAGGGTGCAAAAACGACTCGGTCAATGTCGTCCAAGCTCTTGTTAATCGATTCAGTGTCAGTGTGAGTGCCACTGAGCGAACAAAAGTGGGTCGTATGTTTCAAAATGAAGGAGAATCGATTAGTTCATGTTCATGACCGGTGGTGGAGCGTGCTAATTATTGTGAGTTTGGGGACTTTGAGGATTAAGCAAGTCGAGACCGTTTCGTCGCAGGTCTGGTGGATGAAACATTAAAAGGGAAGTTAAACACTAACAGTCAACGTTACAAGGAGGGAAATATTGTGGAATTCCAAACTGCGCGTGTTTCAAATGGCTAAGAACTATGAATCCTGGACTAATGCTCGAATACTTAGGAGAACTTTACACTGGAGTAAAAGTTACCAGATTCGTGACTAATCCCGTGACTAATCCGCATTCGATTTCGCGTTTACTCACCAAAGGGCGAATCCGAGCTCAAAACTAGCCGGATTGAATCACGAATCCGAACAATTTGAATCCGATAAAAAGGTGAATACTTTCAAATCCGTAATCTTTTAATAAGAAAACGTTAGAAACTGATTTTCATGACTAAATTTAGTGTAATCTTCGTCTAGGTGACGAATACAAGTCTGCTGTCATCTTCTTTGGTTTAATTGCGATCTTTTGTTTTTGTTCCTCAGTGAAAAAAACAAAATATGAGGGAACTACTCCGGAGGAGAAGTTCGCCTCTACTTTGCTGAATTTACACTTTTTATAAGAATAAGAACAATGTTTTTCACATTTTAGTCCACGATCACGCTGTGAGGCAATCACCCATCACCGGATTTATAATGCAGTGTAAACTATAAGAATCCAAATTGCCTGTAACGTAAACACCTGACGAATCCGAGCGCTCAAGATGTGATGAATGCGGAAACATTTATGAATCCGGATACTTTTCCTCTTATCCTCATGAGGTAAGTCCATGGAGATCAGGTCAATTGAACTGAAAAACTCCCCAAATGAATGCCAAAACACCCCAGCTCTAGAGTTGTAGCTCGTAGTCGTAGGGTTGTCTTCTAAACAGTCCGAGTGTTGCTTGTGTGTAGCTATACCTGGCCATCGATCCCAACGAAAAGTGTCGTGCAGTTGTTCTAAAGTATGATGAAGTATGTGTGCAGAAGATGTGGTAAGGAAGGGCATGTGGCTAGAAAATGTTTTAGCAAACCTTAGAATGTGAATGCTTGGATGCGTCTGTCTCTAATTATGAACACTAGAAACGTATTATTTGTTTCCCGTGAACATTCACCCAGTGAGGAACGTGTCAGTTCATATGGGCTATTTGCAGCTATTAAGCTGTCAGCCCGTGGCAAATGTTTTGTGCGGAAGAAACTGATTGTGGTAAGCTAGGCCTTCTTGTAATTAAGAAGAACACTCCATCTTTGCAAGGCGGTAGTCCCAATGACAGTGTTAGTAAGTCAGACGTGTGTCAACTTGAAACATTCCTCAGGCAAGGAAGAAAAGGGGACTATCGTTCGTCTGTTAATGACTGCAGCCTGTCATCTCTGAATACAAACTCAGCCAACAATCTTCAGGCAACTGATCTTCCCCAGGGCACTGGTCCAGCCACATCTACGTTTGAAGATGTCAGTGAAGTAATGCTAGATAACCATCCAGGGGGAGTAGTGAGGCTTTCTCAATAGGGTGATTTTATTTATTGTTACTAAATGAACATGATACTCCTTGAACATGATACTCCTTTTTCCATAGTCTGATGGATGCTTGGAATTGAAAGGTTTTTTGATAAACATTGCACCAGCATATATCGCTATTGCCTACTGCTACAGAAACTGGAGCCGTGAAGGTCGGCCGTGTGGGCTGTAACGCGGACAATGCTGCTTAGCTTCTTGTCTGGTATCGACGTCTTATAGGACTAATGTAACTGAGAAATAAGGGAAATGGGATGCCTAGTGTGTCCATTTCCCTTTGTAGTAGAGTGAGTTCCCAATAACACTTAACATTACCACTCTAAATATCGTTGCCATGACTGCCACACGTCTCCTTACCACATTTCACTCGTTGAACGCATTTTGAAGTTCAGTTTCAAGGTATGTTTTTTAAAAATGGTAATCGTTGTGAGCTGAGAGGTTTTGGAGGGCGAGTTAGGGGGGGGGGTTGATCCGCCAAATTAAAAACAGTTTGACCTATAATAAGTGAGACAATTTACGTGTCAACCTTGCCTCTCAGCTATGTAAATTTCATGACGGTTGTCTGACTGTGCTGTTGAAATAGGAGTGCGTTAGAGTCGACTGATTCCGTCTAAATCTAAAATCTCTAAGATTTATGGAACTTTTCGATAACTTAATCGGCGAAGAATCTACAAATTTTGCCCATTGAGTTTACTAAGTCAAGAAAAGAACGGGCTCCCCATGTCTAGACTTACGAAATGGTAGACTTGCATTTTAATGCTTGTTAAGCTTGCTTAATCTTCCTAATGAGCGGTATATTTTTGTCTACTTGAGGCGCTATGGCAAACGATGCTCTTTTTCAAGGAGCGTTCAGTTTGTTCATGGAATTTAAGAACTACTTAGACTCGCAACGAATTCAATTCGATGAAGCAGCCATCGAGAAATTACCTGGAAGTTTTTCAACAGTTTTGACATTTATTCACCCGTTAAACCTATTATTAACTATCCAAATAAAAATGCTTTAGTAAAAATTGGATAACACTGACGACATTAAGAAGAATTCAGGGTAATAAAGGCTCTTAGAACGAATGACCAAGACAGCTGTGGTTTGGTAAAGCCAGAATTAGTGCAAACACCCCTGATAGTAGGACTGTTTTGCGGATTGCTAATTTCCTGGTGGATCAGTTTATTTCGCGGACTCCAATTTTTTTCGATCAGAAAATAGTTATATTGTCTGGTACGCCGTGATTTTGTTTCCGTAAATTCAGCAGATCATCGAGTAACTACACGAAAGACATTGTGCAGTCTTTTTTAATCGCCATGGTCCCGGCTAAATACTTAATTTGGCCAGCACTATGTAAATGAAAATTTCTAGGATGAAGTTAATCTTTTCGGAAAATATTTTTGCGAGCAATAATCATTAAGGAGACATTTTCTGAAAAAATCAATACGGCGTTTAGTTAGGCGCCTTTAGTTTTTCTTTTTTTTTTTTTAACCAGAGCTTTGTATGGCGTATTCAACCATCTTGAGTGGAATTGCCATCTGTTAATGACGAGAACAAAATGAGGTTATCAAAACCATCTGCCATCACCAGCCAGCAGTCTTAGGTCTACTCATTTCAACCAATAGTGTTAATCACCAATATTTTTTAATTCACAAATACTCGCTATTTGCTGTACGGTTTTACCCGGCACCCGTCAGGTTTGCCAGACGAAACGTTGAGGACCACCAAAATTAATCAGAGAAAACCTCTGCAGAGTTTCTGCTCGTGAAATATTCATTATTGTCCCAGGGGACAATTACCTAACACAGCTGTTCTCTATTGTCTTTTCTGTTTCATTTTTCTTTTATTGGTGATAAACAGACTTCAAATGTGAGAAGAAATTTCCTTGAACTTTGCTGAACCTGGCCAGTTTAGTTTTGTTGTCGTTGTTGGTGATAGTTGTTGTTTCTGGGGACCCCATGAAATCTGCGATCGCGGTTTTTGCAGTTCCACAAATTTAAGTGTTTTGTTTTCAAAAATTTTCTTTTAGGGAATAAGTAAAGGGAGATCGCCAGATCGTCGCTATGACACCAAAGTGTGGTTAGAAAGAACTCTGCTGTTAAATTACAGCCGCATTTAAATAAAACATTACGAAACTGTATTCATCTTTAAAATTGTACGTACCAGGCATCGTTAAGCATTTGGTCAGGATTTAAGTAAGCCTTTGGAAGCATTTGGATAATATCAGTGAGTCAACTGCTTTGATATATCAGCCCGTTCATCTTGATACAAGCTTTTTTTGTCTTTTTGTTTTCCCTGGCAGGTGCTGTGGAAGGCGCTAGGACAGACACAGGAATATAAAGGTGTAATTGAGCACTAAACTGGTTTAAGACACATCAAGCTGTAGTCTCCATGCTGTTTACATGCAAAGCCCTGTTAGGGTGCTGAAGAATAAGAGTTAACTTTTTAAATAGTTTACGGTAGAAGGGATAACTAGTGTAATAATTATTGGCATAAAGTAACCACCGCTTAAATCGAAAATGACCTTTTCACCTTACGCGTTTCTCACTTTTGGTGATTGCACGGAGAAGTTTTTTGCTATACTCGCTCTGCCTTTGATTTCTGGTTCATGGTAAATTGTCGAGTTTAGTCTGCCTCTAGATTTATGTATGGCTAGTGTGAGTTCCCTGATCAATTCAGAATTCGACAACACCTTACCTCTTTGTTTGCTCGATCAAATATCTTAGACAATCTTCAGCTTAATCCATTGCATATAGGTAATTAAGTTTATGTTTCACTACCATCATCAATGCCCGTCCTTCTTCATTCTGCGGCCAAATATGAACGATTCAGTGAAAAATCTTTCTTGTTAAGAAATCCACATACAGATTCTTAGCAAATAGGTGAGACTGTTAAGGCCGTGACAGAAGTAGGCAGCGATGTTCGTATTTTAGGACCTTGATATTATGAAATAAATTCTTTGATTCTGTCGCGCCTTTTTCAGTATTGCAACTACATTTCTTTATTGCAAAAAAAGCTTAAAACAATCCTCTTACAAGTGAGCTAAGCAGTATTCTGTACCTTTATTTTTTCCTTGATTGGAAGATTCCACACTATTTTTGTCCCAAGGTTCACGATGGAAGAAACTCGCAATGAAAATCTGGAACTCGCGGGACCGGAGTTAACGATGTAACACACTCAGTGAGAGATTGTACTTTTATGTCTAGCTTCTTTTCTGACTATATATATATAACCATATTCAATCGCTTTAACTTCGGTTGCTCCAAAAATGATAACCAGGCAGAAATTCTTCTCCCGAGAGCTGGGTGGCTCCTATGGCGAGGGAACTTTCAATCAACCTAGAACGGAAGGTTCTCTTCTTTTCTCTTTTTTTTTTCTCCTCTTTCCTGTTCAGCCGTACTGACGTGTGCTAAATGTTTTCTTTTTTTCTTTTTTATATACTCAGCCAGTGAAGACACTCAAGCCATCATGTCTTTTACAGCAGCCCTTCTTCTCTTTCTGACTGCGATACAAGTAAGTTCCGTTGAATAGTGTCCGGATGAAATAGTATCCGGATGATTTTCGTTGTAGCAATCTGACCTCCACACTGAAGAAGAACGATGGAGAAAGTGCAAACTCGCGCAGCCAGGTTCGTGTTGAAGAAAGTGGAAATCAGTGAGAGGTTTGTCAACCAGCTGAGTTGATACGACGAAAAAGTTACCCTGCCAAATTTACATTTCAATGCATCAACCGCCCTTCTCCTTTTAGTGTTGTTGTTGTTTATATATATAAATATATATATATACACCCGTTTTCAAAAACATTGCAACTTGAAAAATATATATACATATATATTTACCTTTTGTTTTCATATTTATTCTTTTGTTTTCGCGTTGTAATGACAAAAGATGTATATATGTATATATATTTTTCAAGTTGCAATGTTTTTGAAAACGGGTGTATATATATATATATATAAATTCAATCTGCTAATGTGTAGAATGGTTTTCAGAGAGCGCTCAACTTTTCAGGAGCAGTATATATACATATATATATATTTATTAAAAACTGGACTAGGTATATTGGATTTCTAGCATTTTGATTGGCTCAACGGAGCTAGGCTATCAGCTCATATACCTGCTCCGACCAAATATGGTCAATGAACACTCAACAACAAAATGAACAAATGAGCTGAAAGTTTTTCCTCGCGAGCAACCCGGCGAGAAAAATGGACGAGAAAAATCACTTGCCAGCAAATTTAAATTAAGCAGAAATTGCAACAACGTCACCAACAAGCATCACCAACAGGGTCGTCTAACACAAGTCAAAATTGTTTGAAGAAACTGTGCAGAAATAGAAATTTAAGCATTAAGCGTTGTGTTTACAATTAATTTCTTTCATCGATCGTCACGTCGATCATTGAAATTGAGCAAACGGTAGGTATTATCAGAAAGGATTTCCACTTCAAAATATCAAGATGATGATAAACTTTTATTAAACTTTATTAATGTGTCAAGGCCACATAGCCTGGGAAAATCCCATACTAATTTGGGGACACAATTAATAGATATTAAAAATATGTAGAAAGAAAATTTATAATACTTAGAGCTATATCAAATATTTATGATAGTCAGATATTAAAAATATTTATAAAGAGAATTTAAAATACTTAAAGCTATATAAAACGAGCGGATCCGTTCGGATAGTTCGCAGTTGTTTTTGAGATGTTACTACTATCATAAGTCTGGGAAATCGTGTGTTTTTTTCGTAATAATAGAATGAATGTAGAATTAAGAATACTCACATAATTAAAGAGAAACAGACGTTGGGCTAGTTTTTGCGTTTATATAAGTTGTTTGAGTTTATTTAAAAACTTGAGATTGATAATCATACTTTCGTGTCAGAAATCATGCCAACATTAAAGCTATGTAAACATTGTACTAATTGAATTATGAAAATCAAATTTTTACATAGCTTTTCGTGTCAGGAAAAGCTCACGATTAGATCGTTCTAAAAGGCTAAGCGAAAGAAAACACAAAACATTTTTGTAGCTAAATGAGAAGGATTTCAAGAATCCTTCTGGTGATCATCAAAGAACAAACATCATTTGGGAAGTTCAGAATAACGTCAGATCAATAAATCGTCAGATCAATGTCATAACCACGAATACATTCAACTGTTGGAACTGACTACGAAATTAAACTGACATGAACTACAGAAACCAAAAACACTTCAATAACGGTCGATTCTGGAGAGCTCAATAACGGGAAAGAGTCAGGCCTCTTCTGGCAATGATGCATGGAATATTTAATTTATTAAATACGCTCGTACGGGGAAAATCCTGACTGGCCGATAATTCCGAGCAACATATATATCTGCTCAAAGTAAACCGCATAAAACTCAAACTGAAAGCTGAAAACAAACCCTTGAACTCTGTAAGATGTGGATGACTTTTTGATAGTTTATAACTTAAACCCGTACCAAATGAAAACGTACCCAATCGCCTTTCGTGGACTTTATTAATTATGACGAATTATCTCCCCCAGTCAACTTATGCATAAAGAAATGTTTGCCCTTCTAGATCAGAAACATCAACACACAAAGACTTCTTTGCAATCTTTTCGACAGCAACCAAACTTAACAACCAATTTCTTTCCTCGTCCTGTTGTTCCTAACCCGCTGGCGAAGGCCAACCTAAACTGAAGACCAACGAGTCCTAACACGCACAGGTCTGAGTAAACTTTTCCTTCCGATTCCTTCTTGCGTTGTCTTTGCAAATCAAAATCTACGATATTTTCGAGGATCCAAACACTCCGATTAATTCTTTATCCATAGACTGCGCAAAACTTGGTTAAGAGCCCTGAAAACTGGTCTATTACACTTCGAAGGATTCTTCTTTGAATGGCTTTGTGGGCTTGTTGCCAAAAAGTTAACACACTAACACGACTCTTTACGCCAGGGCAGCCCCAATAGTTCTCAGTTGCTATAGCAACTGCGAACTAATAAGACAAGACATAAAAAAAGACAAGACATAAAATAAAACACAATGAAATGGGGCTGGAGCATTTAATAAAAACTATCACACATTCATGGTGAGTCGGTGCGAAAATCATGAAGTAGTCTAAACAAGTGCTAAAAAAATACAGCTGCAAACTACCAAGAAGGAAGGAAGGGCGAGATTCTTTTTCGGCTTTAACATGCAAAATCAGGACACTGGTTTACCTGCACTTGTTGTAGCTCTGTGTTCCAACAGGTCCAAATGCTCAGATAGAAATTGGATGCCATGTAAACGGAGTTGAATCGCTTTTCCAGTTGTTTGAATGTTGCTTTTACCATTCCGTCCGCAACCTCTAAACCGAGAACAACTGCATTTTGCGCTTTGCGTTTAACAAACTATGATGGTGAATTCTAATGTTCCTCGCTACAGTAATCTTGCTTCTGAGCTGCATAGAAAATACCTTTTCAAGTTCAACTGTTCAAATTTGTTCTGTCTTCAGTTCGATCAAACACGCACATGATGGCTCCGTTGTGCGAACAGATTACAAACTTGTTCAGTTTCAACTCCAGCAGCTAAATGGTGAAATTGTACAGTTTCAATCCGCTTTGAAAGATGATTACAACAATGTTCAGGAAAAATCAAACATGTACCATATTTCAGAGCCAATAATTAGAAGATTTTTTTCCAAAACGTGTGCTACTTTGTTCACTTTCGAGCCGTTTTCATTGATTCATTCAGCTTTGCAATGAAACGGTGCAACACTTCGCAAGGTTTTGGCGCCTTTTTCGTTCAGTCATGTGATCGATTCTTGTTCCGCTTAAATTTCTTTTCTCATTTTTCCCGTTCTTTCTGATTTTGTTTTTAATAGTGGTTAAGTTTTTAATAAAACAATTATTCTACTCGGGCTTGCTGGATATCAAATGATTATAACCAACTCGGCGCTACGCGCCTCGTTGGTTATCTATCATTCGATATCCAGCGCGCCCTCGTAGAATAATTGTTAAATATATATATATATACATTTATTAAAAACTGGACTAGGTATATTGGATTTCTAGCATTTTGATTGGCTCAACGGAGCTAGGCTATCAGCTCATATACCTGCTCCGACCAAATATGGTCAATGAGCACTCAACAACAAAGTGAGCTGAAAGCTTTTTCCTCGCGAGCAACCGGCGAGAAAAATGGACGAGAAAAATCACTTGCCAGCAAATTTAAATTAAGCAGAAATGCCAACAGCGTCACCAACAAGCATCACCAACAGCGTCGTCTAACAAAAGTCATAATTGTTTGAAGAAACTGTGCAGAAATAGAAATTTAAGCATTAAGCGTTGTGTTTACAATTAATTTCTTTCATCGATCGTCACGTTGATCATTGAAATTGAACAAACGGTAGGTTTTATCAGAAAGGATTTCCACTTCAAAATATCAAGACAAGACATAAAATAAAACACAGTGAAATGGGACAGGAGCATTTAATAAAAACTATCACACATTCATGGCAAGTCGGTGCGAAAATCATGAAGCAGTCTAAACAAGTAAGCCTACTAAAAAAAATACAGCTGCAAACTACCAAGAAGGAAGGAAGGGCGAGATTGTTTTTCGGCTTTAACACGCAAAATTGACACTGGTTTACCTGCACTTGTTGTAGCTCTGTGTTCCAACAGGTCCAAATGCTCAGATAGAAATCGGATGCCATGTAAACGGAGTTGAATCGCTTTTCCAGTTGTTTGAATGTTGTTTTTACCATTCCGTCCGCAACCTCTAAACCGAGAACAACTGCATTTTGCGCTTTGCGTTTAACAAACTATGATGGTGAATTCTAATGTTCCTCGTTACAGTAATCTTGCTTCTGAGCTGCATAGAAAATACCTCTTTAAGTTCAACTGTTCAAATTTGTTCTGTCTTCAGTTCGATCAAACACGCACATGATGGCTCCGTTGTGCGAACAGATTACAAACTTGTTCAGTTCTTCTCCAGCAGCTATATGGTGAAATTGTACAGCTTCAATCCGCTTTGAACGATGATTACAACAATGTTCAGGAAAAATCAAACATGTACCATATTTCAGAGCCAATCATTATAAGATTTTTTCCAAAACTTGTGCTACTTTGTTCACTTTCGAGCAGTTTTCATTGATTCATTCAGCTTTGCAATGAAACGCTGCAGCACTTCGCAAGGTTTTGGCGCCTTTTAGGTTCAGTCATGTGATCGATTCTTGTTCTGCTAAATTTCTTTTCTCATTTTCCCCTTTCTTTCTTGATCTTTTTTTAATAGTGGTTAAGTTTTTAATAAAACAATTATTCTACTCGGGCTTGCTGGATATCAAATGATTATAACCAACTCGGCGCTACGCGCCTCGTTGGTTATCTATCATTCGATATCCAGCGCGCCCTCGTAGAATAATTGTTAAATGTATATATAGATAGATAGATGGATAGATAGATAGATAGATAGATAGATAGATGGATAGATAGATAGATTGAATGAAGAAACTGTGTCACCAACGAAAAATGCCGCTTGTGAGTGGGATCCAAACGGATACACGATGCCTTGACTCCAAGAATAGCCCTTTTCACGGTTACCTTTTCTCATTTGCATCACAATGTTTTTTATCGTGGATGTGAGGCAATTTCGGGCAATTTTGCACTATTTGCCCGAAATTGCCTCACAACCACGTTCAATTATATTGTAATGCAAATGAGAAAAGTAAACTGTGAAGAGGGCTATTAGATAAGTTGAATGAAAAAGGAAGTCAACTGCAAACCGCTCACAGGTCCATGTTTAATACAAACGTTTCGCCCTTCGGGCTTCTTCAGTGTATGGTTGACATTGGACAATACTTGGTAAAGCTAGGTCGGTTACAAGATCATATATATATATGTACAAAGGGTGGTAGATTGCGAAGTCTTAAGGTCACGTAATAATGAATGGATTTACAAAAAGTGCAAATGAAATAGTGCTAATCAAGGTTACAATTACAAAACATTGCAAGTAACTTGTCAAAGGTCGCAGAAAGTAAACAATAATACATAATTTGTCAGCTAAAGATTACATAACATTACATTATATTCAAAGGATTTACAAAAGGTGCTAATGAAATGAACAAACAAACGTTACAAAACATTACAAATAACTAGTCAGAGGTCTTCAGAAAAAGTATTGCCTAATTTGTCAGCCGAAGGGCAACCATGACAATAAAAATTTTAGGTCTAAGAATTCAGCTATTACGTAACTAAACAAGTAAAAAATAATAATGCAAGGTGGTATGAGAAAAGTACGATAAAAAGTTCTTCAACGTAACAAAATCCTAACTAGAAGACCTTGAATAAAAGCAACAGTTAGATAGACAACAGTTTCCAAGGCAGGAGTCCTTAAACAGAAAAATCCATAATAAAATCCCCAGCAGAAGCCCCTGAGTAGATCAAGTGTAGGCCAAAATAACAAAATCCTAAAGAAAGGCCTTTGAACGTATATACGAGACTCTTATCGTTAAATTAATCTTTACACTTAGCTCTTAAAATTAAAAATATTATTAAAAAATTAAAAATAGGAAATTCTAAACAACTCACAAACCAAAAATGGCTAAAAGTGCATAAAACACGTCAATTAAACCTAATTCTATTTTTTGAATTGAATTCGGATCTTTTATTGAGGCCCTGAGGTTGGAGAGTGCAAAGTTGGGAGCACCAGAACGCTTCCCTTGTGAGTAAGCGTTTATCAATTTGACCGTCACTTTCATTAACAATTTTTCGATCACAATGAATTTAAAGTCAGACATTTGGTGTTCAATTCTATTGTAATGCACGGCTAATTCGCACGTTGTCTTATTCGTTAGCATAGCCGACTTGTGATTACGAAATCTGACCTTGAATTCATTGGATGTAGAGCCTACATACTGAACCTTACATTTCTTACAGGTAGCTAAATAAATTACGTTCTTTGATTTACAGTCAAGATGTTGCCTGATGCTATAATAACGATCCGTACAGGCGCTATAAAAGATCTTATCTTCCTTTAAACAGTTCTTATACATAAATCGCATTTCTTGCTGCACTGAAAACAACCTGTGGCAGGATTGTCACTGTTATTATGATTGGATCCCTTGGGTCCCGCTAGGAGCTCCTTGATCTTTTTTGCTCTTCTATAGGATGGAATGATTGACCCTTTAGGAAAAATCTGTGCTAGAGTAGGTGAATCATAAAGAAGATGGCTATATGACTTAATAATTTGGCTGATGTTTGGCAAATGTGGGTTAAAATTGACCACCAGGGGGAAAATAACTTTTCTATCTCGCAATTTAGGTGTAAGGAGGTCCTCCCTGGCTGTATCTTTGGCCTTTTCAAATTGTTGTTTGACTTTAGAAGGGTGGTAACCCCTATATATATATACATATATATATATATATATAGTTAACAATTAGATTATGAGCTCGAGATTTCTATCGCGCGCGTGATAGAAATCGAGAGCGAATAATCTAATTGTTTTAGTATAAATCTACTAGACGTTCAAAACTTAACAGCAGACACTACATGTTTTTATTGAAAAATGATATAAATAGATCACACCGCGCGCGGAAAACACTCTACTCACTATCTACAACAGAATAGATAGTGAGTAGCGTAGCCAGTCAGAGAACAGCATTAGTGATAGAACGCTAGTAGATTTATACTGAATATATATATATATATATATCTTCAGTATGTCAACGCATGATTACTCGAAGAAAGGGTATTAGTTTAATCTTGCTAAGACCGAAACTTAATTCTATATTTTTTTAATTCTATTATGCAAAGCGTGAACCAGAGAGAAAAATTCATGTTTGTTACGAATTGTTCATGTGCCTCAATAGATCACTTTACTCACTGGTTTTGATTCAAGCTCACAAGCATTGTTCATTTGTTTCAACTGAGTTTGATATCAGTAGATTATGGGTGGGTTAGCCAAACCAGTCATGTCAAAATGATTCCCCTCTAAAGAACAGGAAAAACAGAAACAAATATACAACAACTACCTCAACTAACCTTTGATTCAAATAAGCATGCATCTACAGCCTTCTGGCTGCCAGTGACAGTCATGATTATTTCACGATTGGAGGTCTCAGCTCATAGAGTACTGACATGAAGGTGTTGATATCGTGGGCTGGCAAACTAAGGCTGGGAATCCCCTGTTTACAGATCTGGCCCAAGTTGTTCAAAAGGTGGATAGCGCTATCCACTGGATAAATCGCTATCCAGTGGATAAGTATTAGGGAAACCAATTGGGCTATCCACTGGATAGATATTTATCCAGTGGATAGCGCTATCCACCTTTTGAACAACTGGGGCCTGTTCCGCACGCAAACCGTTATTCTACCTAATCGAATAGAATCCACTGCGTTAATAACTGCGAGGATCTTCTTTACATTTATTTCTTCATTCCGCAGTTCAAATATATGAATTTCATATATTCATAATTTCATCTTTATCTTTCCCGCGTATATTACGAACCAATTTAATGATCAGCTCCCAGTTGGCTTTTTAGCTCAATTGGTTAGAGCGCTGCACCGGTATTGCAGAGGTCAGGGTTCGAATCCCGGCAAACCTGATTTTTTCAGGCTTTCTTTTCCGCAACTGCATAAGTTGCGTTAATAACTGCGAGGATCTTCTTTACATTTATTTCTATAAAATGTTTGTTGTTGTTTTTTTATATAAAAAGACTTTGAGCTGCATAAATTTCCTAGAACAGAACCAGTTGCCACAAAAACTATGTTTTCCGCTCTTTTCAATCATGCAGTAATGATGAAATAGCGCGGCGTAGAGAAATTTGAGAATGATACACCTTAAATTTTAAGATTTAGAGGAAAGCGAGTTTTTTTTGTCAGCAAATCAATTGTTTTTTTATGAGGTTAGAAAAAATTGTTTTGCTTTGTAAATTTTTCTAATTTGACATAACCTCTGTATCTGATTTTCAGTGCGGCACGTACACAAATACCTTTCCATTTTATCCCATACAGCTTTGTATGGTTAGTCCACTAATTTTCTTTCTTTGGTTTGTTTGAATTTTCAGTGTCCTGAAAGCATCTGGGCAAACCAGGGAGCAGACGAGAGCAATCCAGGTTCAACTTTATTACACTTTTGTTTAGCATTCACTTGTTATTCCAGGCTAAAAAGAAGTTCAGAAGTGCATAAGACGAATTTTTTGTACTTCTCTTTAGTTGGATTTTATTGCGCCAGTGCGCATGTGTGTACACTGATTTGATTTTAGAATTGTTAAAGTTTGAGGGTTTTCCAATATCGACTTTTGCGATTTCGAAAGAGTGATATTTTTTGAGTTTATAGTTGATTTTTAGACTGGAATATCAGCCGCCTCCTCCCCCTAACCGAGGAGAAGATAGCCGACATTCCAGACTATTGATTTTTGCGATTTCTGCGAGTGATATATTTTCCCGGTATAGTTGACTTTTGCTGGCGCTGATTTTTGAAAGGCTTTTAGAAACAACTGCGTTTCTTGTCATAACAAAATTAGCAGTAGAATTATATGAAGATCGTCACAGTGAAGGTGTTTAAACTTAAGCAGTTGAAAAGAAGAAAACTTAAAAGCCTGAATTTTTTCGGGTTTCTTCTTTTCAACTGCTTAAGTTGAAACACCTTCACTGCGATGATCTTCATATAATTCTATTTTTATCCGCAGTTTGAATATATGATTATTTCATATATTAATGTTCAAAATTAGCAGTGTAACGATATCTTTAATGAAAGCGATTACATCTAATTATCGCCACAGTCTGGGATGTAAAATTGGAAAATGTTGTTTATTTGGTAATTCCATACATTTTTTAAGGATATAATAGTTTGCGGGATCTCTACTTTTTGTGGATAGGGAAAAATACCGCAACGATCTCAAAAAAGAGAGTCTGCAAAAATTTCACTCCGTACGGTAAATAATTTAATAACAACAGAGGAGTGATGAAAAGAATGCTGTATGAGCGAATGAGAATCAATCGGTAGTGTACAGTGCCGAGGCGAGGAGAAAGTACACAACAAACTACAAACGTGTAGGGCTCAGATGAAGACCGCTCTTAGTCGTGCGAGAGTACTTTAGGATAAATTGAGCACTTGGACAGACAGACGAACAGGTTAACTGCTAGGTACACATGTGTTAGACAAAATTACAACAGTGCCTTTTTTCCTTACAGTATTGCAAAAGTTCCCCCTAAGTAAGGCTAATGGTGACGTCATTCATGGCATGATAGATAATGATGGTGACCTCCATGTTCAGAACAATGGATTCTACTATCTTTACATTCAGATGATATTCATAAAACCTCCGGATGCAGCCTTGAATGCAGCCAAGGAAGGTGCCATCTACGTCAACGACCGTCCTATAAGCTATTTCACCGTAGAAGAGTTCGTCAACACTGCAATTTGGAAAGTGTTTTCCGGTAATTTGCATTTTCTGCAAAAGAACGATGTTATTAGCTTGAGAGCTAAGAGCTCGTCGGCAATAAGAATGACCCAAAACCGAATTTTTTTCGGGGCGTTCAAGGTCGTTTGGAAAGATCGCGATAACTAAGCTTAGTCACGTTTTAATTTGGGTTGGGTTTGAAATTACGAAGACTTTTTGAGATAAGTGACAAGTGATCCGTTCTCGTCAAATGAATGTAGCCAAACACTCACACTGACCAGTTTAGTTTCTTCAGTTATTGCTTATTTCTGCTTTATTGCATTTATCATTCCTTCTTTTGTGCCTCATATATTCACAACAACTGCTGTAAAATTACCTAATAGCGATGTTGTTGTAAACGACTTTTACAATATTCCCTAGAAAATGTATACTGCAATAATGGATGTAATATTGCAAAACTAAGAATGACTATTGAAGGGCATTAAAGGACAATAAAATCACGTCTTTGAGGATCGTGGTTGTATATATGTGGTCTACCTGTCGAACAGGCATCACAGGATATTGCAGGGCATTCAGGCCACCGCAGGGGGACTGGGAACGACTCGGCCTCTTGTCACCATATCCACTTCTTCGACACCAGATGAGTTAATGGCTTCACGTTTACGTTAAATTCTATGCAGAATGAATTATTTCTCTCGATAACTTTATAATTGCCCGGAGTAAGAACGTTAACACGA
Source organism: Siderastrea siderea (assembly GCA_964030785.1). Taxonomy (NCBI): domain Eukaryota; kingdom Metazoa; phylum Cnidaria; class Anthozoa; order Scleractinia; family Rhizangiidae; genus Siderastrea; species Siderastrea siderea. The sequence continues at coordinate 17,991,148 of OZ034974.1, read as the reverse complement.
AAAATATGATTAGAAATACTCTAATCGGTACCCTGGTTCTTTGATAAAGACCTGTTGAATTGTTTTTCAATATCTGTTAAATTATTAAGTTCACAGATTTCCTCACCCGATTTTTTTTTTCAAAAGTTGTATGAGACGCAAGCGTTCTCCAAATACTGCCACTGAACTGATGCAACAGTTTCAAAGCACGTGACGTTGAAGTGCTGCTCTTTTTACTAGATTAATAAACCGTAGAACTCGACAGTCCCCTAAAAGATGATTACAAACTAGTTTGTTCCATGAATGTTTGTAGTTTCCTATGATTTCAGTACTGTGTATTATTTTTAACCTTTATATTGATTTTCTATAATTTTACAAATGAAACTTTTCCGCATAATGATTTTAAAGCAAACCATTCTCATTTGTATGCCTCGATAGCCACTGTCACTTGGAAATCCTTATTATCCTTTCCGAACTTAGCATTGTTTCATATCTTCAAGGACGACCAACATATCATGCCTGGGTGCCTTTGCGATCTACAGCGTGTCTCGCAAGTTAAAATTTTTTTACAAACTTCTCTTTGTCGGCAGCCTTGATTGGCGCAAATTGCTCGATAAGGGTAATCTTGATTTGCCTTTAAAAAATTTGGCTCCAACATCTACAGCCATGCATCGGATATTAGGCATTCTATTTTGCTATTCTGGTCTACAAAAACGTCAAAACATTACTTTATAAACACAGCTTCCTGTTTCCCTTGCACGCACTCTTTTTACTCATAATTCAAAAGCCCAAAAAAGCTATTTAAAGAGAGACGTACTCCCTTATATGTACGGGGACGTACCGCTGGACAGGGTATGGTTTTTGGTCTCTCCGTCCTTGAGGGTAAATAATTTTTATGCGAGTCTGTCCTAAACAAGGTCTGAACTTGTCGTAAACTGACAGCGTATGGTGAGTACGATTGTCGTCGTTAAATACGGCGTATACAGTATTAAGTTGGTCTTTGGGGACGAGAGAGTGAATAAATTGTCATTTGTCCTAAACAGGGACCTAAAAAAGGGAGGGTGTTGTCCTACACAGGGTCAGGGTTTCAGACCCTCAGCGGCACCTCTATACCCAAACATGGATCAAGTACCCCCCCCCCCCCTCCCCTCTCAGATTTCAGACGATCTCATTTTCTTTTTCTATACATCGAAACCCTGTTCTGGATTTTCACTGTGTCGCAAAATTAAATGGGTCAAGAAATGCCACCTCCAGAAGCGGCAAGGTCACAAATTACAAATAAACACCCCCAGTACCTCATGTCCAACGAACTATGCTCATGTCAAACAGGTATAGTAACATTACTCATACACATTCGTAATTGAGCAAAAAACTGAACCAAGACTAAGTCGTTCACAATTTCCACATTACCCTTTCAACACCACTATACCTCCTCTCCAACAATACAAAAACCATTTTTGAATGTTACCAGGCTACAATATCAAGAGGCTTCTTATAAATATTTTGAAATGAAAGAAACATAACATATACGAGTCTCATATTCTTACCTTAACGGACGACTAAATGAGCAGCAAATGAAATGTAAAACTGGATTAGCTATTCTTTTTCCATCAGGGTTGGAAGTTGTGTCCTCGACAAAAACAATATGGTTATAAAACGGGTCCTTTGCAATAAAAATCAGCACTCTTACGAGCACAGCCTGTAACAATTATGCAAGCAGCTGGTCCGCCACAGACCAGTGAAGCTCATGGCGTCATTTACACTTAATTAATTTTGTTCTTAGGTTGACGTTTTGTCATTGTTTGACCAATTAAAATCTAATTTATTCTTCAGGGGAAGGTGTCTCTCTGATTGGCTCAAACAAGTTTAAAAACCAACCAGAGAATAACAAAATAAGTAAACGATGCTGACGGTTGGCGAAGTACGACAGGTTTCAAAGTACATTGTAAATTCAGAAGATCTGTTTAAGTCCCAAAATGCCAAATTAGCCCTGAGGCCCCTGGAGCTGATCATCCCACTGTGAGGGTATTTCAGCCACAGCTGGGACAGAACTTATCCCGTTGAAAACCAAAACAGCCCGCAGTGGGACCCAATTTGGCCCTTTAATGCCGGCCCAGCCCCTGTAAATAGGGATATTATGGCCTTAATTAGAAAGCCATATGTATTTTACTCACCAAAACGGCCCCGTTTTGGGGGCTAAAACAGACCTTCTGAATTTACAGCGGAATTATTTGTTGCAAACCAAACAAGTTTATCTTATATCTCTCATGTTACTAACAGGCAGAACGACAATAACACATTTTGGGACAAACCAGAAGCCAGTGTGTCAAATTTCTGAGTAGACTGCGAGTAGTCTCTAATTTTGGCGATGGCGATTGCGGGGCGGGCGAAATACACACACGCGCGCGCGAAATTTCGAGGCGACGCGACACGAAGGGAGCGCCGTCGCGTCGCCTCGAAATTTCGCGCGCGCGCGTGTGTGTATTTTGCCCGCCCCACAATCGCCATCGCCAAAATTAGAGACTACTCGCAGTCTAGTAACTGAGGTACATTTCAGACATTATCTATTAATTTTCTTGACATTACAATCAACATACGTTTTTCCTTAAGTGTGCCTTCCATCTGTAAAACGCTCTTTGCCTCGTGAAAAGCAGATTCCTCTCTATTCATTTTCATCTCTTCAAACTTGAAACTCGATGCAAGAAATCCTAGGCCTTTACTCCACTATTAAAATATCCAGGAAAATGTCGGCGCCAAAGTAAACTGTACCTGGTGTTCAGATAGTGGCGCTCCCACGACCAAGCTCCACCGTTCCTTTGCCTCACCGTATGTTTGTCTCGTACGCTTTTGATCCTTTGACTTTGACATTTAAAGAACAGAACTACTTCAGTAATTCAAAGAAAAGAATTACTTCAAATTAAAGAAAAGAACTACTTCAGTTATTCAAAAAAGGTTTCGATTTAGGCATGTCGCGTGCTAAGACCGAAAAAGCCAGAAGACCTCTTTATTTATATTGGTGCAAAGCGGGAACCAAATCAGTGGCCGAAACGTAGGACAGAAGAACACTTTCTGACCGGTTTTGATTGAAACTGACAACTAATGTTTACTTGCTCTAGGTTAGTTCAGCTGAATATGGCTTGTACCAAAGTGATACAAACAACAACCAACATCTAAACCAACCTTTCATCCAAAGGAAAAAAGCATGCATATGGTTCAGTTATGTATCTGCAGGTTTCTGACAGTGAAGAGCGGGGTTCTTCCACGATCATATGTAACAGGTTAAAGCCGGTACTGGCATGAAGGTGTTGATATCGTGGGCTGGAAAACTTAAATGCACATAATGTTCTCTTTCTTATTAATTGAACTGCACCTAACGGTAGAGCCAGTTTTTTGTCTTTGTTGTTCCATAGAAAGTCATCTTTTTTGTTTCTACAGTCAGGTTTAGACCTGGTAAATGCAACGATTTTCAATAATAGTAAGAAAATTGACCAGAACAGAACTAACCGTTCGTTGGAATTTGCAGTGATACACGAAAGGAGGTAAAAAATTTTTTAAGGAATTCTGTTTCCTTTGAAAAAAAATGTACACTATTAAATCTGGGTAGCGATTGGGTCCGTTTTTACACTATAGAACATAAAAATAATTTGCCCAAATAGAAAAGATGTAATCACACTCTCGAAAGAGTTAGGTCATTGGAGGAATTTTGCAAGGAATAGCTATCTATGACAGTTGGAAAGTGATACAAATGAGAACAGCGAAAGTAAAACTCTTCATCTTCAGTTTCTCTGCACTTCATAGAAGGACCATTTTCCCCATAGAATTTATCATTTCTTCTCTTTAAAAAAGGCATTCGACCTTCTAAATGTAACGAGGTTTAGAAATGCCAAAAATATTGTCGCAGAAGAGCCAACCGTTCAAAGGCGAGTGCCCAGTGCAAAGTCTGCGTGAAAAACTGTTTGCTTTGTATTTAACATGAGATTGTTTACTTTTGTGTACCATAAAAAAAAACTATTTCATTAGCAAAAAACTACAGCTTCGCTTAGTCAATTACGCTTCAGTTGCAGCTTTGCCAGGAATTTTGCCAGAAAGTAATTATATGCAGGGACCGCGCGAGGGGTGGACTGAGGGGGCTTTAGCCTCCCCCCCCCCCCCCCACTTTTTGGTGCCATTAAAAAATAATGATAAAGTTGGAAAATTCATTAGTCAGTGATTAGTTTCGGGGTTAACCCGCAGTACCGTGGTTTTCCCATGGTTTCAGATTTAATTTTCATATGGACCAAACAAAAACGGAATACTCTTCAAAAGTTCAAATCGCCTTGCTATCATTTGGGGGAGTCTATCTTGAAGAGTTTGAACCTGCTCAGATTTTAATTACAATCGACGGTAGTTAAAACTCTCGCTGTCGTTTGGCCTCTAATTTGTGAACTCAAATTGACCCTCTTACGCTCTTGAAGAGTTTGGCTATTGTTGACTCTCGTTCTTGCCTGGCCCGCACGAACTGCATGTAGTCCGTCTCCAGATAGGATTATCGGCAACAACGTGATATTTGCTGAAAATCAACGTGACTTCTTCAAGCCTCTCTATGCATGTAAACTTTGCAACTACGATAGCTGCCGAAATATTTCTTTCGCTCCTAACGATGACAAATAAGGGATTCTGCAGTCAGGACATACCGACAGACTGACTTTGGTGAACTATATATTTCATGGTACTTGGTTCAGTTTTCTCAGATTGCCTTACACAAGTTTTAAGAAAAGGATTTTTGAGTTTGAGATCTTAAATGCGAATACGTCGAGGTTTACACCTTGCCGGATACGTCTTAAAACGTGTGCAGAGATGAAAGAAGAGGCTCAGGCACATTATTTTAGGACTATCCTGGCTATTCCTATTAAGGTTTAGGAATATCCAGAATACCGACTCCCTAAAACAACGCATTTTTTTCTGTTTTGATTAAACCAAAACGTTCCGACTGTATTCATTTTGTTATAATGTGTACATTACTGGGCGAAAGGAATCATCATCTCCAAACTGAGAAAACTGTAATAGTATATTGTCTTCTATTCCAGCTTAGGCCACCAAAAGGTGTCCTAAGTATCAACATTGTTAATCACTGGGAGGTCGAATAGTTTGATGTCTTTGATACTCTTTAGTATAGCTTTGATTCGTAACTTATACCGGTCTATATGATGGGTAAAAACCGACAACTTTTAACACTAAAGAGGGCAAAAATTTCGCGTTAGCCTGTCATTCCACCCCTCCCCCTCCCTTACACTTGAGCGATCTAGTTAGCCCCCCCCCCCCCCCCCCCCCACTTTAAAATAGGCCGCGCGGTCCCTGTAAGGCCTCATTCTTACCCCTTTGTTTAACTTTGTTTATGTATAACTTCGAGCTCCTTTTTTTCCTTGCAAGACCAACTCATTTTGAAATCCAATATTCCCTCCAATCACAGAACCTCAGTCCCCTTTTGTAGGTTCTCATTTCGACTCATTACACAGTCAGAATTAAAGTACAGTGTAGTACTATCTGCTGTAATTCCTCTTCTTGTTTGTGGCTACATGTTTATCTTTTTATTCGTCTGAAAACAAATGAATTCAAAAACTGAATTGTCACGGATGCGTGACACTTATAAACAAGAATTTAAAAGAGAAATGAACATTATTATAATTTCAAAAGCTCATGAATAATTAATGATCATTTCCACCAATTACATCACGCAAATGAGTCACGTGGATGCTTGTTTAAAACCGATAATACATCAACAATCTAAAAAGCCTGGTGGCGGCATTTGATTTCAGTCCCAGGAGAAAGCGGGGCTGATTGTAATATACCTCATTACTATTCTTTATATAAAATGTTACCCTCATTAGTATTCTTTATATAAAGAATACTAATGAGGGTAACATTTTATATAACAGAAACAATGCTGTACAGCGTACGAGGAGGATAATTTTCCCCGGTATCTTTGCACACTTCCATTATGAATTTTGTTAACCAAAAATTTAGCGACTCTGCCGTCATATCAAGCACGTCGGTTTCCAAGTCTTGAATTTGTGATGTGTCATTAGTACAACTGCTCGGCTCTTCAGAAGCTTTCTTATTTACTCTTGTTGACTGCCATTCTGAAAAAATCTTCATAGCCCACTTATTGACGGAACGTGTTGACTTTGGTACGGCATTTTCCAGCAGTTGTTTCTCTTCTTCAGCATTTTTGGGTTTGCGAAACGTCCGCTTGTGCTTCGAAGCCATAATGTTCTCATCGAGCTCACTATTGAATGAAGTTTCCACTATACAAATCATCTAATCTTATAATTCTTTTCAGATCTAGCAGCATGAACTAGCAGCACGGGAAAATGGTCCGAAGCTCATTAAACAAAACTTTTTATTCTTTTCAAAGACTATAGGAACTACAAAACATGAAAGAATGTCTTTATATTCTGTGAGATCGATTTTGACATTCTCTTGATGAGACTATGGAATAAAGTTATAGCACGGGAAAATGGCACCATTAGTTCATTATTCTATGAGATCGTTTTTTGAAGCCGTTCAATAAACTCGCAGATCGTGTTTTATCGGGTCTAAAACCACTCGGCTACGCCTCGTGGTTTTAAACCCGATAAAACACTCCTGCTCGTTTATTAAACAGTACATAATAATGTTTATTTAGAAAAACTTACCAGTGGAGACATCCAATTTCATTGTGTTTTAAATGTTTCACTAATTGGTATCAAGGCTTCAGGTAGGTATATATTCACCGAAGAGGAGGTGAGTGGTGGTGGATATTTACCAGGCCATGAAGTGGTCAAGTAAATATCCACCACTTTTCACCTACATTGAGGTGAATAATGTTTCAGTATATACCTTGCAAGTGAACAGCCAGCCCCATATACATGTGCTGTTTTATTTTCTGTAAATGGCCAAAATTCCCACAAAGAAAGCACAGAAGCCATTTTGCATTGCTTGGAGGTGAATAGCACACGCTATCCCAAGTTTGAGTAGCCAATCAGAGCATGCGTAAAGTCGTTCACTTCTGAATTATATACTAATGCTTATTACACTGAGTTGAGACTAACATAATAATGCAATTTGCAATATTTCATGTTACAATCAATCAATCATTTATTGAAACACCCAATGCTTATGAGTTAAAAACTGATTTAAAAGAGAGGTGGCCAGTTGTGAGCTCTACCATTTTGCTTTTTCCATCAGTGTTTATTTCCAAAAGCTTCCCATCCCACCCCCCATCCCCTCCGCTGTATTCAGTCTTTTTGCAAAAACGTTTAGTGAAATTATTTATCACTAATGCTAGAAAACATCTAGTTAATGCCCAGTCATCAAACCACAGTGGTAAAATTCTCCACTAAACACACTGACAACCTGGTCTCATTTACATTGTTCAAATACAGGCATCTGGATGGGAATCACAAGTTGATAGAGCCCTACAGGATTGTCATACATGGGTATTCGTTTGATAGTTTACCTGAATGCTTCCAGTAACAACAAAGCAGATACAGTTCTTCAGTTATTTCTTAATGCTGTTCAGCAGTACAACCTTCCCTCTCGTGTAAGAGCAGATAAGGGAATGGAAAACATAGATATATCAAGCGTTATGCTGGAAAGGCGTGGTTTGAATAGAGGAAGCACATTAACTGGGACATCAGTCCACAACCAACATATTGAGCGTCTATGGCCTGAAGTTAATAGAATTCTCTGCAGTTGGTTTGTAAACATTTTCTCATATCTACAGAGAAATGGACTGTTCAATCCATTAAGTGATATCCATCTTTGGTCCTTGCATGTGGTGTACCTTCCACTGATCAATAAAGCATTTCAAGACTTAATATCCTCTTGGAATCACCACCCTGTGACAACTGAATGTAACTATAGCCCACAACAGCTATGGATTGATGGCATGTTAAGAATGAGGAATCATATTTATTCTGCTATACAGGATGTATTGCAAGGCAGTGACCAACCTGATCCACTCAATTATTATGGCATCGATGAAGAAGGGCCTGTGCCAGGTTTACAAACAAACAACAATGTGGTGGTTCCGGAAAATGGATTTTAGCCAAGTGAAAACTCCTTGCAACAAATTCAGGAAGTTTTGTCTACTTTAGCTGAAGTCCAAGATATGGATGGTATTCTAGCATATCAGCTCATACTTCAAACTGTGCTATTGAATTATCATCTGGGGTAAAGGGCATTAAATTTTCCAGCCTACTTGGAAAATATATTCTAACAAGAGTGATCCCACATAGGAAAGAAGTTTTAAGGCTGGTACATTACAATAAATGATAATGGGCAAATTTCAAAGTACTAAAATTCATACTTGGCTCTTAGGCTTAGGGGCATAAAACAAAAGAAATCTCATTGATCTTTGAGAATGAAAAATAAATTTCATTTGTTTTATTCCCCTAAGCCTCAGAGTCAAGTTAGAATTTTAATAAATTGAAATTGGCCTACTGGCCTTGAATTCCATCAAAGTCACATCATTCATTTCTTGACCCTTGAGGAGATGTAACTCAGGGCAGCTGAGTATCCAGTGTGTATAAATAAAGTTGTCAGTACTGGTTTAGTATGTACATTGAAAGGGGGCTTTATTCATGTCGTCCTAAAATGCAAACTGAAGATGAACTGATCACTGATTTATGAAAACAATGTCATTTCTATATTACCTAACAATACATTGTATTGTTACCAAACAGTACAGTTGGCTGTTGAAGGCTTCATGCAAGTTTAAAACTGACTGAAACCTAATTGATGTAAAAAGAAGTTTGACTCACCGTTCACTAAAGGGGTAGCTTACTCAAAAAGCAGGGATTTCAATAAAATTTGAAGTAGGCAGTTGGTTTGAGCAGAGTAACTGACTGTATCGACAAGGTTTGAAAGAATTGTTCTTTAATAGTACCTGACTCCTCTGAGTGAAGTAGCTGACAAGTTGCTGTCGGTGCTTATTGAAAGCACTGGAAAAAGTTTCGGGGCGGGGGTTTGGTGGGGGGGGGGGGGGGGGGCAATTCATGGGAAGTTGTGTGCAATGTCAATTTGAGTTGTGTTTAGTTCAGTTCATGGTTCTCACAATGTTAGCAGTTTATGATACCTGAGAAACAGTAACCACGAAATGGTGTCCCTAGCAGCAACTCTTCTACTGTTATTGAAATAGTTAACAAGATTAAACTTACCTGACTGCTTTTCCTTCAGAGTCGACAAGTTGTTTCTCAAAGACCCGTGTCAACTTCTGCTTGACTTGAATTTCGGACATCTCTTTAGAAAAGCCGAGTGTATCCACATAACATCCTAATCTCTGCAATTCTGTTTTCTGAGAGCCTCTTGTCACTTTCCTCAAGCTCGGAGATGGCAGTAAGAAAACGGTCCTTGTTGAAAAGCTGAGAAGTTGTACACGTGTTTGTACAGGTGAACGATTGCCTTGAATGACAGGGTCGTAACTGTTATGTTCTAGGCGACTAACTCACTACCCTGCAAGCAGAGGTTTCCTTGTCGCCCTATGTTCCGGCGGGCGAATAAGTAACTTATTCGCCAGCCGGAACATAGCGCCACCAAGAAACCTCTGCTTGCAGGGTACTAACTCACTCGAGCACATGGTAAACAACAACTTTATTCGTGTCCCGGATGCAAGTCATGTGACATATGCATTACATAACATCTCCCTTCCAGAGTAAAAGATCTGTAACTGTAAAAGGCAAAACTAGATATAAATCATGAAAGCATAAGACCAAAATTTATGTCTTCGTAATTTGCTAAGTTCGAAAAGTCTGGAAACCTTATTCTTAAAGGAAAAAGCAACTGTGACGAATAATAAATTCTCTTATTGAACAAAGTCTCTCAGGAGTGTGTTTGGTTTGACAACACGTCCGGACCGGGTACGGGTTACAGGACTGCTTGTGGGCGGTGTCACAGGATCAACAGAACTGGGCATCCTAGGGCTCTGTTCAGGCAACGTTGGGGTGCTGGAAATATCATCTTGGCTAGCGTTGTGGTTAGTTGAGGAGTCTGCAGTCTCGGTAGTACTGGTTTGTTGCGCATTTGGCTGGGCTTGACTGGACTGAATGGTGTCACGCAGGTGAACTCGATTTCGGCGATATTTGCGGCCATCAACTTCAACTATGTAGCTGCGCGGGGCTACACTGTCTACAATAACTCCGGGTTTCCAATTACTGTGTGCTTGCTGAGGATGGACTTTGACTCGTATAGGTTGTCCAATGACCAAAGGGGGTAGAGGTTTGGCACTGGTGTCATGGTAAGACTTGGCGACTCGTCGTTTACGTACTACTTGAGCAGGAACGGTGCACTGCACTTCAGGTTGGTACATGGACGCTTTACAAGGGAGGAAGGATCTTGTTCTTCGGGACATGAGGCGTTGAACTGGAGAGCTGCCTTGGGAAGGTGTAGGTGAGTTTGTCCATTCTAAGATAGCTTTCCACACATCTGCTCCATCTTTGTTAGCTTTAGTGATGATGGATTCCATAATCTTCACTGCTGACTCAGCTTTTCCATTTGATTTCGGGTAATGGGGGCTGGACGTGAGGTGCTGAAAATCCCAGGCTTGTGTGAACTGGCGAAATTCTGCGGACGCATAGTTAGGACCATTGTCCTAGATCAGAGTGACTGGAACTCCGTGGATGGCAAACACTTGTTTCAGCTGCTCGACTAAGGTGGGTGTAGCTAAAGTATCCAGCTTCCTTATTTCAATGAAATCAGAGTAGAGGTCAACAACGATTAGATAGTGCTGGTTGTCACTAGAAACAGTCACTAGCAACAATTTGCCAGGGTAAGGTTGGAACTGGATAAGTCATCATAGGTTCCTTTGGGAGTGCAGGTTTCATTTGCTGACTGGTTTCACACCTTTGCACTGCTTCTGTTAAGTCTGCGGTCATTCTTGGCCAATACATGATGTCTCTTGCAGTGCTTATTGTGTACTGGATTCCCAGGTGGGAGCGATGGGCTCGAGCTGTCATCTCGGTTCTCATGTACCACAAAAGACTAGACCATTTTGAGTGGACAATTCATCCCTGTAGGGCCAGTACTCGCGTACACAAAGGGGGCTCTGCAGCTTGTCATTAGGCCAACCAGCTGAGATCAATGTCATCAGCGTTTGCAAGGAGGCATCCTTGTTAGTTTCTTGGCGAATTTGCTCGAGACGTTGGTCTGTGACGAAGGTTGCTTCTTCCAGATTTGTTTCTTCGACTTCCTGTCGGAATCTTTCTTCTTCATGCACTTGAAAGATCAGGTAATCAGGCGTATCTGTTTGAGTTTGATGCAGGGGAAGTGCGGCTCGAGACAACGTGTCACTGATGAACATTTGAGGACCAGGCTTGTACACCACTTTCAAAGGGTACTTCTGCAGTCTGAGGCGCATTCGCTGAAGTCGTTTGGGGCTTGTCAAGATTGGTTTGGTAAAGATAGACATCAGTGGCTTGTGGTCTGCTAGCACTTGGACAATGTCTTTGCCCAAAATGCAGTGCTCAAATCTCTCAGCTGCAAAGACGATAGCTAGGCATTCTTTTTCTATCTGCGCGTAGTTGCGCTCAGTTTGCGTTAGCACTCATGAGGCGTAAGCTACTGGGCAACCATCTTGGGTAAGGACTGCGCCTAAGCCAACATCAGAGCTGTCACATTCGATAGTGACTTCTTTGTTAACATCAAAATAACGAAGGACAGGTGCTTGGGTAATCAGCTCCTTAATCTTGATGAAGGCTTCTTCGTGTTGAGGTAGCCAATCAAAGACGGCTTGACTGTCTGTCAAACGACGGAGGGGTTCACAAACAGTGCTGAGCTGTGGCAGAAACTTGGAGAAGTAGGTGACAACTCCAATAAGGCGTTGGACTCCTTGTACATCTGTGGGGCGTGGCATCTCACGGATGGCTGTGATCTTTTCAGGATCAGCTTGGAGACCATCAGCGCCTAGAATGTGACCCATGTAAGCTGCCTTGCTGAGCTTGAAGCGAAGTTTCTTCTTGTTGAGCTTTAATCCACGCTCTCTGCATCTGTCCAGGAGTGCTCTAAAGGCCAGGTCATGTGAAGAGTTTGCTTCTTCTATGGAATCACCAGATCTGAAGATAACAATGTCGTCATGGATAACGGCAATGTTTTCAAGGCCTTCAAGAGATTCATCGAGGCGCCTTTGAAACTCCTCAGGTGCGGACTTGATTCCGAAGGGTATGCGTAACCAACGATATCTGCCAAAGGGGGTCCAAAACGTTGTCAAATAGCTGGAGGGTTCATGAAGAACGACTTGTAGGAATCCGTCCTTGGCATCTACCACAGAAAAGACCTTGGCTTTGGTGAGCTTGGGTGCAATATCTTCTACTGTGGGTGCAGGGTAATGATTTCTGATGATGCCCTTGTTTAGGTGAAGAGGATCGAGGCACAATCTGAGTTTGTTGGGTTTTCTCACAACAACCATGTTACTGATCCAAGGGGTAGGCTTCGTAACCTTGGCGATAACACTCATGGCCTCAAGTTCATTGATCTTACGCTCAAGCTCATCTTTAACTGGAATTGGTACACGTCGGGGGTTTTCTTGCACTGCTTTGGCATTTGGATCCATATCAATATGGTAGGTACCAGGTAACTTTCCAAGACCAGAGAATACATCGTGGTATTCGTGCAGGACCTGTTCTTGATTAAGGGGTGGTGGATCACTGCTGGGGTTTACTTGCATGAGATACTCTTGATTGAAGTGATTGAGCTGCAAAGCTTCAGATGTTCTTCCAGATAGTAGTGACGTAGACGCATGCTCAACAATCTCGAAATGGACTTTCTTAGTTAAGCCGTTGACTGTGAAGTAGAGTTTCGTGCTGCCTACTGGGTGTATCACAGACTGATCATAGAACTTGAGTTTGGTGTCAGATTGGTCAGGTATTGTGTTGGTAATTCTCTTGTAGTCTCTGAGCGTTAGGGTACTACACGAGGCTCCAGGGTCCACTTGAAACTTGGTTGGGACGGCCTTTTCTTCCTTGTTTGCTGACACGAGGACTGAAGCGACATACTGTTTCTTGTCCCCTTTGGGTGCGTGGAGCGTGAACATGCTCTCGTCGCTGCTTAGCTCATCAGGAGGCTGGTCTTGTTGCAACTGGTTTACCCGCTGATGTTTCCCGGGCTTCGTTCCTTCAGGTTTAGACTTCTTGCCGTCTTGTCTAGAGGTGGACTGACAGACTTTGGCTAGGTGATTTTTCTTGTTGCATTTTGCGCACATTTTGCCATAAGCATGGCAGTTTCCGGCTGCATGATTGTCACCACAATATTTGCACGGGCGCATGTGACGTGAACTTCTTCGTGGGTTCTCGCGTGGACCACGTTTCTTCTCTTCACGAGCGAAGTGAATAGTACCAGATTGCTCCATTTTGTGTCGCTGACTAGCTGCCAGTTCGTTGGTTCGACAAATGTCAATAGCCTTTTGTAGGGTTAGCGTAGATTCTCGAAGAAGGCGTTCGCGGTGTCCATGGTCTCGTAAGCCAGTGACGATACGATCGCGGAGCATTTCGTCCTCAAACGTACCGAACTCACATGTAGCGGCGAGTTTGCGAAGCGCTGTCAAGAATTGATCGAAGCTTTCATCGGCTTTCTGGGAACGAGAGTTAAACACATAGCGTTCGTAGATCTTATTTCGCTTCGGTATGAAATATTCGCCGAGCTTCGTAAGGATAACATCGGCGTCTTGTCTTTCATCAGTTGTCATGGGAAGATTTCTGCATACGTGGAGACATTCTTTTCCCATAATGCGCCGATCAATTCGAAAGTTCAACATCCCCCCCCCGTGCAACCCCCCGGGCATTTGAACTTTTGAAGATTGGCTTGTTCAAATTCCCTCCCCTTGGGGCAAAAAAGCCGTTCAAATGCCCCACCAATTACTACTAAAATACCTCTCCTCAAAGACAAATTTCGTCTTCAATCAAACACTTTACACGCTTTTCAGAGAGATTTGCCGTAATGACACCTTCAAACTTCTTTTAAAGACCCTTTTGAAAGAGTTATTCACTGACAAAGAGGAAATTCTGTCTTGTAAATCCGTCAAACCCTGCAAAAACCGAAAAAACTCACGGGCGTGTTACGTCAGAACAAGAGATAAATCCGGTTCAAATTCCCCACCCTTCAAACGCAACGTTCAAATTCCCCCCTCCCCGGGCACGATGCACAGTCAAATGCCCGGGGTATGCCCGGGGGGGGGGGAGATGTTGAAGTTTCGAATTGATCGGCGCATAATCGATAACAACGTGGCGGCGACAATTTTCTTATCCTTATCAGCCAGTTTCGTAGCGGTAGCATAATTCTTCCAACTATCTCTGAAGAACTCCTGGTTGCTTACTAAGTCACCCGTCATATCCATCTTGGACGGTGGAGGAATGAAGAATTGCGACATGTTTGCTTCGTTTACGCCTGGTTTCGGTAAGCAAGTCAAACTTCGACTGAAAAGCGAGCGTGCGTTGAACGAGGTCTTCACAGCCTACTTGTGCGATACCTTTAGTAGTTTTCGTTGGTTTTCAGCGCCTTTAATTCCGGCTTCAGCGTTGTACGGCTGAAAATCCCGCTTCGAAACACCATATTATGTTCTACGCGACTAACTCACTCGAGCACATGGTAAACAACAACTTTATTCGTGTCCCGGATGCAAGTCATGTGACATATGCATTACATAACAGTATTAAACGAGGTATATGGGATCAGGGATCAAAGGTCTAAATAGGTGTGGGATCCGGGATCACAAGCCGTGGGATCGGGATCAGCAGTGTTTTCAATGGAATCAGGGATCAGGCTCTCCTAGATCCCACAGATAATTTTAAAATTTTATTATTTTTTCACAGGAATTTTGATTTTTTTAGAGTATTTGGCCATGTACCAATAGGTAATCGGCTTCCGGTATCGGTCAGTACAAAGTCGGTACTGCTGAGTATATTTTTGTCACGCAGTCATTGGTCATGGGTTAATGGCTATTGTCTTACGCTACGTGACACTTAGTAAATCGGGTTATCTGATCACTGTGGCCTTTTACCCACATGTTGACCAGTTTGACTCTCGATCTGTACGCTTTGTACTGCGTTTTCTACACTTGAGCCACCGTAGTTTCCTTAACACAAACATGGGCAAAAGGAGAAGAGGAAGGACGATCACTCTCTTCGAAGGTAAAGCGATTTTAATTCTGATATACCGTTTTTGTGCTTGTTAAAATCAAAAGCACTTTCTGCCAAATTTAATTTCACAAACTATCCACTTTCCAGATCACGTTCCCATTCCCCGTCAACCAAGCGCCACAAGCGAAGCTCTTGGCACTCACGAAGCAGGTAAATACGATTCTTGAATGCACCTTAACACAGATGTCTCTGTTTTAGACCATATTATACTATATAAGACATGAATACACTGAGTATCTCTGGAAAAATTGTAAACGACCAGCCATAACATGCCATAACAATGAATCACGTCTGGACATTTGATAGCACAAAGTCTGTTCACTGAAATAAGAAAAACAAAGACTAGTACAACAGGAGTTATGCATATTTCTTTAAACCCCTGTTGAAATGTTCCCCTTTTTCAAAGAATAGACTGCTTATAGTCTCTCGCGCACGCTTATTACAAATTTGTATCTGTTATGTCTCATGTCGCCCTGGGCAAAGTAACGCCTGTTTGACATTGGCTTGTCGTACTTGTCCAGGTCACGATCTCCAAGGCACCGCTATCGTAGTCGCGATCGCGTCAACAGATCACGTGAAAGGACAATGAGAACAAGGTTAGGATTTAATATTGTTGTCCATTTGTGAACCATTTTATTCCAAGACCTGACAGAAAGATTTCAGTAGCTTTATTAGTTTGGGTGTCGGAGACTCGTTTGCTATAGACGTACACCATCAATATTTAGTGACAATTTCTATGTGATTACTCGAGATATGTCAGATATGATGGACTTGACCTTGAATGACGGGCTTCAGTAATTGAACCAATCAGTTACTAAACTTAGTCGAATTTATTGCTTGAGGCTTAGTTTCGTTAGAGTTTTTTTGTTTTTTGTTTTTTTTTTTTCATCCCAAATAAAATGGAAAAAGTGTGATGGCGTTAGGGTCTTTTGAAGAAAGGAGAAGGGGTATTCAAAGTATACTATTTGTCTGTAGCAGACTTCAAGACTTATATCTGTTATATCTCTTTCTATTGAATTTAGATCCTCGTCATCGTCCAGTTCTTCCCCCGAGAGAAGGTAATTACACGTATTCCGCATGACAGGTTGAAATATTATAAAAAGCTTGTAATTGTCGAATCCCAGTTTCAATTCTGTTAAACTGCATAGAACATAATAAAAGCTCCCCCAAGCCCCCGCCCATTAGCGAAGCATGCCCTTTTGCTTTTGCCTACCTTAGTCACGTTTTGATCCTGCATCGAGGAACTTGGAAATTTGGACGAGGAACAAGCAGAAACAACTCCGACGATTGATACTCGCCTCGTACTGTTTTCAATGGGAGATGTGGTTGCTGTGAAACACAACTGGAAACGTTATCTGGAGCCCTTTTTCCTGGCACTCCTTCGCGAGGATCTTCATCGCAGCAATGATGGTATCCTTGAACGCACTATGCAAATTAACTGGCTAGAGCCGTCAGAGGAAGATCCACTCATTTACGTTGTCGGTGATGAGGATGACAAGAACCCACCTCAGTGTATACTAGATATTGCATCGGTTGTCCAGGATGGTGAAAAGTACCTCCTAAGCAGAAACGAGGAGCAGCGCCTGAAAAACTTGGCTAACGGTTCGAACGAAAGTGATTCAGAAAGTAGTGATGCAGAAGGAGCAGATGATGACGATCAAGAAGACGAGGATGATCAACCGACGCGCTTTGAAGCTGGGCATAGCAGATCTGGCCGGAGAGTTACAAGATATCTGGTGTGACAATGATTTAAAGTTATCTAAGGATTGCATTTTGAGCAAAGTTTTCGAGTTTCCATTTCTTCCATCCGTATAAATTAGGTTTTGAAAAGTGGAGTAGTTACTAATAACAGGATCCTCTAGAATACTGTGTTGAAATTAAGATGACTGGTTGTCTCGGAAGAAAAAAATTATCATTTAGGCGACGGATCTCTAGCAATTTCTTTGGTAATTAGTGTGATAGCAGTTGTAGTAAAGTAGTAATTCACCGCTTGTGAAATAATTTTCACTTAATACAAATGTTTTCAGCGGTGAATTGTCATCTTGAAAGTGTACTTAGATTTTCACAATCACTTATTCCTCCCCTCACCCCCTTCTCTACAGAGGAACATGAGTAGAATGAATTATAGCAAAGAACAAAAACCCGGTTACGAGAGGCCATGAATCGGGCAGTATCATATCCGTTTGTTTCGATTGTTAATTAAGTAAAAGGGGTATTCGAAATTAGAGCGACGTGTGAGCGTACTTTTCAAGCGCCGATTGAAAAGCGTTAAGTTAAACAGTGGAGGAGGTCTAACAGAGAATGTGACATGGGAGGTCAATTTCATTCAGGTAACAGAGGTAAGTACCTTTGAACAGTATCTTGTAGCTTAATGATAGATAAAAAGTATCGTCGTCAGTAGTGATTACAACTCTATGTTAAATGTTGAAATTGACATCAAAGAAAAATAACTTTGAGAGTTTGTCGTACGCGGGATCGACAAATTTTTGCGGGATCAGGGATCAAATTCTCCAGCGATTTTGGGATCAGGGATCAAAATTTAGGGTGAAGAAATGGGATCAGTCACGAAAAAATACACCTCGTTACGACCCTGTGAATGAGGCCTTCCAAGGGGGGTAGCCTTGTCGCTTTGTCACGTCTTTCTCCGGAACGATGTCGCTGAACTAATGGTTGTAAATGTCGCTGTCGTTTTTGTAGCACGTGTAAATGTCGCTGTCGCTTCAACATTAACGGGCGGGAGACCACTGTTGTTGCTAGAATCCTGTTGAATTGAAGAACCTGGCGCCGCTTCCCTTATCTCTGAACTCACAAGTTCTCTCACCAGGCGTTGGAGTCTGTCTTCTTCCATTGCCGCCATGTTGCTGTTTGGTGCAGCCTCGCTTTCATCCTTCGCGGGATACGGGTCAGCTCATCATGGCATAAGTTTGCACGCCGAAATATATGTCGAAACTGTATCCGCAATATATATGTCGAAAATTACATTAAAACGAGGCAATATAAACCGAGATCAACATACATCGACTTGGACATATATTTTGCAAACTACGGATACATATATTGCAATTGGACATATATATTGACCTTTCGGCATTTATTTTGAGATTCGGACATACATATCAAAATTTGAACATGTATATTGACTTTTGGACATTTTGAACCTATTTGACAAGCATACACGGTGTTACGCTCGTGTACACCAGTAGCGTGCGCCAGGCCAGCGATAATTAATAGTAACGACTTTTTGGTCCACGTGGCCGCCACTTTATTTTGCTTATACCGCTGTTCAAGATTAATGCAGCTCAGGAAAAGTTTTTCCTAATTTCCCGGCTGTCCCGGGAAGGTAGTCGCTGTTGAGTCCCATGATATGCATACGTCTTCCAGCTTCTTCCGGTCCCTTTAATACAAATATAGGCAGCAAATTGACACTGTGTAATTGCAAAACTTTCCACCAATAGTCGAATTATTGCTCAAAATTTATTTCTCGTTCTAAATGTCTGCTTGTACACATGTAATTCCGTGCGATGTCCCTCGATTTACTCTTGTTCATTGTGATTCCTCAGTATATTAACCTCAAGTGAAGGCTGTAATACTGTGTGATACCGTGTAATATAGCATGTGATGCTGTTTATTAAGTGCCTCGTGATGTCTCGTGATTTATTGCCATACCTTAGTGAACCAAACTTCCATAGGAAAGTGCCTTTTATTCCAGCCTCATCATCAGCAGAAAAGAAAATAGAGTAAGTCGAGTATTTTGTAAGGATATAATAATCTGTATAACACGTGTTATCATGCCTGTGTGCTCCCAAAAACCAAGAATCAAATGAGTGCGAGATTCGATCACTCAGTAATTCGGGAAAAGAAACAGTTTCCTTAGCAAGGGCTGCCGTATGGATATTTTGTTTGCCATTTTCTCATACAGTTCTAGTCTCGAACAAATTCTCAGTCGTATAACAGACGTTGCTGATGTTAGGCTTGTCCATGCGATGCAGTTTCTTCAATATCCAGCACTGTCTTAAACCGACTGCCATTGATTCTGGGGTCGTCATCGTAAATTCAAACCACTCCAGTGGCACTAACTACTAACGAGGATAGGGTAATGTCCAAAAATCACATCATTGCCTAGTCCTTACAATAAAATGTACTGCCGTCAATATTTCAGGTGTAATTTTACTGAAGAGAGGATTCTTTTTTTACGGGCACACATCTTTCCATTTCGTAGGAAACATTGTCTTGTGACTATCTAGTGTTTCAGATATATCAACAGAAAACTGTGGCGTCTGAAAACATTCGTTAAGGAAACAATTATGTGAGTTATGATCTTCACCTTATTTTGTAGTTATTACCAGGAAATAATGTTCATTTCAATAATTTTTTTAAAAAATGACAAAAACCCAAATCTGCTGTTATTTTTTACGCCGTCTGGTGTAAACTTGAAGATCGAAAAGCGAAATAATTTAACGTCTTTTATGTGTTTTTTCCTTTTTTCTATTTAGTCTGAGGAGTTAAAGAAACTAGTAATTAAATCTTCGAAGAAACGTGGACATTCCAAGAAATGAAGCCATCATAACAGTGTTAGAGAGCACGAATAAAAATACAAAAACACTTTGAATTGTTCTCGGGCAGGATTAGCAAGTAATCAACACAATCCAACGGGCTTTACTTGTCTGTGCTCGTTCGACACCATTGTGTCACACTTCACCTACTTGGACATTTTAATTGAAAACTAATCTAACCTAACCACTGCGGTATTTCAATGCGTTGCTGAAAATTTTCAAAAAGCAATCAACTCGGTAACGTAGTAGCAATCGTGTTTCTAAAAAACATGGCCACGAAGAAAGCCAATACAACTCAGGGGCACAATCAGTTGTTTTGGTAACATAAAATGACCGAACAAATGAATGTTAGTTTGTGTCTTACCCAGAGCTACAATGCCTCTTGATCAAAACATCGGGAAATGGTCAACATTCATAAACAACATTAAAACATGAAGCAAACTGCTTTTTAATTTGTTTAGTTAGGCACAGTCAAAACATTTTCAATTTTAAGAGGTTAATAACTAGAACAATCAGCAGCCATTTGTTGAGCCGCTATTGGGCGTAGCGTTCATTTCTTTTAAGAGATGTCACTAACTATCATGAACCCTAAGTTCAACAAAAACATCATCCTGATTTTTCCATCTTAGTTGCACATCTATCACGGAATAGAAGTGCATCTGTACGTCTGCACGGTAATACTAACAGAATGAGGCACCACTCAGTTGATCACAATAAAAACAGCAACCTTCTAAGATCTTGATCACAATTGCCACACTTGAGATTCTCATTTAGTGATTAAAAGCTAGAGCCGCTTTTGTAGTCGATAAAAACACAATAAAAAGCTTTCGCGAATGAATGAGCCTACGTCTCGTAATATTTGACCCGCCTTCAAGCCCTATGAATGGTCTGAAAAAACAAAATCAGGGATTACAGTTTAACCGTTAGTAGACCAACATAGACTGAATAAAGTTGATCTTGCGAAACCGGCTGAACATTATTCGGATGACTTGAAGTCGGTTAAAAGTTCTCAGAATGTCACATTACATAAGTAGGGGCGTAGCTAGCCATTTTTGGTTTGTAGCGCACAGGGGAAGGGGGGGGGGAAGAAGTCGAGTATGCTTATGATTTGTTCAATTCATGCTTTTTTAAGACGGCTTATATATAAGATAAACACTTTATTATAAAATATCTTCACGTCATGAATTCTCAGCAACTAAGTGCTATCTAATTTGAAGTTATAACGGATTGTACTGGACTGAATGCCCAGCCAAATATATCAATTCAAGTTTTGTGGGAATTCGAAGTTTAACATCCTGTTCTTCTTGCTGCAAAACTCACGAGCCCCGGCCTCCCCGTCAATCGTTGTCCTTGTACGCGTGCATTAGAGCAAGAGCTGAGAGTCGCTATGTCTTCATGGTTGCCCGTAGATAAGTCTTGACTCTACGCATCGTGTTAAAACTACGTTCAGGAGTTGCGGTTGACACAGGCATCGTGAGAAGGATCGTGAGGATGGTGTTAACGTTTCGATAAAGCGTTGGATTTATGCAGTCGAGGGTGTCAACTAGAGTTGTTGGTCGTTCTCCAGTTGAATGCAGCCACTTTGTTTTCCACCGCAACATCTCGTTGCCTTACTCTCTTGTCGGTCAGATTGTTCTTGTACGCCGCATACATCTTATCGGTGGACGTCGTTGCTTAATCCTTGCAGTTTTGTTGGGAGAAGTTACTGGCCTAGGAAGCGATCCTCCTGTAATAAGAGCCTGTCATTCATTCTTGAATTATATGATCAATAAGAGGGAGAAACACAGCTCTTTGCCAATAGGACTCTGGGACATTTACCCTGTGTTGCTGCCTTCTTGTTGTTCTTGGCATGCTTGGCTCAATGTCAAACTCAGCTGCAATCTGTTTCCCCTGCTCATATACTTTCTTCCAAACCGACGGATCCCCTCCCTCAGCTCCCATGATCCTGATTTATTACCACTCTCGCTTCTTGGGCTGACTCGATGGGATCTACGCTCTTTCCTTACAACATAGTTGAGAAGGCAACTGTGTTGGAAAGGACATTTTCTGCTGCACATAGAGCAATAATAAAATAAAACTGCTTGATAGAGCATAAGTAGCCCCTTGCCTTTCCATTGCCATCCTGGGTCAAGGTTTCGAGCTCCTGTACTACAACTGGGAACGCTGCAGGGAGGGTATACAAAGCATCAGCCCTACTCGCCCATCTTGTCTCGCAAAAAGTTCTTTAAAAAAATCATCCAGAGACTAGTTCTATGAAGTGAGAAAAAAAATGTTCGCATAATAAATATACCAAGAAAAAGTTTGTAAGCCCGGGCTTACTGGCTTAAAGGGAGCTACGCCAATAATAACAATTTGCGCAATTTCTTTGGCACGAAACGTTGAGTGAACACTAAACTGACTAAAATAAGCGCCAGTCAAGAAATAAAAACCAGAATACGAAGAACTGTAGGGCATCGCCCAACAGGAAGAGGTATATCAGCAAGAAAGCATAAGTTGTTCCGACAAACACAATACTGGGAATGAACGCATGCATATCTTCGCAGCAAGTAACTAAAAATCCTTAATCGTTAAACTTTTTCACGGATTGCCGAACAAAAGTTATTAAGGCAGAACCGATATCGATGGGATTTTGACCGGCTGGTGAAGTTGCTTTGTAATATTGTGTTCGTGCTCAAGAAGACGGTTGTAAACGATTGGTGATGCTAACGACTACAGCACAAACTAAGTGCAAACAATGTGCTCAGTCAATATTTGCATCTGTTGTTTAGTGTTATTAAATAAAAATCATTCCTGACACTGAAGAGTTGTTAATGACCTTATATATTATCATTATACCAAAAACCGCAAAACGCAGACACACCAGTTTGTGATCTTACGTCGTCAAGGCAGAATCGCTAGTCACCCAATCGGGATGCAGTACCGAATAGTGAGTGTCCAGAGAAAAAAAGGAACGTAAACAAACAACATTGTATAGCAACTAATTTGTATAATATCGTGATGAATGTAAAGTCAACAACTTCTTAAAACGATACATAGAGAAAAATTGGCGCGCTTATTCAAGTGGCCGTAGCGTGCAGAATATCACGTACGAGTGCACCAATTGAACAGGTCAGTTTGTTTTCAAAATGTTCTCATAGTACAGCTTTGATGTAACAGAACTATCTGTTGTGTAATCTAATTAACTGGTGTGTTCAGAACAGATTTTAACGCTCTTTTTTCTCTGGGTCGTCGTCTGGATCTGGGCATCCTTGGAGCACAAACGTGACCTTCTTACATAAGATGTTGTCACACTCCTTGCTTGGTCAAGAGAGCGAAAGACACCTTTTTCAATTATTGTTGTGAACCGAGGCATGAATGACGTGGTTACAGTTCAGTGATACTTCATTGGAAAAGGAATTAGCATAACAGATGGATATTGTGTTCTGAATGGCGTTTAGAAGTGATTGATTAACTGTTGCCTTAGGGTGAAAGGAGGATCTGATAAAGGTTGCGAAATCCCAGATCCAGGACATTTTCGTTTTCGTTATGACAAGGCGACCTTTAGTATTCACAAACGTTCACCACAGCAATTATCACCCGTGCTGGTAGACTCTCACATCAAATCAAAGTTGTCAACAGGGATTTAAAACTGTTAATTAGCTTGGTTTTAGACACTCCATCAATCACACGTCCCATTGGACTCGTTTGAAGAAAGCACTCCAAAGATCCATTGGTTGAAAACCTAATCTTATAATACTGGCCCAAGAGACTGCCAGACCTGAAGCACTATAATAACACGTCATACACGTGCAAATTAGTGATATGTACACATTTCAACTGTAGGTTGCATATTTAATACAGAGATCACTAAAGACGCCGGTAATCAGAGAGTCACATTACCGGAACCTACAGTCAACTCAGACGCACGGATCATCACTAGAGTTACACAAAACAAAGAGCAAAGAATGATCAGACACGAAGATACCAAGCTAACCAAGCTGTTTGTCGGAGGCATTCCATACGACACAGATGATGATTCTTTGAGAAAGTTTTTTGCAGAGTTTGGGGAGATCAAGGAGGCCGTGGTCATTCGAGACAGAGATACACAAAAGTCTAAGGGCTACGGATTTGTAAGTAGCTTGAGGTGTGCGGTTAAACAACGGTGGGATTTCTTATCCAGTCACTGTCTAACAAAGATTCCCTTATCCACAGGTTACGTTTTTCGATAAAGATTGCGCCGAAAAAGCATGTGTGAACAGGAGACCTGTTATCGACGGAAGAACTGCAAACGTAAACTTGGCCTACATTGGCGCCAAACCCAAGCCAAGTAAAGGTCAGTGTAAATGATCTTACCGGCCATTTAGTGATGATGTTAGCTTAGAATAAACCTAAGTTGAAAAATCTGGCTCAGTATTGCGTTATGCCTCGCTTCATTTGCGCTGAATCAAACGCAGACCCTATCAATAACACACAGTGTTCAGAAAAAGTAAATATCGCTGTTTGATTACAAATACAACGTGATTTGTTTTTTGTTGTTTCTAGGAAGTGGAAAGAATGCGATGACGGGTTTTGGACTTAGCTACAAACAGAATGCAGTGATGGGGTAAGGTGGTTTGGTTAGTTATTTGAATACCGCTCGGTGAATGTCAAAATTGAAAAACGCATCATTTATAATCTGAAAGTGATCTTAAGCACAAAATGGATTTTATCACGCCTAATTCTTCAACAAACGCTTTGTTAACCTACTGGGGATAGCGAGCTGCTTTTGGAGTTTTGCATCATCAAAAAGTATCACAGTAGCTTCTCATGGACAAGGATTACATCAGCGTTATTGGCTTTCTCGGTAAAACACCAATTTACTTCGCAAATTTTGAAATGAATATTTACCGGTTTTTCAACAACACAAACGGCTTCAAAAGTTAACAAATGACATAAAATAGGTTTTAAGGGAACAAAGATATCTAAATTACTGCGTGTGGAGAACAAGGCAAGTCAAAGGCTTCCGACACAAATGTGCTTATTGTGGTATTCAACAATTGAGAACAAAATTTGTGAATAATTTAAAAAGTAGAAATGGTGTAAATTAACTATCTTTTTGATGAGAAATCAGCAGCTTGTTCAATCTAAAAAAGAATTAAAGGCACTCAAAAATTAAAGGCACTCCAATCGCGTTCGGTTTTTCGTTCCGGTTTATCGAAAAAGTTAATTGAAAAGAGAGATTTTATAAACCAGACAATGAGACACAATACCGTCTAGCTTAATCAGTTCTTTTTTATCATCTTCATTATAAGGGTCAAGTCAACAACTAAAACGACAAACTTTTACAACAACTTGATTATACATAAGCGCTAAGTATTCCGTCAGTAAGCATTCATCAAGCACAGATAGATATGATGATTAGAAGAGCAACAAAAACAGTTTTCAATTTTCTTGCAGTCCTACAATTACATTTGATTTTCAAATGCCACACTTAACGATCCCTACATCTTACGTAACATGAGATCCGCACTTCAATGGAGTCAGTCGATTTCAATTGTCCTTTATTCGAAATGTTTGCTTTCTTAAGTGGAGAGAATTGGATCTAATCAGTTGGTTTGAAAACACAAACTTCATTTCCGCCGTATGAAATACATGCAAACGTACAACCAAGAGAATAAAAGTGTTTGTTTTTTTGTTCAAAGCCAAAATTTAATCAACTCCCTTGAAAGCAGCTGCATTGTTGCTAGACTACAGTCAATGTTGCCTTTTCTTTCATCTTCAGATCTCAGTTCCCTGGTAGTTTTTCTGCTGGTTTTTCACAAACGATCCAAGCGAATCAACAGCTTCAAAACCTTCCACTCGTGTCTCCAGTTCCTCAGTCACCTACTGGTCAAATGCCCTCTATCCCACCTGCAGTGCAACCTGTCCAGCTCATCGAGTACAACGGAGTGCCTACAATCCTGTTCGGTACAATGTACGATCAATTGTACTACTCGCTACCGCCATCTTATGTGCCTTCTCCCACGCTCCCAGCAAGTTCAGTGGCAACTTCATTCACGTATCAAACCGTGGCCCCTCAAACGCCGCCATTTAACTCGATCAACGGTCAGCAGTTTTTTCCAGCACACGTGGAAATAATTGGTCCACCACAGCTTTGAGGAACTGACGCTTCAGATTTCAGCAACATTCAAGCGAGCGGGGAGGTTGAAATTCCGGTTTGAAGTGGCAAGTAGCATTTTACTACCATCCCTCGACCGGCAACTAGTGTAAATTCAAAATCGGCAAGCTGTTAAGACAAAAGGCAAACTGTAGAAATATATCAGGAGCAGAAAAGAAATGTACGAACCATAAAGTATATTTTTAATCAATTTTCTAATTTATTAAGAAGAGATAAGATGCTAAAATTTGGGAGCAACCGTGTAGCGATAACGGTATTAATGTTACAGAATTCAAGCATGTACAGTAGTAGACCAAAACATACTTATTACACAGAAATACACAACACAAATGAATCTTTAGTATGGGCTTTTTATAATGATAATGTCAAGACAGAGAATGGTTTAGCAGATATTAGATCATATTATGTGAAGCGAAAGAAAAATCAGTGTAGAACTGAAACTAAGAATACAGTGAATACAAGGCAGTCGCACTTAGATAAGAGAGCAGAGAGCAAACCTATTGTAGTAACAAAGAAGCAAATAAATAAGTTCACTGAATCGGTTGTTTGTTGTCTTTGCTTTCTACAATTTTTTTCCGAAGGAGCCAAACTACAAGAAATAATAAATCAGATATGACTCATTTACTCCGATGTTGACACTTACATTACTGGGAACACTATCATTACTGGGAACTCGTTGAAGTAGCTTTAAACCTTAGTAGATCGTGTTAGCACTTCAGCCATCCTTGAACTTGAGGGACTTCATATTAGCATTCGTTATGTTCTCTATCTCTTAAGCTATTCAAGATTTTTTATTCGTGTGTTTCATTACTTTGCCGTTTCCATGCTACAGGAATGTGAACGTGAAACTATGACTTCAGATGTCCTTACGACTTGTTGAGTTACAGTTGTAGCAATCAAGTCAGGGAGGCAACTTAAGTACCAAGCCGCCCTCAACTATTGTTCTCCATAAGCCATTAAAGATCAAATTTCTAAAAGAATTTTTCTATTGACATTTTAGTAAGATACCAAACATTTTTGCCCACTAAAGAAGTTACAAAGATACGGGCTCTTTAGAGACCCACATCACAGACCTCATACCGTGCACGAGCAGACGATAAAATTTATAAATTCTGCCTGATAGATTTATTACCCCAGGGGTCTCACCCTGGCTAACAGGTATGTGTTGCCAGCTAAATAGTCACGAATTTTTCAAATCCTTGCGAAATTAGAACTGACCGCACTGACACTTTTAATAGGATGAATAATGGCCAGGTTATCAGCGGCAGCAAGTGTCATTATCATCGAGTCTTTTCTGTGGGGAATAAATTTCCTTTATCCATGACAAACGTGCAGTCGATCATGGACTTTGTACAGCTGTTCATAAAACCGTGTCAATAGTTCACCAAAGACGCGTAAAACAAAGGGAAAAAATGAAATTGATAACTATAATAATATCACATGAACAGATTTTGTTAAGCAGGCAACTATTGTTCAAACCCTCCTGTGTTGATACGTTGCCATGGAAGCGTTAATTTTATGGATACTAACAATATTTCTGTGTAAACGATAATGAGAAAAAATTGAGGGAAAGCATGTAACAGCCAAAGGTCATAATTTATGTTTCCTTTCCATTGTTTCCAATGAGCTACATCGTGACTCGGTTTGTATTTCAATCTCGTGTCCGTGATGATACTATTAATAAATTTTCAGATGTTTAAATGCTTTGCTTTGACATATAGAGGATTCCAACCAGGCATACAGTGAGTTGTGCAAGGAGCCCACACATCAAACCAGTTTTAGAATACTTACCTACATTTAGTTGAATACTTCTCTTAGTTTTCAAATACATTCCATTCAAGAATTGCGAATGAAGGCTATTAATATTTACTTCATTTTAACTTTATGCTCGACCAGAAGAAGGTTTAAAATGATTTTAACACTTGCACTTTTCCAGTTTAAAACATAGCACTGGTCCCGACATTCAAGCAATGCAAAATTACGGAGAAACCCGATTGAACAAGTTGCAACTCGTGTAGCGTTAAACCGCTAAAAGAGGTTCACAAAACAAGGCATTTTGGCCTTAAATAAGGGAGAAAAATCTAAGTTTTGTTTCTTGAGCAAAGTTAGGGTCTGAGTGACTTAGCACCCAAGCTTTCGTCCCCCCCCCTCCCCCCCCCCCCCCCACACACACTCACCCTCGAGTTTGAGGTTAACGGCAGTCTGAATGGATGGTTTACCCACTCACTAGCTGAGTGGGGGGGGGGGGGGGGGGGCTATCAAGTGGCTCTATCGACAGACTTTCTGTTTGTGTTCTGTACCAATACGCACTGCTACTGAAACTGATTCAGTGACTCCATTCGCTCTCCATAAGAAATTGAAGCGATTAAGAGAACCTTTTCCCATGGTTTTTTCAGCCATCGTCAGTGAAAAGTTGAATGATAAACATTCTTGGAAACTATACAGCTCTTTCGCCAAATTATTCCCAATTTCCAATTCACCTCACGCACTAAGCCGCAGTCTCAGTCTCAAACACGCCAGTACCATCACGACACGCACGTATCGTTATCATCATAATAATCGTCTTTAATTTGAAAACCGATGAATCTCTTCGATGAGGTCAAACTAAAGTGTTTATTATCTCCACCACCACTATTTTTCAGCATGGGACCAAAAAACTGTCTTCAGTATATTAAGATGAATGTGAAACGTGACCAAGGATACACAGCAAATATGACAGTGCATCAATAAATTTTATTTTTACCCAAAGGAGGATGTGGTGTAATCATTATTCCAATATATGCCCATGTTACGCATGACCAATAAGAGGCGGAAAAAAGGCTCTCCAAACTCGGCGGTCCTTGACAAACCGCTCAGCTTCTGAGTCAGGAGCGAGGTGTAAACACTTATTGACTTATCAGGTACATCAATTTAGAAAAATATATATATATATATATAAATAAATTAAAAGAAGTTGAAGGCCAATGACTCAAAAATGTTAACTCGCTTTTTTACCCAATCCCATGAACTGAAGAAGATAGCCAATCAGAATGCTGGAATTTTTTTGTCGTATATTCTACGTTACCCGCTGGTCGTACTCACGGTAATTTCTCTGAGTTTGATTTAGCCACAGTTTTCCTAGTGGAGTACTAGTGAGGTTGAAATGTATGCAGAGTAAAGGCGAAACATTTTCGGATCTGCATAAAGAATCGTAGCCTCCCATGTAGTCGTAGAGAAACTGACTGAGCGTTAGCCCTTCATCAGAGCGAATCCGCTCGACGAAGGGCTAACGCTCGAAATGTCAGCTTTCAATTTCTCTACGGTGGCCAATTTACCTTACCATCTCAGTTGATCGATAAATCCAAATTTTTGTGTTTCACTTCCCCGCCGACGTAGCACCACAGTTTCTTCAGATACTAACCCATTGCATGTAGCGAAATGCCCTCCAGCTGAACACCTCCGCTGCCCCTGCCCCCACACTGATAGTGACATGTTGTGGCTGGGGCAGGTGCAAACGAACACGGCAAGATTCGTTTGCTACAACTACGATTGTGATGTTGGTCAACCGAACGAGTTCGTTCCTTAGGCTGGGCCTTACCCTGAGTAGTCAGGCGATTATATAATCTAGGTTTTATAATTGCTCCCTGACTATTTATCTCGCTCATGACATCACGTCAAAGTCACAGCTTGCAACAATTACACATCAATTCACGTATAAGCTTTCACTGAGTTACTGTTTTTCTTCCAAGATGCATTAGAACCTGAGATTTACTTCCTAATCAAGTAGTTAGTGCATCTTTAAACAGATTTAAAGTAGCTGCCCTGTCGGGAGTTAGAAACTGACTGGAAGCGCCAGCACATCTTCCAAGACTGTAATCTTACCGCGGCCCCTTCCGTCATAAGCGCAATGCTATTTTGAGAGGTACCTTCATCTAAGTATCTTAGTATCTAAGGTAAACCTCTCTCTCTCGCCTAAATGTCTTTTTTAGCTTGTAGAGGTCAGCTCTAAGTTAAACAAAACCACCTCACATGGGCTGACAGTCCGCCCCGTGCAAAAGATAGCTATTACGTTTATACGCGGGAAACTGGTCGTTTAATTTAGATTTCATTACAAGTTTACTAACCTGCCAGCTACGGTAGACATACGATCGGTCCCTACACTAGATTATCGCTCTCCTTTGTCTTTACCTAAGTGAGCTGAGTTGTTTTGTTAATTGTGTGGATCACTACAATTGTAAATGTTGAAGCGTCCTCCACCGCCTTTATAATTTTTTGGCCTCCTTTGTCATGAAAGTCTGGTTGAATGTTAAATTGAATTTTTTGCCTCTCGGGATTTAAATTTAACAAACTGCAAAACCTTTTAGTTATTTTTAGTTAAAGCCAATTTTCGCCGACCGCGATCCACTAACTACCCCTTCTCACTGAGTATACTTTCGGGTGTAACGTTAATACTAAGAGAAATGCCGAGTAATTGTTTCAAAGCGAAATCGCAATAAAGCATGAAATCTAGAGGCGTACATCAAAAAAACGAGAAACGTTTATAGAAGCTGAAATTATTTTATTGTACAGGCGACAAAGAAGGTTGCAAGAATACACTTTCCTGTCAATTTATGACCACAGCCATGTGGGGTCGTTCACAGATGATCTCGGTCAAGCAAGCGATTATCCTGAATTAATTCGTGAGTTTCTTTTAAACTTTCCAAGAGAGTATATGCAAGTGAAAAGTCGATATCGGTTGCTCAGCCGGATGAAAGAATCTTCACACCCTAAACTTATAACAAAGAAGACGCGTGAAGCTTGAGACTAAGACAACTTTTACTGGCAACAAATCAATGACTAATAACAAAATGTGGCAAAATAAATAAATGCTGATATAACACTGCAAAGACTACAGGGAAACTAAATCAGTACAGTACAAAATAAAAATACAGTGTACAAACAGACGGTGGGCTGTCAGGATAAGTAACAATAATAGAATACCTGGGCCGAGGGCAGGGTGGGAAAACTGCTTTGCAATGTCTGCTTGTTCGCTAGCCGTGCCAGAGAGCAAGTGAACCATGGAGCTAAACCAAAGAAGACAAAGATATACACACCTATATATGTAAATGGTTTGAAGCCAGGAGTCATATCATAAGTCGGTAAATTATGATCGTCCGGGTGAGTGTAGTCCTGAGAAGGACCGTTTGTGGTGACAATGTGTGGTGTTTGTCAATGTCACCACAGACAGTCCTTCTCAGGACTACACTCACCCGGACGATCATAATTTACCGACTTATAGACCTATATATATGCGAGTGATGTAGTTTTACAGGTGTGGCCGGTTGTAGATTTACCAAAATACATACTAGCATGCGATTAACTTGTGCAGTAATTCTATTAGAGAGTAGTTCTTGGGACACTGGTTGACCTTTATTCGATCTGTAATCCGATACTGCCCAAAAGACCTCTGGGACATTGAATTTCCCTTAGCCAATCTTGGGGTCAATTTGCAGCAATCCAGGCTTCCTTCATTTACTAGGGCACTACAGAAAAAATATATTATGTAAGCTATTATGTGTCCCCCCCCCCTTAAAGAAAGAAATAACTGACTGACTGACTGCCTGTCTGACTGATTGAGTTATCGGTTGACTGACTGATTGATTGATTGATTAATTGATTGATTGATTGATTGATTGATTGACTAATTGACTGACTAACTGACTAACTGACTAACTGACTGACTGACTCAGGACTGACTGACAGACAGACAGACAGACAGACTGACTGACTGACTGACTGTCTGTCTGTCTGACTGACTAACTGACTGACTGACTGACTGACTGACTGGCTGACTGACTGACTGACTGACTGACTGACTGACTGACTAACTGACTGCCTGACTAGCTGACTAATTCAGATACATTATCCCAAGCTTGTACACAAGCTTGTATTCAAGTAATTAGTCGTAATGAATCAGGAATCTAGCATTTTATTGGGCCAAATGTGGTTGATCCACATTCTGAATGTTCGGTTCATGTACTTGCCCTGCAGATAACCAGTGGACAAACTTCAAACGTTCTTGGGCTGCATCGGGCTACGTAACTTCGGCTAAATAAACTTACCTACCCCCTCTTCTCTTGAACAAAACTGAATGCAAGGCTGGCACTACGGCAAAGGGCTGATTTATTTAAGGCCAATATTTCGGCTAACAAAATTAGCCTTCCTCAAGGCCAGAGCTCTACAGCCCCCCCCCCCATTTAGCCACCCCCCCCCTCTATTTAGCCCCCCCCCGCCTCCGCCATTCAAAAACGATTAAGGTATGAAGGATATCACACATGGGGGGAAACTGGAATTACTCGAAGCTCAAACTAGAGAAATTAAAACAATATCTATCCTCAGGCAAGATCGCCCCCGGAAGACACCTTTGGTAACCACATGCTCATTCCATTTCAAGAAGCAAGGCCATACTGAACTATACAAAGTTTATAAACTGGAAAGACCACAGCGACAAGGCGTTGAGAGTTGCCGGATCTTAAGTAGACCTGGATCAGTAAAACATTTGAAGTAAAAAAATATACGGAACGACTGATCCTTACGGCAGTTAAAGAAACGAAGACACAGAAGACGAAATACGTAAAGCAAAAAAATCTATGAAACAAAAAATTGCCCGATATTTCGGTTTGCAAAACAAACCTTCTTCAGGGGCTACAAAAGTCTTTATGTACTTTTGTAGCCCCTGAAGAAGGTTTGTTTTGCAAACCGAAATATCGGGCAATTTTTTGTTTCATACATTTTTTTGCTTTACGTATTTCGTCTTCTGTGTCTTCGTTTCTTTAACTGCCGTAAGGATCAGTCGTTACGTATATATATATATTTTTTCAT
Source organism: Siderastrea siderea (assembly GCA_964030785.1). Taxonomy (NCBI): domain Eukaryota; kingdom Metazoa; phylum Cnidaria; class Anthozoa; order Scleractinia; family Rhizangiidae; genus Siderastrea; species Siderastrea siderea. The sequence continues at coordinate 17,958,494 of OZ034974.1, read as the reverse complement.
ACTGAACTACCCTTGTATTGATAAAATTTCTACTTTGTATCAATTTTTCTGTGTCCTTGGACTTAACACAATTTATAGAAAAAGATTTGACGCCCTTTGTTTCGGAAAACATTTAGATATAGGAAGGATGCCAAGAAGTTCGTTTCCCTTAAAGGATACTTTATGTAACTTTATTTGAATGACCACTACACTGGCTCATTGTCCTTGCGAAGACTGGGAACTAGAAACGAATGATACCATAAAAGGAAACGCAACCAATATTTTTCACTATTTTCACCCCTCCCTCTTGCATCTGCTTGGTTCCTTGCAGCTTGATTACAAGAATTTTGAGTGGTTTTTGTTAGTCTTAGCAGTATTTAGGATGTCTGGCGACTTAAGTTCTCTCGTAGCTCGTCTAGAAGCTGTCACTAGTCGTTTAGAGACTGCTGCTGACAAAGCAAGTGGAGGACAAGCAGGTATGAAACTTGTGTCAACGCGGAAAGAGCGAATTAAGATTAAGATTTTGTATTGCTGAAGCATTGTTCTAAGAAACAAGTTTAATTCACTGGTAATTTCTCATTTATTGATATTTGTAAATTGCAGATGTTGGAATTTTGGTGGCAGGTTATGACGAGGTAATTCAAAGTGACGTTGGGGTCTGTTGGCAATCATTTCATCTCGCGATCGATCTCGAACTTTTATAACACAAAATTGACTTGATCACTACTTTTATTTCGTAGGTGTTAAAGGGCAAAGTGGCTGAATTTTATAAACTTTCAAGTAAAATTGGTGGAGATGTTGATACCCAGGTACTCGCAGTCTAAGTTATAGATAAAGACAAGTTGTAATATTCCGGCTGCAGCCGGGGACTTATATCAGGGGGCGGGGAAAAGGAGAGGGTTTCTATCAACGGAATAAAGCAAGCCTAAATGAGTTGTCAAAAGCTGGTTAAAAACTGGACTTTACACTCTGGACACAGTCATTAATGGTACTATTGATTGAGACATCCTTTAAAAAGACTTGAAATCTGTGGTTAAAAGATAATCACACAATTTTATAAACTGCAAATCCCGGGGGGGGGGGGGGTACTCTGCAAAGTTTTGCGCGGGGGTGTGCCGCTGGGACTCTGAAACCCTTACCCTAAACTAGACCAAGTTGAGGTGCATTTTGCAACCATATACTAGACTAAACACCAAAAATCCGTAACCCTATCCCAGACTAGCTATTTTTGAGAAACTCCTTTACTAACACAGTCCAGCGAAAACAAAATGTTACGTCACATTTTAAATAATGCTCTCAAAATAAAAGTTTATTTATACTTGTTCAGTTTTTGTTTCCATCAAGTCCTCAATTTCAGGTTAACCTGAGTGAATAAAGAACCGTCATGAGTGTTGCCTTTCGGATACAACAGCAATTGAAAAATAACCTTGGAAAATAACTAACACAGGCGATAGAAATAGCCATTTATAGTTTCACCACTCTATTTCTCGGCGCCCTCTCGCGCCAGGAAGACTGGGTGGTCGTCCCAGGGTCCTAGGTCACAATGAGGTAGAAAAAATCTCTGGCATTGGATGAAATCCGGGCATGAAATAATGTTCAACTTTCAATCCGGGCATCAAATAATGTTCAATTTTCTTTCGCTTTAAAGCCCTCGAAAATAACTGAAAACGCTTAATATTTAATGGAAGCGAGATAGCAAGTAATTTTTATATACCATTTTCTTAGGCTTTTGTGTTCAGTTTGCTAAACAGTTTCCGATTGCACTGGCGCGGCGATTGCAACATCTCGGGTGCAACTTTCATCAAATAAGTCGCTCTACATCTCTGTTATAGCATTGGAAAAGCCTAAGCTAATCTACCTGTAGTCCTGGGAATCTATTTTAGTGAAACACTTCAAATTCTGACCTCAGTATCAGGCCGGGAGGTCAAGACCGGGGACAAGACATGGTCCACGTGGTAATTATTTACATGCGATCATTTCTCATTATATGGTTTATAGGGGAGTTATATATATATATATAAACACTTACCTTCTTTCTCCTAATCACAATGGTGTAAAATGTTGACAATCCCGTTTCACGATGCAGTCCTCAACGGAACGTTGTTGGAATACCAGAGGCAAAATCGAGGCAAAAGCGTCTAAAGACCCAGGTTGGCTATTCGACTCCGTAATAACCTCGTCAGTCACACGCTGAGTTGTCTCGAGCACGCACGTACGCATTACGAAGAACAATCAACTGTTTATTTTTAGCTATTGTTAAAACCCACCGATTTCCGTCTAAATCCCGAATGTTGACAGTCTAGGATATCCAGCAGTGTTTTCAGTGATAACCTATCCTGGGTATTAAACCCATCTCTATTAACGCTTTCTTTGCTAGTTGCCGGTAAATTTGCCAAATTGATTTCTTTTTAGTGTCAATTGCCGGGAAACCTATTCTAGACTAAATTCTCCAGCCAACTGATTAGTTTCCTTGAAAATGATACCCTATTCTAGACCAAAACTCTCTGATTTCCGTACCCTATCCCAGACTAAACAGCTTGAAAACCATACCCTTCACAGCGGCACATACCCATATAACGTGTATATGGGAGTACCCCACCCCCCCCGGGCTGCAAATTAACCCAAGAGCACAATGCTGGGTATGTGGTGAATTAATTTAACATGCAGTCTGCTGCCATGTCTTCAAATAACACTGTGAAAGGATATGATCCCTGGAATGGGACCAGATTTTCATATTGTACTCATTAAAAGAAGGAGTGACCTGCAATGAACTGCAATGAGCTTCAGTAACCTCCAGTGAGCTACAAAGACTACCTACTGTACATTCACTGACAATGCTTTAAATGACCCACTTTGAGCTACAATTACCCATAGTGAACTACAATGAACTGCAACGAACACCAACAATGACCTATATATCAAACTACAAATGGCCTACCGTTACAATACCTGTACATAATGAGCGACAAATCCAAATCATGTTGCCAATAAAGAGGGGGAATTTTTCTAGTTCATAGCCGATTAAGAGAAATTAAAGAAAACATTGCTTTTTTATTGCTATTTAAAATTTTAAGCTCGCAAACAGCATATTCTTTTCTCTTCAGGGACAGTGAAAATTCTTTCGTTAAACAGTGGTCAGATTATTGAAAGCAGAAAACATACCAGTATCTGCATAAACCACCTCATTGTACTACATCAAGCGAAACCTGGCATGTTTGCAATTTTATTTAATGTGTTTGAACACATTCTGCTCAATTTCCAAATGTAATTAAGTTTATTGATTGATCTTTCAAAAAACAAAAGTCAAGGCTACATTTATTTTACCTGTTTTTGATATTTGGTTCTTTCAGAAACTATGCCACTTTTCTGTTGAATAAAGAAAGTGAAACATGCCTAATCAATTTAAAGCTTTGGGCTTTGGAAAACTCAAGACAATGCAGTCACTCCACACAAAAACCATGCATTCTCATGTTCACACATCCCAGTCAGCATTTGTGAAATCAAACACCTATAACATGTTTGTCTATGTTTCAGCTGTCTTATAAGTAAAGAGCAGTTCCTTTATTTCGTGATGTGCATGTGTAAAATACATCAAATAAGAAGTATATACATGAAAGAATTGAAGTCCAACATTTTACATCCCTCAGAATTCTGATAAGGGTACAACTTGGACAATTTCCATTGAATAAGAAAAACAATGAGTAAAAAAATAAGTACCGGTAATGATTTCTTTATTGTTTATTATTCTTATTTTTGTAACAGTGAAAAGGAAAGAGGTGAATGTGATATCATACTCACACTCTGTGGGTTCCATAGCTTGTGTCAGGATTTTCAGGAACCTAGACAAACAGAAACATGCAGCTTTCCAAGCATTCATTGACCAAGTGGCCCAAAGTGTCTGAGTGCCACATCCTTCATTATACTCACACTTCACCTTTAAATAAACCTCTCCACCCCCAAGAACAACTGCTGCCCTGACATACTTTTGACTCAGGATCCCGTACCAGACTCAAACAAACACAAAATTTTGGATTTATCAACTGAGTTAATAAGGTAGATTGGCCACCGTAAAGAGATTGAAAGCTGATGTTTCAAGCGTTAGCCCTTCGTCAGATTCACTCTGATGAAGGGCTAATGCTCAAAATGTCAGCTTTCAATCTCTTTACGGTGGCCAAGCTACCTTTAAGTTATCAACTCAGTTGATAAATCCAAAATTTTGTGTTTCACATCCCCATCGATGCAGCACCGCAGTTTCTTTAGAAACTAACCCCCTTGCTTGTTCAAACAAACACACGCATGTATACAAAAGAAAAACAAAAAACACTGAAAGATGATGACAAAGATGCATAGTGCGTTTGCACCTAAAATTTGTGGTGCCATAGTCAGAGATGTACATACTGAAAGCCCAGAAACTAAACATGTGTAAAGCACACACTAGGAGCTAGGACTGCTGACCAACATGAACATGTGAGCCCAGGAGCTGACCACTCCAGTAACCACGAATAAAGGACACCATCGATGTGCTGCTCAGTATGCCAAAACTGCTAACTGCCGCTAACTGCTGTGTTAACGTACTGGAGACAGCTATGGGAATTACTATTAAGTTACATTTAATTGTATTATGGATGAATGCTGTTAAGTCACATTTTAGACATGACTTGAAATGGCTTTGAATTTTTCCCCCAACAGGTTAAGTTGGTCAAAAAAGCATTTGATGCTCAGCGAGAATTTATTGTCCTTGCTTCTAAGAGCCAGAAGCCAAATATGGTAAGTTTATTAAGGACTCCATGTAACCTGTGTGTTGCTTTCTGTATAACAAATAAGTGCCACCTTGGAACTTTTTGTAGAATGAGGCATATTACAATTATAGGCAGTATATTCTTGAATGGAATGTAATTCTTTAGTTTAGTCTTTTATTTTAGTTTTTAATTATTTATTTTCCCCATGTCATGCAAAGGTTTTCCATTTTTTGAAAATGTACTAAAAACATTGAGCAGGAAGTCTTAGAGGCCCTTTTGCATTTATTGAGGAGACTTCCTGTCAAGTAACATCAATGGTGAATGACACCTTATGCTTGTATAATGATAATGAGGCATGTAATTATGTAGGTAAACTGGTATGCTGTAGGGGAGATGATTTCTTATAATTGTGTTCAGTGACACACATACTTGGTCAGAAGAGTTGTCCAAAGTTTTCGTGAGTTACAAATTTCCAGTTTTGATTACCCAACTATCTTATATGGTGCAACAATATGTTAACTGGGCCTCACATTTGTCACAAAATGAACTTAGTTATCAAGAAAAGAACACGTTGAGTAGTCAGTTTGTATTCCTGGCTTTTCTTTTCAAAATGTCCAATAAAAATTGTAGATTCATTTCAGTGCTGGAATCAGTGTTATTTTCTTCATTTTTTTTCATGTTTTTTCTATTGATTTTCAACCTCTTGGGTGCTGTATGTTTATTCCAGAAAGCAGAAATTCAAAAGCACAAATTCCTTGAACATTTAGCAAGATTGTTTTAAACTTACTGTTATGGTTATACTAACTAAAGACTAATAGGTGTTAACCACCCCAAGAAAAGAATATTGGTGAAATACTTACAACTCAAAACACTCCTTAGAGAAAACTGTTTGAAAACCTTTTTTCCTTTAAAAAACAAACAAACAAACATCATTCAGCAACCAAGAGATCTCAGTTAAACCCACTATCTTAATCTCTGACTACTACTAGTACAGAAAGTTCAGACACGAAATTTTGGCTTAAGAGCTCACAAAATGGGTAAATAACTGTGTAAGGGAGTTGGCTTTGAATGGCTATGGTTATATAATGTATATAAACATATACATGTACTCATGTATGTACCTGGACAATGGTTCATGTACAGATTTAGCAAGCTTTGAGTAAATTACCCATTTGGTACATTGGTAGCACTTAAGGTGCAGCCAGGCCTGCGGGAGCTTGAATTGATTTGAAGGTTTAAATCCCACTCTGTGAATCTGTTTTTGGCAGAGCAAAATCTGTGCAAGTCCCTATGAATGGTCATGAGTTATTTCTTGGGAGCTCTACTGTTAGGTTATCAGATTGTCCACATAACATATGTGTATTAACCTTAAAAAATAACTTTCCTTCCATTTTGTCCTACAGGATGAATTTGCAAAGCTGTTAAAGCCCCAGGCTGATGCTATCGCTGAAGTACAGGTACAAAACATCAATCATAATTAGTGAAAATATTCAACCTGAATCTCTTTGAAAGTACTCACATAGAAATGCTCAAAACGACTTCCAGGCTAGAAAAGCACCTGATTCATGGTGTATTTACCATACTTTCCAGCATGAACAAGTTTGAGAACACCTAGCAAGTGTTCTCTTTGTTTGCCAAAAACAAAACTTTGACACCACTTTAATTTATGTTTCTTGACAGTATTGCACTCGTATGTTGGCTAGTAAGTGTTAATGCATCCCTAAGCACTGTATTCAACAACAGCGCTAGAGCAAGGTCATAGCCCGGAAAAACTAATTACATCATTTAAGGACAATGTTGAGAAACCTGGCCAGGAATGAACAGACCATTGAATGAAACCATAAAAAGGCAATGTATATGGGGACAATATGACCTCTTTGAAGCCACAAAAAGAAAACTTCTTTTTACCTAGCTCAAGAAAATCAGAACATTACATATGTCTCAAAGATTTTGGTACCAGAGGGCAGGAAATTCTTCATATGCCCAGCATAACTGTCAATACATTCAATAGAAAACAAGAAAAGCCCCAGGGGCATTAGACCTGGCCAACATCTCCCACCCGAACCCCACCCCAGGGCTAAAAAAATGTTGGCATCACTCAAGATATGAACCCATGTGAGGAACTTAACTTACTGCCCATTCATCTCATGTAAGACATACATGCATACGGCTACCACAGGGTTAGCGGTTAGAATATGGCGGATGAAATAAGATCAAATCGATGACTTTCAAAGCTCGCTAGAATGGTTGTCCTTGCTCTCATCAAAGGGGTTTTGATGCCATTGAATCCCTAGTAATTTTCCAGCACTAGCCAGAAAACAACCTTGAAAACAAAAATAGCTGAATTTTTTCGCACCTTGCAGACGCTGATGTATATCAAATTTCAACCCACTTATGCAATTTAGACCATGTTTACAAAACATCTGAAAATCCAACTACTGCTTTAAAAAGACAGAATAATCGACAAAAAGCTTAATTTCCAGTCAGTCATCATCATCAATTGCCAGTCAATACAATACATTAATTGCTACTGGAACCAAAAAAGTTTTGTTTTTATTGGGTGCGTACATTCAAGGATGTAATTTTGCAGACTGATTTTGGTTCTGTTCATGTTTTACGGAACTGACAGCATGGTTTCTTCCCACAAGAAGTTTGAGAGCAAAAAGTGCGCTATGAGCGATAAAATACTTAGGGTAGGCGCGAAAGGCAAAAAAGGCAAAAAGTGTGTGAAATGCAAAAGCAAAATTAGCAAAAACAGCAAACAAAAGGTTGCGATTGGCACGGTGAATAACTCGCAAGAAAACCAGCTCACAATTTTGCGTTGACAGCGGCAAATATTTTCCTTCACTGAGGCTCGTCTGAATCGTTTTTTAACCTAACATCCATTGTTTAATAATCTACATAAAATTTGCTTTACAATGGTGTACAAATGTAAGTTAGAGCAAAAACAAATATCTTGCAAAATACAGCAATTCTAAAACAAATTTTACTTCAAGTTTTTGTCTTTTTTGCATTGTACACCAACATTGTGTGCATGGCCAGGTAATTGTTTTGACCATTTTTTTCTCAATCATAGTTTTTCTTGTGTTTTGTCACAGGAATTCCGTGAGAAGAACCGTGGTAGTAAATTATTCAACAACCTGTCATCTGTCAGTGAGGCTATTCCTGCTCTAGGTTGGGTGTCAGTGGTGAGTGTAGTTGCTTCTTGAACAGTCCAGTCAGCATGTTTAGGTGGTTGTTCGCGGTTTTTTTTTTCAGTTGCATCTTTTCTTGAGGTTGAAGCTAAAACTTTGAAGTAGGTGCAACATAGAACATGTATATGTTGAAAGGAAAAGGAAAACAAAATGTATATAGGTGGGTAGTTGTAAAACAACTGCACATTATTTTGCATCATTGACAGAGTCCTACTCCTGCACCATATATCAAAGAGATGGTGGATGCCGCTCAGTTCTACATGAACAGGGTGTTGAAGGACTTCAAAGGAAAGTAAGTCATCATGTAATGGTATTCTGGTATCCTTTTGGCTGGTTTTTATCTCATGCATATAAAGAACGTGAGACAACTAGTGTATTGAAGCCACTTTTTTTTAAAACATGTCTTCATGGTTTGGAAGTAAATGAAGACTTGTGGCCGATTCTATCGAGTCTTCCTTTGTTTTTAGTTGAAGTGATGTCTCACAAGTCTCATTTTGATGTACCCAACCGAGCTTTGCACCTGTTGTGTTAGAATTAGGTGTATAAAAACAGTAGTACTAGCCTGTTTTAAACAAAGTTCCAGTATAAAAGGGCAAACCCTCCCCATTTCATGCTTCAGTTTTACTCGGGAATTGGCAGGTGAATATGGTTAGAACTTTAAGGAGACATATAAGCCAGATGTGGGCCATAAACAGGCTAAATAAAGATAATTCCACTTGCTTATATCTTTTGTGTCTTCTAATGCTGGTGAAACATTTTATCCAAAAGTATTATTATAATATGCTGTGAAACACTTACCAATAATTTCCTGAGCACACAAGTCGATAGCAGTTTGAAATTACTGCCATCTTGTAACAACTGCTAGCCTGCGAATACAGCTGACACTCATCACTCCCAGCTGGATGAGAGGCGGCTGTATTTGCAGGCTATGGAATTGATCACCAAACTCTATAACATTTGCGGTTTAATGTCAACTTTTGATTTTAAAAAGGCCTTGGCCTCGCTAAGGTTGGCAGTTTCTATTCCATACACTTAGAGCTTTTAATTTCAGTGACTCCTTTATTCGATGGGTTCAAATATTTCAATTCAGTAATGAATACGGGCTTTCCATCAGATCTAATCGCCTTTTATAGGGGTGGAGTTTGGCTTCTTCAGGGGTCATGAAAAGATGCCCATATTAATGAGGGGTTACATGAGTTAGCCCTGTCAGCACAAAATACTGTTTTCAAAGGAGACATTCGACTGTATGGACGTCGAGAATTCCTTTCACTTATTTTTTATAGCAAATTTTCTTGTTCTAGCTTTTTAAGGCTTCCTTATTTTATCATGCTTGCAGGGATGACACTCATGTGGAGTGGGTGAAATGTCTTAAAGATGCTCTTACTGACCTCCATGCTTATGTCAAGGCAAATCACACAACTGGCCTGGTTTGGAGCAAAACTGTAAGTGACACCATTGTGAAGTGAAAGCATAAGCCTAAAGGTTAATTTAATCGCGTGAATTATGCCTGAAGTAAGCCGGCTAGTAACTTGATTGGAACAATGTGAAATATCGAGTGGCAGAGAAGTCATTGATGGCATAAACAATATTTATCTCTGCAGGGAGCTGTAGCAAAGGCAGGTGCACCATCAGCAGCACCTCCTGCACCAAAGCCAGCCCCACCACCCCCTCCCCCAGTACAAGCACCCTCACCAGTTACTTCAGGTCAAGATGCCCAACGGGGAGCTGCAACTGCATTATTCAGTGAGATCAATAAAGCAGGCACAAACATTGCCTCAGGTATGTTACATTTTCTTATAATTTTGAGTGTTGTAATACTTTTGTTGTGATGGTAAAACTAGCTGTCTTGAGGCCATCTTCCTTATAAACACTCAAGTGGCAACTTCAATGTAATATGTGAACCATTATTGAACATTTTAATTCTATATTTATCGCGCAGTTGGCAAAGATTTGTTCAATCTAGAATGATTAATTTCATTAATTTTTAACCAGGCTGCCAGGGTCAAACCCGGTTCTGGTAATGCCATCATTTTTTTTTATTCTGATACTCTCCTTCACAGCACTTAAAGCCTCATTTCTGTGGCCTTGGGTACCCAAGACCACCCTACCCCCAAGACAACTTTATCTGATAAGGGGTTGACCCTGCTAACCGAGTCAAAGTTAACCCTACCTAGTTATTCTGAAATCTTACTTTGATGTTCATGACCTCAGTATGCCCTTTTCTTTAAAATTTATTTGTTGATTCGATCACTGTAGCCTCTGTTTGTTTAAATATTATTTCTTTGATGTTCATTTTGCTAAATGAGTCATTTTTAATGACAAGTGAACATTCTATGAAGAAGACAGAAAGGAAATAAATTAAAGTTCCTTTGGTAAACAAAGTGATAGCTGTATGAGACTGCAACTAAACAAAATATTTCCCAGGAATATTTGGGTCATAAAATGTCAAGGAGAGTTTGCTTTAACTTTTTTATGTCTGCTTTATTCCACTGTGATAGAAACCAATAATATCTCAATTGACAACATATACAACTTTTGTATTGCCACTTTATTCTTGAATCTTTGTGTAATGAAGATTTTCACCTTCACACAAGAAATATAATTGCTCCATGCTAGGGAAGCAGTAATCCAGTGAGAACAGTATCAAGGTATTGCTGGACAAACCTGATTGATAACGAGACTTTGCAACATCAAGAAAACTGTAAATTTTACAATTTTCTTGGTCTCTTTACTAATAATTCTAGATTGTCTTGGTTCACAGCGAGTACTGTTACACTACATGTTTTGTGTACACAGCTCCAACCAAATATCTTGATTGGATAAGTGATCCTTTGTAACTGAACCTTACTACCCTCATACAGGATTACGAAAGGTTCGAGATGACCAAAAGACTCATAAGAACAAAGACCTGAGAAAAACTGGTCCAGTTCCAGATAGACCAAAACCTACCTCTGGGGGTGGCCCTAAGGCTGCTGCTGCTGCACCTGTCAAAAAGCCACCAGTTTTTGAACTGCAGGGCAAGAAATGGACTGTGGTATGTTCAGTGTACTGCGCTTTAAAGAAATAGATAATTTACATTACAGGATCTTATGGGTTCTCCCAAACTTATTATGTTGGTATGATGTCTTGTACAAAAACAAGCAAGGAAGAGTACCGTAAACACCGGCGTATAAGCCACACTTGCAGATAAGCCGCACCCCAAGTTTAGAAGCTCAAGATTTGGAAAAAAAATTTTGTCAAAAATTCATAGCTGTGTCATTTCATTTATTAAGAACTTAAATGAACATATTGGCTTAAGTGAAGTCCTTTTCACTATATGGATCTCTGATTCAATTTGTAGTCTGAATAAGACTCAAAGACGCATTTTAATCCTTATAACAAGAATCAAAATGGTATGTAAACTAACTTAAACACAAGACTGCTTTCCCCAATGAACTTTTCCCCAGTATTTTTCCAGTTAAAGCTATTCAAGTGCGAAAATTTGTAAGTAAGTTCGTTCGGCTGTTCGGTTGTGTATCTTGGCTTAGTAGCCAGGCATTTGATGAGAAGAGAGAAAACTGGTGACAAGTGTTGTCGGTTCGTTCATTCGCAAAACAAATTTTAGCTATTTGTTCAGCTGGTCGTGGCTTCCATCAGAGTTCCAAGTTAACAAAGATGGTCCATGTTAACAAGGATATTTGGAAGCCATCCATCGGTGACAGTCTCACCTGCAAAAGGGAGTTCGATAATTGCCTTGACAAATTTGCCATCAAAGTTGTCAACAAAGGAGAAATAGTGGGTCATTTACCACGCAAGTTCTTGAAGATAGCGTGGTACCGTTTTGACTTTATTTTGTGTGCTTTGGGGGTGATTCATGGAAAATTACAGATTTTTTTTCCAGATGTTCTCGCAGATAAGCCGCACCCCTGATTTTAAGCGAAGTTTTAGGGTAAAAAGGTGCAGCTTATATGCTGGTGTTTACGGTAGTTTTCTTGTCTGCCTTGTTTTTGGATGAGCATGCACAGCACAGCTCACCCTATGTCAGCAGGTGCATTGTCTGGCTTTATTATTTTATTTATTTTTATTTTTTGTCTCTTTATTTTATTTTGACACTTTTCTCTATGACATAATCGTAGGCATGCAATGCGTGCAGTTCTAAGCAACAATGGTTTCTGGAGAAGCGTGCTCGCATGCACATTTGTCATGCATCAAAGCATGAGGAACTAGTCACGTAAGAAAGAAGAGATGTACTGGTCACACAAAATGCAACTTGTCAAAATTGGCCATTGAAACTTTTTTTCTGATATGATCTTTATCAATTAGGAATAAAAATTAGTGATAGTAGTTTCAAATGACTTTTCGATGACCCACTCATCATTTTCAAATTCATATAACTAAAAGTCAGATTCTTGTAAGTTCCTTATATAATAAAATGCATGTTAAAGTCTTGTTGCATGTGATTAAAAATACAATGCAGAATTTAGAGGACGTTAATTAGGTAAATAGTTTTGCCTTGATTGAATCAGATTGAGTGTTCGGTTTTTTGTCTTTGAGAAAGACCATTTCGTAAATTAAGCATTCCAGCTTTCTACGGCATTTTCTTAAGAATGGTGAATTGTTTCTGAAGGTCTTTATTCCTCTGACTGTGAGCGTCGCGCAAGTGTTTTCCAATAGCAGAGTGCTTGTGTTCCTCAGTGCGCTGAAAAAGGTGTCGGTGTGTATATCCAACATAATCTGCATCACGACACAACCTCCAAAGGTGGCCCTCTAAAGGTGGTCCCTCTTAGGCATTGAGGCACTTACCTTTCACGTACTCTAGTCAATCGATAATGCATATAGTATTATAGTGCCCACATTTGCTCGTTGAAAGTGTGCTTTAAGGAAGTTCAGTTGTTAATAATACTGATGATGGTGATGATGATGATGGCCATGACAACGACAATGATTGTACGTGAACATGATGCAGGTCAAAGTCAGGTACCATGGGCACATCTTCCTTAAGAGGGTGAAAAAATATATGGTGAATGCATTACTATGTTTATTTTGTCTTCAGGAATATCAAGAAAACAACAAAAACCTTGTTATCTCTGAGCCACTACCATCGCAAACAGTATACATTTATAGCTGCAAGAACAGCACAATTCAGATCAAGGAAAAAGTCAATTCTGTGGTTGTAGGTAAGTTTTCCATTATTCTTTAGCTCAACTATAACGTTACTGTTGTATTGTGAAGGTCATATTTAAGTTCAGTGTTATCATTTTGTGGAATGATATCCTATAACTAAAACATCATATTTTGAAATATTTCTTTGATTTACTACATAACTGTAGTATTGAAAACTATGTGAAATAATAATAATGGGTTACCATGCCTTCCTGGAATTGTAATCAATTCAAGGTAGCCATAGTTGCTTTCAACATCTTTTATGAAACATTTTATTTTAGAAACATTGGAATAAACTCATTTAGCTTCACTTCTTTTTGTCCCTTTTCAGATCATGTGATGGATTTCTGGAGGAATTTTTTTTTTCAAATTTAGTTAATATACGGATACAGTAAGCCTCACTATCTCACCCTCTGGCTATCTCAAATACCCCCACTATGTCCACTGAAACTTGTTTCCTTTGGTCAATCAGTGCTCTGAGATAGCAGAAGAAAGTGAAGTATACTGTATCCATGTGGTCAGTCTAACTGAATTTGTTTATTGCTAGACAGATAAAGAATCTAAATATTCAGGGCTTTTGATAGAGTGCAGAACAAAGTTCGAAATTATGTGGCCTCTTGACAGACCCATCTCTGTTATCCTCACAATAGTTTTGTTTGTCAGATAACTGCAAGAAAACAGCTGTAGTTCTTGAAGGTGTCATTGGTACTGTTGAGTTTATCAATTGTCAGAGTGTGCAGTGCCAGGTCAGTGCTCAGCAGATACTTTTATTTATTTATTTACAATTTTATGCTAAAAGAACATAACAGCAAATAAGAAGTTATATGGTTAGTTTGCAAAAGAGTCGTAGACCCCATACAAGGCAATGAGGTAATACTTTAATTATTAAATTCTCCGTACGGGCTTTTCGGAATCTAATTACATCAATATATAAAAGGAATACAAATGTATATAAAACATAAAAATTTAGTTATCGGTAGAACATGCTTAGAATAGCTACATGAATGGTTTTAATTGGGGATTGTTTCACTGTTGTCACTTTTTAAAACATCATCTCTGTTGAAAAACGTAGTTTTTGCGTTGATTTATTTTCCCTCCACTGACCATGTATTTGTAAATCATTTTTGTAACGTAGCTGTTAAAGCCATTGATGTCGTCAGTAAGCCTGAAAATTTGCGTTTTTCTGCGGATGATGAATTAGTTATAACCACAAAGAAGGGTCCCAGTGTGAGTGAATATTTCAGTCAAATGTGCAGCTGACAAAAGAACTCTGAAATTTTCTTTTGGGCTAAACCCTTTCATCTTCCAAGAAAACACAGCAAAAAACAGCGGCGTGAAAAACGCACTGCCATGGAGTTTGCTACCAGCAGAAAACAAATTTTGACAGAAACGCTGGAAGATGTAAACAAACTACAAATACTACAAACTACAAATGTCGAAGCACAGCACGCGCACGTCCAGGGAGTAACAAGTTTCCTATGAGGCTAAGCTCACCAAAGGAAAGAATAGTTATTTACTCTTAAACAAGCATGGGGACCTATCCTTTTTTCCAAATATTTTTGACCTACCATTCATCCTCTCTTTGTTCAAGGAGTTAGAAAAAAAAAACACGTTTGGAAAAAACTTATTACTAGAAACGCGTTACTCACGGAGATGAAATCACGACCTCGAGAACACGCACGTAAGGAAGGTTTTAAGTCAATTTCGTCGATGCTTGGAGCATCAGACGACGCTTGGAACTTCTAGTTAATTGTTCCTTGTTATCGATATATTACAACTGGTACATTGTTTCAAGATTTGCTTTTTTGAATCAAGTGCTTCCTCTTCCTGCGGAAAGTAGCGTAAACTGATCAAATAAACGTGTTCGTTAGGCGAAATTACAAGGAATTATGGGGTAACTTGAGACGATGATATATCGTAAACGGACATGGGGACCTATTCTTTTTATTTTATATTTCAAAACATTGCACGATAGTTAACAACTTGTGAAAGTTTGACAAAAATCGCATGTCAAATTTTATTTCGTGGGAATGACCTTAAAGGAGCTACGTCACGGATAACGCATCTTGAAAAAATTGGCAAGTTTTTTCAAGTTCGTCTTTCGTAATCCGTGTTAATCTCCCTCAGTTGTAACCATCCTTGTTTAGTTTTGGTTTATTATTACTTCTCTGGTGTTTTTCTAAGTTAGGAAACTATTATTTTGAGGCTTCCTTCAATGAGAAAATAATTTTGTCGATCAGAAAAATGAATGAAAACGCCGTGACATAGTTCCTTTAAGTGACTTGAACGGACCAAAAAAGGAAGCGAAAGTGATTTTCAAAACAGAAGTGTATCCATATGTAAGCTTCAGCCAACAACAACAACAACAACAACAACAACAGTACTTTTCACTTTATTGCAATTTTACTGCTATTGTCTTTTTTTTTGTACAATTTCTTACGTAACTGGATGTTATAAGGTTAATGTGAATGACCGCCTCTGTCATCCTATGTGTATGTACCAGACTGTCTTTTAAAAGTCGATTAAGTTGGTTTTTTCTGCATGCTCTGAAATGCTGGATTTTAAGGCACATGTATGTAACATCGCCCGAAAGTTTTTTAAATCTATATTGTATTTGTACCTTTTTATAGCTAGTCAGTTTTAAACTTTAATTTTTGGCTCTTTATCGTTGTAATGTGCAATTGAAAATTTATACATTGATAATTGCACAATAGAAGTTATTATTATTATTATTATTATTATTATTATTATTATTATTATTATTATTATTATTATTATTATTATTATTATTATTATTATTATTATAGCAGTGCAAGACGTATATATGCTACCATCCTAAAAAGCATGCACAGGGCGCGAACGTAGCCTATGCAGCTAATTTTCGAGGGAGAAAAAAAAAACCTAACTTCTACTAAAATGAATAAAAAGCACTAATGCCGCTAAAATGTTCAAAGTCTCTTAACTACTAAAATGCCTCAAATAAATACAAGCCTAGAAACTTAAAATAATTCCTTTTAAAAATTGCCACGTTAAAATCTAAAAGATATCTTTCACCGCACTTAAAAACAAAAAATTCGTTCTCTGGAACCACATAAAAATCTAAGACCATTCCGCACTACAACAAAATCTTAAAAGAGCGAGCAATATTTAAACTGTGCGACAGAACAACTTTCTGCGTACGCTTCAGTACATGCTTAGTTCGTTCTCCTACTAACTCCTTCATCTTCGCCTCAAGATCTTCAGACCATCCACCCAGTACATCGATAATAACATTGTATTGTTTCACCTCATATCCGGGATACTGTTGCTTAAGCTCCCATCGCAGAGCGGCGTACTTGGTAGTCTTCTCTTTGTCTTTCGCCGTCCTATTGTCCATCCAGGGGCAGCTCATCTCCACAGCTAATACTCTTTTCTTCTGTTTGTCAATTACTCTTGCATCAATTCTGCTTGCTCTAACTTCCGTATTCTCAGCGTAGACCACTACATCCCAGAAGGCTTTGGCTCATTCGTTCTCGTACATGGGCTTTGGCTGCACTGGCGAGTACCATGGGGGTATCTCCGTTATTAAATTCCGATCTTTGAGCAGCTCGAAAAAAAGTACCTTCAAAGCTGCATTGTGCCTGGCAATGTACTTTGTCTTAGCTAGCGTACTACACCCTGCAAGGATATGGGGGACGCTCTCAGGGCCACAGCCCCACATCCTACACAACACGTCTGAGCTGGGGTTGGTTCCCGTCTTATTATGATGGTATAGCTCAGTCGGAAGAAGCTGCTGGTACAATTCATTTATCCCTGCGATGGTACTCGAAGGACACGTTTTCCACTCCTTCATCCAGTCAAAGTAACGCTTGCTTAACATTTTGGCATTCCATCTGCGTTTAAACAACTTCCTTGCCACTTTTCTTCTTCTGTTTCTTGACGCAGTTGCTTTTGTTGGAACTCTTCTACCTTCATGTCACCTGTGCTTTGATCCAGAGGGCCTCTCTTGATATGCGTCACTGAGCATTTCTTCTCGTTCCATTCCATTCCTACTTCGCTCATCGCTAGTTTCGTAGGCTTCAGTACTATGGCTAGTTTGCAAAAACCTTCAGATCATCTATGTACAGCAGATCTTTTATTATTATTATTATTATTATTATTATTATTATTATTACTAATATATGAAACTCATATATTTGAACTGCGGAATGAAGAAATAAGTGTAAAGAAGATCCTCGCAGTTATTAACGCAACTTATGCAGTTGCGAAAAGAAAGCCTGAAAAAATCAGGCTTGCCGGGATTCGAACCCTGACCTCTGCGATACCGGTGCAGCGCTCTAACCAATTGAGCTAACAAGCCAACTGGGAGCTGGTCATTAAATTGGTTCGTAATATACCCGGGAAAGATGAAGATTACTAATATATGAAACTCGTATATTTGAACTGCGGAACGAAGAAGCTCAATTGGTTAGAGCGCTGCACCGGTATCGCAGAGGTCAGGGTTCGAATCCCGGCAAGCCTGATTTTTTCAGGCTTTCTTTTCGCAACTGCATAAGTTGCGTTAATAACTGCGAGGATCTTCTTTACACTTATTATTATTATTATTATTATTATTATTATTATTATTATTATTATTATTATTATTATTATTGTTATTGTTATTGATAGTCACTGGATGGGATCCTGTTGATTTCATGTCATCTTGCTTATTTTCTTTGTATCTGTTAAAGGCGCTTCACAACTGAAAAAGTTCTCTTCCCTACTTACTGATTCAACTTTAATGTATTTTTGTAGATCAACGAGAATGTTCCAACAGTTTCAATTGATAAAACTGATGGCTGTCAAGTGTTCTTTCCGAACGGTATTGGCTCAACTGAAATAGTTACAGCTAAGTCTTCAGAGATGAACATTATGATTCCCAAGCCTGGTACACAGGACTTGGTAAGTCACATGCAGTGCTTGGTTGTTACACTCCACATTAGCGACCTTCAGATCGGACTACGAGGACGAGATTGAATACGAGTACGACTTTTCAAATCTTGTGAGCTTGCTTAAGATTATCGCATGTTACATAAACTTGTTCCTAAAGCATCCTTCTCTACTGGTAAGTAACAAGGAGCAGCTATGGGTCTAAGAACGCCATTGGTTTCAGCGGAAATTCGAAAGTCGTAGTCGTGCTCAATCTCGTAGTCGTAGTCTGATCTGAAGGTCGCTATTGTGTATACTGTGACGGCAATTTGAGTATTATTCCCCAGCACCAAACCACGCCCTTTTTCCGTGTGTTAAAAGTTGTCTAGTTATTCTTATATAGATTCCCGCGCTTGTGGTTTTGAAGAAGATGGCAATAGTTATCATCTAGTGACTTCAAAAACGCCACGACTTGTTTTTTATTTCATGCTTTAAAGTTGATAGTCTCCAGTTCTTTCTCATAGTTTTTCCTTTTTCCTTTTTTTTTTCATTCCTGACTGCTTGTTTTGGTACTGTTGTAACAGGCGGAGTTTTCCCTCCCCGAGCAATTCAAGAGCACATGGAATGGCAAGACATTTGTGACCACATGCAGTGAATCTCTTGGATGAGAGGCGACTGCCCCTCCTGCCCAAACTTCGATTTGCCCGGCTTCATGCACAAAGTCAATTTTCAATGTGAACTGTGTAGAATTAGCAAGCATATTAATTGACCATTTGACAAGAACCTCTCAAAGAAAGTCTAAAATTTCACTCACTGAAGTTAAGGTAACGTTGAACGACTGTGGGCGCTGGGAAACCACTGCTCGTTTACTTCTTTGATCATATGAGTTACTGTAAACCTTAGGATTGCACTTACTGAAGTCATTGAAGTAGCCTTAGCAGTTTGGGAATTTTAGTACTTGAAGTAAAATTTAACCTGGAATAGGAAAATGAATTTTTTTCAACATATTTTGTACTATTGAAAATTAGAGATCAAAAATTGTATTTTTCCTATTGCACAAAATTGTTCACATGAGAATACCTTAGCGTTGACAAAGAAAATAAAGTTTGCATTATCGAAAAAAAGTCTGTTCTCTTTCTCAATTGACAATTCTTTGCGACTTGATAATTTCTTTGCCACGTGATAATTTTTTATGGGGAATGCTCCTCTATATTTAAAATGTTGCTCCCTCTTTCACACCATTTGAATTTAGGGTCATTCGTTGTAATACCCATGCGTATTCTCAGTCAAATTTTCTTACCCACAGGCCGTGTTCTGTTTGATCAGCACCTAATAAAACTGTGACTTGCTGTTACTAGCAAGTACACGAGTTGAAAATCTTTTGTTTGCCGGAAGTACGGAGACAACGCACAACGCAGTAAATTGCGTAGCCTGTGGGGTCGCTGCACTTAATAAAGATAAAACTTTGAAATCTACCTGTTTGTATTAAAATGGCTTACAAAATCCTATTAGAAATCGCCAATCGTGGCTAAAACTCAGTAATCGTTTGCAGAAAACCTTGTGCGCTACACTGAGTCACGGAAACTCTCCTCACCCCATGCAAAGAATTTATTCCAGTCATAACTGTCCGCATTTTAAGGGAGGACGAGGGCTCAGAGTCCGGCATGATGTGTATGTAAAACCAATTGTGAAAACTAGTACATAGGCGTGTTAGAAATATGTGTGGTTTTGCAGAGCGTTGAAAATATGTAAGGCACACTTGTCTCGGGAGAGGTGTTCTAAAAGTATGTACGGGACGCTTTGCTGCTAGATTCAAGACCTTACCCCTTTTCGATACCAATTTTTATGGGAATACTACCTCTTCCATATACCTAGAACAAAATTGTTCCTTTTTGTTCCTTTAAGGTGAGTCAAAAACAGGAGATCATCGTGCGCGTTTCTAGTCGCTCAAAGCTTTCGTATATTTCGCGTTGTAATTTCTGCCAAAGTTTTTCAACTCTTTTTGGTAATTAGTTTTAGCTCCTTTCTCTTTCAGTTTAAGGCGTATTTTGGCGACCCTTAAAAATACTGAAATAATTACTTCCACCTATCATTTCAATGTAGACCTGCTCCACGTCGCTCGTCTTTTCTCGGGGTCGATCGAGTGTACTCCTTGGGTTTAATAGATATGTGTCGCCGTGTGTGGCACGCGTTGCGAAAGGGATGTATGTGATAGTAAAACGCGCGTGGAATATGTGCTTGTGTTACATGCGACACGATGGAAATGATTTGTCTGTGAAACAAGCAAGGTAAGAGACATTTTCAAAATATACCCCAAGTATGTGATAATAGGAGTTACAACCGAAATTCCATAAATATCGTTCAGAATTCTGTCTGGTGATCCACGGGAAGACCTCTGTGTCGGTTGGACCATACGGAATCAGCGGATTTTTATTATTGCGTTCTGTCACATAGAACGTGCTGTTCCTTTTGACATGTGGTCTGCGCCAGCATTTTCTCCATCCTCACCTCTAAGTACAAAAAAAAGACACCCCGCAAAATTGAATCCTTGCCCGCGTGCTTTTAGTTTTCTAAAGATGACACATCTTACACAAAGTGCTGAAATACTGAAATCGCAACTCGAGCATTTGGTCGTTCGTCACCATCAAAGTACCCTCAAAATAACAAGCAAAGCAATTGAAATCTAACAAAAAATAATACGTTTAAAATAACAAACATCATGTCACAAATATTAATTTAGTTCCCAGGCTCCTGGCAGATTTGACTAATGTGGCTTTCCCTTGGCGACATCCATCATTCTTTTCGAAGCGTCATGACAGTTATCCAATAGAAGGTTGTAGTTAGAGCCACCTGCTTTGACGTAATCGGCTACTCTCGTTCCAGGCTGCGCAGAGTGGGAGCCTGTTGATTTCCAGGCCTCACTCATGTTCTTGGCATTAACAACCACAGTCTCGCCTGAAGAAAATCACAGGAGCTTTAATCTCAGTGAATATTTTGGCTTTTAGTGTTCTTACGCATGTCACAAGAGAAATTCAGTACTGCATGTATTCTTATTATTCTATTATTTATGATAATAGTCAGAAGTTTTGATTTAACTTGATCTCTTGTTTGGGGAAGCCCATCTTTCCGAGTCCAGAAAAAATTAATTGTTTAGTGCTAAACATGAAAATATGATGTGCTCCCTTAACAGCTAACATAAGTAAACTAAGCTATATGGTTTTTAGGGCTACATGTTCTTATTTTTGCAATCTATTTTTGCAAACACTAACCTTATGTTTATGTTAACCCCGTTCAAAATAAGGAGTTTGTTTGGGGTAAAGGATCCCATTCCTACATGTTTACGTTCGCGAGTGGTCTACGAGTTTTCTTGCACAGGCTGTAGTGCCTGTTATGTTGGTGAGACCAACAGACACTTCGCTACACTCATCCGTGAGCACTTGTCCTCAGACAAACACTCTCATATCTTTAAGCACCTTAGGGGTTCTGAAAATTGTTTCCGTCTCTCCTCGGAGGATTGTTTCAAGATCCTTGACTCGGTTTCCACACGTTATCAAGCCATGCACATCCTTTGGGAACAACCCTCACTGGATATGCAAGTGAAACATCATCATTTATGTGTGTCATACTAGCGTATTTATGTTCTCTATTTAAATTTTTGGTATATATTTTACACTTTTGGTATATATTTTTTCTTTTCATCTTCCCTTTCTTTTTCACGCTTCAATCATTAATTAGTAGTAGTTTTTATCAAACTTTATAGTCTTATGTAGTGCACATTCATACTCATTTATGGAGCAACTGGCGATGGATGTTCTTTCATAAGAAACATGTTTTGTAATGAAAAATGTATTTGAAAAACATCGTGTGGTTTATGCATCAGTCAATTCCAACTGCACCCATGCCCCCCCCCCCCCCCCCCGGGCTAACCCCCGGGCATTAGCATTTTTCTTCTCTTGGATGGCAAATCAAATTCCCGGGAGTGGGGACACTTAAGCTGCCAAATGCCCCGCGGTGGGGACTAAGGAAGAGGGCAAATGCCCCGCCCCCGTGATCGTACGTCCCCAATCAACACTGCAGCAGTTTCCATTCAATGCGCAATAATGCCACTTTCAGCATTTTTTATGTGTGATTTTCATTTTTGTAGGCCTGCCTCTCAGTCTTCTATTGTTTGTAATGGAGCTATCCGATGTTTAACATAATAATAAAGTTAGTATAAATGCCAAGCGATGATATTTTAATACTTCACAGACAACAATACTACATGAACTGCATGAAGTTGATTGTTACTTTTATTAATGTTTTGTTTTAAACAGTTCGCTAGTAAACAAAAATCTTGACATTATAAAAGTCTGTTGTAACGTCATCTGTTTTGAATATTTTAGTAATATGCAAAAGTATAAAACGATGATCCCTATACACATGTTTAGAATTCAATAATCGATCGTAATAGTTTAAGAATCATCGCAATCATATTTTGCTCAAATCCTTGTTCAAAGAAGCATGCGTTAGTCGATTCACGTTGATCCTTCCCGATCTCGCTATATAAAGTGACAGTTGTGCCTTGATAAGCAATGAAGAAATGCATAAAATCGAGAAAACCTCCACAAGTTTGTTCAAAGGACGATCCAATCTGTGACGAACTGCTGGTCCTTTGCTATAAAATCCTCCGCGTTTGGATTTCGAGTCGGAAACCGTGTGTGTGTCAAAAGCCCGAGGGTTGGCAAATGCCCGACCCCCGGGCCGTGCCAGATTTGCTAATGCCCCACCCCCGGGACTGACAAGGCACGCAAATGCCCCGCAGTTGCCCCGGGGGGGATGGGCGCAGTTAGAATTGACTGATGCATTATCAAAACCCAAATTTAAAAATTAGAAGCTTTCGGCTACCTACATGAAGCCTTTAATTCGATTTAATGAATCATCAGAGGCTGCAGATAGGAAGTCCGAAAGCTTATAATTTTTATTTATTTATTTTTTCACCAGAGAGCGTTCCCGTATTTTAATCTTGTTTAACCCAGCTGGTTTCATTGTCGTTGTGGTTTTTCTGTTCACACATTAAGAAGTAGAGAGACCCTGGGAACGAGAGAGGCTGACCGCACTGCCGGACAGTGAGCTACAACCAGCAGTAAGCGACCCTGAAAAAACAATTTTTAATACATTTTTAAAATGCTACATGGACACCGGCACTTACTTGCATTTCCGTATCCTGAGCCTTTGTGCACAAGCCAGCGGTCACCTTTAGTCGTTGTTAGCTACGACACCAGAATGTTTAACTCCTACGGTCCCTCCCGAACCCCCTAGGGGTCTGGTCACGTGGTCTATAGAAGCCACATTTGTGTTGTACAAGGCAGTGAGGTCCTGTTTATTGGCGATGCTGTGAGGTTTCGCATGGCCTGACTGGGAACTGGACGAAGAACTAACCGAGCAAAAGACTCAGTGATCAACTAATGAATGATACTTAGTTAGGCTACGAATGTCAAACCATTGAACTATCAACAACTCATTATGCTGTTCATCTAAGTAAATCGGTGGAAGACAAAGTATTGGAAAACTACTCGCAGGAAAGGTGTTGTCAGTGGGCTGTTTGTGCTATCTAGAGCAACTTCCGCGTTCAAATCGAGCCCAGTATGAAATTTTTTATCTGCTTGGGCCCAAAAATGTCAACCTAGAGCTGTCTTAAAAAATGACGACAACAAACCCATACTTGTAAGGAAATACTTGCCTCATTTCTCGCTCTGTTCGTTAAATTTCCTTCAGCGTGCAAGGTACTGTACACTGACTTCAATTCACGACACACCCAATTCAACCGAGATGCAACTGAAATTTTGACTCGGTCGTATTTTCAGTTTCATCGCCAGCTTCAAGTGTAACGTTGCCAAAAATAACCAAGCCGGGTAAAAGTTTGCAGGAGGAAAAAAAATTAAGATTATCATTTTTATTTATGTAAAACAAAACCTGTCTGCAGTGGACATTACTTCGATTTCAGTTGTTCCCTAACGAACCATAAAATTTTGGTGGTATAAACGGGGTGGTTGTGTCACATAGTAACAGGGTGGGGTCAAAGAATGACCGCCTACAAAAAAAGAGTCATAAAAAAAAAACACCAGAGCAAGGCAGCATCAATAAGATAACAAAATGAGGACTTTGAGTGGTCGTATTACCGCAGCAGATTCATCAGTAATGAAGATAATTATGGCTCCAAAAGGTGTTCGTTGGTGGCAATAAAGAGGTGTTCGTAGTAATAACGAAGTACGAAGCGGAGCGGAGGGGGCGGGGGGGGGCACTACAAAACAATTTATCTTTCAGTTTTAAGTTACTCAATTTATTTTGTTTACGCCTTTGGCTGGGCCATCCGTCGCCACGCTTGTTACCCATGCGTCTATCTATCCGCCTGTTGTTAAGGCCAATTCAAGGAATCTTTAGATAAGAACACGAGTATGAACCAGCAGAGAGTCGATCGGTTTAAAATTGACGGAGAAGTGCAAACCACTTGTTATGGTTTGCATCGCACTTTGAGTGTTCTGGACGCTCTATGTTTGGTCCTAGGCATTTTGTCCTACGATGTCATGTTACGTAAACTAACAGAGCCTTATTTCGTTTTCGCTATCAGCTGACTCATCTCGTACTTTCCGCAATTAAATTTCGGTAGACTTGAAAGTTTTTTAAGACACCCATCTTTCTAGATGAATTTATCTAAAATTCAACAAAGTGAAATCTTTCAGTCGTTACGGGGATGACAAAAAAAGGCAAAAGTTGAGATACCATATTTTTTTGTAAACATTACGTTATCGATTCGGAACCAAAAAAACAAAACGTCTTTTACTTCCGCATAGTTGATTGTTGTCATCCTAACTAATTTTTCATTAGAAATAGATCTGAATTCATCCACGTATGAAAATATATAAAACTCAATGTTTTGCACATTGTAGACGCTCAGTAAAGCTATAATGAGAGAGGTCCCATGTAAATGGACTAAAATTGAACACTGTCCACATGCCACGCCCCTCGAGAGCTTGCTCGCAGGCTACACCACCCTAAACAGGATAAACCTATAAAGAACGTTAAAACTCTAAACTATCTGTTTGAAGTCGTAAAATGGCTGATAAATCGCTCGTCCAAGAGTTCGATAATAATTGCGGAAAACATCTTTCTAGGCCAAAGAATTTGGTTAGGATTTGCCTGCATAAGAAGCCAAGTATGAAACAGGGGAACATGGCAAATAATACTTCATCATTTCATCACTCCAATTCGCATCCTTTGAAAGCCCTTCTCAACTTTCCTAATAAATGTTTCATAATACTTTGAAAATTTAGTCCTTACTTTAAGAATAAAGACAAAAGACGTTTCCTGGGCCTTATACTTCGGTCACAATTCGCCAACCGATTAAAATCTGAGATAAAAACAGACCAAATACCGGTATGAAATGTATGAACCTGTCAACTAACACTTCATCATTTGATTTTCAGTTCTCCAATCTGCATTCATACATGTAGACTGAAATTTCAGATTTTCACTGAAAATGTTTCTTGATTCTTTCTTTAAACAAAGCCTGTCTTAAATTGCGATGAAAATGGAAGAATGAAATGTTTGAACTTGGCAACTAATTTCAATTCTCTAATTTGCATTCATAGAAATTGACTTATTATCCTTCTTTGGTCACAACTTGTATGGCAAGCCGTCAGTGCCAAAAGCCTATCGACTTGTCAATACCGGTCCAAACGGCTTCCAATATCATCGAGTTAGAAAGATGATATGGTCAGTTTTGGAAATGTACGGTCGAGTAACAAAAATTATATGGTCAGTTTTGGGAATATATGGTCGAGTTCTGGATAGCTGTGGTTGAGTTGCTTTAGAAAAGCTTCAGTTTTCGGTAGCGAGTTTTTATCTTCTCGCTAGCGAGTTTCATTTTCTCGCTAGCGAGTTTTCAATTAAATTTCAAATTTCACAGGAATTGTGTAAACACGGGTAAAATAGGTAAATTTTTATGCGTAAGATTTCATTTTGTGAAATTTGAAATTTATTTTCTCGGGCTCCCATAAGAAATTGTCTTTGGGGTTATTACAGATAACAAATTACATTCATAGCTCTCGAAAAATGTAAAAAAGAATGCGATGTGCTTTAAATTATTCTGGTACAAGATTTTTGTCCACTGAAAATTAAAATTACTCAATTTCCTAATGGATTCCGTCTTAAAAACTCGCTAGCGAGAAATTAAAAACTCGCTAGCGAGAAAGTGAAAACTCGCTAGCGAGAAATTAAAAACTCGCTAGCGAGAAACTAAAAACTCGCTAGCGAGAAATTGAAAACTCGCTAGCGAGAAATTTCACGGGCTCCCATAAGAAATTGTCTTTGGTGTTATTACAGATAACTAATTACGTCTATAGCTCTTAAAAAGTGTAAACTGAATGCGATAAACTTTAAATTATTCTGGTACAAGGTTTTTGTCCAGTGATTACTCAATTTCCTGATGGATTCCGTCTTAATTTCTCGCTAGCGAGTTTTCACTTTCTCGCTAGCGAGTTTTCAATTTCTCGCTAGAGAGTTTTCAATTCTCGCTAGCGAGTTTTTATTTTCTCGCTAGCGAGTTTGTTTTTGAGTGGGGGCGCAGAGAACAGTGGGATGTATTTGCTTTCCCAGAACTCCTTTCGCCCTCATTTTCGCGCCCAATACGTCGAAGGTTCGGGTTTGTCCGCTCACAGGGACGATTCTCATCAGGGAGGCTATAATACGGAAGATAATGAAAGATGAACCCCATTGCCTGATTTCATATCGTGAGGGACTGGGGCGAATCCGGACTTTTGCGGACAAGCAAAAACAAACATGGCGGCAAAGAAGGCCAGCTGGCACTGGAATTGCTGCTCTGTATTCTGTAAGAATTCGTGGAGGTCTGAAGGTGTTGAATATGACACTCTCACGGCGTTTGAAAAGGCACCGAAGAAAGCTCGAGATGCATATTTGGCTGTAATTGGAAGGTCAAATGTGAACTGGAAAAGACACGTTTTGTGCTCAGCTCACTGGAGTAAAGGAACACGTGAAGCAATGGATGATTTACCCGATGTGAAGTACACAACAAAGAACAAGAAAGAAATTGTGGACTCGGTACCTTCTGTAACGCCCAGCTGGCACTGGAATTGCACAGCAGCTCTTTGCACCAATTCTTGGCGCACTCCAGAGGTTCATTACTACAAATTGTGCGAGATTTCGAAAGATAGAGCACTGCGAAACGCCTATGACAAAATCCTGAAAAACAAGCATGTGAATTGGAAACGACATGTCATTTGTTCAGAACATTGGAGCTCGGGAAAGAGGAATTCCATACAGGACTTACCTGACAAATCTTCCTCCGAAAAGTATCTTCAAAACAAACCATCTTTCATAACGCCCAAAAGAAAACTCGAGTCAGCAAAACGTAGCCTCGAATTTGAAGGTGATTGTGGAGAACGCAAGAAACCGAGAAGGAAGATGAATAGGTCAGCAGGTAATGATACAACAGAAGAACTCATTGACGCGATTTCAGGTGAGAATTCAAAGTTAAGAGATCAACTTCTGGAAGTGCAGGAAAAGCTACAACAAAAGGAAAAAGAATTGTCTAAACTTGTCGAAGAAGTAACTACACTCAGAACCGAACGAGAAGAGTACAAAAGACAATTGGCCTTTTTTCAAAATGAATTTGAGAGAACAAGGTTTTCATATGACAATGTAAAGAAAAAGGGCAAAGTTTTTCTGGGCTTTCCTTACTAGAATTTGATTGCTTATATGAGTGCCTGGAACCATTTTTGCCTGTCATGGTTTACCCAGACTGTAAATCTAGTGAAACAAGCACTAAACAAAGGAAGATGGACAAAAGAACTGAATTGATGTGTTTCCTGACTGTTTCACGACATGCTCTACATCTTGGGGTCATGGGCTGGATGACCAATACAAGTATATCAACACAGTCATGGTTGTTTGTTGCCTGGTCAGTTTTTCTGGTGACTCTATTTGAGAGTATTGACCTTACTCCTCTGCCAGGGGAAATATTGGCCTTCCTGCCAAAGGACTTTTGGGAAGCTGGGTTTGGAAACACCTCTTGCCTGGGGGACTGCACAGAAACATGGATTGCCCCTTCAGAAAACTTTGATGTGACATTTAGTCAATACAAGAACCACACCACTGGTAAGACCTCTGTTTGGATAACCCCCTGTGGATCACTGATACGATGCAGTGATACATACCCAGGCACTATTACAGATGCTGATATTACAGAGCAATCTGGTGTTCTTGACAAGTTAGAGGAGGGCACCATTGTGCTAACTGATAAAGGATTTGGTATAACCGATTTGTGTCTTGCCAAAGGCCTTCATCACAACAGACCACCACTGAAATACAATGCTCAATATGATGAAACTGAGATCAGCAGAAATTTTGACATTGCTACACTCAGGATCTACAATGAAAACTATATTGGTAAAATTAGAGACTGGGCGATATTAAATGCATGCTGGCCCATAAGTAGAATTGATATTCTTGGCTATGTCCACAAAGTATTTGCACATGTTGTTAACATTCTCAAGAAACCAGTATGCCCAAAGGAAATTTAAGATTTCCCGGTCATTGTTTGGTGTAATGCACAACTTTCTTATCTGTAGACACAAATTACGTATTTATTAAACTTTATTCCTTTTCATGCCAACAAATTTAAAAGCTAATCACATGTAAAAGGTTATTATATCTTGAG
Organism: Siderastrea siderea; assembly: GCA_964030785.1. NCBI lineage: Eukaryota > Metazoa > Cnidaria > Anthozoa > Scleractinia > Rhizangiidae > Siderastrea > Siderastrea siderea. The sequence goes on along the minus strand of OZ034974.1, from coordinate 17,929,839 downwards.
AGAATATACTTCATGTTCTGAAGGTTATGTCTAATATTAACTTTTGAATCTGAGATTGAGAGAAAAATGATTAACTAACATGCATGTTCTTTGAAACAATTGCAAAGAATTCTTTGTGTAAACTCTCTAGACCACTTCAGGTTATGACTATGCTAAAGAAAGGGGGGGGAGGGGGGGTATTCCAGTAAATTTCATAGCCACTCCATTAAGTTTACACAAATACAACTATTTTGGTGCTCTTTGCCATATTGTTCACCCAAGACCTAAAATGACACAAATTCTCAAAGGTTGCCATGTGTCCTAAAACCTGCTCTCCTAATTTGCGTAGGTGGATGTTGTCATCGTGATGCCACTGATCAAAAGCTTTTTGCTCTAGGATATGATCAGTTATGTCCTTTGTGATGTTGAGTAAAAGATCATTTCTTATAATCAGGGCTCGAGACTAACTTTTCAGCTTAGTAGCCAAGTGGCTAGTGAGAGGTTTGATTTCACTAGCCAAAAATAAATTTTCACTAGCCAGACTTTTTTGCACAATCTCATACTGCGTTCAATAAATTATGTCTAATTTTTAGCCGAGTTAAGCAACTGTAAACATGCTTCCCTGTAATCTCAAGAGTGAAGAACTTGAATGTTGACTATCTGATTCTTTCCAACAGTTGAAGATCCTCACACAAATTCAAAGTACTATGTGCTTTCAAGGCAAATTCCCAGGTGCAATGTAGTTCACGCGTCTCATTTCGCCTCTCCCGTTTCGGTCAGATCATGACGAATAACTTGTCAAGTTAACCTTTTACGAGCATGTCATCGTACGGAGAAACGTTGCGAAGACAAGACTAACATTGTACAAACGTTGTAAGGTACGGAGAAACGTAAAAAAGACAAGACTGATACAGCACTCAACTCACGATGGAAAAACGTCAACAACAGAAGACTATTAAATTATAAGCGTATTTAGGTACAGACAAACAATGAACAGAAAAAACTAATAAGGTTCGAACTTACTAAGATACAAAGAAACGTTGAGAAGTCACATCAAACACGTTGGTTGCAAATGCACCACAGTAGGGAGAAACGCTGCCAACGTACCAAAATACAGAGACTAATAAATTAAAAATGTGCAACTGCTAACTTACGGAGAAACGTTATTAGACAATACTAATTCCGTAAGAACGTGTGTGACGTAGGAAGAACGCCGAACGGATAAACTGAACTATTACAGTGGGACAATAAGTTACGGAGAAACGCAAATGAGACAACTAAAATCGCACTTACGTACAGATAAACATTGAGGAGACAAGACTAATACCGTATGAACATACTAACGTACAGAGAAACGCTGAGCAGTGTCGACTTATCGTATGAATGTACCGACACACTGAAAACCTTAGGAAGAGCAGAACAATGCCGTGCGAACGTGTTAACGTACAAAGAAACGTTGAGAAGGCTAGACTAATAAATCGACGAACCTACTTACACTGTACGTATGGAGAAAAGTTGTGAAGACGTTACGTACGGAGAAACGCTGGGAAGAGAAACTACTGTGCGAAGGTAGCAATTAATGGAAAAAAGTCGATTACCCCTATTCAGGGGTAATCGTGCTTGTAATTTCAAATCTACTGTGCGAAGGTAGCAATTAATGGAAAAAAGTCGATAACAGAAGACTATAAAGCATTGTGTGAACTTACTAACGCGTAGACAAATATCATGTGAGCGCACTAATGGACCTTTCCAGGAAACGTGTGGTAAAACGTTCTGAAGACGGCTAATTTCGTTTGAACGTAGTTATGACGGAGAAAACGTTGCCATCCGAGACAAGAATTAGTAGGGAAAAACGTTGAGAGGACAAAACAAGTATCATACGAACATTATGATATCCTTCTACGGAATAAGTGTTGGTTTCTGCTCACTCAATTTGCTTTTGGGATCCGATCATCAGAAGCAATATTTAGTTTGGTTTCCATCCGGTGCTTCTGTCAGTGCTTTGAAATTTTCACTAGCCATTTTGGCTAGTGAAAGCGCAAAACGTACTAGCCAAAACGGAATTTCTACTAGTCTGTGACTAGTTGGCTACCGTTAGTCTCGAGCCCTGATAATGCAAAAGAAGTTGGAGATATTCTTCTCTGGGAGGTAGGACTGCAAAAATGTGATTTTTCCTCCACTGCAGATCATCTGAAAATTGGTTTGAATTAGATGAGCCCCACTCACTTTTTCTAGTGGTGCTTCAGAGTTCTCAGCCCTAGTTTTAACTTCTACAGAAAATGCCTCTCCAAGCCCATCAGGGCTTGCACCATAATTTGGATCTAACGGATGCTTGAAGAATCCACAGTTTGATACTGGGGCACCTGTTTGAAAGAAAAAGCATATAGTAAAGTTTATTGCCATGCTCACTTTTTCACTTTTTCATTTCCATGTTGAATGAAGTTGCGATGTTGCTAAGAATGGGGTGACAATTTGTGTTGCTTTAGTTCATAATTGTTTTTGGTTTGATTTTTTTTCTCTTCGAGTTTCCTTTTGTCTAGATGATGTCACTTTATGACAGTGGTTATGGAACAAAGAGAGATCAAAATCAAACCAAGACAAATGTATGCCACAACAAAAACATGCATGATTATTGAGAACTCAATGACAATAAGCCATGCCAATTAGCCATCCTTCATTCTTCTCTTTTGCAACTTCATGTATATGAGTATCAACATCAAAGAAGCAGATAGAAAGGTGTTTCACCAAAGGTCTCATACAAAAAGGTACACTGAACCACTCTTAATTTACACCACAGATTCCATTATTTACAACTTACCTGTCATTTTACTGAAATTTTCTAATGCTGCTGCTTCATAAACCTTGCCTCTGTGAAAGTTTCTAAACTTCTTTGGTGCAAATGTGCTCTCATCCAATTTGTTATGGACACAAAACCAAGATGTGTCAAACTCTTTCTGTCCATGAAATCCCAGTAAGGAGGGCAGCTTACTGGCAGTGATAACTCCCCTCCTGCAAGCAAACCACTCCTTGGTACCTTGAACCACATCAACATAATTACTTGCACAGATCTTCACCTGCTCACATTTTGGGAGCTTAATAGTTATGGTGTCTCCACTTGACTGAGAGATCAAGTTTAACAGTTCGTCAGTTTTTTCCTTACAAAACACTGTTTCATGACTTAATGAATCACCAGTTCTGGTGATTGACTCAGAAGAAATGCTTTCTTCCTTAGATGGAACCAGAACTGAATGCCAAACATCTTCACATTTTCCAGTAAATCGAGGGGACAGGATACTACTGTCAAACATTGGAGACTGCTTGGCATAATTATGGTCATGTTGTATGAGTCTACACTGGTGATGCTATGTTGTACTTGTTCAAAGTCTTGAAGAAGTGATTTGAAATATTTGCTTCTGTTTTCACCAGTCCATTTTCTACTTCTGTGCTCATTTTAGTAACATCTCTTGCAAACCAGTCACTTCTCTCAATGTTTGTGCCTTGATTAGTCGTTGCCTGCACTTTCTTTTTTAATTTCCTTGGTGCAACTGCCCTCCTGGCGGATCTCAAGTTCCTTAAGTATTTGAGACGGATATGAGATGCAGTCTTAATGGCACTTTCTGTGCCATTTTTCTGTCCTTTTCTAGGCTGATGCCAAGTTTGGAGTTTCTGTGTGCATGTCAAGGCTAGTATCAACTTGCCATACAAGGTAAAATGCTTCAACTGGAGCAGTACTAGAATACTGTGACAACAGAGGCCACATTTGCCTACTGCACACTCACAGTACGCCTTCTGTGGACAGTTTCCATTAAACTGTACTGTGACTGTGCGAGTTACTTCTGATGCAAAACTCTTTAAGACGTTTGCCTTTATAAAAATGTGCTCTCCTTCTTTCAAAACTTTAATAGACTTCATTCTTCGAGACTGAAACATTCGTAAGGCCTTTCTATACTGACCCTTTTTCCCTTGCCTCTTTGCAGATTGGTAGGTTTCAATAGTTTCCTGTGTAAGTCTTGGAAATAAGGAAGTATCAAATTTCCATCCTGCTGTTGGCGGTGGAATATTTTCTCGAGACAGTGCTGTCTTGAATTTGAACTCCTTACTAATCATTTTCACTCTGTCATCAAATAAGACCTCGTTCTGCAATCAAACAGTCAATCAATCATTCACTCGATCAAATGTATGAATGAATGTCCAAGCCGTGCGAACTGTGTTAAGATTACCTTCAAAGGCAGCAACCGTTCAATGAGTTCTCCCTTGGATCCAGATGTCTTAAGTTGAAGTTTGTCGCAACATTTAGACAAAGCTTCGCGATCTAAAGACTCTATTTTCCCTTTCTGAAGCTCATCCTTTATAAATTCAAAAGTATATTGATATTTCGACGATGCACCTTTGGGAACATCTTGCAAATTGTTTGTAATTGTTTGCAGCGGCATAGCGGACCCCTTGTTTGTTTTTGCTTGTCCGTGAAAGTCCGGATTCGCCCCAGTCCCTCACGATATGAAATCAGGCAATATTATTGTAAGACAGTTACTTGATAACATCGGAAGACTGGGCAGGGAACTACAGCGCGTAGAAAGCCAGCCAGACAGACCTCATGCACCCTCATGCACGGTGGGCGATCAAATGTTGACGGAGAAGTTGCCAGGATTTTCAGGCGAAGCTCAGTTCAGCCAGTTGCACAAGCTAGAGAGCAATCTTCTCAGGAAGGGCAAAGTAGTAGCACCAATTCTGCACAGGTCAGAGAGCAATCTTCTCAACAAGGGCAAAGAAGTAGCACGAATTCTGCGACGACTCCACGCTTTCGGTTGTCTTACAATTTTAACAACACAAGGGTTCGCAAGAAGGGCAAACCCAGCAGTAAGACACCGCATGGACCTTTTATTAAGGACGTTGTTTTGCTTGGCGGACCACAACACGAAAGTGTTCCCCGGCAGGGAGCCCGGGCATGGCTCATGCAAAACGGTCACGTTGTTTCAGGGGCCCAGTTTCTGAAGGAATGGGACGAAAGTACTTTACATGATTTCCTTAAGTCGTTATTTCCGACAAGGCTAGGCGATTTTGATGACATTGAAGTGCTGATGCCGGTGCATTCTCGATTGATGGCTCCTGTGCTAGCTCCTGGGCAGGTTTTGTCTGGATTTTTGCTACATAAGGTCTTCAAAGACAAGCCAGTGTACATTCGACCCATGAGAACCATTCTTGATATGGAGCCATCGTTCAAAAAAAGCCAAGCATGACAGCGAGGTAAGCTGAGGGTTAGTTTTCGGGGGGGGGGGGGGGGCAGTGTACTAGTGTTCAGTCAATTTGAAAGAAAACATTTTAAAGGAGTTTATTTACCGAGTGAAACTAAAACAAAAATCTCAAAAAAGAAAAAGAACAGAAAGCTGAATTATGTGTGGCAAAGCAAAAACTCACACTGGATGAAAAATATTAGTTTGAAACAAAGGACAAACTATATGCGCCATGAAATAAAGTTTTGGAGGAAAATTGTCTCTTAAGTCATGTGTCAAGTCCAGCGTGTGTGACTTGCAAATGATGGAATGTAGTGTTTACTTCTTGAGTGACATGCTTGTGTTGGCCTTGACGATCTAGAGTGCAAGGCAACACCTTGTTGGAGATTTATAGCTGCGTTACTTACAGGTGCGTGACAAAAAAGGAATTCATATCGTGACAGTGATTAACAGCCAATCAGAGCATTGTAACTAAGCTTGAGCGACAAGTTGATCCCGTGAAATAGTATATATAGCAAAAAGAATGATCTGTGATTTTAGAGTGAAATAGAGAACGTGTTCGGTGACGGTTGTAAACTTATTGTGAGCTTGGAGACGAATAAACCAATTGAGACGAGACTAGTGTTGGGTGGACTGGTGATTTCCAACACTAAGTGGCACCTCCCGACGGGACTATACGCGACGAGATGGCGCTGGCGACACTTCTTAAAGAAATAGAGACGAAACTTCAACTTTTACAATTCAAACAAGGCAAGGGGAAGGACATTGTTGAGAAAGGGAACACCACTACACTTGAGAGGCATGTGGACGCATTGGCGGCGTTGGCAAAAGAGGTGGACGAGTTGAAAGTCAAGATTGAAGGGAAGAAACTAGAAGAGGGTGATTCAATGGATGAGGTAGGTGGTTGGAGTAATACAATAGATGCGAAAATTGAGGGTGTAGACGATGAGATTGAACATCTACGGAAATGTCTGAGTGAAACGAGACAGCAATCACAATTAGCTAAAAAGGAGAAAGAAGATGAATTGCTAGCTAAAGAAAGGGAGAAGCAACTTCAATTTGAAAAAGAAAAACTAGACATGAAGCTTGACTATGAAAAGAAATCAGAAGAATTCAAAAAAGGGAATCAAGGGGAGTCGAGTGGTTCGCACGCAAAGCTGCCAAAGCTATCAATTACTAAGTATGATGGGACATATGAACAATGGCTGCCATTTTGGAATAAATTCTGCGCGGAAATCGATTCAACAAATTTAGCTCCAGTTACGAAATTCGCTTACTTAAAGGAACTTCTCCAGCCGCAAGTAAAAGCAGATATCGATGGGCTTCCGTTCAGCACCGAGGGTTACGAAAGGGCCAAAAACATCCTTAAGTCTGAGTATGGGAAAACATCGGAAATTGTAAATACCTACATTAACAACATCATGGGCCTACCAACTGTCAGGGGAGAAAATCCAAGGGAGGTAGAAGAGTTTTACAAGCGCCTTTTGTATAACGTGCAAAGTTTAGAGACGCTTGGCAGATTGCGTGATGTCGCAGGAAATGTTCGAGCTGTGCTAGACAAACTAAAAGGGATTAAGTCGGACTTAGTGCGGGGCCATGAACGGTGGCAGGAGTGGAATTTTAGTCAGTTACTTCAAGCGATTAAGCGTTGGAAGGACATCAACCCAGTAACTGAAGTGAGCGAAAGCGAGATCCAACCAAGAGAGCCAACCTACATCCCAAAAAGAAAGAATGACAAGAATGACGGTTTTTCGCGCCGGAGATCCTATCAGACCCGACAGGATGTTGGAAGACAGACGCATGGGTGTGTCTATTGTGATAAGACCGGTCATTTTTCAGCAAATTGCCCCAAAGTTATCGCAGTTGGAGACCGCAAAAGAATCCTCAGCCAAAAGCAATTATGTTTTAATTGCACCGGTGACAGACACAGAGCTGAAAGCTGTACAAGCCGCGGATGTCACAACTGTCAACGCAAGCATCACACATCGATTTGTGACCAAACAAACAACGCGAATGTCGGAAGATTTTTGACAGCACAAGACAAGGGAACATGCAAGGTCATTTACCCTGTGGTTGTGGTCGAGGTTAATGGAATCAAGTGCCGTGCACTCCTTGACACTGGAGCAGGCAGTTCGTATGCGTCCTCTGCCATTTTGGACCATCTCCGGATCAGACCACTTCGTGAAGAGTTCAAACGCATAGAAATGATGCTGGGATCAGTCAACAAGGCCATCGGGGTTTACGGAGTGACAATTGACAGCCTCGACGGAAATTTCCGGTTGGAAACTGAAGTCACGAAAGTGGATCGTGGGTCTTTGCTAACACTTGAAAACCCAAAATACGCTGAAGTTATCCAAAGGTACCCCCACCTTACAGGCATACAGATGACAGATCGAGATGACAAACCCGAACTTCCAATTCACATTATACTGGGCGTGAGTGACTACGCAAAGATAAGAACAGAGGCCAGACCAAAGATAGGAAGTCCTGGTGAGCCTGTGGCGGAGTTAACGAAATTTGGATGGACAATTATGTCGCCTGGGAAAGAAGTGGACATCTCTAGTATGCTTCTAACTCAAACAGCAGCAGCAGACTACGAACAGCTTTGCAAACTAGACGTGCTCGGAATACAAGACACAGCAATCGGTGACCAAACAGACGTGTATGAAGAGTTCAAGGAGCAGTTAACTCGAAGCGCGGAGGGCTGGTACGAGACAAGTCTCCCCTGGAAAGGAAACCACCCTACCCTACCCAACAACAAGGCGGGAAGCTTGAAACGACTGGAAAATACCGTTCGGAAACTAGAGAAGCAGGGTCTTTTAGAACAGTATGATGCTATCATTAAAGAGCAACTTGCTGAGGGAATCGTAGAGCCAGCCGAAGAGCAAGCGGTGGGACGAGAGTTTTATATACCACACAAACCCGTGATGAGAGAAAGCGCTGAAAGTACGAAGCTTCGTATTGTCTATGATGCTTCAGCTCGGGCGTTTGACAAGGCACCCTCACTCAATGATTGCCTGCACACAGGTCCACCCCTTCAAAATCAACTGTGGTCAGTGATGGTGCGAGCAAGATTTCACCCAGTCCTTACAACAGGCGACATGAGGCAAGCCTTCTTGCAAGTCAGGATCCACACGCAGGACCGTGATGCCATGCGATTCCACTGGATTGCTGACCTTGAAACGAGACGGGTGGAAACTTTGCGATTTACGAGAGCTCTGTTCGGACTTTCGTCATCGCCTTTCCTGCTAGGGGGAGTAATTAAGCAACACTTAGAGAACTGTCGTAAAGCCTACCCAGAGATTGTGAACGAGATTGAGAGGAGTTTGTACGTTGACGATTTGATCAACGGTGGTCCTACTGTAGAGGCAGCTAAACAAGTCAAGGAGACCTCAACCGAAGTATTTTCACAAGGTGGATTCACACTTCACAAATGGCACTCGAACGCCGCGGAGCTAGACGCCGTGAGTACAAATCAGATCAGTGAGACGCAAGAGACCTATGCAAAACAGCAATTAGGCGTTCCCCAGCGGGGGAAGGGAGCGCTCCTCGGAGTTCCATGGGACAAAGAAAAGGACACTATCGAAGTCAAATTCCCTCCTGAACGTGTCCATCCTACCAAGAGAAACTTATTGACGAAGTTGGCTAAAGTTTACGACCCCCTCGGGTTGGCCTCGCCCACAACACTGAGTGGGAAACTACTTTACCGCAAGGCCTGCGAACTGAAGATAGCATGGGACGCAGAACTACCAGAGGAACTAGCCAAGCAGTTGTCACGGTGGGAAGAAGGTTTACCTCCAAGCATAACCGTGCCCAGGCCTCTCACGGCGCAAAGAGAGAAAATAACCAACATTGACCTGCACTGTTTTGGTGACGCAAGTGGTAGAGGAGTTTCAGCAGCCTTGTACGCTGTACTCACACAACCATCTGGGGTTAACGTGGGGCTTGTAACTGCAAAAGCAAGATTGGCAAAGCAAGGCCTGAGCATCCCCCGACTGGAGCTGGTTTCTGGTCATATGGCGATTAATCTGATGACCAACACAAGAGATGCGCTAGAGGGTTTTCCTGTTGGTGAAATGTACTGTTGGCTTGACAGTACTGTGGCTTTACACTGGATACGAGGAGCTGGGGACTACAAACAGTTCGTCAGCAACCGGGTTAGCAAGATCCAACAACATTCAGACGTAAAATGGCGTCACGTGACGAGTCAAGAGAACCCTGCAGATCTGGGAAGTCGTGGTGGAAGTGTGGAAGGAGAGGAGCTATGGTGGAGAGGACCCAAATGGTTAGCAGAGAAAGAAAGCTGGCCGTACGACATTGTGACGGATAGCACTCCTGAAAGCCAAGCAGAGGCAAAAGTGACCCGAGAAGTATTTGCCGGAGCCCGAGAAGTGACAGACGAGTATGACGTGCTGCTAGAGAAGTTTGCTTTGTGGAAAGTACTGAGAGTTTGTGCCTGGATTACGCGTTTTGTGAACAACACCCGTAAACAAAAGGAGCAAAGAACAAATGGACCCCTCACGACTGACGAGATAGAGAGACAAACACTTTTCTGGGTGGCACGTGCTCAAAACAACGCGAAGGGAAGCGAGAAATTTGAAGAAGATAAACTGCAGCTGAACCTACAAGAGAGACAAGACGGGCTACTGGAGTGTCGCGGAAGAATCCAGGGAGATTATCCCATTTATCTCCCGGACAGTCACCCCTTCACGGAGAAGCTAACAATGGTTTCTCATCAGGCCACACTCCATGGGGGAGTTGGACTCACACTAACAAAAGTGCGTGAACGGTACTGGGTACCGAGACTTAGACGACTGGCAAAGAAAGTGATAAAGAAATGCTATGGATGCAAAAGATTCCAGGCAGTTGCACTGAAAAACCCACCACCTGGGAATTTACCGAGAGATCGAACTGAAGGAAGAACTGCATTTCAAGTAATCGGTGTCGACTTCGCCGGACCACTGAAGTACCGAAAGGGAAAGAAGAACGAAGGCAAGGCGTACATTGTACTCTACGCTTGTAGCCTAACACGCGGAATCTATTTAGAGTTGCTGCCAAACATGGAGACGACAGAATTCATAACCAGTTTGAAACGGTTCATCGCACACCGGGGACGACCAGAAAAGATTTACTCCGACAATGGAAAAACGTTTGTCGGCGCCGCAAACCTTCTCAAGACCATTATGAGTGACGAGGGAGTTCACGACTTCCTGGCGAAGCACAGAATTATGTGGCAATTCAACCTAAGCAGAGCTCCCTGGTGGGGAGGACAGTTCGAACGCCTTATCGGACTGGTCAAACGAGCGCTGTACAAGTCCATCGGTGGTGGTTTCCTGACCTGGGCAGAGCTGCAGGACGTTTTATTAGACGTCGAAGTCGCACTTAACAACCGGCCCCTCAGCTACGTGGAAGATGATCCACAACTGCCGGTCCTCACTCCTAACTCGTTGCTGTTTGGACAACCAAACCTACTACCGGAGTTGGAGCACCATCATCTAGAGACCCCAGACCTCAGGAAGCGCGCGAAGTACCTCAAGCGGTGTAAAGACACGATGTGGCGACGGTGGACAGATGACTATTTACGGGGATTACGCGAGCAGCATCGCCTTAAACATTCGGGAAGCCAAAGTGACATAGCGGTGGGTGACGTGATGTTGGTAAAAGACGACGAAAGAAACCGCGGAAAATGGAAGATGGGGATCGTTGACGAGCTCATCACTGGACGAGATGGTATAGTGAGAGCTGCTAGGATGAAAACCGGAACTGGGTCGTACCTTGAGCGAGCGCTACAACAGCTCTACCCCCTTGAGTTGTCGTGTGATCGTGAACCTCGGAGAGCGCAGAACGTACTAAGCGTCAACGCTGTGGAGTTCGCCCCAAGAAGAGAAACGAGGCAGGCAGCACGGGATGCCCGAGGACGCATTGCTACTATAGCAAGTGACGAGAATAATTAAGAAACTGTGAACAATTACGTAACATTCGCTTTATTTCAATTATGGACTATATAATCATCGTTTCGTTTTCGAATTAGTGTAGTTTAACAAGGTTTAATTTTCAATAGACATTTGCTCTTTTCGAGACAAATGGGGGGAGGGTGTTGGAGATTTATAGCTGCGTTACTTACAGGTGCGTGACAAAAAAGGAATTCATATCGTGACAGTGATTAACAGCCAATCAGAGCATTGTAACTAAGCTTGAGCGACAAGTTGATCCCGTGAAATAGTATATATAGCAAAAAGAATGATCTGTGATTTTAGAGTGAAATAGAGAACGTGTTCGGTGACGGTTGTAAACTTATTGTGAGCTTGGAGACGAATAAACCAATTGAGACGAGACTAGTGTTGGGTGGACTGGTGATTTCCAACAACCTGACTACTTGGGAGATTGGATAGTTGAATGATAATTTACAACCACAAGCAATTATATGTTTTGATACAATCACCAGTTGTATAGTGTATTGTATCGGGACTTACATGCAATCCTTTTTTCATTTTTATAACTTATGTGCAGATAATATTTTCATATATCGACATATACTATTTACACATTAGAGTTCTTCTGCCGAGGGCACTATCGTGTGATAGGTTTCCCGAGGAAATTTGATGTTCACAGCAAATGTTATATTATATGAAGTTTGAACATCAAATTTCCGAGGGAACCTATCACACATTGGGCCCAAGACAGCAGAACTCTATTGTTTTTATTGTACAACGCTAAACTTTGAGCAGAAATTGCCACACAAAGGCACTATTCACTGATAGGCGCCCGCTGAGAGGAGGGACACTATCACGTCACGTGATCGATTTCGACCAATGGAAGCACGCCAAAATTCAGACCCTGGGAACGAGGTTGGCCAAAATTTAGTGTTGTGCTATAAATGATAGTAGCATAAAATTAAATTTTGCCATGGCAGAAATGCAAAATAAAGTAAAGTTGAAATGTGTATTATAATATAAATTATATGTTGTACCCTCAGCATCGTGACTTGTCGATTATTTCTTGTCCCAAGTCAGTTGAAGAGAAGGCAAATTTTATGCTAATGGCATCACAGCATTGCAAATTCCCTATGGTAGTACAGTAAGCACTCTGTCCAAGCCCCTAATGATTAATGTTAGTTTTAGAGAGTTGTAATCCACAAGGTACATACCGTCCTAAAAAAAATCAATGTGTGTATACAAGGAACAAAAAATAATTTGATTTGTTTTCATTTCAGGAAGATGATGAGGAAGTAATGAAGCCAATTTGGGACTTAACAAAGACAAGTAGTTCTGAAGGTATTTTTCCTGACATCAAAATTAATTGATTCTGGTCATTATAAGATCTTTCTAAACTCAAAATTATTTCAAAACTGTAACTAGCTGAAACTGTAAGTACCATCCTGAGGTTTCGCCAAGCTGGACTGACACCCTCATGTTCAGAAAATGTTTTTTCCCTACTTAGTGAGTCAAATTTCAACTTTGTAAAACAACTCTGGAAAGGCCTGATTACATGGTGAATTTCAGCCCAGTTAAGGTAGGGAGGGGGAGGTTTGAGATTTCTTGCCCTGTGGTTTGTGACATTATCTTCTGCTGTCTGTATTTTGATAGACAGTGCAATACAGCTTTTCTGTAAATATGACAATTAAGGTTCCCTCCTGATATTTTGTTGCTCAATTGACAGAGGTTTCACCACCAGCAGTGGAAGTTGCAGAAGGTGAACAGGTAGCGACAGAACCAGATATAAGTGCTAGTCAGACCGGGGACCCAACCTTAAATGATAATTCCCTGGAGTCAGATTTATCACCAACAGCAGTATTAGTCCCAGAAGAAGAACAGAGAACAACAGAATCAGATCCAAGTGCAGCTCAGACACCATCCCCAAGCGATTATACTTCCCTGGAGTCAGTGTTGTATAAAGCCGTTAATTCCTGTATTGATTACTGCTTGGAGAGAAGGATTGGAGATCCTGTGGAGATTTTAGGATGTGCTCAGCGTTTCCTACTCATTGGTCGCCCTTTGGATGTCACAGACCCCTCTCAAGCATTGGAAGGGGAAACTAATTTCATCCTTGGTAACAGGCAGGATGTCTTTCAAAGTGCAAAGGAGGAATTTGAGGTTGTGAAAAATCCTAGACTTACTTTAGAGGTATGTTTTTACGGGGAAGGTGCTGTTGATGCTGGTGGGCCAAGAAGAGAGTTCTTCAGATTGTGTCTTCAACAGATAAAGAATGACTACTTTGATAATGGTTTAAAGGAACACCTGTCTGGTGATTATTACTTTGCTGGCATTGTGATGGCACTCAGTGTTCTTCAGAATGGAAATATTCCTAGGTTTTTGTCTGAAGACCATCTTCAGGAACTTTTTGGATCTGGAGAACCCTCTGAGTGTATTGTAAAGCTTCGAAATGGATTTCAGAAAGTGGGGATTTACCAGATTGGAAATGCACTGCCAACTGTTTTACATCTTTTTCGCCCATCTTCAGCTTCAATGCTGTCAAGGCGTAAACTATTATCATTACTTACACCCCAATTCTCAGAGGCAGGGTCTAATGCCTGTACAGATGAGAACTCAACATACCAGGCTTTCTTAAGGTATTGCCAGCAAGCAGGAAGTGGGCACAGAGAATCTGTTACTCTGAATCACATTCTCCAGTTTATCACTGGAACAGATGAGGAGCCATCTCTGGGTTTCAACATCTTACCTTCTATTGAGTTTACTGCAGCTAAAGACAGCCTTGTTTGGTCCTTTCTTCCATCTGCCAACACTTGCTCCAATACACTGCATTTGCCAAGATGTGTTTGTGGCAAAACCTCTCTGCCAGATGATAAAGAGCTCTTCAAAATTTATGACTGTGCATTTTCCAGTGCTTTTTTTGGAAAGCGATGATTAAACAAACTTGTGCAAAACGTCAAATAGGACATTACTTTTGAGTTCTTGTGGTATAAAGTTTCATTTCAATAGCAAAGTACATATATGTTACAATAGAGAACAGTGCTGGTTTTTTTTTTATACTAGGTCATATATCATTTGAAGAGGAAATGGAGAAATTCCCTGTTTTCTCCATATTATAATCAGATGAATAGTTGGCAAGTGTTAAAAAGTGTTATGCATTCCCTTAGATAATGTTGGTGTACATTGTTCTGGAGCAGGCCCTGTGGCTGTAACACTTTTCTTCGACTGTAACTGGTAATTTAATCAGTGCAGTGCATTCAGCTAGTGGCCACTCTTCTATCCAACCAACCCTGGTTTTATGAAAAAAAACCACTTTTTCTAGCCATGGCAGCCCTGACATGTAATGAGGTTATTTTAGTTTGCCATTGAACAGTTCAGTTGCATGTGGCATGTTACTAAGTTCGTATTGGAATAAAAGGTACCTATCATAAAACCAAGCAAGTCTTGGAAAGTTACAAGTTATCTCATAACCAGATTGTCTTACTCTTTAGGACAACACCTTTCAAAATCCGTTTTTGTCACTGATCACTTATCCGATTAGACAAGTAGCTTCATTCCAATCCTTCACCCCCTTTTTTGCTGACAATCACGGGGCCCAGAAACATCTTTGTGACATTATTGACATGTAATATGAAACTTGACAGTACCCATATTCAGTATGTTATTCCAGTTTTCAATTATGTCTCTAGCAAAGGATGAGAAGGTCTGGATATGACATTAATTCAGAACGTTTATGTTAATTCTAAAGAGGCATGTTCATGCCTGGGAGGCAAAACTGTCATCAGTGACCTGGGCTTTTGCTGCTGAAAATGTGGTCTTTTGCAGCATAAAGGGAACTTTCTACTTAAACAATTGTAAGGTGTTTAGGTTGACATACAACTGAAAGGCATAGCCACTCATATCACATTTCAAAAAAAGTCATTTATGGCATTTTGTCCCAGTGCTTTAATTATTGATTAGTAATAATTACTGGGAAGTGAGTTGGGATGTTTTCAATTGCAGCAGTCTAATATGTTAATGTTCTTGTTAAAAAAAAGGGCCGGATGAGATACAAAAGTTTAAAACTTTATTCCAAGACGTGTTTCTCAGACACAATTTGAACCTTGTAGAAGTAGTCTTTATTAAGGTGAAAGATACTTCCATGTAATATATATATTGACAAGGCCAATAACAAGAGACCATGAAACTGGTTTCATAAGACAAATGTCATCTTCTGTGGTTCTTGTAAGGTGGAGAACACTAATAATTTACTCTGAGCTTTAACATGGATGTTACTCTGTACTGTTTTCCAAAGTATCCTTGTGTTTAGAAAGTGGATGTAACATCTCTCCACCCTGTCATTTAAAAAAAAATTCAATGCCTTCGATATAACATTGTCTTTTGGAGGTACTTTCTTGATGTGAACTACTACTCTTGGATAAAGATTTAAAACCATTTCTGTCATTCTGTGTTTAATGAAATTATTACAGTCAAACCTCTCCAGATACCTTTGCATTACAGACAGTTCACTCGGTTCTAGAGAGGCAATAATCATACATGCTCTACCCCTCAATAAGTCTGTTCCTTATATTTTCTTGTAACCTCTACTTATACAAGTGGTATTGGAATCAAAGAAATGCTCCATTTTATCTGTGAAATTGTTTTTAAATTGAGGCAAGGATACCAGGCTAACTGGTATTAACTCAACTCTCTGAGTTGGGTGATTTACAACAAAGTCTTGGACACCCCATCATGTTAATGCCAATTGTTTCAGTGAAAAAAGGCTTGGTTACTGAAATTGGGCCCAACAAAGCCTTTCAGTATCAAGGAGATCAGTGCACCGAGGCAGTGAGTAGTTTTCCCCGCGTGTACAACAAATCGATGGCAGATTTTATAACTGCGAATCAGGAGCCCATCATCATGTAGCCTGCGTGCAGTATTGAGACGTCTGCACGCAGGCTAATCATCACACGCTCCTGTTGCGATTTGAAGAAGCTCGAACCACCTTACTTCAGCTGTGAAATCCAACGCGCTTGTTGTTTCCAAGCTTTGTTGTGTCCCGGCAAACCTTGCCCCATGTTGTCTCTATCCAGCCAGGTGTAAAAATGGGTACCGGTGTCAGACTGCTGGGTTTAACCCTGCGATGAACTGAATCCCATCCAGGAGGGAGTAGGAATACTCTCAATTGCTTCATGTTACAAAACCAGGATAAGCTCCGGGCGTGTTGTCCTCTTAGTGCTCGTGTGCATCTAATACCGTTGTTGTTGTTGTTGTTGTTTTACCTAGTCAAAAAAAAAAAACGTGCCTGTAACGGGGTGTCTGAAGTAAAGAGTGGTGATGAGTGCAAATTCATTTTCAAAAACAGCCAAGCTTATTTTAAATTTTGGAAGTTATAAACTGTGCCATTTTAAAGTACGGAAATTTTCCCTGACATAAAAGATCAAGCCAATATGTCCAGCCGCGAATAAAAATAAAATACAAATTTAAAAAGAGTGTCAAAACAATCAGTGCTGACGTATATTTAAATGACTTCTGTGAACTAGGAAAGGGCAAAAAAATGCTACAAATTGTTCCTGTTTGTACGTTGCTTTATCTAGTCCATTGCTGATCCTGATCTAGACGAAGATCCAGATATAAGTCGCTCCTGTTTGAACGGGCAATCCCAAGAAATACAACGTTGCCTCTCATGAAGCTGGCGTATTTAGAACGAAAGATGAGAGGCCGCGATCGGCGTAGCGGAAAATATAACGAAAGTCAGCACGACCACATAACAGATGACGATGTCAGAAATGTCTGAGAAGTAAAGAAGAAAGTGATCTATGGTGCTTTGATATGAAGTTCGCGCGTGTATGAGCGCGCAAGAAGGAAAGGGGTATTGCTAAAACTCGACCCAGTCTTTCGCTCGAATTTCTACTCTACCGAAAGGCTTTTGGTGCTTTTCAAAAACAAACAAACAAACAAACAAACAAAAACGACTAGAAAATGGCTAAATAGCGGTTCATGAGATTTCACGACTAAAACTGGCTATATTGGCGCTAGGCTTGGATAAATTCTGCCTTCAGAATTTCGAGCATAATAAGTGATTTTTGACGCGAGCACTCTGCCGGCATATTAAATAAGGCATTTTCGAGCAGAATTTGAGCAGAATAAGGGGAAATCAGCGGCACTAATGATATGCATAACAGATGTAAGAAAAAATTAAAACCAAATAAAAAACAAATGGAAAATACCTTGTAATTAATTTGATTTTTAGCTAAAACGCACTCACATGATTCACTGTTTCGTCTAATATTAGTGATATAAAGTAAGATTAATTACAATTTTGCTACGCATAATGAATATATACCTGCCAAGTGTCACGCCTAAGGCGTGATTGTCACGCCTGCGGATCGAAAACTGCGATCTCACGCCTACTCACGCCTGCGTTCCCATTTCTCACGCCTGGTGGAAAAGTGTGAGCCATTACAGCCTTAACCGACTCATTTTGAAAAAAATTTTTAAGTATTTAAATAAACTCGAACCAATGCGAGAAAATAATGATCGTACTTTCGCAAAATGTCGGATTTTAGTAAGGAAAGTCACTGGAGACATGGTCATATTGCCGGAGACCAGGGTCTGGAAGGGTATTCTCGGGATCCGGGATTTGACCAAAATACGGTGCGGGATTCGGGAAAACGAAAAATATGTTGACGGGATTCGGGATTTGACTGCTACCAGGGAAGCGGGATTCACCAAAATTTGGGTACGGGATGCGGGATTTTGTTGCCTGTCTGTCGGGAATTCGGTAAATCGTCACGACCCAAAAAACCGTTATAGCGGCAAAAGCGAATCAACCAGGCGAGCGCAAAATATCAATCGAAAGGGCCAATCTACAGCTTAAATTTATTAGCTTTTGCAGAAATTAGTCTTTTTTATGTATTTTTGGGAAAGAAGAAACGAAATTCGGGATAGCGATGAAAAAAGTGCGGGATGCGGGATTCACGTGAAAAAGGAGCGGGAATGCGGGATCAGGACCCTCCCTTCCAGACCCTGGGAGACGAGCTCCGTATAACCCCGGGGGGGTACTCCACCCATATTTGGGTAGAGGTGAGCCGCTGAGGGTTTGAAACCCTGACCCTGTTTAGGACAAAAAAAATCCTACAATACATACCCTGTTTAGGACAACAAGCTATATTACGAACCAATTTAATGATCAGCTCCCAGTTGGCTTGTTAGCTCAATTGGTTAGAGCGCTGCACCGGTATCGCAGAGGTCAGGGTTCGAGTCCCGGCAAGCCTGATTTTTTCAGGCTTTCTTTTAGCAACTGTTTAAGTTGCGTTAATAACTGCGAGGATCTACTTTACATTTATTTCTCCATTCCGCAGTTCAAATATATGAGTTTCATATATTCACAATTTCATCTTCATCTTTCCCGGGTATATTACGAACCAATTTAATGACCAGCTCCCAGTTGGCTTGTTAGCTCAATTGGTTAGAGCGCTGCACCGGTATCGCAGAGGTCAGGGTTCGAGTCCCGGCAAGCCTGATTTTTTCAGGCTTTCTTTTAGCAACTGTTTAAGTTGCGTTAATAACTGCGAGGATCTACTTTACATTTATTTCTCCATTCCGCAGTTCAAATATATGAGTTTCATATATTCACAATTTCAAGCTCAATTTTATTACCCTGTTTAGGACAACAAGCTCAATTTTATTACCCTGTTTAGGACAACAAGCTCATTTTATTACCCTGTTTAGGACATGCAATACCCTGTTTATAATTAGAACAGACTCGCGCGAAATTATATACCCTGTTTAGGACAGACTCGCACGAAATCACATACCCTGTTTAGGACAGAGAGGCCCAAAACCATACCCTGTCCAGCGGCACATCCCCGTATAGGCCATACAAGGGAGTACCCCCCCCCCCCCGGGCGTATAACCTTAAATGATCATAAATGACCATAAATGACCTTAAATGACCATAAATCGGAAAGTCTTCGGAACGTCTTCGGAAATCGTCGGACATCTTCGGAAACCGTCGGACATCTTCGGATATTATCGGTCCCGTACGAAAAACCTTGACACTCTCAGGATAAAAATGTCACGCCTATGAAACACAAAAAGTTGGCAGGTATATGAATATCTAATTAGTATTCGGGGGTCGGGCCCGGCTCCCTTCCATATTCGTGAAAATACATAATGCCCGAAGAGCCGAGACTTTTTCAGGTACCGAGCAGAATTTAAACAGGATAAGGGTGTCTGAGCAGAATTTCGAGCAGAGGTTCGAGCAGAGGTTTCTTGGTCGCCGGAACATACTGAACATAATGTTCCGGCGACCAAGAAACCTCTGCTTGCACTGCCGGCAGGCAGAATAAGCCATTTTACGAGCAGAATTTATCCAATTGGATAAATTCTGCTCGTAAAATGGCTTATTCTAATATAATTGGCGCCCACCTAACGAAGGCTATGATGGTATGATGTAAGTGCCAAGTTTAGCAACGAGAAGCGAGGCATCTTTTCCATGGAAATGAACCAATCAGGACTCACCATAAAGCCGACAACAAATAGCACCAAAAAACCCTAACAACAATTGTTATTGAAATGAGGTCGGTGTAAACGGTCGCCAAGCGTTCTCTTGAGAAATATTTGAGCTTTAAAACAGCTTCGTCTGGTAACCGCAGGAAAGAAAACACATAAAATATTGAAGATTCTTGAGGAGTCGATGTCCGAAAGCTTTTGGAGCTTTTATCAACTGCAGGGATTCGATAGGAACTTCTGGACGCCATATTGGATCTCTTGAGATCTGCGCTTTCAGTTTCGTCCTGGATTATATAGCTGTTGGATTCTTTGACAGTTGGTTGTGCCTGTGAAATTGAAACACAACAGCTTTCAAATTTAATAAGGACGTTGAAACCAATCAGTTCTAAAAGCAGTTTCTAAGCAGTTAAAACGCATTTATTCCCGACGATTCATCATTGAGAGCAAAGCTCAGTCTCTCGCATCTCGTTACTACCCTTCAAGATGATATTTTGACAGCTGCCTTTTCTTCATGAGGTTAAATTCACTATCTTGCCAAAAGTTGGTTCATCAAGTAATAATGGTGTCGTGGAGGAGTGGAAAAGCAATTTCAACGGAGAGAAGTTACAAATAGCTTTCTGTCGGGTTGTACTAGTGTGTTCGATTCATACGCAAATACGAGAAGCGGTAAGGAGCTGTGTGTGTGTACCAGCGCTCACCGTACCAGCACGTAAGATTGTCAGGTGCTCGACTTTGTAACAGTTACTGGGAACTCAAAGACAGGATGTACTCGACACTACTGCATTGCCCTCGATGGTCTACACTGTATTTTTCATTCGTGGTGTTCGCATCGGAACTGATTGGTGTTTTGGCACAAAACTCCACCACACCTCCTAGCTTACTTTCAAAACTACAATGCCCTTCTGGTTTTCACTGCTTTAACAATTCAGTTGAAACAGTGATCATAGAATGGGGACATAATGGACATGTATGTGGTGGGCAGACTGCACAGGAGTGCTATGGTGAGACTGACCCCTTGGGTTTTGTAAGAGGTCCCAGACAGAACCCTCAAACAGTTATTGAGGGTGATAAAGTAATATTCAAACCCATCTCAATAACTTTTAAAGTGCGGAATGTTTCAAAAAATGCTTACGATTCATGCAATCAGAGTGGTCAGCTGGTTCATGATGAGACTTCTGTTGCATTTGAAGTACCTCCCAAGTATTTGAACCCACCAGGCATCAAATATTTTATATCACATGACCTCTTACTCAGTTGCCTTTTCGGTATAAAACTTGAACTGTATGTACGGAGCCGTCAGCAGCCAAACTGTATAAACCCAGCTACACCTCATCTGGGCGTTTGTAGTGGAGCAGGACTTTGTGCCAGTGAAGAAAATACATTTTTTACACGGAATTATTCATGCTTATGTCGTGACTCGTATAGAGGCAAGTACTGTGAAGAACTTGACAGCTGTGATTCAAGTCGAAATCCCTGTAAGAATGGTGCAACATGTATAGACATTATAGATGGGGTTGCTGATAGTTTTAACTGTTCTTGCCCACCTGGATATGATGGAATCTACTGTAAACGCAATATTGACGAATGTGCATCCAGTCCATGCCAGAATGGTGGATTTTGTGTAGATTACATCAATCAATACTCATGTTTGTGTGAACCAGATACTGAAGGATCTAACTGTGAAACTGTTATTGTGAACCTTTGTACTCGTAATCCATGTGCAAATGGAGGAACATGTGAAAGGTCAGGAGAAAAAAGGAGAAACTATACCTGCAAATGCCCCCCTAGTTTTACAGGACGAAACTGCACTGATAATGTTACTTCATCATCAGTTCAGTTTTCCTCAACACAACCGTTTCAAACTAGTATGCTGCTTTCAACTGTAGTGGTGAGAAACTCCAGCTCTGCTATACAGAGATTTTCTTCCTCATCAGGTTTGATAACAAGAGGATTGACAACTTCCCCCATATCCCAAGTGAGAACCAGTGTATCACAGCTAGAGTCATCCCCAGCCACCTCACAAAGATCATCTTCACAATCAAGGCAGCAGTCATTTTCATCTTCTGTAACAACGCGCCTTCCTTCAGCTTCAACATCAACAGCAGCAGAACTGTCCTCTTCATCAACAACAACCCACAAAACACTTGATTCTTCAGTGCAAATAATTTCCTCATCGACTGCAGCATCTTCTGTGCTTACTCTAAGCAGCATATCTTTGCATGCTTCTTCTACATCATCCATAATTCAAAGAAGTCCAACTTTGGTTCCAGGGACAACTACATCCAGGGAAAGATTCTCATCATTGTCAAGCTTCACTACCCCAAGCGCCAGCTCATCATCATCGTTCTCTTCATCGTTATTCCTTCGATCATCTCCAGTCATGTCATCAACCATCAAGCCGACATCAAGCATATCCTCAGGGTTACCTTTGTCCTCTTCATTTGTAATTTCACTTAAGGAGTCAACTGAATCACCTTCACAAGCATCCACCAGTACATTGCCCTCTGTTACAACTGAATCTACTTCATCCCCAAGAACAACAACTGTTTCATCATTGTCTACTGTGTTTTACAGATCAACCATCACACTATTTCCATCAAGAAGTACAGTTCTTGTAACATCTTCTGTGGTACCCACAGTGCCACCCTCTCCGACTAACCCATCCATAAGAAATCAGACTTGCATCCACAATCCTTGTAAGAATGGTACATGCTTTAATGAATCATATTTGGGATATGAATTCCGATGTGAATGTCCTTACCCTACTGTTGGACCTCTGTGTACCAGTACAAAAGGTAAGTAGTACACACGGTATGTTTGAAATATTAGCCTCTTATCAAAGTGGGGTGTTAGGATTTTCTGTTTACATGTTATGATGAGTAGTATTGTATAGTTGAATTTACAGTGTCTGGTAGACTCATTTCTAGCATTGTGTGCTATATCCATAGGGGTCCTTTGGAAAAGGGAGGCCAAACATTGTAACTTTGGCCATCTCCTCTGAGTTGTAAAATAATTCTTAGCCAGCTACCACAACTGGGTTTTTTAAAGCCCATATTTTTTTTCTTGCCCATATTTTTTCTTTGTTTTTTTCTTTTTCTCCCAGACTTCCTTTTTTCACCTGGCCAAACAACTATCACCCAAAACTTCTGCTTTACGTCATGTGGGCTGGTGTCAAGTATCACAAATATTTTCTTTTTACCCTGGGGGATCATGAGAAATTTTCACTGTGACCATCAAAGACATAATCCTATATGCTATGAATTTATTACAAGTAAAATAAAAAAAAAACCATGTGACGTTTCCATTGACACCTTTGACCTGCAGTGTTCTAATCTTTGCAATGCTGTCTTTCAAAGTTAAGTTTTACCTTGAATATAATTTTAAATGAGGTTAAATGTAATTTAACTAAGGTAACCGACAACAAGAATGTACGTAGTTCAAGCGTTGGTGGTCAGCTGTTGTTCAGGTGCTGTCAGGCTCAAATTGTGTAGTTTTATTACAATGGCAGGCTGTGACTGCATTCACATGTATTGTCTAGGTATTTTTGTCGTGTTCGGCTTGTTTTTTTCTACCCTTGTCCTCCAATTTACTTTAGTTATTTTTTCTCTTCACTGACTAAGTCAGTGTGATGGGTGCCAGGGCATGTAGGGCTCATGGCTGGGTTGCAGGGATTTACCAGTAATGGAGTAGTCCATCTGTGGGCCGGCTGACCACAGTGGAGGCCCCTGGATATCCTAAGCACCCAACCTCTATAGTTATGGTATGCGATGCAGTTAGTTAATTGCTTGTTAAAATAATTTCTTTTAGTTTACTTTCCAAATTGATCATTGTTTTGAACATAAAAATTCTTAATTATTTTTTGCAAATATACAAAACCTTGTATGATGAGCTGTCATTGGTTGTTATTTACAGTGTAGATAAAATTACTGATTCAGAAGCATTTGTTTGGCTTATTTTATAAGAGATGTACAATGTAAAAAGTGGCTACTTTGTGCATACATTACCTAATATAAACAGTTGCAAATTATAAAGAAAGTTTCGGAAAAATGAAAATGACCTCCTGGGTTTGCACAGCATTTTCTGAAAACATACTTTCTTAGTAGAATTATAACAGTTTTGGGCATAAGTCTCCCTTTCTTTGATTACCTGAATACAGTGTAGTTATTTTTTATCAATGATTTGATAAAAGCGGCAAGTTTGTGTTGACATTTTTGCTTTTTTTCTGTTTACATCTGCAGAGGCCGACCTTCACTTTCCAACCTTCAGACGGAATTCTTTCTTGGAACACAAGAGGATCTCATTTAATTCTGAATTAAACACCATTGATATTACTTTTCAGACAAATGCTAGTGATGGACTTCTTCTTTTTGCTGCTGATCATAAAAAACGCGGAGATTTCATCCAGTTACATGTCGTGGGTGGAAAGTTGGAATTCAGGTTTGACCCTGGAGATAGCTTGGTGTTCATCCAGAGCAATGAAAGAGTAAACACTGGTGAAATTGTTATGGCAACAGTCACGTAAGTGTTAATGCATGGTTTTTGCTCAGTGCAGTACAATTCCCATAAATTGACATTAAAATAAAGTTCTATGGATGTTTGTAAAGTATCTAACAGTCAAACTGACAAAATTTTCTTTGCGATTTCATCCCCCTTAATGCACAGTTAAATCTGTATTTAAATGTAAAAAGAGGTGAATTGTAAGAGGTGGCCACCATCCCTTAATGGAGGTCACATGAATTGTACAGTTAAATAAGGGGAACAATTTTTGAGGGTTTTGAGAACTGACTTACTAAAGGGCAGCTTAATACAGGCTTCATTGTACTGAGATAAGGATGATCTATCAGAATCCCTCCCTTCCTTCGAACAAAATCAATAGGGCTCTTATTAGACATCTAGATATAAGTGAGTTAGTTCATTGGAAAATATATTATGCAGCAACAGGGCAGCAGCCAGAGGGCTGAATTGCATATCTAAAAAGCTAAATAAATACAATTACAATAAACTTATAGAACTTTGCATGGTTCTTTGCCTTTGTTTACTTGACTGTTTAAAGTAATCGGAATCTGACAGGTGGCACCTTTTGTCTATATTGTAGCTATGTAAGGACCTCTGATCCCCCTTTTGGTACACTTCAAGTTGACAATGGGGTTCAACTTAAACGTGCAGTTCAGGGAAAGTTGGTAGGAATACAGTTGTATGACAGTTGGTACGTAGGAGGTGTCCCTCCAGGGCTGAGTATACGTGACAAAACAAATGGCAATGCTGCTCCATCACCTTCATTTGTTGGATCCATTCGAGATGTGCAGGTTAACGGGGAGGCTATTTCATTAGCAGGTATGTGTAGCCCATGATTGGTGTAACTGATCATAAACGTCCTAACAAATTATTTAATACTACAGCACTAGTTCCACTGTTGCAGTTCCTTTGACTTGTTTCCACTTTTGAATAAATTGTGATTCATCTGTAAAGTTATCACAATCATGTAATTGACTTAAATTAAGTAAGTTACAGTCAACGCGCTTCACGCATGAACGATCATGGAATGAAGATTGCATTCTTCACGTTCGCATTCCTTTCTTTAATTGGATAAACGTATTCTTGTGGATAGATTGAAAGATAACGATTTTTTTCGATGAACGAAATCGTCTACATGGCGCACTCGGAAGAAGTGCTAATCAATTACTTGAGGGATGTCATCAGTTATCAAGGATCTTTACCTCCATAAGAAAATGGTTGAGTTGTCGCGTGGACTGAATAGTGTCGGACGATTTTATGAACAGCTCCTTTTGGCACTCTCGTGTTCCGTGGAATATCTGACAACCCCAATCCAGCATTGAAAAGGTTAACAATTTCGTTCTTTGCATTAGAAGGCGGAGGTTTACTCGTTCCTTGTATTAGAAGGCAAAGGTTCACCAGGATTGTAAAAGCCCCCAAGCGAATTTCTTGCCATTTGGAGTTAGGAAACCAAAACTTTCATGTACCGATCATGTGCAAACCTATGCACACCACAACACACCGCAGTGAAAACCGTTAGAGGTTTAAAATTGTGGCGGTTGTTGTTTACATTTTCTGCGGTTTTCCGATTAAGCCACGAAATCTCCAGCCAAGGAATAAGTTGCCTTGTTAAAATTAGAGACTCCTTTAGATTTCTTTTTAAGGAATACTGTTGACGATTTTCTCTTTACGGGTTATTTTTGTTGGCTTTGTGTTCTTGCCATTTTTTGCACCTGGCTTGAAAACAATAAAAATATCACGCGTGACATACCCGAAAATTGAGCTAAAAAACTAACTTTTCAGTTCTGTTTGGAAAGTTTGAATTATTATTACGATGTTACAAAAAAATTTCCAATAACCAAAATAGTGTTTCGAATATAGAATTATCCAAGTTTCAAAGAATCACTAAATTTCGCGAAGAATGAAATCGAAGAATGAACTAATCAAAGAATATTTGAAGTTGAGCATTCATGCGTGAAGTGTGTTGACTGTAATAATAAACTTTCACAAAAAAGCTTCATTCAGCACTCGAAATTAACGGTCGTTTACTCGTCTAAAATGAGTCAAAATCACAGTAAACGAGTGGTTGTTTTCCTCCACTTCTCCCTTGGATGAGTACAATAACATCTTCCTATGACGTTCGGTTTTCCTCTCATAAAAAAGAACAACTTTAGTTTGATTGTCTAAGTGAACAGTCAATCATTTGGCTCAAAATTACAATGCATTGCATGCTATGAACATACATGTTCTTCTCCCTTTCCAATAGTGTGGAATTAATTGCCATAATTATCTCTCTTCTTTGATGCACTCTTTTTTTTTATGAGAACGTGTACAATTTGGCTGAACCTATAAGGATGTTCTTATTTTAGCCCATACATTTTCTTAAATTTTGTGGCAAATCTCAGCCTAAATGTTCTTATAAAAATGGTTCTTATTTACAAAAAAGAGTGTACTCATGTTTTAGTCGGAACACCTTCGAATGCGTCAGATATTAAATTTCCTAAATTTTGTGTGAAGAATCTCGGCGGGAGTACTCTATAAGTTTTAGAGTGGGGGTGTGCCGCTGGGACCCTCAAACCCTTGGCTTATACCAGACCATGTTCAGCTGCAAGATGTCCCGCGACCCCTCACCTGTACAACGCGAATTGTAGCTAGCTTCATCTTCCCATACCACACCGCCGCCTTCAGCAGTTTACTACGTAAAACACAACAGAAAACATCTGCAGTTCTTGCACTTCTCTTCCTGATTCTCAGTAACTACTTGTGTTTAAGGGGTCACCATTTTCGTGGTAGATAATCTCAAAGTCACAGAGTCAAAAATAAAATGATGAAAACGATAATTTGGACTTGATTTTCACGATTTAACTGTTTTTCTGTGGTCACTCAATCGTTTATCAGTTGATTCATTAATCAAGATATATTATTCATATACTAAAATCAAAAATATATTTTGATGTTTAAATTATACAGTTCCATAAGCTGTGACTTACTTTGTCTACTAAAACAAAGTCCAAATTACAATTAATAAATCATAAAAAAAAATCTAACAGGATTACCTTTGTTATCGACATTCCCTATACCGATTAGCTAATAGAACTGAGACTAAAATAAGGGGTGCTGAAAGGTACTGTAAGAACGGGTATCGAAAAATTGTCATACGATATCTAAATTAAAGTGTTTTTGATGGGTCATGAAGTCTCGTTTTAAACGTTTTAGTGTGTTTCTTTCCGTTTCCTCTGAGTTGA
Organism: Siderastrea siderea; assembly: GCA_964030785.1. Taxonomy (NCBI): domain Eukaryota; kingdom Metazoa; phylum Cnidaria; class Anthozoa; order Scleractinia; family Rhizangiidae; genus Siderastrea; species Siderastrea siderea. The sequence continues at coordinate 17,902,464 of OZ034974.1, read as the reverse complement.
AAACTTTTCACCTGACATCGGGTGAGTCATTAAATTTACCATTCCCCACCCCTTGTGTGTAATATTGCTAGACTAATTAAGAGAGCTGATTTGGACCCAGAGGGTCATTACTTTCAGGGATTTATTACCCTGCTCCAATTTTAACATTCCTCGTTTTAGGATTATGGGTGATTTTCCACCGTTCCGCGTTTTAGGATTATGGGTGATTTTCCGCCGTTCTGCGTTTTAGGTTTTTGGGTGATTTTACGCGGTTCCGTGTTTAAGCATTTGGGGTGATTTTCCGCCATTCCGCATTTTAGGGTCGCCCCCAGTGATTCGGCTGTAAGACAAGTACATTTTTAGCCCACTGGTCCTACGGAATACTAGTCCCAAAAGTAATTTTGAGCGCTGACTATGTTACATGTACTTTTTCATAATCTCTCCAAATTGAAGCTGGAATTTAATTTACTGGTATCTTTTTTTAGATTCATAATAATTTATTTCTACAAATAAAACAAATCAATAAAAATGCACTGTTATTTACACAAAATTCTGCATTGTTCACTGAAAACACACCAAACAATTATTGACTGTTCTTTTTTGATATGGCAACAAAATGTTTTAGTGAGCAAAAATTGCAAGATTTTTGTCTGTGTTCTGTATTTAGTACATACATGTATTATTCTTATGATAAACTCTGGTACAGTATTTCAATCATCTGAACAGCTTACAATCTTTACCAACACTGTATTCACGCTCTAAGGACTTTAAGTCCACTTGAATTATTGATGGTAGATTCCAGTGAATCTCAAGTCAAAAGACAAGTTCTTTTTTTCCTGAGAAGTTGAGGCCAAAACATTAGAAAAACAACAAAAATATCAGAAAACCTTTGACATCTTTTCTCTAGCATTGATTTGAGACTTTTTAGTGCATTTATACTTCATGTAAATCACCTAACTTGAATGCCAGTCGATGTGCAGTTTTTAAAATAATAATAATAATAATAATAATAATTATTATTATTATTATTATTTTTGCTATATTTACTGAAAGATGACCTGAAGTAATGTTGTTGATTTTCCTGACATGATTGGCAATTGTCTGACATTCCCTGGTGGTACAAGTTTCCAAGTTCTTCCAATCCCATCCAAGTATTGCCACATGTTGCACAGGCTACACTTGGGTATTGAACGTGTTCAGGAAATGGTCAGAGTTAATTAAAACATGTTCATAATCTTAAGAAACCATCTTATTCCTAGTCTGCTTACGTCAAATCCAGGTCAAGGGCAAGGTGTCTTAATTGTAATTATTCCAGCTGACTTCCTTTGTAGTAAAAACTATGCTTGGCTTTGAGCTTCTTTGATGTCTTATATGAAATTGCAGTATCATAAATTGCCTGTTCTTGAACTAAGGAAAGACAAAATAAAATTCAAACCAAAAATAAGGTCAAACCATGTTGTTATAATAATTATTTACCTATAGTCATCAGTCAACTGCTTTGTACTCCGTGGCTATAAAGCAAACTTTTAAAATATTCTTTAGTCTGAAATTTTTACTCTGGACTACTGCTTTTAGAGTTAACCACACTAAATTTAAGGACAAATCAAATGCTATCTTAATGCGTAAACTGAGGTTCACATTTTATATTCATCCAGTTCATCATTTGATTTTAAACTTAGCAGTTCCTGTACTCTGCTACATACTTAATGAACATGTACACGAGGGATTTCTTTCACCCCAGGGGTCTATGTTGAAGCTGTAAAACTGGGCTTTCCTTATTTAGGGATCCTGTTGCTTAGAACAAAGCTGTTTCCCAGTTGTAGAAAATTAGTCCATATTGGCCAGCCCTGTAAATGGTCAGAAATATAATTTATTGTTGAAAGTTTCCTAGTAGGCCAGAATAATTAGCCCAAATAAAATTGTTGCATTCAATAAAGGAGTCACTTAATTGCCATTAAGTATTTATAAATTATGCAGGTATTGTATTTTCTCGTAGGAAAGTTATTAACCGTAACTGGTAATAAATTGAATGATGTAATATCCTTCCAGATGCAGAAGACTGGTTCAACATTAATGAAGGTGACTTGCCAGCTTGTGAGAATATGCCGTGTGAGAACAATGGATCGTGTATCCCACATGATGACAATGTGCATGATTACACTTGTGTGAATTGTGGTGCTGGGTTTGAGGGAAGGAATTGCGAAATTCATACTCGTTGTCAATCAGAGAATTGTAACGGAGGGCAATGCATACCGAAAGATTCCAATCCTCAGGACTTTGTTTGTCTTTGTCCATTTGGAAGAGTGGGAGTACAGTGTCAGACAGGTGGGTACAATACTCTGAACTGCAGGAGCTTGATCTTCATTAATACAGTTGCCCTGAATAATTGATGGAATCTGTCATCAGAAAACCAATTAATCATTCAATATCTGACGATATAACGGTTAGCCAATTGATACCAATGTTTACTGGACTCAGCCAGTTGATAATCACATGAAACTGATCTGGGCCTTATTGACTGCCAAAAGTTTTTAATTAGTCAATTTAAGTATTGTAATGACAGCCCCATGATTATTTTTTTGTCACTTTAACACCAACTTTCATAAATCGTAGGATTCCATTTTTCAGTGACATCTTTACGTTTCCTTTTGTTTTGCAATAACCAAAATTTGTGCGTTGCAGCATTGCTTGCAAGTTTCATTACCGAACCATACATGAGGACAAATTCTTGGACACCCCCCACTCCTCAGAAATGTTCACATACTAGCCACCCCCCCCCCCCCCCCATAATTTCCACTGATCATCTTTGGTAGGGGTATGGATATTCTCTGGAACTACACAAATTGGTTGTTGTAGATGTTTACCATTGTCGATTCCATTGATTGTTCTAGCAAGGTTCATAATAATTATAGTTCAAATATGGTTGCATGAAACCTTTCGTCTTGGGCAGAGTGAAGAATGAAAAATCATAGAGCACTTATTTACTTTATTTTATCAGTACAGTGATGCTTGTCAAAAAATGTTGCTTGAAAGCATTCTTAAGGCCATAATTTAAGTGCTAACGAAATTTCTGATTTCTTTTTCTCCAGTCATTGATATTACAGTTCCATTGTTCACCATTGTGCAAGGTTTCCCATCATTCTTGGAGTACCCAGTTCCAAGGGATGCAGTGAATGGCTTTCATGTCACATTTCAGTTTAAACTTGACAACTCATCAGCATCTTGGAATGACAGCCTGTTGGTTTACAGTGCACAAAATAAGTTCCACGGAAGTGGTGATGATTTCTTTGCTGTTGGGTTGAAAAACAACAGCGTGTTGCTTCAGTATAACCTGGGTAGCGGGATTGCACGGATAAGAAGTGACACCCTGGATTCCAGTCTAGAGTGGCATTCTGTGGTTGCAGGACGTGAAGGCCGTGATGGCTACCTTTATGTTGATGACCATCCTCGTAAAGAAGGTACGTCTGGTGGTCCACTCATTGGACTTAACCTGTTTGAGCCACTATACATTGGTGGTATTTCTGACAGACGTCAGCTTCCAAGTGTTATAGATTTCAAAAGTGGAGGATTCCATGGCTCAGTTTATGACGCAGCCATTAGATTTTCTCTCAAAACACCATTTATTCAACTCACAACATCAACAACTGTTCAAGACTCTTCTAAAGAGTGGGCAGTAGTTAAAGGGAGAAATGTTGGAAATGAAAGCTATGATGAGTGTGCTTCGGATGAGGGCCGTATTCTACCATGTGCCAATGGGGGAAACTGCACAAGAGAAGGAGCCACATTCCTGTGTTCTTGCCCAGCAAACTGGGCTGGTCTTTACTGTACCAGTCATCGTGTTCCTTGCTATGGCTACAACAACCCTTGTGTGACTGGTACATGCCGTCCAGATGGCCTAACTGTCAAGTGTGACTGTCCATTGGGGAAAACAGGACAACTTTGTGATCAAGGTTAGTCAGTTTAAGTGAGTGCTTAATAACTGTTATAAACATTTAATAGACCCGTCCAATAGAAAGCAGACTTCAGACTTCATCATGAGCTGAGTTAGCAATATGAGAAAACAGGGTTCAATGATATGCTCCAACTCATTCTTTAAAGTGGGTGGAAATTATTCTACTTCACATGGAAGATTTTTCTAAGTTGGTTACTGAGAGTAATTCAAGTTTCTTTGTAATTCACAATAAAGTATTGAAACAGTGAATAATAAAAGCCATGTTGGCAAGTTATCTAAATGATGTGTGTGCTTCAAGATTACTAAGAATATTGTTTTTTCAACTGTTTTTTTTTTGTAGATATTAGAATACAAAGGCCACTGTTCCAGAATTTCTCATATATGCTGTTTCAAAGCACAAATATCAGATCAACAACACAGATCGTCATCAGATTTAAGCCAACAACACTTAGTGGGATTCTGTTTTACGTTGCATACGACGAGCAAAGTGGAACAGGAGACTTTTTGTCCATTTTTCTACGCGATGGGTAAGGTTTTAACATGGCCCCTCATCCCCCATGGATATAGTAAGAGTGTTACATGTAGCTGTCTCCTGACCATCACCCCCTTTGGACATGTAATGAGTATTAGCTGTCTCCTGAACATAAACTGCTATGGCGATCTGAGAAATGTCAGTTGTCTCCTGACCCTCTGTGAACACCCTGGGAGGGTTAGCTGTCTCCTGACCCTAACTCTACCCCTGTGGACACCCGAGGAGAATCAGCTGTCTCCTGACACCACCTGTGAACATATGATACAGAGGAAAGTTACAATGAAGCTGTCTCCTAATGCTAACCCCACTCGTGGACACATGAGAAATGTAAGCTGTCTTGTGAACCCAACTCCATGTGGAGATATGAGAAGAGTTCGCTGTCTCCTGATCATCACCCCCTTTGGACACATAAGAAGTATTAGCTGTCTCCTGACCTTACCCCCCTGGAAAATTAAGTAGTGTTGACTGTCTCCTAACTTTACCCCCTGTGGACACCTAAGGAGGGTAACTGTAAGCTGTCTCCTGATGCTAATCCCCTGTGGACACTTGAGAAGTGCAAGCTGTCTCCTTGCCATAACTTTTCGTGGAGACATGTTGCATAATCAGTCTCCTGACCCCGACCTCCTGTGAACACATGATAAGATCAGGGCACTTCAGACTAAGTAGTCCAAATTTAATCAGTAAAAGCTGATAAATTAAAAATAGATCAAACTGTGTTTACTTACATTAATCTATGTGCACATATTTACAGGGCCGTAGACAGTATGAGGCAAACCGAGGCACTTGCCTCAGTCATTTTCTTCGTTTTCTCAGTTATTTTTTTCGTTTAACCCTATTCAGACCGGGGGGGTGGGGGGGATTGTGCCTGCACTGAATTTCATTTTGGACGTTTATAACGTTTTTCATAAGCAAGCTAAACCCACCAAACTTTTTTTTTTTGAAGGTGACTTTCCTAAAATTTATCTGGAAACAATTTGGTGTAGCAAATGCTTGTCCATCAATTTTGACATTACCATGGCAACCACTTTTTGACAGGTTGCTTTTTCAGAGTTGTAAATTTTCACCATTTCATTGAAAAATTATAACTTTTCTGAAGTAGGCTTTACATTTTTATATCATTTTCGTATTCTTTTATTGATTTCGGTTATTTTTGGTCAATTTTGGCAAATTTCAAAGGTTCTGAAAACAAGAAATCCAAGATGGCGGATCCAAGATGGCCACCATTTTAGAACCTGACGTAATTGTTACATCACATGACGTCATCAGCTGATGTTGTGGACCTCAAAGGAGACATTTTTGAATGTATTATCTGCCCTCCAAGTTTCGTTGTCATATCTTTAATATTCTCAGAGTTAAGAGGTGGGGGCCGAATCAGCCCCCCCCCCCCCCCGGTCCCAGAAGATTAAAAAAAGCCCGGCCTGAATAGGGTTAACAACCTAAATATCCAGGAAGAGAACTTAGCCATGGACATTGCCTCAGTCATAATTTTTTTTCTGGCTACAGCCCTGATAATTATATTCTGCTTTGAGTGCTTACAACAAGATCTGGGATAGTCTCTACCTCTTGTAAAGGTATCCTTAACTTTAACATTTGCAATAATTTCATTTTCACCAGATTCATCAAACTGAGATATGATCTTGGCAAGGGTGTTGGTGAAGCTAAGAGCAACTTAACAGTCAGTGTTAACACATGGTATACTGTAAGAGTGAGTCGAACTGGTAAAAGTGGATCATTGACTGTAAATAGTAACACACCTGTAAGAGTCAAATCTCCAGGAAGTGCTGTCGCCCTGGATGTTCATTCCAAGTTTTACCTGGGAGGAGTGCGCAAATTATCAACTGTCAATCCTAAGGCTGTTGATTCATCTGTTCAGGATTTCTCAGGCTGCATTGAACAGTTTGAGGTACTGTATGTCTTTAATACAATGAACTGTGTAGTTAATAGTAGTTTTAGTTACACATACCAAAGGTACTGGAGAAACGATACTATTTGTATTGTTGTAAGCTGTCATACTAACCATTTGGCCCCCTTTTAGTTTATTTTCTGTGCTATGGCTCATTTCTTTTCTTTTTTGCTGAGTGTTAGATGAGTTATTAAATTTCCAGACTGACCTAATAGTTGGTCCAAAACGTGTCAAATATGGGCAGAGTTGTCTTCTTTGTTCACGTGTGGAATAAGAAAAGAACAATTTGCCAATACTGAGGTGATCAAAATTCATTATTTTTCAATCCAAGAAAGGGTCATATGCAGTTCACGTGACTTATGACTTTCATGTTTATTATACACTTTTGAAAAGATTATGACCAGTGGTAACGCACGAGTGATGCACATGAAAGGAGCAACCAATCAGATTTGTTGCACAATATTATTCATCTGGACCACACTCACAGAAGAAAAATAATAATGACAAGTTAATACCAAGTAAACTGAAAACGGCTAAAAGTGAACTCAATTAGACAAACTGAAATAACTTTTTTTCAGGTGAATGGCATACTGTACTTCCAGACAAACACTGGTGCTTTGGAAGGAAGAAATATCGCTAACTGTCCTTTGTCATCACAAGTTTAAAAGCAACAGACAAGACAGCAGTATTTGGTTTCATTTGTAAGGCTGTACTCATCAGATGAAAGGAATTTATTAAGTAATGCAAACCTACATGCACGATGTATTTATTAAAAGCGATTGCAACTGGTGGAAGTACAACAGAAGAAAAGGATCGCTTGTCTTTTATCTTTGTTGTTAGACTCCTATTGTGTGATATTTTGTTTTGGAAAATTAATCTTCTTGACACTTGCATCACGGCTAACCTGTATATTGGGTTTCATAGTTATCTGGTCCCTTGATAGAAACTTAATATTTGGTATTTTTTGCTTATAGGAAGTTTGTATTGTAGTCACTGTAATTAAAATGCTTTTGTCAGTACTTACCTCAATCCAGAGCCATCTGACAGTTTTGAATACGTCATCAAAAAAAGGAGACCGAGAATTGAGATCATTGTAAAACCAAGTTTTAGTTTATTACAAGATGGTGTTAAATATACAATATTTCTGCGCTATTCCATAATTTGCTCACAATTGATCACAATTGATCACAATTGATCACAATTATCGGTCTTGCTTTTTTCATAAAGTATTTACCTCGTTGAGGTTCAATATTTGAAACCATTACAATTTACATTGTATACTTGCGATTTCTTCTCTGTAAAATTTGCTGATTTTGTATTTGTCATATAGAGCCTGTAAATAGGTAAATATATCAAGATTGTGGATCCTTTGTAACACCCCAGCGAAACTGTGTGGAGAAAAGAGGAGTTTAAGTGCGAGCTTTTTTTCTCTGGTATCGATGGAAATTTATTCCATCCTGTAAGATGCTTACATACTTCACGGATCAGAGGCAGCACATACAATTTTATTTATGAGTTTTAGTACAGCAAGCAGGAGAGTTTTGTGAGGTACCTGAACAGTTAAGTAACATACAAAGCGCTTTCCATGGTGTGTTAGTATTAGGGGCTGTTCACATGATACCAGAATGAGTTTCATTCCGGAATGAATTTCGTTCGGGAATGAAGTTCGTTTCGCATTCACATGACAAAATCGACCGGCTCAGCGATCTTGAAAACGACCGTTTTGTTCTCCATTTTGAAAACGATGCGCATGCGCCACTCGCCCCAGTCTACACGGTTTGCGTTTTCATCTCGGAATGGAGTTCGTTTTCAGTTTACATGATGCCAGAATGAAATATCATACCAGAACGAGAATTTCATTCGGATTGAAAACCGGAATGAACTCATTCCGGAATGAATAGTGCGGGAACGAAATTTCGTCTCGGTATCATGTAAACAGATACAGAGAAATATATGGGGATGGAATGAACTCGTTCTGGAATGAAAGTCATTCCGGTATCATGTAAACGGCCCCTTAGTTTTTATTATTTGTAGACTGAAATTTAATTTACTACGAGTTTTGCGGCAATTTAAAGCACAAAATGTGGCCTCTTTTAATTACTCTTGAGATGTTTTTCTGGGTCATGCTCACTCAGACGGAACAGGAACAACTTCTGTTCACTGTAATTAGTGTAAATCTCGGTCCTTACTAGTAAAAGGGAAGTTGCTGTTAAAAATGTTTTTTTTTGTCATTGAAAAATGTACTTGAAATAGCGTCCGTGCATGATCTATTTTGATTTATAAAAATCTTTTTTAGATTTTATCTTGTTACATATACATGTACCTAACAGCTGTGTAGTTGATGTAAATGATAAACGAAATTTTAACCATAGTTAAGATATTTTATTGACAGGCATTGACGGTTGTTGCTGTCTGCATAGTAGCCACTGAATCTGCTTTAGTCAAGGCCGACTGTTAAATAATTTTAATATAAACATTTGTCAATGATAAAAATGATAGCAACATATATTTATAAATTTGTGATTATGTAATAAAATTTAAGCAATTGTTCACAGTCTTGAGTTTGCGGCTACATGCATGTGTCTGAAATGTGGCCACTACCCTATATTTCGTGGAATTTTTTCAGATATAACAATACGTAAACACGCAGAAGCTGTACGTAAACACAGTTTTCTAATTAAACAATAGAGTTCTCCTGTCAAAGGCACTATCGTGTGATAGGTTGCCCCGAGGAAATTTGATGTTCACAACAAACTGCCCTTGTTTCATTGGGAGCTTATGATGTTAACGAATTTGAAACGGAACTGTTGTAAATCCTCTATTAAGCCCTTTTGGAGCACAGACTTTATGAAGCCCACCTCCTCCTCTCGGGTTCTAAACCAGGCACTTATTCACATATATCGTATGATGCTATGTTACACCTTTTTACCCTTCATTTCCAGGAAATAAATTTTTATTGGCGTCGAAAGTGTAATCAGTTTTTAAGAAACAATCATTTCATTTATCTGCGTGGTCACTAAAGAGTTTTGCACCGAGACTAAGATTCATGAACGTCAATTTATGTAGCGTTTTAACAACAACATTCCTTAGCGGGAGTGGAAATTCATTAGAAAACAGCTGTTTTGAGTAATTTCTCATCAATTTGCCACTTGATTTTGTGGGACTCTAAGTTGTACAAACTCAACTCGAAGAAATGGCGCACAGAGTGCGTCGCAACCGCCTTTAATTTCAAACGGTTCCCTGAAAGCGAGAGACAGTGAACACTGAAGACCCAGATCCTCCTCATCAGAGGTTTCAAACTGCCTTTTTAGAAAGCACCAGGGACACCAGTTCCAGTCCGAAAACGTAAGAATTCTGGACAGGACTGACCAGACTGGTTTAGCAGAGGAATAAAGAGGGTGATCTACATCAGGCAGTTGCAAGCATCTCTCAATCGGGGGTCTGGAACAATATTTTGAGGAAGCGCAGTGACTTCACGCACTGAACAATTTTAGTGTATACTAAAAGAAAGCTCTGCTGTAAGCTTTAATTTATTGTGCAATTTTCAAAGTTTAAATCGTCAGTAACTTTTGAAAGTGTAAGACTATGTTCACATACGAACTGACAACCTTGCCAGTGGAAAGACAAGCTAAGTAAACAAACGAGGGCAAACAAAGGAATCTAGAAATGTGTCTGTACCTCATTCTAAGCGTGAAACCGAACATCGCGCGTTCAATAAGCGGGCCTCGCTTTTCTCATCTATAGCACCAACTGCAAGGGTTACGGTCCGTACGATCCCGTGTGGATCGACAAACCGTATACAGCTATTTCAATTAACGTTGTCGGATTTTAAAGCCTCGAGCTTACGCAACAAGACCGAAAGTTAGTATGGGTTGCTGTTCATCTTTTGTGATTTGGCTGTAGTTTCACGGCTTTCACTGCCATAGGATGGGTGAAAGTACCATAGAAATTTATTTATGTGATCTATTTTCTGTAGGGGTGAGCAAAAGCCTAAGTTTGGTAAATTCATTAATAAATTACCCATATCACCTTGCAGTCTTGTCGCGAAGGTTTTCCGACAACGTCAATTGAAATAGCTGTATGCCCGCTTAATCAACATGCTACTGATGCGATGCAATTTACGGGTCGTATTCAGCTCCATACGGACCGACTGCAAGGTTTACGGTCCGTACTATCCGTATGGATCGACAAACCGTATATGCCCGCTGAACTCAACATGAAAATACCCTAAGTCCCACTGATGAGACGCAATTCACGGATCGTATTCGGCTCTATATGGACCGTCTACCGGAGGGTGTAAACTGCAGGTTGCAGGTTGCAGGTTGCAGGTTACAGGTGCAGGTTGCAGGTTGCAGGTTGCGATTATATATATTTTTTCAAACAGAAGATGTATGATCCTTATATCGTACGTTTCTACTTAAATGTCTTCAAGAAAATCTGAATTGTTTCATTTGTAAAGAAACCTTGGTAATGAGAAACTTGAACTGGACTAAACTCTTGGTATGAAAGTTTGCGGAACCGTTTCAATGTGTTCTCGCAGATACGCCACACTCCCAATTTGGAATGGAAATATTAGGTGAAAGGTGCGGTTTAATCGTTAACTATTGGCGATGATCCATCGAGGCCATAATGGAGATCAACCACCACCCACTTTAAATTTCCAGAAGATGCTGAGATTTCTAAGTCCGTGGAGTTGACAATTTTAGGCAAAATCACGATAGTTGTAAGTTTCGAAAACATGTTTCGACAAACTGCTGTCATCTTCAGTTCTGCAATTACCATTACATTTTCAATTGGTGTAATACATACAAGTATTAAGACAGGCGGTTTTAATAATAACAATAGAATGACTCGATCACAGGATTGTAAAGATTACAGGATCGGGCATTAATTTAACTGCTAATGTATAATGTGAACTTATTGAAATTACCAGTAAGCTTGCATCATAAATGCAAACAAAATCCAGTTATATTATCCAGCCAAAAAACCAGTCACCTTGCAGAACTAAAATTAACATTTCAACTTAACTTCAATTCGATATGTTGTGCAAAGTGCAAGTAATCAAAGATGCTGCACATTGTGTATTCGCACATTCTTGCTTAGTAAACTACAACCTTGAACTTTGAAATGTTTCTTTTCAGAATGTTCTTCAAACACTATTGTAAAGTAGATCTTGAGGCCAAATTTGGGGTCAAATTCTTTTCTCGTTTGGCAATTTTGCAGCCCGTCAAGCTAGCTTTCGATTGCCATTGATACTTCGACACTGGTTCCGAAAACATCTGAGTGTTTTTTTTTTTTGTCTGAGGCATTTCATTCGCTTTTATACAAGCACAACGTGTACATTTTTAACCACAACCGTGTGAAAGTATTAGCACTTTCACTTTTTATCCGCCACAAATTTATGCTTATTAAAGCAAGACACAGAAACGCTCGTGAAAAAATAAAGTTGTTGAAACTCGTTGCTTTTGACGATGTTATCGGCTTATCACGTGTTAACAGAAACTCATAAGGAGTTGAAACGTGTAATAGTCCGGTCCGTTAAGAAGAAAATCGTGACAAATCGCGTAAAAGCATCAAAATTGGCACACATATTCTTGAGACCATATAAAACAAATTGAGAAGGGGTGCCACGAGATCCAAGCATCCGGGGGGCCGTGGAACGCAAATCTATTGTTGATAACTTGGTCACAGGACAACCAGGCTCACTATCAAATCACTAATAGCAAAATAGAATTATTGTAGGGAACTTTTAAACTGATTTCATCAGCGAACGGAACAAATGATAATAAACAGTCATTAGAGTTACTTGCCACATCAAATCCACATACTGTATGTATATTTGTCTACCAAGAGATCTGCTCATGAGCCTGGGTATCCTGTGGTCAAATAGATTACTGGCCGTGACTGGTGGACAACAAACACAAGCCGGACTAATGGAAAATAAAGCTTATCCCAAACGGGTTAAGCAGCTTATCTAAGTCTTAGTTCAAGCTTTCTTTTGACAAAGACATATCTGGGAGAGAAATTTCTTTTCTAATTAAAAAAAAATGTTACAAATAAACCAACACATTCAATAATTCAATTTGTGATCACTCAGCCACGCATACTGTAGATCTCGAGATCAATCGTTATAAGAGATAAAGGCCGACAAAGCATGACAACAAAAACATCGAAAGGCATCAGTTAGTTAGAATGACCTGGCGAACTTCAGAATTTTTTCACGAAAGGGGATTTTTATGGGTTAATCTGTCATTCTCTCTGGTGTAAATAGGAGCCTTCGCGCATGACAGGCATTAATTAAAAACGCCTGTTCTGCAGGCGGTTGTAGATGTGAACTGCTAAGGCTGCTAGCTACATTCAGAGGAAAAACAAATACATGTGATAGTAAAAATAAAATAACGAAGCAATAGCGTTTTTTACGTTAATCGTGAAGAACACGTAATGTTGTCAGAGAAGATTCTGGCCTATTACAATAACCATCCCCTCTGATCTACGCGTTATTCAAAAGACCAACACTGAAACGGTAAGAAGGTAATTGTTTACGTCCCTCGCTATTCTAGGGCGAAAGATTGAGCTCGTCGCCGTATCTAGGCCTTTTCGCTCTCCGTTTATGCGTTGCATTCGGAATCTAATAGTCGCAAGTAATTTAGCCTGATTAATGTTTTACGCGTTTTTCAGGCGAACTCTCGCCTGAAACATACAATAAAATCCTGTTCTGCAGACCTCGGCGTCTTTTCTTAGGGGCACCCAAAGAGAAACTTTTAGCAAAATACTTGAAACATCATTTTCTGGTTTCTAAGATTGTTTCCGAGCTTTTTAAGGGCATATTTGCGTGAGCTAATACGGGTTGAATTGTTCGGCGTTTTTAGCTGTAAATCAGTTAAGCGCAGACAATTTTAGGAAACGGAATCCTATCCGTCGAATTTCCGAGCTTCTAATGTCTTTCCGAAAATGCTACCTGACCTTATTTTACACGCTAAATGACATATTTGTCCCACCGAAAATAAAAGGAATTAATCAGTTACCTTTTAAAGAAAATCCGTGAGGTGATGTTTCGCCACAGAAATCTATAGTTTTCACTGCAATTAAATCCGAATATCTCAGGCGACTTCGGTCTGCCGAACAGATATTCCTCCGAAAACGAACCGTTGGGTGCCCCTGTTTTCTCAGAGGGAGGGATTCGATTAATGTTATCGGTATAAGCAATGTTAAGTACCCGATGCGGTGTACTGAATTAAGAACTGCAAGACAAAAAAGAAAGAAAAACGTACGATGCTGGAAAAAGTGGTGACTAAGCGCTGGAGCTGGTTGACTACCGTGAAAGAGAGCTTAGCAAGCGTGCGTGCTTCTTACGGTACTCGCTGGTGACATACGACTCATGGCAGATTGAACTGAACGTTACCAGTTTTAGAATTATACGAAGATCATCGTAGTGAAGGTGTTTCAACTTAAGCGGTTGAAAAGAAGAAACCTGAAAAAATTCAGGCTTGAACGGGAATCGAACCCATGACCTCTGCGATACCGGTGCAGCGCTCTAACCAACTGAGCTATCAAGCCAACTGGGAGCTGGTCAATTGAGAGTTCGTATTTATCCCATAGATAGAGAAATGAACATTGATATATGAAATAATCATAGCGCTCTAGAGCGCTGCACTGGTATTGCAGAGGTCATGGGTTCGATCCTCGTTCAAGCCTGAATTCTTTCAGGTTTCATCGTTTCAACTGTTTAAGTTGAAACACCTTCACTGCAATGATCTTCATATAATTCTATCATTATCCGCAGTTCAAATATATGATTATTTCATATATTAATGTTCGTTACCAATTTTGTTTCTTCAGTCGTTGTACTGTGAATTAAACTGACGTTTAAAGTAAAATGTCCCTCGCGAGATGCTTTTCTCAACAGTACACTTAAGACATCTGACATTTCCCAGATTTCTCGTCAACCCGACTTGCTTTTATTGTCTAGAGGAACTTAATGGGGGAGAGACTGTAAAGAAATGTAATTCAAAACAATTAATAACGGAAGTCAGTTCTTTCAGTTATCCTTCTCCTAAATGGGTCGGCGTACATGTTCCTGAACGTATGACGAAAATAACCCAAAATAAGTAATGTTTGAATAGCTGTGGCAGGCAACGGTTTCCTTTGCGATTTGAGCTGCTGATTTGGGACTGTTTGTCGACTAATTCGAACTAATAATTATTCGTTCCCTTAACAGTTATCGGAAGTGTAACGATTCAGTTTGTTAAGTCTATTTGACCACAGGGAACCCAGGCAAGCGAAAAGGCAGCGGAAAATACAAGGATATGTGGCTCGGTAAACTTTAACGGCTGTTTGTTGTCATTTTCTATCGTTCGCTGACAAGGCCAGTTAAAAAAGCCCATCAAACCCTTTTCAGTTTGTCAGTGAGTGGTCTGTTCACGAACGTGGGAGTCCTCTGACCATGAAGGGAAATTAATTTGAGTGCTGTGACCCGCCAGATACTTGGATCACGTGGCACCCCTTCTAAATTTGTTGTATATGCCCTCAAAGAGATGTATGCCAAATTTGGTGCTTTTACGCGATTTGTCACGATTTTCGTAAATTTCGACGCTAACGGACTGGACTATAACTCGCGTTCGATGCTCCTAAATATTCATTTTTTCTAAGTACCATATTTGGAAACCCCTCGCTCCAGTCCACGCACGAGTTTAAGGCGCCAAAACTTTGCGAAGTGTTGCAGCGTTTTATGGATCAATGAAACTGCTCCGAAGTGAACGTCCGGGAATAAGTTTTTTCGCAAAAGTCGTACAATTATTGGCTCTAAAATGTGGTACAGGTTTGATGTTTCCTGAAAAAATTGTTGTATTCATCGCCCAAAGCGGATTGAAGCTGTATGATTTTAACGTTGTAGATGGAGAGTTGAAACGAACACAAAACGTAGTGGTTCCAGGTTCAGAGGCCGCGGACGGGATGTGGCAAAAAAAAACATGTTAACAATGAATCAAACAACTGGGAAAGCGATCATTCAACTTATTTTGCATTACGTTCTATTTATTTGAACATTTGGAGCTGCTTGAACTCAGAGCTACATCGACTGCAGGTAAAACGATGTTATTTTTGTAGTAAGCTTTATAGCTGAAGAAAAAGTCGTCCTTTCTTATTCAGCTTTAAGCTTATATTTAGCTTGATTTTGGTAGCGAAAACGTATGACACTTCAATATTATTAAACGGTTCTCTTCAATTTTGCTGTGTTTTATTTTTGTATCATGTCTTGATATTTCGGTGTCAAATGTTTTCCGTATAAAATCTACCTTTTGTGAACATTTGTTGATAGTGCGACGGTGAAAGAAGCGGGACTGAAATCATAACAACAACGCTAGACTATTTTGGTTTGGTTTCACAGTCTGATTTAGTTCTTACTCCAGCGCTTTGCTCCATGTTGTTTCAATTACTAATTTTTTTTGCCTCAAAAATTTCCTGCTCGTTCTTCGAAACCGGTATTTCTTTTCGCTTTGTCGTTCCTACGTTTGAAAGTTTTTCGGCTTCATTTTCCCCAGTTTGTCGGCCATTAAGCCGCGGCTACACGAGCGATTTTTTGTTTGCGATGGTGATGCGATTTTTTTTAAATTGTCGCGTCGCCAGCGCGCGGTGAAAATCGCATGTGTAGCCACCCTCTGACGAAGTCTGTGATTTTGTCGCCAAAAAATCAACTCATTGAATTTCTCGCGATTTTTTTCTGCGATTTTTTCATCTGTCGCATCACCTGTGCGAGGGTGGCTACACATGCGATTTTCTCCGCGCGCTGGTGACGCGACAATTTTCAAAAAAAATCGCATCACCATCGCAAGCAAAAAATCGCTCGTGTAGCCGCGGCCTTAATCTATGAACAAGTGCGCGAACTTGGTGTAAAATTACGTCACGTCGTTCACGAAGATTGATTGGTCAGTTCTCTCTCTCCTCATGTTCCAAATATGGTACTTGCGAAAATGAATAATTACGAGCATCGTTCAAAACCTATATATGCAAGTTACACGTTTCCAAGTCCTTATGAGTTTCTGGTGTTAATCATGGGTTTTATTTGGTTCGGATTGGTGATGATATACAACAAAAATGCTGCTCCTGAACCTACAAACAATTAAACCTGCTGAACAAAACCTGGTAAAACTGTATGATCCTATCGGCATGACACCTCTGTCTCTGCCAAGTCTTTTTTGTTCAACGTTTGATATTCCTTCGTCCTAACTAAGCTACTTGGGAGACTTTTTTATGGCATGCCTTTTCATATAAAAAGGACAATTTTTACACAATAATTGAAGCCATTCTTACTCCTTTAATTTTGTTATCCTTTAATTAACTGCTTTTTACTTTGTAATTAACCTGCACTGAACCTGCAACCTGCAACCTGCAACCTGCACCTGCAACCTGCAACCTGCAACCTGCAACCTGCAACCTGCAACCTGCAACCTGCAACCTGCAACCTGCACCTGCAACCTGCAACCTGCAGTTTACACCCTCCGACCGTCTACGGTCCATACGATCCGTACGGGTCGGAAGCGACAAACCGTATGTGCCTGCTCTGATAACCATGAAAATATTTCACGTACCGTAATCTGCATTTCACGTACCGTATTCTGCTCTATACGGACCGACTGCAAGGTTAACGGTCCGTGAAACATTACTTATTAATAAATATTGGACAACCCTCGTAGAAAAGAACTCAGCCAATATCAGATTTTATTATTCAACAAATTGTCACTATGCCCATATATGGTAAGGAAGCCCTCAATATCTGTCATCCGTACATGACAGATATCCTGCGATATACGTAAATGACCATATTTGGAAGTGCACTGCAGATTTTCTTTCATTGCTTGTTTGGCGGCCATTTTGAAAAGCGAAGCAGTTTTAGCAGTGTTCTCCGGAAATTTTAATTCCCTGGAAGAAACTTTCCACGATTAAATGCTCTCAAAAAGTCAACAAGTATTTGCTTCAGCTCACAAAGATATCCAGAGGTTGACTTGGAATTTTCATAGTGAGAACTCAACCAAGCAAATGCTATTGCGAACGAAGCAGCACACTTGCTCACGGAAAGTTGTAAAGACTAAAGTTGAAAAGATTTTAATTCACAGGAAGAGGACTTATTCTCGGTAAGGTAGCAATATTTTTTTTTTACTTTGTCTTGTCACTTCCAAACATGAGTTTGTAAATAAGTGTTTTTAAGTGAACGGTAGTAAACTTCGATTTCTTGAAGTTCTGTTTTGATTTTTATTAAGCTTATGTGTTGCCAGCTTTCAGTGTTTTCATCATAGAGCCCAGGCTGCATTTTGCGTACGTTTTCCGGAAGATCTTCGGCGTGGGTTTCGAAATCTCTCGGCGTACTGGCGTACGATCGTGGTCTTTGGCGTAAAGCGGCGTAAGACCAAGCCAGCGCGGCGTAGCAGGATGTAAGCTTACCTCATATTAAAGATATTGTACGTTGGCGTGTAGCCGAGGTAACCACCTTGGCGTGTGAAAATTTTTACCGTTTAAGGGCCCATTACAGTATCTTTTTAGGCCGTTGCTAGGGAAAAATGAGTTTGCTGTAACTCAGCACATGTATGCTTTCATTGGACCAAATTTGGACAACATTCATTGAGGGCAAGTATGGTTCAGTTTATGACGTCATCGGACCACGCCCCATGTCACGTGATCAGAAACAGAAAAATGCGTTTTTACTTCAAGACTTACCTTTTTGTCCATAATTTCTTGTACCGTACCATTTCATAAGCCGTCTTGAGGAAATTTAAGCATGCGTTTTGGTTTACGAAGAAAAATAAACAAATAAGAACGAAAAATGTGCTTCTTTGACCACTCTTTTGGGTATAATTTTTTTGTTTTCTGTTTTTTCGCAAAAAGGATGCTTAAATTTCGAGAAAAAAAGATGTTTTTTCGAATTCTTTTAAAATGCAGCAGCTACGTTTACTTCTCGACGAGAAAAGTACATTTTTCGCGGCACCGGAAGTGACGCTACTTTTTTCAATGGCCAGGTGCCTAAGCGTTAAATGGCTAGGTCGCTAAGGCGATAATTTTCCCATTCTTGGTATCGTGCTGTGCTGAGCTGAGCTGTCGTTGGAATAATGGCCGCGCGCCAGATAAAAGCCGTCGAACTGGATGTGTAATGATGATTGGTTTTTCCGTTGGATTGTTTCAGTTCTCGCTTCTTTCACGCTCCAGTCGGCGATCTGTTTTACGAACGGCGCAAGCCATTCAACAATGTGGATCCACCGAGTCGAATTGACTTGGTCCAGACTTAGAGTCCAGAGAAATTTATGATAATCTTTGAAATACTGCCCACTGACAAGGAATGAAAGAGCAACGATTACGTTACGCATTGCAGACCTTGGACGAGTTGTGGCTTTCACGACAGAGGTATCACTCTTCAAGCTGAATTTCTGTCCACATCGACTGCACTCGAACTCAAACTCTTCAACTGTGTTTTGTTTTACCGAACAAAATTCGTATTTCTCAGTCCTTTCTACAGTCACATTCTTTTAGATCGCTTAAATTACTTTTTGCTAATTTCTCAAGTGATGTTGTTAGCAGACGTTGCCCATCAGATGTATCGAGCTCACAATTATTTGTCAGGTATTCTATCGCGTGCTTTAATAATAGCGTTGTCAATGTGGGCATGAAATTCGCGCGATAGAGCTGCTTTCAAGGACAATTTACAAGCTTCCTTTCTTGCTGTATGCTGCTCCACGCTGTCTTGCGACAGTGGCTGCAAGTCAGTGGCCTCGAGAGCTTCGTTTCTTGAAGAGCTGTCTAAACACTGGAGTTGCTCAGGTTTGGAAGGACAGTTCACAGGTTCGCACATCGATTACAGTTTTCTTAGCAAGCGACGTCAGGTAGTTTGGGAGCAGTCGAAGTCACGGCCGCGGACACAGGGATTTCTTTATGGGTTCGGGATGATGGCACAGTACTTATTTCGGTTTGCCTCCGCATCACTGACATTTATATCCCCGACCTAACACTGAAAATCTTTGAATGTCGGCTTTTCGCGATCTGCATTTCCCCATCGACTTGCCGCCATCGCTGCGCTTTCTGTTTACGTGCGTACGTGGATAGCTTCGAGCTCATTTTCAACTGAAACACCCAGTTTAAGAAATAAAGGCACAACTCACATGTTGTAAACGTAAAGCAGAAAATTAAAATCAATTTAAAAAGTAAACAAAAAACTTTCTTTTGTGTTTGTCGCAACGAAATAAAAAAAATTATCGGCGACTTGAACCGGCGAATGGCTGGCGCCGGGAGGCCAGAAAGCGCGCGAAAAATTCGCGGACGACCGGAAGTAAAATTGCACGTGCATGGCAACCGCGTATCATAGCAACGAGATAGTTTAATGGGACCTTAAATAATAAACTTGTGAACACCGAATAATATCCGGGATTTCACCATCCCTAGCCTAGGATTTAGAGTCCACGGGCTCCTCGGTCAGCGGTTGTCGACCACTCGTAGCCGGAGTCCTCAACCCAGGAGGGAGTGATGAACTTGGGCCTGGGCACAAGCGCCGGTATTGGCGAATGAAAAACCGAGGTGTCTGGCCATCGTGACGTCACATATAAATCTGCCCCGGAAATTCAAAGGAAAGTTAACAAATGGCTTCCTTGCAAATGTTTACAGTCCAGTTTCTCAAAAAGAACAGATCAAAACAATAAAAGAACGAAAGGTATGCTGCATACTATAACATAAAAAGTATTCTTAATGCAAATTGGTCCTCAAAACAAAATAACCAATTGGCGATAAGACTCAAAAGATTTCATGAACGCTTTGGTCGATCGATTGAAATCGTGATCAAGATCACCTTTCAGAAGCTGTATCTCACAAACCCTAAGATGTGTCGCTTGGAGACAAAAACATAACTTTTATATGTATAAACTCTTTCCAATTTTAGGAAAATAAAATTGCGTAACAATTTCATTAAAATGATCAGTGGCTTTAAACATCATTAAAATGTGGAGAAGAATACTCCAATACAAAGAAACGTTTACTGTGAACTCATCTGCTTGGTTCGAAGTTAATAATGGACCACAGTAATTCCTTACTTTGCTAAACTATCTTGTAAAAAACGACAAAGATGACAACATTTGCTGGAGGCGAGGCAAAACAGCTGACACGCCGGCTTATCGGCCAAATTTCTGCTGATCTCTTATCGAATAATTATAAAAAACCACAGTTTATCTAAAACGCCAACTTTCTCAGGTTACTGATATGGGTTAACAAGGCTCTCCCTTTACTAGAATGGTCCTCAGTTTGACTGTTTTAAAAGTGATTAATCTTTGAAAATCAAATGACAGGACCAATTCAATTTATTTGCGAAACGGTCATCGTCAGTTGTAGCTAGTTGTGGATCAAGTAGACGGTCAAACTCTTTCTAAAACACTATGCAACCTGGACAGCAACTGAATCTAGAGGAAACTATAGGTATTGAGAATAAATCACTGAATCACTGATGCAAATGGTACTCAAATATATCTATTAGTTTTCATAAAAAAGTACAAAACCAGATTAGCGAAGACTTGTTTCCTCAGGCGCCCGCAGAATTTGCGAGCTGATTCAGATTTTTATGTTGTTCTGCAAAAGTGTAGTTTACACGGGTTAAATGAGGTGTCAAAAATTTACTAAGTTCGATTGCTCTTTCCCTAGCAATTAAATATCACTATTCTTTCCTTATACAGAAGATGGAAGCGAATACTGTAAGAAAAGTTAACTTTTAAGTGCTAAACATACCCTTCTAGGTTCGCCTTCTATTATACTCAGCTAAACAAACGGACTGATCATTTTTTTGGCAAATACTATACCACTTGTTTCAACTTGGGTACTTTTGTTAAACGATAGGCTAGTCCGTAGCCAAGTTTCAAGTTTGCCTGTGGTATATAACTGAAATAAACACACTTTTTGGGACGCGGACAATAACAATTTTCCCGCATAATTCTTCGATCGCAGAGAGTAAACATGACTCTTAAAACATTATTTAAGTGTGATTTTAACGTTAAGACAAAGAGCCACTTACCTATATCGAAGAAAGGGATGACTAAAATTCCATTACCCAAGAAAACAAGCTTAGCTGAAAGCTTAATAGCACAAAAAATACGTTTGTAGCCCGAACTCTAACATAGTTGCCAGCGCCATTTTTGAAGACTCGGCAAACTCGCGCGCTTTTCACGTCGTGACGTCACGATGGCCGGACACCTCGAACCAGCCGAGCGGCGAGTTCATCACTCCCTCCTGCCTCAACCAATAAAGAATAAAAGAATACACGAGTATGATAGCCTTTCAAGCAAATGGCAAGTAAGTCAGAGGAAAATCGGACTTGCGTCACTTTGCGACTCGTTGATACGACAGTTTGGTACTTAAAGATTCAGAGCTCGCAAACGAATGCAATCTTAACGCCCTCATGCTACAAGTATTATTTTAAACAGTTCATTTTGAGGCAGAAAGTTGCTGCTTAAGTTAAGTGACTCCCGAAAGAACCATCATTCTGGGAATAATTCATTCCATGTTCCCTTTGTACTGGCTTCCAACGCTTTCTAACAATGGAAATTCTCGTGCAGTTCTTGTTCTACCACATTGAAATGCCGGTGAAGAGAGAGTTTTTTCTCTAATAAGGAAAAACAAAACAACATTTCGGCCCTTTCTCCAGATGGATGGTACACTGGCCTCTCTGCTTACTATCAAAACGGCCAACAAGGAGTCATCTTTTGAACCACCTGCAGATTAGTTGGTCAGTGCCAAGAAAGCTACTTGGAACTACAACTACAACAAAGAGCATCAGAGTGACAGCATGTAGAAGAAACTCCTGTTTTTCAGAGATATGACATGTTAATTGACTTCTGGATAAGTCGGAATGTTAAGAGAGTTGATATTAGTCCATTTAAAAGAAAAATCTGTGATTTAAATAGTTACTTTCGAAGGGTCACATTTCTGCTCATAATAAAGGAAAACACATCTTAGCTACTTCAATTTTTCAACATTTTCTGGGGGAGCATGCCCCCAAACCTCCCTAGAAAGTTGACGCCTTTAGCGTCACAATAGACGGCTACGCAGTCAACAATCCGTCAAAAATCTCACTCTTTGGCGACAAATAAACTTGAGAGCTCTAAAGATTGCCTCGTTGCATTAGTCCAGTGGAATGCCTTGTCACTGTCTGCAGATTTGTAGTGACGTTAGAAAGTTGTACTAGTAATTATAAACATGAACAAATAAACTGAACCATAAGTTTTTAGTCCATCAACTTTCTTGTCCTCGTTACTTCGCCTCTCTTTCGCATTCGCGGCGGGAGGAGGAGAGAGCCTAGCTTTGGGACTGGGGACGAGGTTGCTGGCGTCGGTGCCTCGGCGGCCGCTTGGCGTACAACTTCGAAACTCTTGGCGTATCTTCGGCGTGGGACGTACACGGAATGCACCCTAGCATAGAGCCGTAGTTTTTCTCGTTCTGAAAGTGGTAGTCGATGGGAATTTGTTGAATAATAACACAATTATCCTGCTCAATCTTGCGCAATATCCCTTGATTTAGCCAACTCGGCCTACGGCCTCGTCGGCTATAACCTGCGATCAGGCCGAATTTTAGCATCGCTCTCATATTCTCTTACGTTGGTCGCTCGCTAAAATAGGGCCTGATACAATCTCTCACAGGAGTTCGTGTCGGCGGCCAAATTTTGGCCGCGGGAATCTCGCAATCTGATTGGCCCTTTAACAATAGAGCTGTCAACGGAAGTAAATTGTCTACGAGTCTCGCTCACAATTTAGATCCGACCGCCATCGCCAAGGAACAACCAAGGAACAAGTCTGCCGAAGTAAAATGTGTTGCTCTAATAAATTTTCGTCGTTCTAGGAGAATTGTCACCATTTCTTTCTCTCCTGAGAATGGCGTTCGGTTTGATGCAAAGCTGTCTCTCACCTGGAGCAGAGAAGTACAGCAACAGTGAAGTATTAGTGAAGTATGTATTCCGTTTTATCGCATCGTGTCTCGGAATTTTCATTTGACGCTTTCAGATAGTATTGATAACATGAACAGAGTAGTGGTTGCTTCCGCGTTTTACGAAACAAAACGAACAGCAGACGAACAAGTATCTTTCGCCAAGAATGATCAACAAGTCAACCGATAATTCGGTAAACTTAACGGTAAACTGACGTTTGGCGAGAACCGCAATCAAGTCGCAATAACGATTTTCAGTTTATTCATTCATTGTTTAATACTTGTGTCGTTTTATTGATCTTTGACATTGACATCAAAGGATCTGACTAGTTTTATGATAAATTTTCTTCGTTTTAAAATTCGCTGCTGTTTAGAGATAAAATTCGCTGCTAATCTCAAATATTTATCACTTCTGGAACTAAATTAAATTACAAAATACTCCTTTGTTTAGAAACGGTTTTGTTTATATCTTTATTCTAAAGAGTGAAACTGTAGGTATTTCTCTTAATTGCCCAAGGTTTTTTTACGCAGAAAATCGGTGACAAATGCGAAGATAATATTTCCGGATACCACCTGAAATGGGAAAGGATTCAAGCATGCAGCCTATCTTGGTACATGACAACATCGTCGTGTTTTGAATTTTCATTCAGTTTCAGCTCAGACAGAGCAACCATGTACAATACCGGAACCTTCAAGTTAGCAATCGTGTAAATCTGAGTGCTTGTGTCTAGAAGATATATCGTAGCCTATAATTAACCATTTTCTTATTTTGCCGACATTTGCGTGACTTTTTGCGAGTTGCCGTTATGGGAAATTGGCATACCGAGGATCGTGCAAGCAGAAGAAATTTTGATTGGCTGTTTTGTTGAATGTCAATCAATCAAAAAAGTGGGCGGTAGACGTTCCGTAGAAGAATTGTATCAGGCTCTACTTTTCGTTTCGCCCGTCCCGCCTGAATGTTTCAGCGAGCGAAACGAAAATAGAGCCTGATCGCAGGTTACGTCGGCTAAGTATCAGGTGATATTCCGCGCGATTTCGCAGGATAATCGTTAAATAATCGATACATCTGGACCTCTGCACAAGCACAATATTTGGAAGGAAGGTGGTCTTTATTAAACAACACTGATCGGACATCTAACGAGGTTGTTAACCTGCCTTCACACTTGAACAAACTGGATACAAAGTTAAATTTAAATTAACATCACAAACTAAACATTACAAGGAACAATAGCGGATTATGAACGTGTTCTGTTGTGAAAATGTCGATGGCGGTCAGCATTATCAGGTTTTAGCATTTGTGGTAAAAACAGATGAAACTGTTACATCCTTGATGTTTGGAATTGAAGTAATACGATGAGGATACGGTACCGTACTTCATGCACTTACTAGTCTCATCAACAAGAAAAGCAACAACAAAATTGCAGATTTTTCTATTTATACAGGAGCTCAGCGATGCTCCCAAATTATGAGGTGCCTCGTAAATTGGTGTAGCTTTGACACTGACTTATGCAGCTTGACTGCCACAAAATTGGACCCTGAATTCCCCTGAAGACATGGTCTCTAAGACTCTACATAATTAGGACTTTCAGTTTTCTCTTGAGTCCTGCTTTTGAACAAGGACTTCTGAAAGAGAATATGTAAAATATAATTATTTTAACATTGTTCATAGTAGCGTTAGAGGTTAGGAGAGGTTTGGGGTAAGAGGTAGGGTTACCAGTAAGGTTAATAGGAGTTAAATGTTAGGGTTAGGGTGATTGTTGCAGTGAAATACTGCATCATTCAGTCAGTCTTTACTAAGAGGGTTTTTTTAGACACATGTTAACCATCATGTACTAACAAGTTATACATGATGGTTAACATCATCATGTTAACCATCATGTATTAGGAAGTTATAATGTAACTGGCTTATGCAAGATAATTTCCCTGTGGGTTCACGCCCCACAGCAGCAGACTTTCTGATTCACATTTTTTGGTACCTTTTATTAAGTTTAATTCATTAGCTAAGGTTAACAATAGAAACCTGAAACGATTTGTGAACGCAGAAACACTTGTGCAAAGCTTCTAGTGAAAACTTAAAGAATGTTTTTAAAATGTGACATTTTTTCTTGCAGGCAATACCAAATATTAGCAGTAAATGCAACTTTAATAAGAATGCCTGTATTGCTGTCTCTTACAAACATCAATGTTACCATAAGACACAAAAGACATGGTTAAGTTTCTGTTGTGTGTGCATCATATAAGCTATAACGGTGTCTATCCACTTGTAAGGTTGTTGGAATCATTGCTGTCATACTGCCTAAAGTGTCTCTAAGCAATGACCTTCATATTGTGTGATGTTTGACTATTTTACTTCAAGAATGTACACTGTAATGTACCATTTCTTACCTCAAGTATGGTGTTGGGACCTTGTTTAGCTCTTCAAACATTCCCTTTAGTTCACTTTTTTATCTCCAGCTTTATTTTTCCTCTGTTCTTTAAGCTGTCCTTTCTTTACCACGATAAGCATTTTTCCTGCTGTCCACAACCAGAGAACCTAAATAGCCATTAAATAACGTAAAATTAAAAACAATTATTATCGAAAGCGAAGGTTCAGAAAAGAGCTGACAAGGAAGTGTTCAAAGAACACCTTCAGATCAGTAGAGTAAAACTGTGCCAAAGTTTTAAAATTTAACACAACGCATTTTGAAAGGTCAACGTTTTGGCCACCAAAAAGATAACTGGAGAGATTTTCGTCAGAAATATAAACACTATCTCCCTCCCTCTCATATGGGACACCACCCCTCCAATTTCTGCAGTTTTTTCCTGTTACATTTTTAAGGTCAAGTTGATATCTAACATCAGATGACACCATGCACTGAGAGCTGTGACGTAAGGTTGAATTCCACTGTTGCGTAAATTTTACGTGCGTACGGTCGTGAATAAAATTAGAGACGATGTATGAACGGCTTACGTAAACGTAAAAAGTTGAAAAGTTTCAACTTTTTACGTTTACGTAAGCAGTTCATACATCGTCTCTAACTTTATTTACGTAACCCTGCCTTCCGCTTGGTACACTATTGATAACTGCCTTCTGCGTCTTCTTAACATAATAGGTTTGCCCAAACTGGCCCGCTCACTGAGAACACTGCCGCTGATTGGATAAGAATCTTAACAGCCTTTAGTAATATAGTTTTTGCTCTATCACCTTACAAAACCCATACTTTGGTTTGCATTATATTTTCGTGTGCTCAAATTCAATAAAAAGCCAAGCTCAGCTAAACAACACTTACAAATTATACGACCCACTGAAGTGAATTATTTTAAGGACGGTGCCTCTTAATAGAGATGTATTTTTGCACAGGTTACAACTATGGGGAAAAAGTAGATCTATGTAAGGGTTATTGGAATCCAAAAAGAAAAATGTGAGTAACCACGCATTTTTCAGAGATAATTAAGCAACCATAATTCTAAAAAAAGCGTTAAAATACAAAGAATGTAAGCAATTTCTTTCCAAATTGAAGCTCAATTATCTCTGAAAAATGCGTGGTTACCCCAATTTTCTTTTTGGATTCTGATAGCCCTTGCTAAGATCTGCTTTTCCTACATAGTCAAAGACCGCGCAAAAATACTGTTGTATTAGGGGTCAAATTCCTTAAGAAACCCGAATATCCCGAGATGCACAGAACGTATGCGCAGTAACAAAAGGAGGCACTGTCCTTAACAAAGTATTAAAAGTGGGCAATAAAAAACGGCTCCATTTGCAAGACTCTACAGTCATTATTCTCATACAAAAGAGCAGTCCTTTAATGTGCTACAGTGAACATCCACAATTTTATTTTGCTGCCTCCTCCTTCTCCTCCACATTTTTCTGGGCGGAACCTAAATTCTGGATAAGCTTCAGTTGTCAAGGAAACATCAGTGGTGAATTCTGTTTTCTTGGCAGCATATGTAGGCTGTCGAAATAGGATATTTCTGTGGTTTACCTGTCCGCTTCTCACTTGGTTGAAAACGATTTTCAGTGCTTGTAGAATTAGGTTTTGGCTTCAATTCCCCGAAAACGCTAGCCTAAGGGGTACAGGACGGGTGCAATAGGGGTGTTGGTGAAAACAATGGAATTGTGGTGATGGTGGCGAAGGAGGAGGGAAATGAAATTGTGGAGGGGAAGGAGGGAAAATTGTGAAGGAGGAGGAGGAAAGCAAAATAAAATTGTGGAGGTAGAGGGAAAATAAAATTGTGGATGTTCACTCGAGCACATTAACGTGGCTCCCTAGAGTTTCTACAAAAGTGACTATACGAACTGGCAAGACTTACAAAAGAAGCCCCAGTGCTGTTGTCTTGCAATCTTTGTTCCAATTTTTCTTAGGCATGGGCCATTGTCATGGCAACAAAGCATCTTAAGAATGACAGATATTTGCCAGTAATTCGTCTTTTTTCTTAAATATTTGATTTTCCCTCAGTGAAATTTTTTTAAACTTTTCTATTTTGTGAAAGTGATTTTGACTAACATTTTGCAGGGGAAAAAATATGGGGTTGTTCAGACGGATTCACCAATATCACGTGATTTCTTATTTTTAACCATTAAACTGGATTGCTCTTACAGAATTTTTCCATAAAATAATATGTAAAGGGGGCGTTAGTATCTCAAAATGTGCAAAATTTAAAAGAAAAATTCACCAAAGGAAACGAGAGAAAGTTTACTGTTAACTTTGCTTTTTATGGCTATGCTGACGTCATAAATATCAGGAAAAACCTACGATTTTAAGTGTGCACACGCAGATTACTACAGCTCGCATCATCAGCGTGCGTACGGTCGTAAAACTATAGGGAGCCACCTTAAGGGACTGCTCCTTTCTTATGAGAATAATGACTGTCAAGACCTGTCAAGACCTGCCAAGACCCTATCACCCACTTTTAATGCTTTCAATATAATTAAAATATTTCACTTCAGTGGTTTTGTAGAATTTGTAATATTGTTTAGCTGAGCTTGGCTTTTTAATTTAATTTGAGCACAAGAATATACAACACAAACCAAATTATAGGTTTTGTAAGGTGATAGAGCAAAAAGTATCTTACTCATGGCTATTAGATTCTTATCCAATCAGCAGCAGTGTTCACAGAGAGTGTGCCAGTTTGGGCAAACCTATTGTGCTTATTGTTCCTATTGTGTTACAGACGCGGAAGGCAGTTATTTACATTTTAAAGGTATTAAAAATGATGCAGAAGGCAGTTATTTACATATCAATAGTGTACCAAGGGGAAGGCAGGGTTGGGTTAGGGGAAGGCAGTAAAGGGGCTTATCTTTTGACATCCTATACTACTTATAGTTTAGGGATATACCCAACATATATCAGAAATAATGTATAGTGGAACCCAGTTAATATGGACACCAAATGGTCACAGTAATTTGCCGATCTGCCTTTCATTGCTTTCAACACATTGCAGCATTAACAACACACGTGGCCAACTTCCAGATGCCAATTGGTGGTTCACAATACCTGATTCCTACTGACATGGACACTGACCACCAAAAGGGGCCAAGGTTTTGTGAAGCCATAGGTTAGAGTGTCTTTTATAAAGAAGCCATGACCCCTTTCACATGGGAGTGAAAGGATTAACGAAACATAGGCACGCAATGCGCGCAGAGCCAATGACGTTTTTTTTCACAACATGGTGAAATTTATCCTGACAACCTATGGGACTTTACATGTCCAGTAAGTCCCCCCTAACCCCTCAGCCCCAATCCCCCCCCCCCCCACCACCACCAAAAAGAACTTGTGGTTATCAACTATAAAACCTGGTAATGATTGAGCAGCGTGACTACGCGGAGTAAAGAAACCGAAGAAAGCTCTTTATTTCACGGTTCTTCAAAGAACAGAGACAAAAACAAGTAAACTTAAACTTAAACTCACCGTCGAAAAATATTGCATACATAATTTAGGCAAAGATCAGTGGAAGGTTAACAATTTTACTTCAGAAATAAATGCACGTTGCAGTTGAACCTTTTAATTTCTTACTTCTACCGGCGAATATCCAATACTTTTCAGTGCTCATAAACGGTCAACTTTCTAAAGGGTGCCGTTTTGACGCTCTGCGTGATTTGCGTGACACGCGACTCGCTTTACTTTGTTTAATTTGTAAGGTTTCAGACGTTTCAGTCAACCACTTACGTTCTTAGTACGTTGTATTGTCAAAACAGGAGTCTGCCATCAAACGGCGTTTCTTGTATCCACAACATTTTCGTTCGAAATCGGTTTGAACTAGCGTTTATAAACACGACTGAAATAGTTTTGCAACTATATTTATTTCCCCTGTTGATTGA
Source organism: Siderastrea siderea (assembly GCA_964030785.1). NCBI lineage: Eukaryota > Metazoa > Cnidaria > Anthozoa > Scleractinia > Rhizangiidae > Siderastrea > Siderastrea siderea. The sequence continues at coordinate 17,872,865 of OZ034974.1, read as the reverse complement.
AGTTGCTTGCTTTGTAATCAAGTCGGCTATAATAATTTTCGTCTTTTTGCTTCACAAATCGACCAAAGTATGTTTACATTTGTAACTTTCCCAAGGTACAAAGTTATTTTTAGCGCACGTGTTTATTTTGAGTCTCAACCTACAGCCGAATAAATTTCGTTTGCTTTGCCTTCGAACAGTACGAAAATGTTCAAATTCAGCTCGCTTTCCAGTAGATCCAACAGGTCTCTATTAGAATGCTTTGTCACATATCTGTTGTTGTTAATCTTTCGGTACTGTTTCGGTCGGTTCGAGATGTTTTAAGTGTTGCGTTACATTCCTAAGACTGAAATTACAGCTGTCAACTATGCAAATTTGCTCAACATACGCTTTACACTTTGAGCTATGAATAAGCCCGAAATAACGTTTAGTATCTTGTAAAGATTTTACTACATCCATCCTCTATTTCCTTGATCACTACTGTGACTTGGATTTTAATACTAGTTTCATTCAAGTTTTTCAGTTTTACGAATAGCTAGCAACAAGCCGCGCAATTTCCGATTTAGTTTTAAATGGGTTCATGTTTTATAACACGCACTCAAAAATGACACCGCAAATTTTAGATTCGCTGTTACCGAGAGATAATCCCGAAAAATGTTATGCTGTTTTACTCTAGTCTTTTCACTATCGTTAATAACTTGGGCTTTAAACACTGTCTCTTTCACTGTTAATTAGGGATCGAAGTAACGTTAATTTCCATGTTCTGTTCATACAACATCTCAAATTGGCAAGTCCGTCTTGTATTTGCTGCTGTAGAAATTTGTACTTCAGCTAAGTAAACACAGGACTACAACGCGAATAAAATCCTGCCAGACCTCACGTACACAAAACAGGCATTCGAAGTAGATCCACACTTGCGAATGCAAAACACTTCAAAGCCCGGGGGACGTACTCCTATAGTATAAGCTGTATGGGTTTGTGCCCCTGATAAGGTAAGAGTTTCAGTCTCCTGGTGCACACCCCCACCCATCGTCTCACAGAATATCCCCCCAGCCTCACAAATCGTAAGACAGACGTCTCACGTATATCGTTGATTTTTAGGCTCTGACAGTAGCCATATGACGTCACTAACGTGACGTCATTGGCTAAAAAACAAAGATTATTTTTGTTACTTACAGTCATAACAAAGCAGTTGAAAAGAATTGGACCTGAATACACCACAGTAATAAATAGACCCTGTGAATCAAAATACTGCTCCCGTGAAAACATCCTTAAAAGTAAAAATAAGAATAATAGTAAATACAATAAACACCGTTGATACAAAACAGAGGGTTACTTTTATTGTTTTGAGCACGAAGGCCAGTAAATGAAAATATGTAAGTAGCTGCTCGCCACATACCACTGCTATCTACATCATTTTACACAGTCACCAAAATGAGGAGAAAAATACATCCATCAGGTACCATTGCTCAAGCAAACTAAAAAGGCATCTGCGACAGAGCATTCATCAAGGAGAAATGGACGCAAAAGTGATGGTAGCTAGGCTAGACCCTGTATGCTAAGGTACTCTAAAAACTGGTGGCACACATTTAGTAAATCTATACTAAGGCTAGGATGGAGTGAACTGCCTGGATTCGAGAGCTCAGTTTTCTGTTTCCAAAACAAACAAACAAACAAATAAACATGAAATTTTTACTGAGGCAAGTGCCTCAATTGCCCCTATACTACCTGCTGAGATATATAATTATTAAATATATTATTATAACATGAATACAAAAAGGGACATTTGCAGCTTTTAGGGAAAGATGGGATGCAAGTTTTAGACTACCTTAGTTCGTAGGCTACTTTACAAAATTTAGTAATTTATTTCTTAAAAATATTTGGTGGCTGTCTCTTTAATGTACATGTTGTGCTGCCATTGTTGGTGTCATTTAGTGTAGCGTGAGGCCAGGTGTAACATTCAACTGCCGGTTATTTCAGTATATAACAATAGCACAATACATAATGATTAATAACTGATAAAATTGTAATTTATGAAAAATTGTTAAATGAAAAACCTGTCAATAAAAATGTCAGTAGAAAATGTCTCTACCTCAATTGCATTTTTCTAAACTAAAAAAGGGAATTCAGAATCAACTAAAAATTTGTTATAAATCTTTGCAACACTTGCTGACATATGATCTTAAAATACTGGAAAGATTATTAAACTATTCTGTGGCACATACTTGAGTTACTCCTTTTAATACACAGGATTCATATTAAGGATGGTGCCTCCTTTTGTTACTGCAGTGCATACGTCATCTCAGGTCTGGCCTGAGATAGTCAGGTTTGTATTTGCCTACTAATACAACTATTAGTATTTTGCGTGGTTTATGACTATGTGGAAAAAGCATATTTTAGCAAGGGCTATCAGAATCCACAAAGAAAATAAATGTGCAGTGGGTAACTGCACATTTTTCAGAGATAATTGAGCTTAAATTCAAAAAGAAAATGCCATTATTACATTCTCTGTATTTTTAAGCTTTTTTCCAATATGGTTGCTTAATTAACTGGCCGTTGGCATATTATGTTGACCCCGGTTTATAAAATGGACACGTTTTTTTTTTGCTCAGTTGGCTTAACAGACGTAACAAAGTGCTGTAAAGCTTGTGGTATGGGTACTCAAGAGCGGTACTGTCTTATTTAAGACGCATGCGCATATTAGTCTGCTGAATGTTACCTTGGTGGGTTCTTGTCTTTTAATTTACAGTATTTAAGTTATGAATGGCGAAGGGTTGTTAAGTATTGGGTTTCAGTATTTGTCTTGTATAACGCATGCACAACTGAGTAAAGCAGCTAATAGGATTGAATGCAAAATTGGCTGTGTCGTCTGATCTTGTTAGTGGTTATGGTGAAATTTTTTTTAGTGCAGCAGTTTTGTTATAGGGATTGACATTTTGAGGGATGTAAAAATGAGGGAGTGGAAGGATTTGTGAATGTGAGGAGCATATCACACTTCTGTGAATGTGATTTATTTTGAAAGTTGCATTTTGTATAGCAGCGGTGTAATATTGTGCTGCGTGAGAGGCAGTTTCCCTCGGCATTTTATGGGGGGACGGTTTCCAAAGTGGATTGTAAGTTTACTCATTGGGTAACCTGCTGTCTTTGCAGCTTATTAGCACGGTAAGGAACAGTGGCTTAGGAAGAGAAGGGATTGGCACTAGTATGATGATGCAATTAGTGGATTGCACCATAGATACATCATGGTTCTTGAGAAGGGAGAGAGATGAGTGTTTATTTGAGGCGACAAGTTGATTTTAATTGCATAAAGACGAAGGAATCAGTCATTAAAAAGGAGATCAATTAATAAGGTAGCTGTTACTAGTCTTTAAGTTAGAAAATAACTGAATATTATCAAGCGATGCATGTGGTTTGCGTCTGGTGTTGGTTGGGTTTGAGGTAATTTTGTAAGTGCATAGTCTAACATGTAGCTGTTCCAAATCAACTTGTTTACTTTGCATGGGGATTCCCGGGTTAGCAAAGTGGATTTAAACATCACGTCACGAGATATGCCTTAACATGCCCCAGACTCTGACGATCTGCTCGAGCTTGTGTTTATCAAGCGTTATATTTTGATTCTACCGCTATGTTCACTGTTTGTATTCACGGTCTAGGCACAACAGTAAATATTTTGTCATCCCTTGGTAAGCATCCTCAGTTGTGGGCAAATTTATACCAACATTCAACGTTTGAGTGAATTTGCATTTTTCAGCAAAAATAAAAGCGACAAGAAAGATAAGCTGAGTCACCAGAGTTTAACCATTTCGTCATCCAGTAACGCTATAGACTAAATATTGTGTCACACAATCACACTTTTCATCACGCCAGTCTGTATAAATACAGGATCACGCTAACATCTGTGAAACCCAGGAGTGGGGAGGGTCGGAACGGCTGGTTAAAATGCCCATTGGGCTTTCTTGTTAACTCTGAAAAATGTATGGTTACCCAAATTTTTCATTGTAGATTCCAACAGGTCCTGCTAAGATCATATTTTTTCCCAAAACCATAACCTTTGCCAAAATACCTCTGTATTAGGACCCCCATCCTTAAGTTAATTATCCTTCAATAATTTCAAAAGGCTAAGTTTTTGGAAGGAAAAGCAATGTGACTATGTTTGAATTCAACTTGAATCATGTAAACTAACTTACAATTTTTTTAATGGAAATTAAAAAAATGATTTAAATCATTAATAAAGTATTTATAATACTTACCTCCAGTGTTTTGCACCCAGAATATTAAGTTGTTCAGAAGCAAATGCCAGTCCCACTAAAACAAAAACATTTATTAATTTGAAATAAATAAGATTATTATATTCAGTACTGCAAAAACAAAATAATTACAAAAAGCCCATAATTTTCACAATATCTCAGTACAATACATAAATCTTATTAGATGTTTTGGTGTGAAGTATCGCCGTATATTTTTATGAGATGTGCTGTATTTTGACGAGCCCACAGGGCGAGTCAAAACACAAATGGGATATTTGTACTCATTTCGCGTGCTTTCTGTACATTAACTGAACAGATACAGTTGGATAATAAATGCCAAGTGGGATATTTGTACTTGTTTTGTGTTTTTCCTGTTTTTCGTCGTTTCGACATTTGACTAACAAAAGACAGATCGAAATGCACCAAACACATTTAACAGTCTTCACAGCCGATAACACTATGGCTTAACTGACAGACCACCAATAACACCACGAGATCATAGACCAATCAGGAAAACGACCAGAGACTTATAACATCTACGGATGATTCATAGTTCACTTGACTCTGATGATGACTTCCACTCAGGTTGTCAGAACGTGAGTCAATGTCATCACTAACAGTCCTTCTCAGGACTACACTCACCCGAAAGATCACATATTATCTACAAGAGTAGATAATGCGTGTACTCCCACAATATCCATTCGCTAAAATTGATAATTGATGACAATCGATATCAATATTGATAACAATTGATTGATATTGATAATTGATGACCAATTGATGAAGCAGATCTGTGTGACCTTTTATCAATTACCATCCATTTCCAATAGCAATCGATAGCTTGATATTGATTGGTATTGACTGGTCACAAATTTTCTCCTGTTTCACAGTCGGGTGCTTCATATCATATCTTCCCACACATTGATTGTTAACAGATTTTATTTGATTCCAGAGAATGTTAACAGGGAAACAAGAACTATTTTCTCTCCCTTATGTCGCTTATTTCTCTTATCCTCTTTCAACTGACTTACCAAATGGAAACTGGCATCACAGTACTTTGACAGAAAAATTCAGGTAACTGAAGTTCTACACTGGCAAACGATGCCAACAATAACAAGATAAGTTGCTGGCCAGAGAGGATCCACAAGCTCGGATTGATGGTCGCTGAGCTGCCCACGATCATTTTTTTTTAAATAAAGCTTGCCAATGTTCACTTCAAAATGGCAATGGTAGTAGCCTTCAACAGCTTCTTGTGACTCAGACTTTTTCTGCGCATCCACCATGGCAAGTGGTAAACTCGAATGCACATGCAACAGGGTACTGAATCTATGCGTTGAGAAACTGGGTGCTACTTGGTTTTGCCAATCAATGGCAATCGATGAACAGGTTTCATGTGACAATCGATTGATCATCGATTGGCCCATATTAATCAATATCAATTGACTAATTTTATCGATTGATATCGATTGATCGGTTGCTTTACCGATTATCGATTTCCATTGGATACCCCAGGGACCAGGGTGTATTAAAGGTCTGGGGGTAAAATTAAATGTATTAAATCTCTGGCAGAACTTGCACTTCAAAGTTATCACACTTACATAAACACAAGAAGAGGATCCCTTGAAAGTTTGTGTATTTCCTCGTGTTTACTATACAGAGGAATGTTACCGCGTGAAAAGTTATCAGGCCAATTAACCAAGGTTCACTCCAGTCCACCTATACAATAAAATAAACAAAAAGTAAAATCCTTGAGCACATGCTGACTTCTCTTCTATTTCCTTCTGTCATCACTTACTGCTTTGACAAATTCCCACGCACTATCAATCTGGTTTGTGGAAATCCACTCATTACCACGTCGAAAGAAAGTCCTCTTCATCTTCAATCAGTGTTAACTGCCACGAGACTGTTCGTGAGGTTTACCGCTGACCGTATGGTGTGCCAGCAAGCGAAAATGGCGGACGGAAAACAAGGGAAACAATCGCGAAACAATCAATGCGAGAAAAAGTCGAAACAGGCTGGCAAAACTTGGCGAAGGAAAGTCATTATTTGAATTAATTTGAATAATAAATAAGATGGCTGTGTAGTTCATTTTGGACATGCCCTCTCAAGATGTTTGCTTTGTCACTGTCAAGGTAAACTTAGTTTATTGTTTCTGTGACATTCTTGACAATCCCCCGTTGCTCTGAAAAAAACTCATTTTAATATTGTTGCTGCGCTCAGTTTTTTGTTGCCAAGTGATCGACATGTTGGTTACCGGTCGGGAGAAAAAAAAAGGAAAGTGGATCAAATCTTTTATCGTCGTTTAGTGTGGTGTTCGTGCGAAGACTGGTGTATGGTGCTTTAATTTAATATCACTGGGACGATTTAATTTTTGATTTAAAATCTAAAGAACTGATTCGCAGCTGCCTAGAAACTTCGTCGTCGACCAAATGGTCGTTCAAGCTTTCCGATCCCTTGCCTTATGGCCAGTTTTTCTTGGGATTGTTTTTACTGTGGATAAATGTAGTGGCTCGTTTGGTACGGTGATATTTAATACTGAAGCTTGTACATATGCTTGCTTTGAAATCTCCATTTTCTATTTTAAACATGTTACTTCAACATGTATTTTTCTTTGAGCTTTACGCACTCAGTTAACTAAGGGAGTTTCATGCCTTAAAAAAACCCTGTCTTGCTTATGCAAATCAGTAAGTGGAACATTTCTTCATCTTGCGAATATTTGATAGGATTTCAATTTTTCGTTTTTCTTGACAGATGATGGAGTTAAGAATGCAGTGTTGTTGTTGTTTGAAGATGTCAATCTTACTGAGTGGAATAATGGAAATAAAACTGCTGTTCTTCTTCGGGTCATATTAGATGCTGTCAATGGGTTTTGCTCTCACAGCCCAAGTAAATGTTCTGTGAATTTCTGGAATGAATCAAGGTACTGTAGTATACAGCACTGAAAGCCACTGTAAATAACTTGAACCCTGAGTGAATCGTGGTAGCAGAAGCTAGTTCAAGATTAAGTCGGGTTGGTGCTAAACTTTTGTACGTTGGCTTATTATTAACTGGTATTAAAGATATCAAGGTTTTATCATTTGTAATTTTCACCGTCACAGGTGATTTTGGTACACTTTCATGACCTTATAGACCTAACAGTCACTAACAGTCCAATTTTGCATGTCACTCAGACACTTTGAGGTCAGCCAACTGATGTTTTAAAAATGAGTCCATTAGCTAACAGGATACATTTGAGTAAAATTTGAGTAAGGGAGTTAGGGTGAATTATAACAAAGTTGAAGTTAGCTGATAGAAGGTGATAGTAAAAATAGGATCAAATCCAGGGGAAATTGGATAAATTTTTTTTTAGATAGCTGGAAGTTTGAGTTAACTGAACTTAGCAGGTTCTACTGTATATGATGGCATTTTAAAATAATATAATTAAACAATTATTTGATATTGTGCTCATCCTTGCTATTTTTACTTCCTGGTTCCTAGACTAGTGCATGGTTACAGGTACTGCTCAATATCTGCTTGCTAACAAAAAAAATTTAGTTTTAAGCTCCCCTTCTCTTCCCCCGTCCCCCAACACCCAAACAAAAAGTTTACAAATGACAACATATGGAGCTCATGTAAACTAACTTGAAGTGTTTTTTTTTTTAATTTGACTTATTTTTTTTATTGTTTTGTCAGGAAATTTCATAGCAGGCATATAGTTTTGGTGGAATCTCCCAAACAAGAAAGCAATGACATTTTGGTGAAGGTCTTTGTTTCTCTGCCAGATGAACAGGACTTTCAAAAAGATGGCCACAGTGTTCTTGCAGGGTCAACACTCCAGGAGATTTTGCTGTCTCACAAGCACAACTTAACATTTGCTATTGGTGTTAAAGTGAAGTATATTGGCATGGACACTAGCTCAAACAACAACAGAAGTGATAATAAAATGAACTACATCATGATACCCATAACCTTTGCAGTGCTTGCTGTAGTTTGCTGTATGGCCTATTGTATGCACTCTGTCAGGTATGTATCACTTTAACTTATACCAACAGCAACAAGGCCGACATACTGCTGGGACCATGGTAACGTACACGTGTGCAGTCAACTCTCGCCTTGCAGACACCTCACTATTACAGACACCCCGTTATTATGGACTGGAGCTGAAGTCCCGGCGAATAAGAAATTACTGAAAATAACCCCCGCTTTTACGGACTCTCCTTATTACAGACAACAAATCCTGGTCCTGACGGTGTCCATTATAGCGAGAGTTGACTGTACTACAAACACAATTTAAACTCGAAAAAATAAGAACACTCATAGTTAGTGCCAGTAATTTAACAAGTTCTGAAAGTTAAACCATGTTAAAATATCAAGAAAATCAATGACATATTAACATATTAATATGTAGAAAAGCTACAACCCTCATCAGAAAGTTGTTTCAGAAGCAATTGGCTCAATCTCCGTTGAAGCTGCTCTAATACATATATTATGGAAATATAGACGAGAGGTTGGACTGCTAACTCAAATTGATGTTTAAGCATCAGTCAGCAAACCTTAATGTTAGGACAACGTGCAGAAATTGTGTGTTAAGCAAAGTCTTGAATTAAGTGTACCGAAATAAACTCCTGAATGTAAATTAAATGAAACCTTGTTACTTTATTAATTAATAACAGAATACTCACGATGTTCTACACCAGCTCACCTATCTCACACCCTTGCTAACTCAAACTATTTTTAGTGTGGGAGTTCAATACAGCAAGGCTCTGCTGTAAAATGAGTCTGTAATTCCTAAACTTTTTTTAAGATCATCACTCTGATGATGATCTTAGTGATCCAAAACGTTCAGCCTTTTTCACTCTTTAAAACAATTTTTACCATAAATTGTAAACATTTCTATTTGGCAAATATGTCTATGTAACTGTTGCTAAGGTAGGCAATCTAGTAGGGGTGGGGGTGGGGGTGGGGGTGAACAACTCCTTTTTGTCTGTTCTCACACCTTGAGAACTAATGGCCTTACAGTCAGAGTCGTTGAGTGTGAGTATATGAAATAATCATATTTATTATCCAACCGTATTAGTTATTGTACAGAAAGTGCACAAAACGAGTACAAATATCCCACGATATTGTACAGTTGGTTATTGCACAGTACTGTGTGCACGCTCATCCTGCTACACTTGTTTCTCATAGTTTTCTTTCAAGTTATTGAAAAAAGTTGAAAAAGGTTAAGTTGGATAATAAATCTCTTGTTAGATGTTTCGGTGTGAAGTATCACCATATATTTTCATGCATTGTTTGTATTTTGACTCGCCCTGCGGGCTCGTCAAAATACAGCACAACTCGTAAAAATATACGGCGATACTTCACACTGAAACATCTAATAAGATATATATATACATGAACTGCAGATAAAATACGAAATGAGGCCGACCATCTCAGTGAGGAAATCAACTTAAAGGCAGTTGGAAAACAACGTGATTTTTTTCATGTTCTTTTTCAAATAGTTGATTTAAGTTCTTATAAGACCTGCCTCATAACAGTCATCATTTCTGTAAGATAACTAAGATTTTTATGACTCAGACAACTTAATTTATTTCCACAGCAAAAGGAGACAAAAGGCGATCAACAAAGAACGAAGAAAACAAATGAAGTTAAATAAATTAAAGCCTTCTCCAGTAAACGATGGCAACGCACGGCCAAAGAGCACCACAGGCGACGGAACAACAACAGTTTTTCAACGAGAGATTAGAAAGAAAAAGAGAAAAAAGCACCAACAAGAAGTTGACGAGAGTGGGGACCGCTCAAGGGAAAAGAAGAAGAAAATAAAACGTGTGAAGCATGAGAGACTTAAAGAAACAGAACAAGCTGTGCGTGAGCCTGCTGTGTTGGGTGGGCAATGGGATGAAGGGAAAAGAGAAAGAGTACCAACACCAATACCTCATCATCATCATACACTGAAAACGGACCTCAAAGAACAACGACACAAACACACTAGAAAGAAAAAACACAAAACAAGTCAACTCAGAGAGCGTGATGAAGGCTACAGTGAGGGAAGCGATACACGTCAAGCAGCTGAGCAAAACTCGGAGGACTTTCTGATAAGAAACCTGCCTCGTCCTCGAAAACTAGTGCCTTTACAGGAGAGAACTGACACGTGATGCACCACTTGTTAAGAAATGTAGAAACTTAAGGAAAGAATATAGAGAGTTATTATTTAAACTTTTTAATATTTTATTTTATTTAGTATTTTACTTCCTTGTATGTACAGGTACAAAAGGATTTCAGCGGAATGTTGTCAAAAATACACTTAAAAAATTTAAGCAATTACTGTTTAATATGCCTAGTGGTTCACATCGTGGTCCTATTTCGAACAAGCACTACAATATGAACATTTTCGCAAGCAGACGAGTAGGAGACTGATCAGTTTGTTATTACATAGCCTTCCCTAGAAATAGAACTCAGAGCTACTGTGTCAGAGAGAGGCAATTGAACCAGCGCCTGTCAAAATCAGCTTTGGTGCATCAGTTGCACATTCATTCCGCAATTGAATGTGCCACAGAACTGATAACGTCCAAAGCTTTTTACATTACAGCACCAGCATTAGAATCTCTCGCCCGAGATAAGCACAAGTTGCTTTCCTTTCTCATCTCGTCCTTCCTGGTCCCTGGTTCTAACTATGATTTGACATCAGCAATAAGTCAAGAGAAATTTATTCCCAAAATGTTTCCCCGTTATGCGCGCATCCCGGCGCGCATACAACATCTGCTGCGGAAACAAGATGTTTCAAGGAAAGAAACATTTCGTAAATGTTTCCTGTGCGAGAGCCTTGAGGGTAGCCTGACTAACTGTTATCGCAACATATTTCGTCTGTTTACATCCAAGCTTGTGCTCGCGGAGAATTACGACGGAAGAGATCTTGCGTTCGTAGAGTGCCAGGCATGACCCGGCTGTTGCACTGCAGTGAGGTCAACTTATATAGTTACTAACAGTGTTTCCACGACGTTTCCTCGTTTGCCCAGGCTCAGGAACAATTGCCAATGAGAATCTCTACGCTGTTTTATCGATCAGATCGGATTAGAACATGTAATTTTATAAACCATGATTCACTCTTCCTGCTCGTGGCCACTGATTCCCAACAGTTTTTCAATTTGTTTTTTATTTCTTTTTCCTCATTGGGTTCAAAAATCACTGGTGTATGTTTAAATTTAATTTAAAGTCTGCACTCCGCAAGTTTCCCATCCGGCGAGTTCTATTTGCTTTCATACAATAATGTAAAACTAGACTCTGTCTTCACATCGAGAAACACGGCAACGCATTCTAACATTTTGCAATCTTATTTTGTGGCTGAACTGGTCCGCGCTGAAAAGGAGCTTTCTGATTGGTTCCCTGAGCAGTCCGAATTTTCCTATACGGACCTCATACGGACCGCTAAGATGGACCGCTCACGAAAAGATCTCACTAAATGTTGTTTTGGAAAATTTTTAAAGAGAGGACAGTTCTTGCTTTCTTACCTATAATTATGGCAAAAACCACTGCGAAAATGACATTATGAAAATCGTTTGTTTCCCTCTTTCGTCTTTGTAGCGCGCGCTTACTAATAGAAATACACTTTGCTGTTCGCAAATTTGTTAAGAGCCATAATAATAAATCCTTTATTGAACTAGCTTGTTCGGTCCGTATTGGGAAGATTTGGTCTCGTTCTTTTTTTGGAAGTTTATGGACTTCCATAAAAGGAACTCGACCAATATCTTCTTAATACGGACCTCACGCTAGTTCAATAACATATGTATATATATATATATTTTTCATAACGTTAACTGATTCAATGGATTTTTGAAAAAACATAAATAGTCGCAAGCCGTATTGGTTATTCTTGCTTGGGCAATGAGGCCTCAATTTCGATATCCAAAAAGAGCTATTAAAAAAAGCCAAACATTGGCAAATATCTTATTGGAACCATCTGAAGAATTCAGTCGGGATATGTTTCAGGCGCCTACCGTTGAGCCCGCATCTTATATCCTCCTAACAAAAGTAATTATGGTACCCAGTGAATGCTGAATTACGACACATGTGTATGACTTCTGTAGCGGAGGTCACATCTATCACCTTTCAAACAACTACCGATCGTCGGTCCACGATGACGCCACTCACTCTCCATTCATACCGACGCTCCTAGGTCTTTCTAACAACAGTAACTTCTCCAAAGGGTGGTGTTTTCTGCGGGACATAATTCATGGCCAGATTCTCATTCATGGCCTTCATGGTACTTAAAACAAAAACATCGGTGCTGCTTCGTTCTTCGTACGCCGCACTATTAATTAAGCCTTAATAGTCTCTCACCATAGTTGAGACGCTTTTAAAACTTTTTTTGAGGGTTGGGGGATGGTTTCGGTCGAGCTGTTCGCTCACTTTCTTCCTCTCTGCAAGTAAATTTCTTTGTTTTTCCCTTCCCCTCTTATTCCAGGTGCATATGGACACAACTTTCTGCTAGTAAATCACCATTCTCGTCCCCAGAGCCGCCTGGCCTCGTATGATAAATCACGTTTAATCTAAACAACCTGGGCGTAACTGTCTGGTTTCTGCCAATTTACACTAGAAACGAGTAGTTTCAAAAGTCTTATTGTACAGTGGCTTACAGAATATTATGACCAACTATCGATCAACTGAATCTGCTGTCCCAGCGGATTTATACCCCCCCCGGTCCAAATCTGCAATCGGATATGGACCCCTTGTTAAGGCAATAACTTCTTTTTTGCAATGGCAAGTTTGTAGAACGAGGCCATCAGTCTCGCGGTACGTTTTTAGAACAAGGTATATACATTTTATTTTTTGCTTTCAAGTGCAGCAGCTTTTTAGAAAATTATTTTCTGCGTGTGCAGGATAATCCGCAGTTAAGCCGTTTACCGCATTAGAAAAATAGTCATTTCTGTGGTTAACATGCAAATAGCCAGATTCTCTTTTGAATTTACTTGGTAGCGTAAATTTTTACGGGGTCCAAATCCCCGTAAGGGGGTCCAAATCTGCTAGATGATTTGGACCCAGGGGTCCATATCCGCTTGCTGATTTCACGACATGCAGCTTATCAGCTCACTGCAGACAAACTGTTCTTTTCATGAAAATTATTACAGTTTCCCTTTGTCCCATGAGCTTGTTGTACTCGACCTGTCCTTGGGGGTTCAGCAACGATAAAGAATGGGAAAGAACGAATAGCAATTAAACTACAAAAGATGAACCCAACAGGCCGCACGCACGTGGCACAGGTGGTGAGTGTTTCAAGAAATTGGTTCCAAGCCTAGCGTCTAAGAATTTTCAATCAGAAATGTGTCAACTAGTAGTGGTTATTCGGGAAAAGGAATAAACTAAATAAATGCAGTTTAGAAATATCACCTTTTAAGACAAATTTGAACTACTCTTGCGCAATTTAAGTGATATTTATTTCTAGTGGTTCCAAATACCCGCTTTGTGGGTTTTGTCAATATTGTTGTGTGTTATTTTGTTTCATTTCATTTTATATTTTCCAATTTAGGCGACTAATCGTACGCACCCCAACGACTACCATTCCTTTACTTTGAGTTTCAGTTATCGGATTATGAAATAGATTTGTGGCTTGAAAGTAATCAATCGAGAAAAAACTACCTATTCACCACACAAACATAAAGCCCTAAGTTTTGCTCCAACATGTTTTATCGCTCCACTGCAAAGGTAAAACAGGCGAATGACCGAACGTAGCTCTTTGTCACTTTTTTCACTGGTTCTAACCACATTTTCATGTGATATGTGATTGTTAGTCTGCACGTTTTACTTTTTCCTTTTCGTTTTTTCTTTCTTGTTTCTTTCTCTTTTTTTTTCTGGATCTGTAGGTGAGCTTGTGTTGCATTGTTACCCAAAGCCTTCCTTCTTACTTCCCAGTACTCTGCTAGGTTTACCAGGCACTAATTATGCCCTACATCCATTTAGATGCTGAAACATAAAAATTGGAACTTAAATTATTTCTACTCATTATGACGTCACGAGGATAGCCTAACTCCAAAATGTCCATGCGGTTTCTTGTGGTCAACTTTATGTGCTTCTTTTTCTTCTCTTCTTTTTTGCTGTTCAAGAGCACGTCGTTCCCTCTCAGCTTGCTTTCTCTCTTTCTTCAGTTTTTCTGTTTGCCATTCAATGTCTTTTTCTGAAACACCTTCATCATCCCATGCTGTAATAGAGTCTTCAGTCCACATTCCCAGTTCAGGCTAATTAATAAAAGACACAGATACTGTAAGCCCGTTAGACCCTTTTTACGTCGGCAGAAACGGTTCTTGTTTTTACATTTGAGGGACTTCAGATTCAACTATAAAGTGCAAGAAGTCCACTTGGCCACCCAAGACTCAATTTGTTTAATGTCTTTTTAGGCATGAAAAGTCACTTAGGATGTTATTGCTCTGATCATGAGCTACTTCCATCTACTTCCATGAGGACGAGATCTCAAGTACACGTACATGCCATAGTATTCCAACATTCTTGGGATAATCTGGTGGGTTTTCAGGACCTACTGTGATGTGCAACATCCCCACGTCATAGGATCAATGAATTATGAATGAGTATTATACTTACTTCTACAGGAGGATAGCTGACATCAAACTTCAAACGGTTTGATGCACTCTCTGCTTCTACTTTACTACTCTCATCAGAATATACTTTCTTTTTCTTGACAATGATCTGAAAAGGAAATAAAAATAACCTGTACCTGTTCGTGATTAAACAAGACGACCAGCCAAGAGCTTTTTGAACCAGCCATTTAGTAGTAAGTCAGTTCTTGCTAAACTCAAATGCTTGCTATAAGAAAGGCTTCTACAAAACAAAGATTGTTGATCAGAGCTGGTGCCTTCCAAAAATTTTGACCTCAAACAATCAAGGTAATGGTTGAAATCGTAATTAAAGTAGAATGTTTGAAAAATAAAATCATTCTCCAGGCAACAAGTTGTAATTATTATTTAGCAAGCCAATTAGCTATAGAAACTACAGTGAAAGCTCTCGTAAGTGACCAACTTGGGAATTCAGAAAAGTGGTCTCAACTGGAGATGGTCACTTACAAGAATGTGTTCTTGTAAGCAATCACGTCATGAAACAATAGAGAATGGTCACCTGTGAGAGCTTTTAGCATAAAGCTTGGGATATGCTAATGGTTGCTAATAGCATTGTAGTAATACTGTTAATACTATATTCTCACAGAGCAACCTCGTGAATGTACAGGCCAACGAACCATTATCGCGTATGCTTTATATGCCTTTTATTAGTTTTGACTGAGTGGTCACTAAAGCAAACTTAAAAACAAAGGAAAAGAGCTGTCGGTAACTCACAAAAGTGGTTGTGGTTGTTTATAGGAGAGGTCGCTTATGAGAGCTTTTAGAGTTTAAGGGGGATTACACATGGATACTTTTTTCCCCAAACGTTTTAGCCTTTTTTCTTAGTTATCTCCAGGAGATTTCACTCAGTCCAAAAATGCTATCATAGGATCATAGTGCGAGTTCCTATAAATCGGGGCAAATTTTTTCGCGATTTTTAAATAAAATGTAAAGAAGGAGAAAGGGGAGGAAAATTGAATGAATTTTAAGAAAAATTGAAAATTGTTAAGAATTAAAGGTGAGTTAAAATTAAATTTTAAAGTTAATAATTAATAGACAGATACCAAAACAGTCCACAAACAACCCAAGTGCTCTTGCATGGGGTTGGCCTGTCTGGGAGTGTGTACAAAAATTTAATCCCCCTTTTATTTCTTTCTTAAATCTTGTCCTATTTCCTCAAAATTCAGGTATATTCCCCCCTTAAGTGACAATTCAGTCAGTGTTTCACAATGTTGGACAGAACTAGAGCTGGTCGCTTACGAGAGTGGTCGCAAGGAGAGCTTCCACTGTAATCAAAAGACAACACTTCAGTTTCCTATCTCAGTATAGCTCACTACTCATTTATATTACAGTATTGGTTGGCTGAGTCCATCCATCAAAAACAAAACAGACATGCCTCTTGTATCATCTGCTAGAAAGACATAGTGATTACTCTGAATCCGAGGAAGGAAAGTGAGGTTAAGTTCTTTTTCACAGTTCACCCTTGTTAAAAGAAGCAAGATACTATTCAGCACTTACTTTCTTTGTCTTCTGAAAGACAGGTGTCATGTCTTGGAACAGATCGTCATTACTTGGCAATTGCTGTGGACTGCATGTTGGTTCAACCTTTACGCTAAATTCTTCCATTTTACCCCAGTCTTCCCATTCATTGCTTCCTCCATCCTGTGAATGTAGTTAACAAATTCCAATATTATTATGTCCAGTATAAAGTGTCAAGTGAAAAGCTTCCACTGAGGAAAAAGCATTTGATATGACAAGGGGGGATGAAGATATTGCTGGTTTTCTTGTGATCTCACTAAAGTTCCAAATAAGGCGGCCAGAAGGTCCTCTTTAATATAATATTCTAAACACCAGTAAGACAAACCTTTGAGGAAAATTTCTTGTCAATAAACTGTTTTGCTTTGAATGGGAAGCATTTGAAAATTCCAAAACCCAAGTCCTCATCGTGGCTCCTGGGTATGTGGCACTGGTGAAGGCATGAAGGCCAACTGCCTCTGTACTGGATTTCATTGGTTATCAAAACCAAAGCTATAGCTACACTACCAGACACCCCTTTAGGGGCAGATGGAGAGAGGTCAATTCCCCTATAAACTCAAAAGTCCGGAGAGTGAGGCAAAGATTGAATTGTCCTGGTTAATGAGTGGAACATGGAATGTTCATATTATGTACAAGCCGGAAAGGTGTGCCCAGGTTGTGAAGGAAATAAAGAAGTACAAGTTGCATCTTGGGAGTTAGTGAGATGAGGTGGAAACCTTTGGATCATTCAGGACAGCAACCAGCGAGACCCTTTTGTACTCTGGAAACCCCAGCGAGGAGTACCCACACGTGAAAGGCGTAGGTTTTATCTTGTCAAAGATGGCAGCTGACAGCCTGAAGGAATGGGAACCAGTTTCTCCACATATCATTTAGATTGCGGCTAGATTTACTTTCAGGTGTCAGGACACGACTGTCACAAAAGTGTACAGTTATGTCCCGACAAATGATGCAGTAGATGAGGAAAAGAACACTTTTCACGATCAGTTACAGACTGTTTATAATACGACACAGAAAAGAGATGTAGTTGTTATTTTGGGAGATTTTAATGCTAAAGTTGGCAGCGATAACTCTGAGGGAGAGACTGTAGTTGTAATGCGACATGGTCTGGGCACCAGGAATGAAAAGTATTATGGGCAGACATTTCCTGACTTCTGCATTAGCAATTATTTGGTCATTGGGGGTACCATTTTTCTTCATAAAGACCATCATTAAGTCACATGGTGGTCACCTGACACAAGAATTGAAAACCACACTGACCATGTTGTAATCACCCGTCAATGGAGAACTCTTCAAGATGTCAGAGCCGAGAAAGATGTTGATGTGGGCTCTAATCACCACCTACTTGTGTGGCACCTTAAAATGAAGCTAGCTGCTGTGAAAAAAAAAGTGGGAATTCCACAAAAAAACTATGATGTCCGGAAGCTGAAGCTGGATGACAAAAGGAAGGAATTTCAGCTATCACTACAAAACTGATTTGAAATACTACGGTACCACCCAGTGGAAGTCACGCAAGTTCATGCTTATCCCATGCCCGCACACATTCAATGTATTTATTTTTGTTTTCTCCAAAACTTTGTTAGGAAGAATGCGATAGAGCTTGCCTAGTTTCTAGGTTTCCTTATTTTGCCGTGACCCCGTTTGGATCACTTGGTCTGAGGGAAAAACTGTTTGTCTCCAATACGTCACTGAAATGGATTCAACCAAAAAGACCTGGGAAAAAGCCATACAAGAACCAGGCGTTTGTTTCTCGAAAGCCCCAAACTGTTTCGGGCCAATCTCAGGCATGATAATTCACCACATACCTTGACAACTTTACTATATGTTTAACATTTCTTATCTTAAAGACATGTTAAAATAACAGCTTTGTAGAATGAGTGGTTCATATTTTTACAAATGGCTTTCCAGGTTCAAAAAGCTTTTGGGGCATTTGAGAAACGGGCCTCAGGGAACTATGGAGCCTGAATTTGTTCTGACCTATGAACTACCGTGTTGTTCCAGAAAATATCCATACCTCCCAACAGAACGTTTTTTGGTTTAAACCCCCACTCCTCTGGAAATTCCAGCTTAGGTTCACACATTTCTTTAAAAATTTTGGCCTTTAAGACCCTGTCCTCCTTGGAATTTCCAATGACCCTCTGTGGTGGGGGTATGGATATTTTCTGGAACCACACAAGGAGCTTGCATGAAGCCAAAATTGACAATAGCTTATGACAATGAAACATTTAAAAAAGGCTTAAAACCTTCTTGGTAAAAAATCTGCACAGCCAAAACATTCATTATGTCACGTTAGTAGCTTTGCGTGACTAGTCGGTCGCACGAGTAATAAGGACTCTATCTTATTATGAACTTTGGACTCGCGCGCTCGGCACTCTTCAGCTCGATTTGGTGTTTTGACATGGTGTCAGAAGAGCGGTCTGAAATGTGGATAGCTTTCACAAACCTAATCCACTGAGTTTCGACAGAAATACGTCCAAAAATTGGAGAAGATTCAAACAGCAATATGATATCTATTTGACAGCTTTAGGCAACGAAAAGAAAGATGATTCGATCAAGATAGCTATATTGCTTAATTTTGCTGGTGAGGACACCATTGAGGCATTCAACACCTTTCAGTTTCCTGAAGGAAACAAGAAAAAGCTGGGCAAAGTCCTTGAGCAGTTCGAGCGGTACTGCAACCCCAGAATGAACATTATATTCGAACAATACCAGTTTTGGCAGATTACGCAGAAGGATTTGGAAACGGTGGATCAATTCATCACACCATTGAAAAACAAAGAGAAAACATAGTTTTCTAGGCCTCTAAGCCTATAACTGGTTAACCTAGTGTCTATATAGTTTCAATTAAACGCTGGGGCGCTCTTCGAATCCCTTCATTCCTGTGATCTGTTTCGACAGTCACTGCACTTTGTCCATACAAATAATCATGGAAACGTATCTGAGACCATGTTTAATAAGCTGCCTGACGAGACTGTCAATGACCCGAACTCCAGCAGTTACACAAGCTTGTCATGGATGGCTGGCCACAGACCAAGGATGAAACTCCACTGGAAACCAGGCCGTATTGGAATTACAGAGTTGAGATAAGCTGTTATGAGGCGTTGATGTTCAAAGGTGATCGCATTATTGTTCCACACAGTCTGCATCTGGACGTCCTGCGTCGGATACATGTAGCCCATTTGGGAGTGGAAAAGTGCAGAGCACGAGCCAGAAATGGAGTCTTTTGGCCTGGCATCAACGGTGCAGTACACGAGATGGTCTCTCAATGCTCCACTTGTCTAAAACATCAGCGAAGCAACCAGAGAGAGCCAATGATACTGCAGCAAGTTCCAGAGAGACCCTGAGCTACAGTTGCAGCTGATATTTTCTGTTACAAAGGGAGACATTACCTGCTTGTGGTAGATTATTTCTCAAAGTATCCAGAGGTGGCTCGGCTCAGCCATAAGCATAGTGAGGTGGTCATTTTGGCATTGAAAGACAGGTTCATACGTCATGGTATCCCAGAGAGAATAAACTGACAATATGCCATTTAACAGCCTGAAATTTAAGAACTTGCCACTGAATGGGAAATAGATGTGGTGATGCCAAGTCCACATTATCCAAAATCCAATGGGCTCATGGAGAGAAATGTGCAGACCATCAAGCAACTGTTAAAGAATCAAAGCTGATGATTCCAAGCAAGATGCATTCCTCGCTTTAATGGAATTTTCAATTCTCCTATCACTGGCCTGGAGGAATCCCCCACAGAGTTACTTATGAGTAGAAAGCTGAGAACGAAGTTGCCAACTGCCAAGCACCTCCTTAAACCGAAGCCCAAGCCAGCCACTCATGTTTGCCATCGATTGTTGTTGCACCAAAAATGTCAGAAAACATTTTATGACCATGGCACAAGATCACTCCCCACACTGCATCAGGGCGATCCAGTGAGAATCCGACAGGGACACGAATGGATGCCTGCCGTGGTTGTCAAGCAACACCAAGCCCCTCTTTCCTATACAGTGGCGACCCCTGATGGGTCCCGGTTGCGTCAAAGTTGCATAGACCTTTGGCTGACCACGGAAGCAACCCAAGTCATGAGCCCAGTTTTGGAGCCAGCGAGTGATGAACCCAGCCACCCCCTGCCATTAAACAGTGAGGTTGGAGTTGAAAAGTGCATGGCAGAATTACAGCCAAGTTAGAGTGAACAGCCTCGTAGTCAGGCAGCTGTTCAACCCTTAAGGAGGAGTGAAAGGATTTGAAGAGCACCCCAGCGTTTAATTGCAACTATAGAGACACTAGATTAACCAGTTATAGGCTTAGAGGCCAAAACTATGTTTTCGCTTTGTTATAATTCTATTTTATGGATTCATAGACTTTGCACTAAAAGGTTAATGTTAGAGCGAACTGTAAAAGGGGAGATGTCACGTCAGTAGCTTTGCATGAATAGTCAGTAGTGCATGAGTAATAAGGACTCTATCTTATTATGAACTTTGGACTCGTGCACTCGGAGCTCTTCAGCTCAATTTGCTGTTTTGACACTATACATTCAGCCCATTTCATACTACTTTTCATAGCTGAGCTTGTCGAGTGAATGTGTAGACATTTATACCAAACCCTTTGTCAATGGGAGAGGGGCAGTCGACTGCCAAATCTGTGACTTTGGTGGCGTACAGGAACACCTAACTTTGGCTGGGATGGGGGAGTCGGATCGGAATGGAGTTCGAATGACCCGGAATCAGGGGGCTGAAGGGGGGGGGGGGAGGGGAGAGTGTCCCGGAACTTTTAACGCTAACGTGTAGCTTAATTATAACTGAAACCTGTCATATATCATATTATCAAGCTTACGTACAAAACATACAAAGAGGAAGTGCAGGAATAGTTCACTATACATGTCAAAGCGAAAGACTATGTTTTCCAAGAAACTCCTCACCTTATCGGCGTCTGCAGTCGAATCGTTGGCCACTACCACTGACGTAGGTAATGTGTCATCTGCGCTTCCGCTGGGCTTTCGTTGTCGTCCTCGAAACAAGATCTTCTTGACCAAGTTAACAAAAAAGGAGAAGCAGCTAAAGAAACGTCGAAAATTGATGTAGACTACCTTCATGGTAAAGTTTAACACAAGAAAGGTTCGCGTGAAAGCACGATAAAAGGAAAGAACACGGCATCTTTTGCAGTTAGGCCTGGGTCCATTCTCGTCCCCAGAGCTCCACGTTTATTCTAAATAATGTCACCGCTGACCAAACAGATCGCAGGCTCTGGGTACGAAGAGCAGTTCCTGGGGAGTTCCTAGTCATCATATCATTGAAATCCTAATTTCCACAGATGAGCTGCTTTGCCATGTTTGTTCCATAGGAAAGGTGTTCAAGATTTTCGTGGCACACCCTTATTTGGCAGGTCACATGACCTGAACCCCGGCGGTATCAATCAATGAAAACCAATAAACATCGATAAAATCAATGACAATCAATAGCAATTAATTGTTTGGTACTGGAAATCAATAAGAATTAAAGCCAAAAAGTTGAGTGAGTGGCGATTTTTATCATTATTGATTGCAATATTGATTTTGATTGATTAGTTTATATTTGCAAAAAAAGGAACATATCAAGTGAATTGAAAAAATAGATGTCACAAATATTTCTGAAAAATACATATGGAAAAGAATAACAAAATGCACGGTTGGAGACTGGCACTGGCAATGCTCGGGCAATGTTGATTTTAACATTCAGATGTTCATCCTCACATATTTAACCAATCTAGCGCCACAAAATGCTGTATGTCAAAATACCATTAAAAAAATCCCTTAGCAACAACACCAGATCTGTAGTTAAGTCTCCCCCCTTAACAGCAGCCTGGCCCTCATAACCGGCATCCCCTGGGCACGAGGCTGAGGGTCTGAAACTGTGAAAAATAAATCCCTAAACAGGTAGCCAAAGTTTTAGTTGCGACTGAAAATCAATAAATTTCTATGAAATTATGTAACAGTGTTTTTTTGTTTATAACTAAGTACTTACTTGCCAACTGGGGCAAAGGTTTGCTCTCCGAGCGAGAATGAATGTCTTTCTAATTTATCCTCCCAACAAGTATTATGATAATTATAATGCTTGAAGGGCAGAGAGGCCATTCCCTTCCCAGCGGCATGTCCCCGTATAGGCCACATAAGGGAGTACCCAGTGGGGTCATTCGCTGAGAGAGCAAATAACAGTCGTGAGATGTCATTAGATGTAAATAAGTCCACAAAAGATAGATTGGCATCAATATGGTGAATGCAACACTACTGATAAAGTGGGTTACAGGCTGAGCTCAGGGCCAGGCTGGACACAATGGCTTGGAGCAGAAAACGTACTGATACTTTATTTGTACATATTTTACACTGTATTTACATTTTACATGTTTAATTTGAACTTGAGTGCAGGAGCAGCTTTGTGGGTGAAGGTGCCATACCAGACTTGTGAGTGTACATCTGTAAATGTTCCCTGGCCTTCAAGTCTGTAGCACAAAATAAAAAACAATAATTTGTATCAATAGTGAGAAGCACTCTGATATGTTAACAGTTTTGTTACTTACTTGTTTTCATTGAAGTTTCCCTCATAAAATGAGCCATCTGGCCAAGTGTATTTCCCGTATCCATGGAACATGTTATTAACAAATTCACCCTTCAATAAAACACATACAACATGTGCATTAGTTTCTACAAAAGCAACAACCACCACCTTAATTTTATTATTCTAATCATACAAAATTCCACCACCTGCTATTATAGCAAAGGCTGGTCGAGCCGGGAGAAGAAGCGGAAAGTAAAATTATTATTTAACTGGCTTGAATAGATGATGTACACACTAGGGTGATACATATAAATGGCATACATAGTACGACTTTGGTCAAAGGTAATGGGATTAGTGCTGATTAGTGTACATGATGATCCCTTGCATGTGACTGTCATGGCCGTAAGTCATATTCTTGCGTTAAAGATGGTGCATCCTAGCTTATACAGAGGTATTTTTGCAAAGGTTATGACTATGGGGAAAAAGCAGACCTAGCAAGACCTATTGGAATCTAAAAAGAAAAATGTGGGTAGCCACGCATTTTTTCCTGAGATAATTAAACAACCATAATTCTAAGAAAGCTTTAAAATACCAAGAATGTATGGCATTTTCTTTCCAAATTTAAGCGCAAATTATCTCTGAAAAATGCATGGTCACCCCCAATTTTCTTTTTGGATTCTGATAGCCCTATTTTTTGCTGTGATATGCTTTTTTCCACAAAGTCATAAACCACGCAAAAATACCGTTGCATTAGTGGCAAATTCCTTAAAAAACTTGAAACCTGCAGAACGTATGTGCAGTAACAAAAGGCGGGAGCGTCCTTAAGGTGGCTCCCTAGAGTTTCTACAAAAGTAACTATAGAACTGGCAAGACTTACAAAAGAAACCCTAGTTCTGTTGTCTTGCAATCTTTGCTCCTGAATTTTACCACAAAGGTTACCAATATAATAACCCTTATTTTGCAGTTTTTGCTTCTCAGGCATAGGCCATTGTCATGGCAACAAAACCTCTAAAGAACGACCGATATTTGCCATTAATTCGTCTTTTTTCTTAAATATTTTGATTTTCCCTCGGTGAAGTTTTTTTAAACTTTCCTATTTTGTGAAAATGATTTCGACTAACATTTTGCAGGGGAAAAAATATGGGGTCGTTAAGACGGATTCACCGATATCACGTGATGTCTTATTTTCAACCATTAAACTGAATTGCTCTGACAGAATTTTTCCAAAAAATAATATGTGAAAGGTAGCCTTAGTACCTCAAAAAGTGCAAAATTAAAAAAAAAATTCACCAAAGGAAATGTGAGAAAATTCACTGTTAACTTTGCTTGTTTTGGCTCTATTGACGTCATAAAATATCAGGAAAAACCTACAATTTCATGTGAGCACGCGCAGATTACTACAACTAACATCATCAGCACGCGCGCGGTCATAAAACTATAGGGAGCCACCTTAAGTAACATTGTTTACAGTTTAATGTTTTCAGTCTTCATTATCTTGTGTTTATTAATTATTGTATTTAAACTAATTTTCTACCTCATAGAGGACCTAACGTGTCTCATTTGTGCTTTTCCCTTTGAGCTCTTACTTTCTGTTCTTTCCACTTAATTACTTGATACATTGTACATTATTGTATGTTGAGTTGAACATTTGATCCCCCAAAAGAAATGAAAGGCCCCAGGCCTCTAATATATAGGGAAAAGGCAATGTTTCGAATAGACTGCGAGTAGTCTCTAATTTTGGCGATGGCGATTGTGGGGCGGGCGAAATACACACACGCGCGTGCGAGAAATTTCGAGGCGACGCGACGCGAAGGGAGCGCCGAAAATTAGAGACTACAGACAAAGCCAGGGATTTTGACACTTCACGGCCGAGTGATTTTGCGGTGTAAATTTCATATCGTCTTTCAAGCCAATTAGGCGCAACCAATGGAATTCCTTCTCTTTGCTCCTATCACTTGCTCCTGTCATCTACAAACTGCGGAAGATGTTTAATATCGCAAATGAAACACTGCGCGTTGTTTACTTTGATTCGACCAGATCGAGAGGAAAAATTACAGCCTGTCATTCTCGAAGAAGAAATGAACATTGAGTCTTTTCGGTCGTCAATAAATTTTTTGACCCAAGAAGCGGCCCTGTCACACCAAAAGCCTGTCAAACACTTTTATGGGTTTAGCAGTCGCCCATCAAACACTTTTACGAGTAGATTGTGATTTTAACAGCTTTGGACAAACAGTCTTCAGCCGAACCAAATATAATTTTAAACTTTCCTCCTGATTCACCTCGCTATTTGTCAAGCCTGTAATCTGTCTGCCATCTTAGTAAACTGATTGGAGTCGATGTTATCACGAGTGTTGACAGTGGCTTGTGTACTGTTGCCAGATTGTTGACAGGTATCCAAGAAGGGGCCAATCAGAGTTTTGCGCTTGGAATGTACGCGCTTAATTCAAACTCCCTGGCTTTGTCTGTAGTCTCTAATTTTTGGCGCTCCCTTCGCGTCGCGTCGCCTTGAAATTTCGCGCGCGCGCGTGTGTATTTCGCCCGCCCCACAATCGCCATCGCCAAAATTAGAGACTACTCGCAGTCTATGTTTCGAAGCACTCAGATGCAATAATTTAACTGAATTTTTTAAGTGGAACTTGAGAAGTCAGCGAACTTTTAATGCTTGTGAAGCTGACAATACATTGTGTGGTTCCAGAAAATATCCATACCCCCCATGGGGAGTAGGACCCCCCCCCCCACCAACAATGTGGCAATTTATGGCAATTTTGTGGTAAAACCAAAAGTTTTTTGTAAAATCCACTTCAACTATTTGTACTTCACTGGAATTTCATCCATTCCTAATGAATTTCAATTGATGCAGCAAAAACAGGGCTAAATTGCTGATCAGAAATGGCTTTTTCCAGGATTCAAGAGAGAGACTTTTAAGTAAGGAGGGCAAACACTGGTGACCGAGCATCTTACATCTGATTACATGATGGTCCTCCAAGAACTAGAAATCAAAGGCGTCTTTCAGCGATGCTCATGTCAAATTTATTGTGAGTAGTAATTTCTAAATTTTTAATTTATGTATAAGACTTTGAATGCAGGGAACCACACAACGCAAAATAAAACTCAACCGATACTTCTTATTGCTGGATCTTGTTTTGTTGAGATGCTCATACTAGAGGTCACTGTAACGTGTGAATAAACTAACATGATTAAAAGTTAGTGCTCTTTTGCTGTAGTGCCAGCCTTGCAATCAATAATGTTGACAGGCCAAATGCAACTCCTATTGGTCAAGATGCTGCATCTTTGACCTTCAGAGTCTATCTCTTAGGAGTATGTCCTTAAATATTTGTCTAAGCAATGGTTGATTTTCTAGGAGATGCCATGTACTCAATTTTAAGATTAGGCACGGAAGCACAATATTCTGTAACAAATGGTTAATATTTTATTGTGTGTTTTTGTTTTCTTTTGTAAGGCTGACATCCTTTTGTGATGCCTTATTTATGCGAGTGTCTTATCTATTAGGTTGTCGGAATAACCTCTTGCACGTAGCCTTCATTTTATAAAGTTTTTTATATTCTCTTCAAATGTTTTAGAAGAGTTTGTTCTTAGCAGTCTCAGGGGTCCACCCTTAACAAAGCCATTTTTTGACCCCTTGAGGGTGGCAAGAAGTGAAATGCGTGTATTGGAAGGCTTATGTAGGTTTCAAGTGTGTTCGTATATCAAGGATTGTGTCTTTTTAAAATCCGGATAGTCTCTGTCTTGTACTCATGAAATTTTATGATTTGTATCACTAGATAGAGCCTGTGCCTTATCTTTGCCGCCATCTCTTACATTGAGTGCTTTTTCATTTCTCCTTCTCTAGTTTTCTAAGTTTGTTTGCGTTTCTTTCAATCCACCGGTAGTGAACCTTTACGAGTACGCCTAACAGTTTATAATGCTCTGCGTCCTTTCTAATCAATTTGAGTTTGCATATGAAATCTTTATCTGTGGCAATGTTTCCCCTTGCAGTGGAACCCAGAGTGTTTGGATAAGTGTTTTTTTACAAGACTTAGTGTTCTTAGAGTTTGGTTTTGGACTGTTCAGGTTTTTTGATTTTGTTTCTAATGTTCTCTTCTGCAGACTCTTCTGTGTCTTGGCACACCTTCTTCCGTGGTATCTGCTCGTATGTTTCACGTGGCTGGTTGAGATGACGTTTTATCTGTGGTTTGCGGGGATTGTTGTTTTGGTGCCTTCTAATGTCAACGGCAGTTTGTCGTTTTGGAGCCTTTAGGTTGGAGCACTTCTTTCTACCTGCACACAGGGTGGATCGTTCTCGTCTTCTTCTGCTAGTAATTCTTCCTCAGCAGAATCACTGTTAATTAGGTCTAAAAGCACTGATGGGCTATCGCTAAGGTATCCATCTTCTTGAATAAATTTAAAGTTTGCCAATCTTTAATTAATGTTGACAGGCCAAATACGACTCCTATTGGTCCAGACGTTGTATCTTTGACCTTCAGAGTTTAGCTCTTACGAGTATGTCTTCAAATATTTGTCTGAGGAATGGTCGATTTTCTATGAGATGCCTTTTACTCAATTTTAAGATTAGTCACAGAAGGGCGGTATCCTGTAACAAATGGTAAAATTTACTTGTGAGTGTTTGCTTTCTTTTGCAAGGCTGACATCCTTTCATGATGCGTTATTTCTGCGAGTGTCTTATATTATCTGCCAGTGTTAGGTTATCGGGATAACCTCTTGCACGTAGCCTTCTGGCAGAATTAGAAAAACTGAAAGTTAATCACTCATTGCAAGTTAGTTTTGTCCACAAAGGCCTCATTCACCTGTCTACATACATAATATTTAAATCCAATTTTTTTAACAATTTGACTTACCAATTCTAGTAACCAAACATAAGCATAAGTGAAATAAAAACTGCATCACATAGCTAACAAAGCTACTGTTGATGTTAAAATATGTTGGATGGATATCACAAATAAAGCATTTGAAATATGTCGCACTTACTAAGTGAATGGGGTCTGCCTGATAAAAGACACGCCCTAGTAAGCCGCAATCTTGCAAACCAATTACAGCACAATGTTTACCCAAGGCCCACCTGTTATTTTTTTAAAAAGTGCTACGGTTTTGTACAGATTTATGCTCCTGATGTATATGTTTAAAAAAAAAAAACGGACATTCAAAATTAAATAAAGTTTGGACATAATGTGAGTGAACAATTTGATTGCATTTTGCTTTCTTTTGCCATAAACTTGTGTTGGAAAACTACACAATAATATTGTAATTGCTATTTGAAATAAATATTATTGTTACAGCTTCAGTTTACTTGCCATCATTAAATACTGATTCTCCCAAGCCTGTTAGTCTTTGTATGGTGAAATCATGTTTCTCACCAGCCCAATGTCAAACAAACAACTTTAATCTTAACACAAAGGAAAACAATCTACTCATTTCCATAGTACAGTATTTTCTCCATTTTTAAAAAACACCTGCAACACCGAGCCTCGAATAAACCAAGATCAAATTACCTGTGAGTCAATAAATGCCCCCAGCGTTTATCATGTTCATTCGATGCTTAACATGGAAAATTTGTTAAAAAGCAATTTAAATAAAACTCCTCTTTATTTACCATGTTACTCGAGCGGCAGCAATATCATCTTTATTTTCAAACGTGTTGTCTTACAACAATTTGAAGACTTACATAATCTCCAAGAGTATTTGAAAACCTTACATACCGCGTGCATCTAAAAATCTTCAAATGCTTCACATGCTCAGTAAAACAAATATGACATTTTTTGCTCTTTTTTCCCTCTCCTACGCTCAAAACATTGTTTTGCTCCCTATTAGTCGAATATCGACTTACTTCCAGCATAAACATGTAGTCAGTGACTACTGCATACTGCTAGCAGAAGAAAATAGCTAATGCCAGATTAAATATTTCGACCTGCTAAGAATGGTTTACACATCCCATTCTCCAATCACCCACGTTACTTCGTCTCTGTGTGACGGAACACGAGCATAAAAAGAGAAAATGAAAATAACAACAAGAAAAGCAATACTGAGAAAATGGTACAAAAAGTGAAATGTTCTTGGTGGAATTTTTGGCCAACAGATTTTTTTTTCAAATTCCAAACCTGATTCCCCGAAATAAATATCTTGTTGTAAGTTATTGCCTCCTTTGCAGTACCAAGATTCTAATAAAAATGCGAACGAAATTTGTAGATATTTATTATTTGCGTGTCTCACCTCATATAAAGCCCCTGATGGATGGAAAAGTTTTCCTATAATGAGAATCAAAGATAGTTAAATGTTTAGTCAGAAATAATATTTTTTGGCAATTTCAAATCATATTTACCTCGCCCATTCATCTTGTCTACATTCCAGTGTCCATGGTAACTAAGTCCATCAGAAGTTGTGTGGACTCCATAACCCTGACGCTGTAAGCCTTCTTCTGTTTGGATATATTCACCATCTGAAAGAGTAATTCATAATTCATTGAGAATTAATAAACTCAAGACAACAATGTTATAAGTGGCTTCTTATTGCCCTCCTGTGTGGAGCTTTTGTCACATGTAGTGACAACATTGCTGTAGTAACAGTACAGTGCAGTGTTCATGTTAAGTGTATAATTATCAAAACCCAGAGTCATCATAAGTCAGTGAAGTATGATTGTCCGGGTGAGTGTAGTCCTGAGTAGGAAAAAGAGAAGGTCCTTTTCAAAACACCACAGGCAGCCCAAGCTAATTGAGAGCTGCACATAAATTAGACTGTTTTTTTTTTCCACACTATGTAATAATGACATCGGCACGCCATGCATAATAATGACATCGGCAACATTTAAGAATTTGCATGGAAATGCTGCCAAAGTCTCAAATTGCCATAAATCAGAAAGAAGTCGAAATAAAAATGATTTGCCTTATTTCGTTGTTGTATTGGTCATTATTTGGGGGCTTCCTGGGCTGGTTGGAAGCTTTTTGGGCAAGAAATTGAGGTTTTTATTTTTCATGTTTGCTGAACGTTTAGAATTAATTAAAGGCAGGAAGCAGTTTCACACTGCACCTCACTTGAAGTTCGATGAATTCCATCACAATAAACGAATTGCCCTAAAACTTCAAAGGTGTGTTCTTGGGTCTTTGATCTACCTCCCCCACAGACTGTTCTTTCTCATGGGTTCCAGATCCTATTTTAAGCCGTTGAATACCCCTCCTAAATACGAAACTCGCCTTTCCTGGTATACGTTTTCATTTGAAGTGCACATATTAATCTTTGCGAGCTGCGTTTCGACGACAAAATTGCCCTCAGCTGGGGAGAGGCTGAGTGAGATTGTCTACAAGCACAAGGCGACACTGCGGAATTCAGAGAGGTCAGTTTAACCGAAAGTACAGAACTATCAGCAACGCCCGTGAAATTTAGTTGCCTCATGCCCACTTGACAACACAACCATGCTTTTTATGTCTTCGTGCGGCAATAGATTAGCATAGCGATTTGTTCCGTCACATTTACCTGTTTACCACCAAAAAAATGTTGTCGAAATTTAGAAGCAGAGACGAGGAGGAGTTTCCACCTAGAAAAAAATTGCACTGGTTTTGAAAGAAATGGAAATTGTGGTAGGTATTTCCCACAGTCACAGCAATATTTTTGTAGGGTAAGACAACCCTATATATCAGAATTAAATAACGAGGTTGATTTGCAGCCAGTGAGCAGGATCAGTTGCACCAAATACTCAGCATAAAATCATCGAATGGATTGCTGATTAGGGTGCAGCAAAAGATAGTTCTTCAGGCATCCCTTAAACAAAATTATGGTTTCCAAGTCAAGTGAGGCGAGTGAATTTCACAGGCGTTCTAATATTTTACTATTTCCGGTTAAACCGACCCCTCTGGACTCCACAGTGTCGCCTTTTGCTTGTTGACAATCTCACTCAGCCTCTCCGATCCCCGGCTGAGGGCAATTTTGTCACCGAAACATGGCTCGCAAAGATTCACGTGTGCACTTCAAATGAAAACGCATACCAGGAAAGGCGAGTGTCGTATTTAAGAGGGATTTTCGACAGGTTAAAATAGGATCTGGAACCCACGAGAAGAACAGAGGTATGCGATTCGTTTATTGTGATGGAATTTATCGAACTTCAAGTGAGGTGCAGTGCGAAACTGTTTCCTGCCTTTAACATTCAGCAAACACGAAAAATAAAAACCCCAATTTCTCGCACCAAAAGCTTCAAACCAGTCCAGGAAGCCCCCAAATAATGACCAACACAACAATGAAATAAGGCAAATCATTTTTAGTTCGACTTCTTTCTGATTTATGGCAATTTGAGACGTTTTGTAGCATTTCCAAACAAACTCTTAAATGTTGCCGATGTCATTATTATGCATAGCGTGCCAATGTTATTATTATGCAGCTCTCAACGTTAGCTTGGGCTGCCTGTGAAAACACACATGATGCCCATATTGTGTTAGGTCTACTCATTAACATTTAGGAGTGAATGATGTTTGTAAAAGCCCAAAGAGAGCAATATAATTACTGTAAGAAAGAGATCTGGAAGCAAAATGTTTAATGCCATGACAACAACACAGCATGAAGGTGTTTTTTTTTTCCTCAAGGTACATTACTGATGCCAAGTTTCAGTTACATTACTCCAATATTTCCAGAGATATTCTTGATTTTGACATTTGACTCCACTTATAACATCATCACTAAAACTACAAAAACTTGAATATCTCTAGAGAGAGAGCGAAGATGTGAAAAAGACACCAATGACCGTCCTTCTTTATTTTGAAAGGCCTTTCAAGTAATCTGTGCTTGTTAGTTCAGTTCATAGGCCCTTTAATACTAATAAATTTGCGTATATTTACCATATCTGTCCCCATTTGGAAAAATATAAATGCCATTCTGTACTGCTGTACCTAGAATGTCAAAAAAATGTCAAGTACTGATAATTGTAATGCTCATCATGAATTACATTTCCAAGAATTTTTGACGAAAAAGAAAGCATTGAAATTTGATGAACTAAGTTGATCAACTTTTCCTGTCAAGAGTACACACTCACCGATCAGGCTTTTGTCTAGACTGTACAAAATAAAAAAATACACAAGTTGGTTCTCAAGCTGCACACTTATAAAGACAGTAACAGAGACTTGGCCACTTAAATCTACGTGTTTATACAAATTACACATGTACAGAACATTAGATATTTACATTTGTCTAAAGTAAACTGAAAATATCTTTCTATTGATATAAATGCACATCATAACATGAGTCATTATGATGTCCATAAGTATCACTGGTTTTTTTTTGTCCTTAACCTTTTACTCCCATAGTTTGGTTGTTTTAGTATATACAAACCAGTGGATAGCCAGCAACCAAAACAATGCTGGGAGAACAATGCCTGGAACATAATTTGCCGGGAGGTGAATAGCAAATACTATCCAAAGTTTGAGTAGCCAATCAGAGAGTGCAAAAAACACTATCCATGGGTTTGGTATATATAATTACCCCCCCCCCCCCTTCCTACAGATTAGAGAATTGATGGCCTTGATGGTGGACATCAGACAGCAAAGAGGATATGGGAATTTAGAAATTTTAAAGTCCTACTAATGAGATGCAGTTTTTGACACGATGCTTTTTTTGGCTCTTGGAAAAAATTATCCATCTGTACAATTTGACAACTGAATCATTTGTAAGTAATCATTTGGTAAGAGGTTGTTCACTTGTACAGGGTATATCTGTCGCTGGCTGTTAACCAGTTAATTGGATGACACACGGCTTATACCCTACCAACCCAAGGTTTCGTCCAGGAATTTGCATTCATTTAATTTACGTGTCTATGTGTTTACATTGTGAAATATTATTTATTCATAGCTCTCAAAGTTCTCTTTAAAAGTAGCTACGATTTTGTGCATCTGAGTCATGAAAATTTCTTTATAGCCCTCAAAGTTCACTGGAAAAGTGGTTACATGGCTATGCATGTGTGGACAACACACAGATGCAAATTAAAGCCACAAGCCAGGAAAATACCTGTGACCGACCTTTTGCATATTCATTCACTGCAAAGAAAATTTGGGGTGAATGTATAGCTCTGAGAATGTAGCCAAACTGTATTTTGGTGGACATACTGTACAGCTTGAGTTGCGGGATATTTGGCAATTTAGCCCAGATAAAACAAATAATAACACAGTGTTTAAGCTGTGTCTGGCTGTTGTGTGGGTGAATATTCACACACAACCAAACAATAACCAAAACATGTGCTTCATATGACATTGTGATCATTACCCGCGTCAGCTTTCCCTCCTTTCTTTTCCTGTTTCTTAGTGGGAGCTAGTAAATATGAAATTGAAACAATAAGAAGCATGAAAAGATTAAGCTTGAGGTTATTAAGACGCTACCTCAAAATAAGATTTGACGTGCACAAGTCAAATCACGTTTTTTAACAAAAAGCTGCAACATTTCTAGGTGAAATACAGTAATGGCCTAAATGCACTTTATGAAATACCTGGCATTATCTCAGTAGTTCTCCCAAGATCAAAGCGTTATGACTTCAAGACTAGGAAAAGTTATTGTGTATAAGCTTCATTATCACAGAAGTCGACTCCATAGCAATAATATTCTAGTGATACCAAAGCATTATGGGACTTATTCTGAGCGAATATATTGCTTCCCCTGATTGGTCCAAATCAGAATGAAGATATTTTGGTTTGTGCGTCATATAAGCGAAGTTTTGCTGGTTACGTACATACCTGGAGGTTTAGCACGTTCGTACTTTGTAATGGACGTTGTGATGCTGGGTGACAAAGACATATCTTTCTTAAACTGTCTCTTCTAGGATTGAAAATGCAATTAGAAGTAGCTAAGTATGGTTCTAAAGGATTCAGTCCGGGTAGGTGAGAAAGAAATTCACGAATCAACTGTGCATGTGACACAAAACCCGGGAGAACAAGAACAGAAGAGAGCCAAGCTAGACAAGACTGTCTTTCCAGGAGGCAAGCAATTAAAACATGTTATTGCTGGAGGAGTGGCGGGTGCTGTTTCCAGGACTTGTGTTTCACCATTAGAAAGAGTCAAGATACTACTACAGGTCAGCCTGTTATCATGCATGAGCCTTGTGATTGTGATCGCAGAAATCATACCCAGTCATTATATTGACCTATATTAACTAAGGGCATTTGAAAATCTCTTTGTAGCTCCTTTAATTTATTTTCAAATAATTGTACGTGTTCCTTGGTCCACAGTGGAGTAGCAACTAACTACAAAATGACCCATTAGTCGTGAAATGAACTGTTGCTGCAGTCCACAGTCCCATGTGGTCGCAATTTATGTCAATGAATAAATTGAATTAATGTGAAAGTGAACTAACTGCCACCTGCACGGTCTACAGTGCAATGTTAGGTAGCGATCGTTGATTATGTCCCAGGGCGGTGGTTTTAGAGGGGAGGGTATGATTTTTAAATAAGCTCCATTTTGTGGGGTGAATTTTTACCTTATGGGAAACGTGAGGGGAGTCACGTGGTTTGACGCTTTTAAAACTCCCCGCTGTGATAGCCAATCTCTACATGGAGGATTTTAAAGAACAGGCTTAATCATCGGTACCTTGTACACATAAGTTCTGGAAGCGCTTCACAGATGACACCTTTACCATCTTAAGTAGAGACAATGTTGACAGTTTTTTACAACACCTCAATAGTCAACAACTGACCATCCATTTGATGATGGAAACTGAGAATGATAACGCTATTCCCTTTCTTGATACTTTGGTTACAAGAGATTCAAATGAATACATCACTACCAGTGTTTACAGAAAACCTATGTACACTGACCAATACCTAGCATATGATTCACAGCACCCTTATTCAGTGAAACATGGTGTTGTCAAGTGCTTATATGATCGTACCAAACATCTCATTACCAGACCATTGATTATCTCTGAGGAGAAGAAGCACTTCTCATCAGTTCTTGCTTCGAAGGGATTTCCATATTGTTTCTGTAAAGCCTCACAAAAACTAAGAGACAAAATAGTAAGGAACCTGCATCTGAAATGAAATCTACTGCGGTTCTGCCATATAAGGTGTATCAGAGGCTCTGCGTCATGCTTACAAGGCATACGCACTGTTTTCAAGTCTGACACATTGCTTAGATCACACTTAGTGTGACCTATGGTAAGGATGCTGTCGACCCAACAAATCAAGATGGAGTAGTCTACAAGATTCCCTGCAAATGTGGCAAAGTATACATTGGAGAGATGGGAAAATAGATGCATGAACGCATTAAGGAACATGACCGAGATATACGGCTCATACGAACTCAGACCTCAGCTGTCTCAGAACATGCTAATGAAACCAGACACTATCCACTCTGGGACAAGGTTAAGTTTATTGACCGCAACCCACACTGGTACACCCGTAGGGTTAAGGAGGGCATTCACATAAGACTTCACCCAAACAACATCAATGGGGATAATGGAATTGAAATTCCAGAAGTGTGGATGCCCATGATCAAACAACACGATTGCTACCATAGCGGATGTCTGAGGGAACAGCGTCTAATCAGAACAATGAGGATCGAAATGCACCAATCACAAACAACCAATACACATCCAGTTGACACCATCGCTTGATGAAGACCAGCAGTTTAGCAGTCGAAACATTGCGATCCACATCAAAGTGACTAAATCGTGAGACAAACGATTAACTGAACTATCATTTCAAACCATGATGAATAACACTTTTCATGACAAATTCTTGTTTCTTTTCAAGAACAGAAAAAAAACAATTCCTCGCTGTGGTTCTTGAAGCAAGAGTTGGGGTAGGGGTAGAAACATTTCTGCAAGCCAGCAACAAATTCTAGCTGGAATGAATGATTGAGCCCACTGCATCAGATGATCAGTAATCACCACACCAGTCTCACTTTCATGGCAGCCTGGTTGCTCAGCAAGTTAAAATGGCATCTTTTGGAATGAGTGGAGATTGTGAAGAGCTTGAGATCATGAATATGGATGAAGAAATCAATGAAAGGAAGAAATGAGAATGATAGTTTGCATTGTGGTTTGAGTGTGTGGTTGAAAGAAATTAACTTGCTGGGCCTTATCAACCATTACCTAACCGGAATACCCATAACCTAAGTCCGTAGCTTATAAAATGAATGTGTAAGGAAGAAAGGAGAGAAAATGGATTAGAAGTGGGTACATTTTTAAAATTATTATAATTGCAAAGTGGGGTATAATTTTCATATAAAATTATTTTGGGGGGTACATTTTGGATACACTACACTTTTTTGAAAACCATTGTTTTGAATTTTGTTCTTCTTTTTTAGATCCAAGTAACAAATCCAAAATTTACAGGGGTTGGTGCAACTTTGATAACGATAGGTAAAGAAGAGGGACTCAGAGGCTACTTCAAGGTAGATATTTAATATTTGATTATTTAAGCAGTAGTAATTGAATGGCCTGGTGGAAGAGGGGCATAGGTGATGATTATCAGTGGAAAATTTAATTGGTGCTATTAAGCTGAACATTGGCACACAGGCTGGTTTTCGTGTAAGGAACATTGTTGTGCATTTATTTCTTGACCTGAGAGCTTCAATTCGAAGAATTTATTTAGCGTATGACACAAAGAAAACAACAGGACCGCAGATTCTAGGTTGAATTCCTTTGTTTTAGTTCAGGCAGGGAACAAAAGAAATCATTCACGCTTCACTTTGAGTTCAGTTCAACAAAACTTTTAACGCAAAAGTTATGTGCTAAT
Organism: Siderastrea siderea; assembly: GCA_964030785.1. NCBI lineage: Eukaryota > Metazoa > Cnidaria > Anthozoa > Scleractinia > Rhizangiidae > Siderastrea > Siderastrea siderea. The sequence goes on along the minus strand of OZ034974.1, from coordinate 17,836,290 downwards.
TCTTTGAATTTGAGATCTCAGATCATCACTTACATCCTTTTTCCACCAAGCCCTTCAATTATTGTTACAATGCAATTCTCCTTTTAGTGTTGAGAACTGGTTATGATTTCATAATTGATCTTTGGAAATAATCAGATTGCCTCTTGACCGATTGTTTGTTGATTACGGATAAATCCTCTGTGTTTCTCTGGTCTGCAGCCACCATGTTGAAATTGGTGTAGGCGGCATGCAGAAGAGGCAACACTAAGAAAGGACCCTGGAAACAAGCTTGTGATGAGAATCATGATCAGTTGTTTTACTGGGAGCTGTGTTGATTTTTTGATCCGGTTTGCTTTCATTCCTTGTAATGAACGACGTCCGCTGGTAAATTTGCTTTTATCTGGACGTGATATAATTTAGATTGAACAAACATACATAACTAAGCAGACTGCACTAGGTTAGTTAAGTGCACATGGTCATTGTATGACATTCCAAAAAGTCGTTCTTCTCCAAAAGGTAAGAAAACGGACCAAGTATCAGTGGATTGAATTTGCTGTTTTGCTTCCCAAAGTAGACAACAGACAAGACACACTAGGATGTTAAATAATTACATATTAAGGAATTTTTCTGATGATCGCTTTGTGCATGAAACTCGAGTAACAGCCCTACAGTTTTCTATTTTTAAATTCGTATTTATTTTTCTTGTATTTCTTACGTTAATTTATTCAGTTTTTTGTGACAATCGATTGTCGCAGCGCCAAGAGTTTTCGATCAATTATTATATCAGGATTGGGGGGCTTAGGAAAAGTAATATTCTATCATAAATCTGGAATTTTTTTTGTTTTTGTTTTCCATAATTAGAATGAATTAGGATTGTTCAAGAGAAACAGATGTTGGGCTAGTTTTTGCATGTGTATAAGTTGTTTGAGTTGATTAAAAACTCAAGCTTGAGCTTGAGCTTGAGTTCGCTTATTTTTGGGAACTAAAGACTAAACTGAAATGAATTACAGAAGCAAAAAACACCTATTAAATAATGGTAGATTCTGGAAAGTTCAATTACAGGAACAAGTCATGACTCTTCTGGCAAATGGAGCAAGGAAAATTTAAATTCGGGGAAAGTCGTGGCTGGCCAATAATTCGGAGCAGCTCGAAATAAACCAAATAAAACTCAAACTGAAAGCTGTAAAATTAATACAGTCCACAGTTGCACTCTGTAAGATGCAGAAGATTGTTTTGTTTGATAGTTTATGACTTACATTTAAAAAGTCACAAACCCATGCCAGATGAAAACTTACAATCTTGATTCATGGACATTATTAAGTTATTTCAACTTGTGCATAAAGAAATGTTTAAACTTGTAGAGCAGAAACATTAACACATAAAGAGTTCTTTGCAATCTTTTCTCCGGCAGCCAAAGTTAATACACAATTTCATTCCTCATCCAGCTGTTCCTAACCCGGCTGCAAACGCCAACCTTAACTGAAGACCAGCAAGCTTCCTAAGACTTGTAACATGTACCTGAGAAAACTTTTTCTTGTCATTCCTTCCTGCGTAGTCTTGGCAAATCAAAAACTACAATACTTTCTAGGATCCTAACCACTCGTGAATTCTTCATTGGTAGAGACATGGAAAACTCGGTTAAGAGCCCCACAAAACTTGCCTAATTATTACACTTTGAACCATTCTACTTCAATGGCTTTGTTGGCTTGTTACGTAAAAGTTTATGTTAATGCTATTGTTTTTGCAATGTCAGTAATTTGTTGCCAGGCTGTTGTTAGTGTCATGAGCCATTCAGGGTGCAATGAGGGAATAAGGCAAAACCACCTGGAGGCACCCTGGTGTTTTGTCACCTTAAAGTCTCCTGCCCTTGAGCACAACACAAGATTTTTGTATTCAACAGATGTCTAGGTAACTTATGGAACCATTACTGTGTGGCTATTTGACCAGGTCACTTGGAAGAAAATAGACCAATCACAATGTTAATTGAGAACAAAAGAAAGCAGCATTTTTTCATAAACTGACCAATAACGTTGAAGGATCTAGACAATACATCTCTAAATATATGAATCTGTCTAATTCTGCGAACTTATCAGGCAATAGTCTATCTTTTCATTGGTAAGAATCAATGGTGATTTTGAACATTTTCAAACAGTGCGGTATTGACTCAATGTGATTGAAATCTCGCGAATTGTTTGTAGGCATCACATAAGCTAAAAGCTTAAAGTTAATGTAAATGTTTCCAATGGCTTTTACCCAGAACATAAAATTAAGACTGAATCAAGAGGGTTACATATATGGCAATAGTCATCAACGTTCCCAGCTATTACGAGATTCAGAGAAGAAGGAACTGGAAGTTTAAGGACGTTCGCGCTAATTGTTTCTGTGCATCCTTACTGCACACGCACTTCACGTTGCCATGTCCTGCCACGTCATACATTGAGTGCACGTGCTGTTGAAGAAATGTAGAGATCTAAAGCGCTATTGGACATTTTCATATCTATGCACAGATTTGACTCTCTTAAATGTTAGGTGACCCCAGATTTTCTTTTGATAGATCACTTTCTTTATCCATTATCTACGTTTGATGAAAAATTGATCAAGACAATTTGTGTTGTGGAACTCTGATTTTTTTCAACTTTTCTGCCCACACATCATCGAATTCCACTATTACGTATTTTAGCTCTAGGTGTTGGCAAAAGCCCATTTCAAAGGTTGAGTTTAACCAAAAGGATGACACTGGTTCAAATTATTTACTTGACAGACCCACTTAAATGAAATTTAACTGAGCAAGTGGGTCTTCAGCAAATCATTTTTAATATTTTCAACTAACAACCTCTGAGGCTCTGAGGCTACGAGGGCCGGTTTGTCAAAATTGGGGTAGTTTTCCACTCACTTTATTTCGAAAACGAAGTCCGTGACCCCCGAATTTTTTTGCATTTCTGGCATGGGTAACTCATTATCTGACTGCAGCAAAAGTATGAAAAAAATCTGTGTTGTGGAAGATTTTTGCATAAACATCCGTAAAATGATTGGAAACTTTAATTTCAAGTATGGGAGGCAAAGAGGCCAACAAGTTTCCTTCAGTTGTTTCCTTGAAACCAGAATCAGTATGTCAATGATAAGCACCTGTTGATTCAAAAAGCACTTAGTCAGAACAAGGAGATTTTGGAGCTTTTGTTGTTATTGAACGATTACATGTAAAGCGTACAAATTTTGATAATAATCTTTAGTTCTGTGTTTGTTTATATTCGCCGCGCTAAGCAAACACTTCTCAGAATCAAGCAACTTTGTTGCGTTACTGAATTTCATTTCAGAAAAGGTTTGTTTTACAAATAAACTCATAAATAAAATATTCTTGAAAAGGAGAGTTTTATTGTTTAGTATTTATCTTACCGTGATTGTCATTTAAATTACCTCATGAATGTTTCACGTCCCTGAAGGGTAATGGCACTAACGTTCTCAGGATTATTCCATACTCTGCCGTGCAGTTTGCTGCTTATGAAGAATTCAAAAAGGTAAACAAATTTGATGTTTGTTTAATTCATTAATTTTTTGTTAATTATTACTTATTCAGGCCTCCGCTAAATATTTGCTGGTGACATTTTGCATGTTAAAAAATACTGCTTTGGTCAGAAGTAAGATTGTTTGAACTAAAAATGTCTTTTGTGTGATAAGAAATTTAAATGGTTTGGCCTGCAGAAACATGACATGTTGATTGGTTATTTAACTAAGAATATAAAATATGACACTTATAGTTTAATGGTCATGCAAATGTGTTTCCTTCCATGTTTAATGTAGTATTAATTAAGATTTAGACTTGCAAAACTAGTTCTTTCCAGCAATCTTAAGTTGATTGATGATTAATCACAATAGCTTCACAAGGTACTGCACTTCACATATGAAGGGCCCGGTGGAAAAAGGGCGTAAGTGACGATTTGGGGTTAAAATCGAAATTGCTCCTATTTAGCTGAACATTGGCACACAGGCTGGTTTTCATGTGAGGAACGCTGTTGTGCACTTATTTCTTGACCTGAGATCTAAAATTTGAAGAATTAGCCTATTACTTTTGCGTGAAAAGTTTTGTTGAACTGAACTTGCTCAAGCGATGCGTGAGAGATTTCTTTTGTTCTCTGCCTGAACTAAAACAAAGGAATTCAACCTAGAATCCGCGGTCCTGTTGTTTTCTTTGTGTCAGTTTTAAGCAAAAGTAATACGCTAATTCTTCAAATTTTAGATCTCAGGTCAAGAAATAAGTGCGTAACAGTGTTCCTCACATGAAAACCAGCCTGTGTGCCAATGTTCAGCTAAATAGGAGCAATTTCGATTTTAACCTCAAATCGTCACTTACGCCCTTTTTCCACCGGGCCCTTCATATATCTAATTATATTTACTAGTTGTTTCTATTTTTCTCTATAGCTCCTTAAGGTCTCTGAAGATCTCCAATCCCAAACTCCTCTGAAAAGACTCCTGGCTGGTGGATTGGCAGGAACAACTTCAGTTATTGCTACTTATCCACTTGATCTTGTGAGGTCAGTTATTGCCACTGGCAATAATTTACAGTCAAGAAAGGTCAAGCATTGACACCCAAGAGAAAAGTATATAAACTTAGATGAAACTGTAAGGCAAATGCAAAAATTGTCACGAAACCTGTCAAGTAGCTATGCATATGCCTCGATTTTGACTGAGTAACTTGTTTTCAATTTTGAACTCTGCGGATCATCACCAGTAATCAATGAAACCAACTTGCAGTTTAAATTACTGTTCGTGATTGTGCATGTCATTTGACCTGTTTGAACTTAAAGTAGTTAATAAGTGGGATCTGTGGGAATAAGACCAAACTACACTGAACTAAAGGGCAAGAATGGACCTGTGAATAAGGCATAACACTTGTGATAATGGGATAACACTAAGAAGGGGACCACTTGCAGGCCCCATGCTTTGAAAAATGGTGGCCCGACCGATTGTTGTATGCAACAAGTTTCAAGAGGGTTTTGGACATAATAATCATAGATCAAAATGAATAGGAAAGTTCTAGAAGGTTGATTCAAATGGACTGGACATTGGAGGGCTCAAAGCAACTAATTATTTGTTCCGGGACATAATAGTGCATTTTCCTCAAAGAGAAAGGTTATCCTAATGTCGGCAACTGAAAAATGAGGCATACATTTTAGGCCTTGGGCTTCCTGAGGCTTTTTTAAGCCTCAAAACAAGAAAGTAAATTCCCAAAGTAAATTATGTCAATAATGCATTTACTTTATTTGGACAAAAAATAGCACACAGCAGGAAATACCAACTCAACCTCAAGCTTCATTAAGACATATCAGTATCTGTTGTAACCTCTTTCCTCTCTTTTACTTTTTACTAATATTTTGTGTCATAATTTAGTGTGTTAATTAGATTAAGTGTAGCAATACTCATAATATTTCCTGGACACAAGATAAAAGCTAATTTAAATCAAAGGCAGCCATTGGTGAGCTCGTGGATATAAACAGGTTTTGCTGGGTACTTGGATGATATACAGGGATGGCTGAATTGAATACTTAGATGAGAGAGTGTTTACTTCTTGAGCCCTGGTTTCAAATATTTGATGAAAAAATTGAAGAAATTGCAAGGACATATTGACAACAACTGGTTCTTGCTGTAGCAAAATTTCGAAAACGTATCCCAGAAAATTTATTTATAGTTACTGTTACCTAATAGAAACATATTTTTAAAATGTTAATAATTCATGTAGCTGATGACTAAAGGCTTACAAATTAACTCCAGCTTGTTAGGGCTCGTCTTTGATAAACCACAGGTTTTCTTGTTTGTATATTATTTTAAAAGTTGACATATTTTGTGTTACTGCAGAACAAGATTAGCAGCTCAAGGAGAAGGAATGGAGAGAAGATACAGGTAGAAGCTTGCAAATAGAGTGCTTTATTCGGTGTTTGTGGTGTTTGTCCTCTTGTCATTTTTTTCAAGGAAGTTCACTTAAATCGTAAGCTGTAAAAGTTACTGCAGTAGGATTTCCCATGATCTTTGTCACCACTTTTTCAACATTAACTTAACGTGGTCATGCCTCGCTAACCACCAATAAATTATGATGCATCACTAAATTGTTGTAGGAACTGTGTACAGTTAAACCTGCCATAAGCAAACACACAAGATGCCATACATAAGAGGTCTCTTATGGGTGGTGGTCATGGCCTTATGCAGTAACATTGGCATGAAGAGAAGTGATGTGTGTACGGGTGGTGGTCATGGTCTTATGCAGTGGCACTGGTATGAAGAGAAGTGATGTATGTACGGGTGGTGGTCATGGTCTTATGCAGTGGCACTGGTATGAAGAGAAGTGATGTATGTACGGGTGGTGGTCATGGTCTTATGCAGTGGCACTGGTATGAAGAGAAGTGATGTATGTACGGGTGGTGGTCATGGTCTTATGCAGTGGCACTGGTATGAAGAGAAGTGATGTGTGTACGGGTGGTGGTCATTGCCTTATGCAGTGGCACTGGCATGAAGAGAAGTGATGTGTGTACGGGTGGTGGTCATGGTCTTATGCAGTGGCACTGGTATGAAGAGAAGTGATGTATGTACGGGTGGTGGTCATGGTCTTATGCAGTGGCACTGGTATGAAGAGAAGTGATGTATGTACGGGTGGTGGTCATGGTCTTATGCAGTGGCACTGGTATGAAGAGAAGTGATGTATGTACGGGTGGTGGTCATGGTCTTATGCAGTGGCACTGGTATGAAGAGAAGTGATGTGTGTACGGGTGGTGGTCATGGTCTTATGCAGTGGCACTGGTATGAAGAGAAGTGATGTATGTACGGGTGGTGGTCATGGTCTTATGCAGTGGCACTGGTATGAAGAGAAGTGATGTATGTACGGGTGGTGGTCATGGTCTTATGCAGTGGCACTGGTATGAAGAGAAGTGATGTATGTACAGGTGGTGGTCATGGTCTTATGCAGTGGCACTGGTATGAAGAGAAGTGATGTGTGTACGGGTGGTGGTCATGGTCTTATGCAGTGGCACTGGCATGAAGAGAAGTGATGTATGTACGGGTGGTGGTCATTGCCTTATGCAGTGGCACTGGCATGAAGAGAAGTGATGTGTGTACGGGTGGTGGTCATGGCCTTATGCAGTGGCACTGGTATGAAGAGAAGTGATGTATGTATGGGTGGTGGTCATGGCCTTATGCAGTGGCACTGGCATGAAGAGAAGTGATGTGTGTACGGGTGGTGGTCATTGCCTTATGCAGTGGCACTGGCATGAAGAGAAGTGATGTGTGTACGGGTGGTGGTCATGGCCTTATGCAGTGGCACTGGTATGAAGAGAAGTGATGTGTGTACCGGTGGTGGTCATGGCCTTATGCAGTGGCACTGGTATGAAGAGAAGTGATGTGTGTACGGGTGGTGGTCATGGTCTTATGCAGTGGCACTGGTATGAAGAGAAGTGATGTATGTACGGGTGGTGGTCATGGCCTTATGCAGTGGCACTGGTATGAAGAGAAGTGATGTATGTACGGGTGGTGGTCATGGTCTTATGCAGTGGCACTGGTATGAAGAGAAGTGATGTGTGTACGGGTGGTGGTCATGGTCTTATGCAGTGGCACTGGTATGAAGAGAAGTGATGTGTGTACGGGTGGTGGTCATGGCAGAACGTCACAGACAGAAACGTCTAACAGTTTCCCAGGTCTTCCGATGTGGTCTTTTCCTTCAACCAGTACAAAGCAGGTGCAGCAAGCAAGCAGCCACGCTTTTACCGTAAACAACTTTCACAATCGGCAATTAAGTCACATTTAACGTCATTCATTTTAAAACCGCTTTTAAAATTGATTTCATTGAAGAAAGGTAAACTTGAACAGTTCAAAAATTTTTTGGACCTCAATGTCAAAAATTTCACTCTTTGCTTACCTGTCACAAGATTGTAATTGATTGGTTCAAATAAAACATGTGAGCAGTTTGGAAGCCATTAAAGAGTTGCGTGTGCACAGTAGCGTGATGGTCGTGTTAAAATTTCAAAATTTTGTTGAGAATATTATAAACAAAAAATCGTATGATCTGCTCGTGCATTTCGTGATTTATGGTCAGGTCACCAGTACTGTAGCACCGCTCAAAAGCTTGTATTTTCATTGGACCGCTATATGTAGCAGCTCTATTGTTTTTACGGCTCGTGCAATTTTGAGAACTTTCAAAACATCACTCGTGCCCATAAATCACGAAATGCACTCGCGTTCATACGATTTTCTATACGTAGAATCCCAAATAGGATGTACATGAAATATCTTTTTAGTTGTCACAAATTGACAGTCCAACGCTCTCCACTTTATCAGGGACTGGCTGTTACAAGTATGTTACATTTACAAATGATTCATATGAGGCTTGTATGGTGCCACTCTACAATTTTTACCCGGTGAGGCGGGATTGTGTTAAATGGTAAAAGCTATTAATAGTATTTAATCAATTATGATTTTACAGAAATATTCTCCATGCTTTTCAAACCATTTTAAAAGATGAAGGAGGAATTTTTAGTGGTTGTCTTTACAAGGGACTGCCTCCGACTGTCATGGTAAGTGGCTGGAGTCATGATCACAAATTATCAACTGTTTTTAAATAATTGTCAACCGAAACTTTTGAAGTTTGATACATGAATATGTTTCTCAGGATATTCTGAACTAAAGAAAGAGGCCACATACAATCAACTTGTTTTACGTGACTTAAGTTGTATACTTAGATATTATTCCACAGGCGCTCATTGGCTATGAAGTGATAAATAACCAACGAGGCACAAAGTGCAAAGTTCGTTATAATGTTCTCGTGTCCAACTAATGTGAGTGTAATTATATATCTCTATTAATATCTCAACTTTGGGAATTGCTGCTGTGAATTTTTTGCCATATTTTGGGGCAAAACCTTTTGTGAAATTGTAGCACTTGATGTTTCATGCAAAATTCAATTTCCTTATGTATGAGACAAAAAACAGTAAGTAAGTGATGAACAAATGAGAATGCTAGAAGTTCAGTAACAAGGAACTCAGGGTCTCCTGAACACCTCTGTTTCACGTTTATCCTATTATTATGTATTTTGCTGTACTCATCATACCTTATTGTTACAAATTTTTCGCGGGAACCTAATTTTGAAAAAATCGGAGAGGCAAATTTCACGAGACTTAAATATCGCAAAGTTGTCACAGAATCGTGCTACAGATGGTAATTTTACATTGCCATATTTTGTAGTGATACTGAATAGAACTATAACGGATAGACATGTTCATTTGCAACAAACCACTACACAGGTCAGCAATTACAAATGCCTTCTCTGTTGAATTGGTTAACACCATAAATCCATAAATGAACAAAGGCAAAAATCACAAAAAGTAAGACCCAGAAATAATTTGTATATTATAATAAGCTAAGGTACTTCCCTTTAATGAAACTCCGGTCGCAGTTTTGTATGTCACGTAGCTACGAAAGATCATGTCACACCCCTCAAATAATCGCCCCCTCAAAGGTTAAAACTCTAAATGTAATGTAATATAATTATCAAACTTGCTGAATGTTTGCACATAAAGTTCACTGTGAACATAATTGCTTCCCTAAAAGCGTTTCTGACCCTTTTAGACCTAAAAACCATTTGCTTGCAAACCATGCTTTGAAAATATTGAGTGCCTAAATTAATGACCCTTTCTGGAGCAGATAAAATGCTAATTACCCCTTAGCCTGATAACATTAGTGAGGAACTATATAGCAAGCAAGCAGTGCCTGCATAGGAGGTCTTTGTTGGGACAATACTTAGTGTTGTGACCACTCAGTGGAAACAAACATATCCACAGTTGATGTATGTAGTTTATAGTGTCGGTATCTACATGTAAGAGAAGTGGTTTAGTCTTGAGTTCAATCCCGGCGTAATTAATCGACGAAACCAATAATTGATTTTAAAAATCGATGTTATTCGATAACAGTTAAATTTAGTTAAACGATAGTTTAACAGAGTTAACCGCCACGAGCTTAGCAGTCTTTCCCGGTCAGCGGTAAAGGCTCATGTGGATCGTCGTTTCTTCGTCATAAGCTGCTTACGGCTGGGATCTTCTTCGAGTTCTCGAGCGTTTTGTAGCGGTTGTGTAGCAATCCTAAGCGGTTTTGTGCAGCGGTTGTTCAAGCGTTCCCCTACCCCACCCCACCCTCTAATTTCCTTCCACTGATTCAATCAGTGTGACGGGTTCCTGGAATGGGGTCTCATGGCTGGGTTGTGGGCATTTGCCAGCCATAGGGACGGGATTCTATCTAGGAGCTGGCTGGACACAGTGGAAGCACCTGGCACCAACCTTCCATTTTAACGAGGCAGTCGGTTAATCATTGGTAAACGATATCGGTAAACGAGAAGTAATCCACATTTGTGCACTAGGGTGTATATTGAATGTTGACATGATCTCCCATTCGTATACGGCAACAAAACAGGAAAAAAAAACATGTAGAAAGTTAAAGGCATTTTAATAAACACAAACTTTGCAACGAGTTCTTGATACGTATCTAACTAGTGGACCAATTATTTGCACGTGCATTGAAATCACCAACAATGTGTTTACTCGCAATGACCGCTCGTGTCCTCTGTTTATAATAAATAATTTGTATTGGGGATGCGCAGACATGTATGATAGAGTACGCCAGCTTGTTCTTAATCCCGCTTGAGAAGCTCACGCTTGAAAAATAAAAAGATAAGAACTCCTATTTAACATGTCAATTATGATGACAACTCCTTCGCAAGGACAAAATCGAATAACGGCTAATGGGGAGAAATTTTCTATTGACTTGATGTCGGCACAATTCGATGCGAGTCGACGAAATTGATGGCAATCGATAATAATTGGACTAATTAAACGAACAGTTTGATGTGATACCGATATTAATCGATATTAACTAATTTCATCGATTTGTTGATAATAGCATTCCGATAATCGTTTTTCACCAGTTAATTATGCCAGGGTAAAATCTGTTAATACGTTACTCTCCTGGCCAGGGGGAAGTTCATTTCAACCTATAGTTTGTGTACATCATCCGGTTAACATTATCATGTTGTTTTCTAACAGGGAATTGCTCCTTACATTGGCTTAAATTTTGCAGTTTATGAAACACTGAAAGGTGCAGTAAGTCCTGCGTTGGGTTTTTTCAATTTAAGTCAGTAATTATATATTAGTTATCATTTATTTTGTATTCGTAACTTATCAGTAAGAATTGAACCTGCTGAATTCACTTGCTTTGCTGAAGAATTGTTAGTTCGAGTAGATAAACGTAGTACTTAAGACAAACCCTGCCTTATCGTTACCCACTTTGTGATACGGTTTTAAAGATAATTAGTATTTTATGAGGATACTCTAATCGTTCACTGTAAGTTGAGTTTTTTGGATTGTTCGTTTGGGCAGAAAGATTCAGCTGTTTTCTTTTTCAACAACTTTGGAGATGTTTTTTTTTCTTTGCGAATGCAGTTTGTCTGCCAGTGTTAAGTACCATAAATAACTTGCTCTTTGTTAAAAGTCAATTGTCCGCCTTGTTTAGCCACCTACAAATGGTGCTTTTGCAAAAAAGGGAAACAAAAACGAAAGGAAGAAACCCCCCAAAAAGGGGAGAAATAACGTAAAATAAAGACAATAGCCCGTTGAATTCGATTCATAATGCTCGGAGAGACTCCTTACATCGTACATGAAGCCTGGAGTTGCACATGCGGTGATCATCAAAAATTATAAATAAATATATACCACTAATTAAAGGTACCCTGCATGTTAATACAGACTTTTTTGTAGTCTCTTCAGGCTTGTAATAACAAGGTTTGGTGTACGATAATCTTTGGTTCAGTAATCAGTGACTACATTTGCGTACGATACCTTAAAACAGCATTTTCATAATTACATTTACATTTTGATATTTACTTTTCATTAAATTAACTAAAATTTGCTTTCCAGAGGCTTATTATATTTTTGACTTAAAATAAGTTGAAATTAATTTTTGGCAGATTTCATCAGAGAAATACTGTCTGGGCCCAGTTATAACCAAATGATACGGATTCCTGTAAATCTTTTCTGGTCTACATTTTGACTTTGGTCTTTGGTTGCTTTCAAATGGTCACTTGGAACTGGCTGTGAAAACTGTTTTGAAATAAGAGAAACAGGAACCTTGGTTAAATTTTAATCCCAGGTTAAACCGCCTTTCGAACAACCGGGCCCTGGTCTATCGGTACGCTAATGTTAATGTTTTCTTTATGCATTAATTGTTTTTGTTGTCGTTTAGATTTTGCCCTGAGTCACTTCATAGTAATGGCTCGTGAAGCAGAGTTGAAGAGAATGGACAAGGATAAGGAGTTGCCTGTTCCTGTTCGTCTTTTATGTGGAGGATTGGCAGGAGCTATTTCTCAAACAAGTAAGTCAGCTAAGTAAGTTCATTAATGCATAGCCATGCCTTCTTCCAACTCTCCTTCCTACTTCCAACTTCCGAGTCATTTCCAACTTCCAGAATACTTGTATAATTAGATACGTGCTCTTTGTAGGTCAATTAGTCTGAAGATGGTATAGAGTAATACCGAAGTATAACTAACGATAAGTTTATTTTCTTGTATTCATACTGCAAGTATCTTGTCCAAAGGCGAAAGGATTACGTCGCTCAAACAGTCAACAACAGTATTTCTAGAATTTTGAGAGAACGAGAAACTTCTGTGGTTACTCGAGGCAAGGGCGATTGTTTCCAAATCTTTATGAAGAAATCCGGTGTACTACAATAAAAATCAGTACCAACAAAAACCCTACATGTACCCCCTGAAGTAAATGAAACCTAGCTAAAAACCGAAAAATAGTACATTGAGTGAAAATTAAAAAGTTATTATAAACTGACAATTTAATTTCATCGATAATATGAGGTTTCGACTCGCCAGAGATCAAAATGTCCCTCCTGTGCCGTGTGGTCAGACTAACTGACAAACTTCTTACTGAATACTCCAAGGTCAAGCCATACTTATTTTGCCCTATTTTTATGATCACTGTTTTCAGTAACTTACCCACTTGATGTGGTACGAAGACGGATGCAGATGAAAGGAATCAGTGGAGACTTGTTTGCGTACACTTCGACTGGAAATGCATTTACTGTCATTGTTAAAGTTGAAGGCATTCAAGGTTTATACAAAGGAATGTGGCCGAATTTGTTAAAGGTACTAACCAGGGAATTTTAGATTGAAGAAGTCGATAACAGCAACCCTGGTGAAAGTATTGACAACAACAGCTAACTTTTGAGTTGTTATCCAAAAACATTACCTGTACCTATGAGGGTTCACATCTCGTTCTTACAGAATACGTATACCACAGAAGTTAACCCCTACACTCACCCGTGTAGCAGCCATGTTGCATTGCACAAACCATACACCCTGGGAACTAAGTTGAGTCACTGTGATCAACGTTTACATCTGAGCGAGGGAGCTGATCCTACCAGTCTAACAAATCACTTATAGTATTCATAAGTTAAGCGTGGTCTAAAATGATGATGTTTACTAATCATGAGAGATTGAACTGTTGTTCTGTTCGTTTTTCAGGTTGCCCCTCTTGTCGGAATCCAGTTTGTTACTTATGAGATAACGAAAGCCTTCCTGTACGGCCAAGGACTCCAACTTCCTTTCAGGACTTGATCATCATTTGCTGTTAACTAATAAAATAAAGTGTGTGTGCCAACTAATACAATAATGAACGTGTGCACGTAATTTAAATAAAACAAAGAAGAAGGAAAAAGCCACCATTTAAAATAAAAGCTTCATATTTGCACGGGGTGGTGTGTTTGAATGTCTCATTTTTGGTAGAGGCGAATCCATTCAAAACCAAAACAGAGGTGTAATCCTTTCCTTCAGTTTATTTTTCATTTTTTCTATGAATTGTCGAATGTGTAAAGTAAAGTAAACTAGAAGTTAGGATCGACCCTTAAACCTTGTAAGGCGGTTATCCTAGGCTGTGGCCATTCAAGTGAAATCTATTTTGATGCTATTTCCGATGGTGATGGTGATTGTCGTTGATGTTTTAAATTTGGGATTCGCATAGAATTGGGAGTTTTAAGCAATGTTCTTTGGTACCGAAGCCAACCATCATACGAATTGCACGAATTGCGCTTGAAAAATGACTGAATCTAGCAAAACTTTCAAAATGATATTATTTGGCGATTTTACAACTTAAAGTGTCACAACAGAGTACTAAAAGATCGAAGGGAGCCTGTGCTCGGAGGCTTCAATACACCTTTCGATTGCGTAAATGTCCGTGTGCTTCCGTAACCAGCATAATTGTGATTGTTCATATTTGACATATTTCCTACTTTACCTTTTTAAAGCCTTTATCCCGAATGTTATTGAGTACTTCACGTATGTTGACTAACTTACATAAACACGTTTTTCTTTGCAAGTATAAATGTACACGGGAGGTCTATATCATTTTCAGAACAAAACTGAGACGACTGTTTGATCACTCGTTTTTTCTTCCTTTCCGACTAATTTTTCTTTTCAATAAACCTTGCATACAGAATTTGATGGAAATCCCCCACTTACTTTGCTTAGTGAGCTCTGCATTATAACGGCCATTATTACGGTTCTTTTATACCAGCGGAAGGGTAGCCTGCGTAGCTGGCAGGGTTGTTTGCCCGAAGGCGACGTTTGAGCGGCGAGGCCACGACGAGAATGGCGAGGTGGCGACTCCGCCGCCAACACTTAACTTTCGTGCGCGGACAATACTGCCAGCTGTGCAGGCTAACGGAAGGGCCGAGGAATTGTCTGTCAATTTCTTAGCATCAGGTTACGGCTAAGACCGCGCCTTTTGTAAAATACTGCCCAATATGCCGCCTCTTTAGTTTGCTGGGCGATTTGCTGGATTTCTTTTAGCGCTGAGGACAAACCATCACAGACCAACCCAGGCTCCTTTCTCTTCCTCCCTCGAGAAACTTCCAAGAAAGAAACATCGGAAGGACACTGGGAAATGGGTGTAATATCCACTTTTGATAGCTTCCAAGTTGCCCTGTAACCGACCAAGACAACACTACCATTCCTTATCCATGAAACATTTCCTCACCCAAGCGAGGTAGGTAGTTGTTCCATTCAAGGCAATCGATGTCGACAAGAATATGTGACCGCACCAATCAAACGCAGTGCAACTAATGCCTAGACTTCCTCGATGGCTGTCAAAAGTACTTCCACCCAACCCCGCCACCAACGCTGTGGTCAGTGCTCAGAAGCGGAGGAATTGAGCAACGCGCGCGCGCACACTCATGATTCCTTTGATTCCTTTCGCCGGTTTGACGTCATGTCAAAACGAGCTGGGGCTCCCCGAGTACACCGTGAAGACTTCCTTGGACCAAAACTAGACCAGCTAGGACCAGTTTTAGGCTAGTTTCAGATCTCACCATATTATATTGAATTTACCCTCAAACTTGCTGGAGTAGGTCAGATTGACATAATCGAGCTAAAAGTCACGTCTTCCACAGTTTCTACAGTTCCGGTGACCTCTTTGGTATGATATTTACCGGAAGTGAAATATGGCCCAATCAGCGGACCGTTTAGAAAGTGCCTTTGCCGCTCGCCTTTGCCATCTACCGAAGGTTTATAATTTAGCTGCTGTCTCATTTTTTTCAGCCAAATAAGTATTTAAGCCTTTCGCAAGAATTTCATAGTTACTTCGTCGTTGACTATAAATCTTCAAATATTAGCACCAGAATTATGAATCCTAGAGAATTGCGTGATTCGCCATGGTGGGAGAGTTATGTCCCCAAGGACCAGTTGATTCATCTCGTCGCTGGTGGAATCGCTGGAGGAGTCTCGAGAACATGTGTTTCTCCTTTGGAAAGAGTTAAAATGCTGCTACAGGTAACAAACGTGTATCACTGATAAGCAAGCTAGCGCTTGTCTGCTTGTTTTGACTTCGTTTTACCAGGGACTAGAAGAGCCAACCCTGGAAGAATAGTCCAGGTATAGCACGTAATACTAAGCATTTGGACGTTTTCTACAGATTCAAGTTTCTGAGACGAGGTATACCGGTGTAACACAAACCTTGGTCAAAATTGGGAAAGAAGAAGGGCTGTATGGCTATTTTAAGGTAAGCTTAGTCAAGTCATAAACCCTTCATTAGAATTAGCAAGTTATTAACTTCTCAAGCTTGGTTATCGAATTTGTAGCTTTGTCGTTGGTGCAAATAACCCTCTGCTTTTTGCCTTAAACGAAACTGGAGGCCAAGTAAACTTATAGAGCTGCAGCATTCAAAAGTTTTGGTGGCAAGGAAAATTTTTGTCTTTCCCTGCAAACAGTGGTCTCTTTCGTCAAGACTTAATGGTAAATTCGAGGGAGACCTATGCCGGTCAATGACACTTTTCCTGTTGCATGAGTTATCTTGACAATGAATGATGTAAACTCTACGCACAGCGCCTGTCATTCAGGACTGTTCACGAGGGAGTTCATGATAGAAACAAGCTTTAAATTTAAACAAATTTATTCAAATGAGCTTTTGTTTGCCTGTTAAAGCAAAACACATCCCATTTCTGCCTTGAGGCAATTATTCTGCTGGGCACATGAATCGTTTCATGTCAGTTTTGTGCCAAAATCGTGCAAGTATTGTGCAAGTCAGTCGACTATTATAAAGACTGAGAAAAGCCCAGGCAACAAGGCATTCATACTGTCTTCACATTTAGTGTGACCAAAGAACACCGTCAATCCAGCTAAACAAGAGGACATTGTCTACGGGATTGCGTGTGAATGGAGCAAAGGCTTCATGGATGAGACAGGTCTATTCAGGAGAGATTCAAAAAACATGACAGGGTTATACAACTCACTCAAACCCATACCCCTGTGATTTCTGAGCATGCCAGTAACACCTAGTTACCTGCCAGGTTGTAACTGTTCTTATTGGTGGGTGACAAAGGTTGTCACAAGCCTTACTAAGTAAAAAGCGAGCTCCTCTGGACAAAAGCATTTCTTCTACATCCAACAGTCCACTAGGGTGCAGTGGTTAGCGCTTTGAACTTCAGATCTGACAGTCTGTGGTTTGAGGCCCAGTCCCTGCCACTGTGTTGTTTCCGTAAACAAGAATGTTAACCCCATATTGTCTCTCTCCACCCAGGTGTACATATGGGTATCAGTGACCTACTGCTGGGGGTAACCCTCCAATGGCCCAGCATCCTATCCAGGGGGGAGTACCAATACTCTCAGTTGCTTCATGCTGCAGAAACCGGACTAAGCTCCGGCGGTGTGGGTTTCCTTGGCTCGTGTGCGACTTTACTTTTACCAACAGTCCACTAACAGAGTGAATTTTTAATATACCTCCTCGGAATATTGCACAAATAAAAGCAACATTCTCTGCCAGAAAGATTGCTTTTATTTATCCTATTACTTGTTGCTGTAAAGAATTCCATTAGTTCACTGGTTGTGAAATATCACAGAAAACATCCATCCCCCCCCCCCCCCATGGCTGGTTTTTTGTTTGACCCTCCCCCTCCCTCCTTACCACTACCATCAATACTCCTCTGGAAATTCCAGTTTAGATTTAAACTTTCCTCTTAAAACTTTGGCTTTTGAGACCCCACCCCTTCGGAATTTCCAATGGCCACAGCCTCATTCCTTTTTAAAATTTTTACGCACCATCCTTGGAGTGGGTATGGATAGTTTCTGGAACCACACAATAATAAGCCAAAGAAAATAAACAGAAAAGCTAGCACATATTACGGCACGAAAAACCATTTTAAAAAGGGTTTCTGATAGTGCCCATTCCTCCACACACACTGTCACAGCAACAAGCAAACTAAAGGTCATCAGTTCTGATAATTTGTGCAAACTTTAAATAGAGAACAGCAGGATACTGGAACATGATTAACAACTGTAAGTAAATCACAAATGCCCTAATTTTCTTGAGCCAAGCACTTGGCTGTACTGATAGGCTACTTCAAATAACAAATTTTCATTTAATTTAGGGAAATGGAACCAATATTGTGAGAATTGTCCCATACACTGCTGTGCAATTTGCCGCCTATGAAGAATGCAAGAAAGTAAGTATTAATATTGTACTGTTAAAACATAGGCATGCAGTGCATGCAGAACCGGTGACATTTTTTTTAAAACTTGTCACAAATGTACACAACTAGTTACCTTTGTGTGCAAGTGAGCAGAAACTTGGCCGACAACATTACACCACAACTCTGCCTTATTTTCTGACTTTCTGGGGAACACGTGACTTCATTATCGCCGTTAGTTCCAGTCACACGTACAACACATTGAGTGTGTAGCTGCACATGCCACCGAGATCCTGCCCAAACATGCAGGAAAATCATTTGCAAGTGCAAGCAGCTATTCCTTCTATTTTATTACGGTATTTATCTGCCTTTAGGCTGGAGTTTGGCTTTAACTCACACCGACAATTTAAGGGGTACGTTTTCTTGTTGCAAGTCAAGTCGGCTATAATAATTTTGGTCTTTTTGCTTTGCGAATCGCGAAGCAAAGCGTGCCTATTTGCATAATAATTGTTTCATTTCTAAATTTAGCCGAATAAATTTTGTTTGCTTTGCGTTCGAACAGTACGAAATTGTAAAAATTCAGGTCGCACTTTCAAAAGCTTCTCAGTAAACAGTTATATTGCATTCGAATTGACTCTGCTTGGAAATCAAAATGCGCTCCTTCAAAAAAACAAGTAATTCGGCTTGGAGATTAAAAAGGGAAACGAGTGCAAATATAAATGACTTATGTGTGGGAATTCGCGAACCAAGTCGAGTTCATTGTCTTGCTGCATTTTTTGTGCCCCTCGGGCAAGTACACTAGCAAAAAAACCTGCCTACCTCAGTCCACAAAAACAGTGCATTCCACGGGTTATTCAATGCAAAATAAAGTAGGTCCTAGTTGATCAAGATCAAACCCAGACACTTCACAGTCCAGGCGAGGTACTCCAAGTTGTAAGCTATTTTACTCTTCTGTGTGGCACACCCCACCCCAAAACCCATAGGGTACCCCCCCCCCCGCCCTCACTGGCGGAGCAAACATCACTCATTGAAATTTAGCCTCCTACATAAATCGAGTGATGTCACCAGTTAAAAATGAGTAAATTTATGCAACTTGTGGTGCACTGATTTACACAGTGTACATGTGTATGCATTAATTATATGCAGTTTTATACCAACAACAATTTCCTAGTGTCTGATAGCACTGCTCAAGCTGATAACTAAGTACCGGTAGTTGCCTTATGCAGATTTATATTTGAAGTTAAACTTCAAGTTTTGTTGCTGTAGCTCTAGGTGGTAAACAGACCTAATGCCCTTGTTGCTCAGTGGTTTATGAAGCATCTGACCAGCATGGGGATGTTATGGGTTAGACTCCATCTATGGGCCATCTCAGACATTTTCCTTGAGGTCCAATCTTCCAACAAAATCCTGTCATGTTGTTTCCTCCACATGATCTCTCATCGCCCAGGTGGATAAGTGGGTTCCACAAAATGTGCCAAAATGCTGCAGTTAACCTGTGATGGACCAGCATGCAATCCAGGGGACAGAAAACAGGGTTAACTTAAAAGACTTGTGGCTTTCCCTATGATCCACCTGCGACTTTACTATTATGTTGCACAATAACCTTTGATTAAATACCATAAAATCCCAGTTTAAAGTCCCCTGGTTATAAGCCCACCTGGTTATAGGCCCATCTACTAGTTAACAAAAATTATATTCTGATTATAAGACCCCTCCCCCTCCCTGGATATAAGCCCCCCTTCATTTATCCTTGTTTCTTTAGCACAAGTACTGAACAAAGTACAAGTTCAAATTGAAAATTAGGAATTAAGTATAATGCAAGTAGAGTGCAGAACAATAATTTTAATCATACTGATGTTCCAAATAGTATTGAACTAAACTTGTTCCAAATAACAGTATTGACCTAAATTACCGATTTATTGTGACGCTTCAAAGCCTAAAGACACTTTAGCAAATGGAAAATGTGTTTGTAACGTGTAATATTTTAGTCTCAATTTATTTCTTATCTTCTCATCTGTGTATTTTTTATACTGCCTTATGAGCCCCCATGGATATATGCCCCCCTCCCCCCATTTATAAGCCCACCCAAAACCCCTTACAAACTTGTGTAAGCCCAGGACTAATAAGTGGGATTTTACGGTATAGAACATCAATTAAATTCCAAAACTTTCTTAAGTGCATGTATGTTTTCCATAACATTGAACTCTTTCAGCTGTTGAAAATTCCTGAAGATCCTAGAGAGCAACGGCCATTGTTGAGGCTTACGGCAGGTGCAATGGCTGGCATCATATCATCCACTGTGACCTATCCACTTGATTTAATCAGGTGGGTACTACAGTCAGTGCAGATTACATTGCATTGATCACAGTTCAACCCCATGAATGATCACTTAACCCTTTAAGCCCTAACAGTGACGAAAATAAAATTTCTCTTTACATCATCACTGCTTGTTCAAACATTGAAGTGATGAGAATAAACTTAAGGAAACAATCGCCAAGGATAAGATGTTTTGATATTTAGACAAATTCTCCTTACTAGTTCCGTAAGAAAAGTATGGAGAACAGAAAGGAGAATATGCATTTTCATATCAGGGCTTAAAGGGTTAAAATGTCAAGCCTAGCTGCCCGCTTGGGGAAAGTCAGACCACAGGGGTCCAAATTTCACTAATTGTATCATAATTATTGTTATCGTTGTCACTGTCATTATAATCATTTTTTTTTTATAAGTTTTGATTATTTAATCATTAAATAGAGTTTCAAAGACTTACATGTAATAATCCAGGCGTAAGTGTATAACTTAAAAGGTAGCGTATCTTATCCAACATCTTGCCACTACACTACCTTGCCAACCCTTGAGGCAATGTGCAACAAACTTTTATAAACTGATGGGGATAAATCCAAGATGGCCACGTTAATCAATCAGTTTCCATCAAGGTTTTCACTTGCATTTTTTCACTGCAAAATCATCTGTGTGGACCAAGAACATTCTGAAGCCACTTGTCTGTTTGGTACCAGAACAGACAAAGAAAGATGCAATATTTGCTACATTTTTTGGCTTGTTGTTGTTGTTGTTGTTGTTGTTTCTTTATCAAGAAGATCTTTCACCTGCGATGTTCCATTAGAGGATACCCACCACCGTACCCCCTCCATAGTGCCCTCGTGGAGTCTTCGTGCAACATATATTAAACACAGATGGCCTGCAAAAATTTGCAAGCTGAACATCAAAATCAGCTATAGCTAGTTTAAAGCATTTCAGTGGAGTGTATTTTGGATTACATTATGGTGTGTGCATCTAGTGTACACATTGAATTTTTATTTTGAATTACTAGTGGCAAATTATAACCTTAGTATGTATTAGCTAAAAAAAATAGTATGCATGAGTTGGCTCTGAGGAAATTGATATAAACAATTTTAATGTAGTAGGGATAATTAGGTGTCCCCAATTAGCATATGGTTTTCCTTATGCTAGATCTTTTGACACATGAATAAAGTTTTTATTATTATTAATAATAATAATTATTATTATTATTATTATTATTACTATTATTATTAAGTCTGGGGAATTTAAGAAACTTGGAATTGTACATCAAGTCAGGGAACCACTTATAATGTACCTCACACTGTCAGTGAAAAGTCACAGCATTTGGTTTTTCACTTGCCACTAGGTTTTCTAAGGATATTTAATCTGTTGTCCTAATGTTTCATTTTTCGGTTTACACAGAACAAGATTGGCTGTTCAGGGGGAAGGCAGGGAGCGCCGTTACAGGTGAGATTCCACATCAGACATGTAGTGCAAACAGTTGAATTGCAGTGCAGGTCCTCCCATAATTCTTGTCCTGCAACAAAGTATGCAATACAATCACACAGCAATTTCAGGGGTGATCACAGAGCAACTTGCAAATCATATGCAATGTTGCACATAGTGTTGCGCTGTGTGTTAATCATTTTTGCACTCAGCATTGTCCTTTAGATTGAATAACCTGATGGCTTTTAATGTTATGATGAATAAAAAGAGCTCAGACTGCAAAATATAGGAGTTTGATCACTTTTTCTAATAATTTAGCCTGCCATATATTTATGGTAAAGTAGCTTTAAAAAGGTGGTTTAAGTCCTCACAGGGCTTTTTCTCTATAGGCTGGACAAGGGCCAGTACTACTTAATTAGTCAGTGTAAAATGTAGACTGCGGACTATTGTTTTGACTATATATATATGCAAATGTGCAGGTGACAACAAAATCACAATAGTCCCATTGGCTGTTTACACATTAGAAGATGGACAAATCGTCTGGACGGACAAGTTGTCTAGTGTGAAAACGGGACAGACACAATTTTGGACGTACAAGTCACTGATTTTGTCCGTTGATTTGGCCATATGCATCTAGACGATTTTTCTAGGCCGATTTGTTCATCTAAACGAACAAGTCGTCCAAAGTCCGAATTAAATTCACACCAGACGAACAAATGGTTGCATCTCCGTCACAGTGCTCTCTAAGGGGAATGGAACTAGCAGAGGGACTGATGGTTTGTGGGAAATCAATATGGCGGGAGGAAAGAGTATGTCTCATGTTCAGAAAAGAAAGCGATAAAACTAAATGTCTCTCTCGAAACACAAAGCAGCTCCCACCACTGCTGGTTTGTTCATCAATGGCAGCCGTTTTTTCCATGTAAGCAAGGTAACCAAGCCAGTGTTAGTGCCAGGCCCCTTAAGGTGATTCCATTCAATTGCATTGAGCATCCTTTCTGCCCAATTTTTTGCGTGATTAGGGCGCGCATGTTCGGAACTTGGTAGGTTTTCTATGAAAACTGAGCTGTCCACAGAAATGAGTTTTCTGCAAAACAAAATCGGTGACCCCACTTTTTTATTCCATTTATTTGAAGAAAATATGACTCTGCATGATATATCCAAATTTGAAGAACTTTTGATTTAAGATGTTTCACTGGAAGAGTGCAAACGCTCGATTTGCGTATTATTTCATTCCTCTCATTTTTACTGGCAACTTTAACAGTTACTGTAACATTGTTTTGCTATCACAAGAATAAGGCTTAAACCATATTTTCTCAATTAAACGCCCCGGCGTTTATTTCAAACTTGGCCAGGTGGTTTTTTAAGAGAGGAATTTTATTCATTTTACTTGACATCGTCTATCTTGCCCTTACACCTTAAATTCATTATATCACAAGTAAACGTCTGAGGTGCTCATTCCCCGACTTCCTCTTTTAGACCCGGCATTTATTCAGGGCCCAGCGTTTAATTGAGAAAATACAGTATACTTCATTGCAAGTAAAAACTTTGTTAACCCGTACGAAACAGATTACGTTTACGCAGCACTGCTTTAGCAACTAACTAGGGCTGCAGTGAACACTGTGAGAAGGTTGCATGAACGCTGTTTTCGTTGCGCTGCAGCAGTGTCAAAAAATGACTGCATGAGTACTGCAGTAGCAACATTGAGAGCTGCTTGAACGCTGCAAGAGAGCTACAGCAAAATAGCAACACAGAGCTTTATGGTCAATTAGCAGTGTTTGCGCAGTTCTTACGTAATGCTACGCATCGTTTTTTACTGCAACATTGATGGCAGTCGCGTGATGCGAGCACTGATCTTTGAAAGATAATTAGTCTGCTCACAACAGTCTCGAATTGTAGTTACTGAAGTTGTCTGAAGAGTTAAACAAATTAATTTATACATCGATTTTTTATATACATACATGTAAGTGTTTCTCTAAATAATAAGTTTAGCAATGAAGACATCGTAAACAAACCTTTAATGCCAAATCCGAAGTTTTGCTACACCAGTTTCCGATCGCGTCAGGTAAAATTAACATCTTAGAATACAGAAAATTATGAATGGTTGACTTCAACTTGCAAGTCCAAACACTATTATATATACAACATAGTTACACTTAACCTAGCAGCACTGTTTTTCACCTTAATTAAATGAGCTCACAACAAACGTTTTCATAGCAAAAATAACAATTTTCTCTCGGGAGAAGAAAGCGGCAACTTACCAGCTGCTTGCAACGAACTTTTTCTAGCAGTGTATAGGATTAGTTCTCTGAAGATCTAATGAAAATTGTAGTATTCTCTGATGCAAACCAGTCTGAGAGAGCACTTCTTATACGTCCCTCTGCTTTTCAGATCCATCAAACGGTAAATCCATGAACCAAATTGATCAGTGGCCAAAGTCGAAACATATAAGCTTACTGGAAACATACATTCCCATACAAGTATCTTGTTGTCGCATCCATACAACTTACAGCAGCGATTTTTTCTGTTGTGTGTGCATCTCCAAGCTCAGCTTCTTTTCTTGGTATACTTTCTTCTTGAAAGTTTTCCAGATTTTCATGGCTAGCCGAACTTCACAATGGACAAAATAATGATTTTTGAAAAGTAACCTATGGACCGCTGAAGTAACGTCTGTTTGATGCATTCCATTGAGATCATTTTACGGCCAATGACGTGGGGATTCTGAATGGCTAGGTCATCTGGTGGTGTTACCTTAAAATAAACATCTCTTCAAGGGGATAACTTGAAAGATACTCGATGGAGTTTCGAAATCAAGAGTGTTAGAAGACGATTTCTTCGTCATTCAAGTAATCTTGATCCCTTGCATGCAAGCGAAAAGCTACCAATTGATCACATGCTAACGTAACATGACTCCTGAGCAAGCCACAGCTCCGAGGTTTATTCAATTCACTCTTGCTTGAGTTTATGACCACGTCGCTTTTTTCAGAAACTTACAACTTTTGTAACATAGTCTCGTGTATGAGAAACAAGGAATATTAATTAATATCAAGAAAACAAAATGATTCCAAGATTCCACCTGTAAATGTTGCAAGCTGTTGACATGTATTACATGACAGTGGTGATCCAAAATAGGTACACATTGTATGTAAGCTTACTTTTATTCGGGCTGAAAAATATTAGCAACCGCTTCCACAATTTCATCTGCAGTGTTCGTGCAGTCTTAAGCATGGCTAATAAAAGTTGTAGTTTGCAATGTTACCTGTTTTTTCATTGCAACTTTTAAGCAGTGATATGCAGCGTTGCTTTGACGATGCTTTAGCATCACACAAATTTTGCAGTGCTCCTGCAATGCGTAATCTTTGGTTCTGACTGCTTGAACGACTCGCCAACAATGCTTAATCAATGTGTAAGCGCTGTGCAACCCAAAAAGTGAACTAATTAATGCATTGCTGCAGCACTGCGTCGTTCGTACAGGAAAGTAGTGGGTGTCTCTGGTGCAAAGATAGGTTTTTTAACATTGCCACCGATAGCTAGCCAGTTACCCATATAGTACAGCCCTGTAGCATGAAATCAGACGGGGTGACCCCTTCTTTTTATTTTATTTTTTTCAGTGTACTAGCTGTAATTAATAACTGTGCAAAGTTTCAACAAATTCTCATTACACCTTCTTTTTTGATGGAATCACCTTAAGTTCAAAATCGTCTGTTTGTCCGTCTAGATATGATATGATATTTACGATATTTACAATGACAAACACAGTCAAGCTGAGTTGTCCATCTAGAATTCACATTAGATGAATAAATCGTCGGACAACTTGTCCATTCAGACAATTTGTCCGTCTCCTAGTGTGAAAACGGCCATTGTTTCAAGAATGAGAAAACAATGGTCTGCACTCATTCCGCAGTCTGCATTTAACACTGCCCTACTGCTTAATATTTTCTTCCACAGAAACATCCGACATGCATTTGTTACTATTGTTAAAGAAGAAGGTGGTTTGTTTAGTGGATGCCTGTTTAGAGGACTCGGACCATCATTAATAGTAAGCAATGGTTCTACCTTTTGTAGACTGCAACAACAGACTACGGACGACAGTGTACAGAAAACCAACACATACCAACAGACTACTCAACCAATCATCTTACAACCTATATAGACCTTGACAAGACGCACGCAACTAGTCTGTGTTTCACCTGACACCTTAACAGACGAAATCAAGAACTTGCACAACATTTTCAACAAGAACAATTTATTTTTTATTACAGCTGGGACTTTATTACACACAACACTTAATATGTAATAAGCGAAAGATTAGATAAAAGTTGTGCAAAACTCCTTGAGTTTACTGGTTAGAGAACAACATGGCTGACTGACATGGCAATTATATACACGCAACAAATAATGGGTAACATGAGATTACAAGATAATATTGCGTGACGGGAAACATGCTTTTTACCCCGCCGTCAGGACGGGGTCTAGTAATACCCCTTTTTTTTTTACCCCGCCGTCAGGACGGGGTCTAGTAATACCCGTTTTTTTTTTTTTTGTCGTGGTCACTTGCCCCAGACCTCAGCTCGGTCAAAACAATACTTGCCGGTAATCTTGGTTCGTTTAGCGTTATTTCGCCAGAATTTTCATGAAAGTTGGTGTAGAAAATTACTGGCGATTTAATGGCATGAAAACCCCTTCGATGAAAGCAAGATCAAAGGTGCTAGCGAGCTTTGAAGCTGGTATGAATTCGCCAAACTTGCCCTGGCACGTAAACATTACATCACTGAAACACAAAAGGCGATTCAGGGAAGTCCCTTGCTTTCGCCAAGTTGAATAATTCAACAGTAAAATGCAAACATTTTTTTGGCAGTTTTGCTTTGCTTCACCAAAATCTTTAGGGAAGGTTGTGTAGAAAAGTACAAGAAATTCAATGGAGTTGACTTCTCTTCGATGAGAGCAAGGAAGAAGGTGCTAGCGAGCTTTGAAGCTGGCATGAATTCACCTAAACTTGCTGTAACACGTAAACATTACGTCATTGAAAGACAGAAGCCGATTCGGGGAATTGTTTTGCTTTCGCTAGAGCATTTATCAAATCATGGCCTAAAAGTAGACCTTTACGTTTCATTTTTCAGTAGATAACCGTTCCCTTTCGATTTAAGGATAATTTTTCTTCATCAATAAATCTATTTAAATTTCCGTGCCCTTGTTTAATATTTAGAATTACGCTGAGATGTCATTTCGTTAAAAAACTATTTCAAAACTATTTCGTCACGTTCTTCTTCGCGAGTGCTAGAACAGGTGGAGGACCAAGGAATGAGGGAAGGGAAAGGTATTCATACTATAAGGGATCCATGATATCACAAGGAGAAGGGTGCAGAGAAGATGTTGGGGGGGGGGGATGGCAGCACACACGTCAAACGTTAGAAAAATCACCAACTTCAAAACTTTATACCACTTGGGCACATATCTTGAGTGACCGTAATGTATTTGCACCCCGAGGGGGGGGGGAAGGCAGGGTCCAATGCCCCTGGGGCTTTTCTTGTTCCTTTAAAACAAGACTTATTAAGAAGTTATCAAGTCATTATAATTGTTCTTAAGTGTTAATAACAATAAAATGTCTGTGTCCCCATGCCAGGAGTTTGTTTGTCTCTTGCCTTCTTCATCCATTTAAGTCAGTACCCAAATGACTCCACTTGATTAGTCTGTAGTGCAGGGTAAAGTTCGCCTGTGGGATAAACAGAATAATGTTTGATTCCAAGCTCTAGTCAGAATAACGAGCAGGGATTACCCAGCTGCTTCGGGTAACAGTTTGTTTTGTGGGTGAACTGGATGGAGTAGGGATGAGAGAAGGGGCTAGCAAAAAGGTTGAAGGTACAGGGGTAGCAGGACAAGGTGATGGGAAAGAGCTGGCTGGTGAAGAAGGTGCAGGTGGCTGAACAACAGCCCCAGGAGATGGGTGTGACGCAGGTGCAGGTGCTGGGAGTGTGGTGTTCACAGATGAAGTTGAGAGCATAGGTGGTGGGCTTCCTGTCGATCTTATTTGAAGATGAGATGACTGTGGAGTGGCTGTAAACAACTAATTGGGGCAAAGTTTGTTTGGTAGGGTCAGTGTCGATCGCTTTGTGATGGGGAGGAATGGTGCTGGAGCTCTGAGGAGGGGCAAGCTGAACCTGAACATGATTTCACCTAATTTGTCTGTTATTTGATGATGTGGGAGGGAGCTTGGCATAAGCGTAGCTTCCAGGTGGGAGTTCGGGTAGAGGAGGACCTGCAGCCTAGTCCCTAGGCATTCTCTGTTGCCCTATAGTCCATGCAAAGTCTGGGAAGGGGTGGGCAAGAGAAATCCTAGCAAATATTGCCAAAATGCCCCAATTTTAGCACGCAAAAACCCCTGGTTAAATTACTATAATTGTTAATGCTTTCTCAATATGCGCATAGTGCTGTTCAGTTGGAAGTGAGAGAGCTGGAGCTGAAAGCAACAGGTTGCCATTGGATGTCAGCAGGGTTAGAGGGTGAAGTAGTAGGCTAAAGCCATATTCTGAAGCATCAACTTGAATTGGCATCAAAGAATTGACATCAAAGTAACAGAGACATGGAGCTGAAGACACTAATTCTTTTGCTTTGGTGAATGCTTCAGTGTGCTGGTCAGCCCATACAAAGTCTTGCTTGATGTGAGTAAGACCATGGAGAGGAAGGACCACTTCACTGAGGTGAGGGCAGAACTTAGACAGGTAAGTTCCTAAGAAGCGTCGGGTGGCAGCACTGGGTTTGAGTCCCTCTGAGGTGAAGACATGTCCTGTGAAAGGGGCTGTGTTCGTCTTGAATTTAACCTTGTGTGGGTTTACTTTGAAGTTGTGTTTCGAAAGACGAACTAAGAGTTCTTGACTATTACTGTGCAGTCATGATCAACTTGGGCCTCAGCTAAGGAAGTACCCCAACACACAACTGATAGTAATATCATCAGCGATGTTGACAACCCCCTTGATACTGCATACAACATCATGGAGACGGCGCTGGAACTCCTCAGGGGCCGAGCTGATGCCAAAGAGGGGTCGGGTCCAACAGTAACGACCCCAGGGGGTATGCATGGTGGTCAACCAAGATGGCTCTTCAGTTAATTTGATGGTTTGAAGGCATCCTTGATGTCAAAAGTAGAAGAGACTTAAGCCTGATGAAAATGGTGGATATTTTCTCAAGGGTAGGAATAGGATACACTGGCCTGATTATAGCTTTGTTGGTGGTTTGTGAAGGGCCTTTTTGACTAGCAGATGCGAACTTTGGCGGGTTTGGTGGCTGAAGCTGGGCGTTCGCGAACGACCATGTTGGAGATCCATGGTGTGGGTTCATTCACTCGTACTAGTTGGTCTGTGTCAAGGAATTTGTCTAATGCCTCCTTGATAATTGGAAGTTTGGGATTGGCATAGCGGTGGGGGGCAACTTGAATGGGTCTGACTCCAGGGTTTACAGTTAATGAGAAAGGTTCACCCAGTTTAGCAGGTCTTGAACAGGTGAGGATAAGCTATTTTAACAGAATCAAATGTTAACTCACCAAGAGGGCGCAGAGTGGCATCTGATGATGACTGCAGGGGATTAGCATCGTCTACATCATAGTTGAGAATTCCCGTGCGAGTGCTATCAGGAAGGCCAAGGAGTGGAGCATAATAACTCTGTGCAGTGATGACCTGAGCCCCGAGGGGGATACTCCCCCGTACGAAAAAGTCTGGCCTGACAAAGCCTAATTCAGGCCTAACTCTAGCCTGATTTAGTGAACTGAGACCTTAAACAAACCTAACAAAAGCCTAACAGCGAATTTGTTAGGTTAACGAAGCCAAACCTTAAATTAATAAGGTTGTGTTAGGTTTAAAGTTAGGCTAAAACGTACCCTGGCACAGCATAATTTTTTTTAGGGCGACAGACTACTGTTTAGGTAGCCTAAACATTGGCCTTACAAAGCCTGACATTTATTTGGTCTTCAAAATAACCAGGATTGACCAAATTATTTAACCCAACAATAACCTTACAAAATCCAAATCATGATACATACGCGTGGAAAGTAACAAATTCAAGCAAGGGAAGAATCATTATAACTTATCTTTTTTTTAAATGCAAAATGTAAACAGACTCACCACGATTTAGATTAATTGCAGTTATCCGACTGATCCGGAATGGTTCAGTTTTGTCGGTTTCATGGTCCGTTTTTGTGCCAACGGCTATCCGTTATATATGTGAGTTTTATTTTGTTTTTTTCCCATTCAGCAATTCCTTGATGTAGCTGTTAGCTCCGCTTAGCGTAATCAAATTCAGTCTTGATATTTAGTATTTACGTCGCCTTCTTCGTTCGATTTAGTTCACTAATTCGATCCATAGCCAAAAATGAAGGGAGCTTATTGTGTGTACATGACAATACACTGAAAAAATATTTTCCAAGTATAAGCTTCTGAGCAGTTTCGGCGAATAAAGCGCCATTATTCCACATTTCGTGACAAGCACGTGTTGGAATTTCATCGCAAAATTCCCTTGAGAGAGCTGACGCGTTAATCTAAGGGGCCGACCATTTAACTCTTGAGGGGAGGGGTGGATGATTTCTGGTCAGCAAGCTTTTTTTTTTTCGAGCAACCTGGTGGGCAGGATATTTTTTTCCTTCTAAATGCTTTGCAGAATATTTTTTTTTCCTCTTCATTTCTCTGCAGGATTTTTTTTCCTCAAAAAAGTGTCATGTGTTTACATTTACAGAATGTATTTACATTTACATTGTGGTTATTGTTGTAATAGTTCAATATGGAGGTGCAAAGCCTTAAAATGTTGTAAGCTATACAAAATCATGCTATACAAAAACATGTTTTCGTAAAGTCATTCTTTACACTCATTTAATATTACGTCATAATATTACTGATGCTCCACAGGTAGATTTGAAAATGTTTAGTTTCTTATTTTAAAAAAAAGCAAAGAGCAGTTCAGAAATGCTCATAGCATGATAATTACTGCTAGAATCATAAGTTAAAATTTAAAAGTGGACTGAAATCTCAAAAACAAATGTGAAAGCAGAATTGAAGTTAGTTGATCATGGTCTAATTTGAAAAATAGCTTTAGGCTAACTGGAGTGGCTCGCTGGCTCACAGATTGTCGGACCCTATAAAGCTAAGAATGCATTGCACATTCTGAAGCATAACCAACTCCAGAGTTTAAAGGGAGCAAGGGAAGAATGGTTGCAGTTTTGCTGGGATTTTGTAAAGTCCCCCTGCAATGATGAAATAGCTTTGCAACATTTTTTTTTCTTGCTTGCAGCAGTGCAAGAATTTTTTTTCTATTTCATTTGTGCTGCATGCAATTTTTTTCTTCCGACAAGGGCTTGCAGGAAATTTTTTTTCGAAATCATCCACACCCCCCTCAAGAGTCAAATGGTCGGCCCCTAATTGGCCAACTTTTATGCAACAATTGTTTCTTATCCCGCCCGATCGCATTACAAAAATTGACCTGAAATTCTCGACCGTTGGTAATTCAGTTAGAAGAGCGCGCGGACAGCTTTAGCGAGAAGAACTTATGCAGTTTTAAGTTGGAAAAGATTTTAATGTTTTGCTTTCCTGGAGCGAAGATCGATGTGAACCCATCTTGTAAACAACGAACAGACTGCTCTGTCGGAGAGGCTCCGATGCTGTGTAGCCACTTTCACAAGGATAATGTTCGCCACGATAAATTTAGGTTCTTTGATCTCCTGCAAATTGAAGTGACTCCCGTACACTGTAAATGTATTTGAGTCCATTTTTCCACAAGGGAAAGAATGTACGGAAGAGCTGACCGCAGATAATACTGAGGTGAGCAAAGTGTCCTTAGCTTCAAAATTGTAATTATCAGTGGCACATGATTAGTTAACAGTTTACTTCCGAGGTCGACATTGATAATGAGATGATTGCAGTTACTTTTCCTTCGAACTCCGTACCATAAAAATATCAAGTCGACGTTAACCTTTACCTAGCTATAAAGTGTTGTAGTTCTTAGCTTTATATTACATTGTGTGCTACACTGTAGTTTTACTGTTTAACGTGTTACGCCACTGTTGCAATTTTACCGTGTACAAAGGTTAGAAAATAAACTTAACTTGTGCATTTTGAAATTGGTGTTCGTTTTTCTGATGTCACATCAGCTACTTGAACTGAACCGCTGTTGACTGAACAGTCCCAGTTATTGTTAATGCTTAAATTGCCTTTAGTTACAGTTTTTGTGTTTTTAGCCTTAAAAATAATCGTTTTTAGGTGATCATTCACTCTGCCGTTGGGTCATTCTTGAAGCCTTAAAAATGTCAGGCTCAAAGGCTGAAAAAATTAAGGTCCAATTTTCAGGTTAACGCGAGGCTAAAAAAGATTAATGTTAGGCTAACAATTTTTAGCTTTTGTCTGGCTAAAATTCGGGCCAAAATTAGGTTAAAGTTAAGGTCCAATTTTCAGGTTAACGCGACGCTTAAAAAGGTTACATGTTATGCACCTATCAATGTTAAGCCCGAGGGGGGGGACCTCGGGCATATGTGGGGCATTTGATTACCTTTGCTATCTCCACCCTCGGGAATTTGACTGAGAGTCTGGACCCCTGGGTGCGGACGTTTGACTGTTTTGGAGAGGTGGACTGGGCCCTAATATCGTCGTCGTTCCGTCCAAAATCATCAACAGCTTGCTAAGCCTACCCCTGTTTCGGAACATTTCAACTTACCCGGGCACTCCGTCAACGACATCCGACTCATTCCCTTGGAACTAATACATACGAACCGCGACTCCGTAAGAAAAGCACGTGAGGCACACTTAATTGACAAGGCCAAGACACTTTAGCCGCAAGGATTAAACAGACGTGATGAGCTACATTAATGACACTTCTTGTTCAGCTACCAACCTATTATATTCATTTATTTTAAATTTTTAAACTTTTATGTTAACAGTCCTGTAACGTATTTACTCATTCTACTTTTGTAGCCCCTGAAGGTTTGTTTTGCAAACCGAAATATCGGGCAATTTTTTGTTTCATACATTTTTTTGCTTTACGTATTTCGTCTTCTGTGTCTTCGTTTCTTTACCTGCCGTAAGGATCAGTCGTTCTGTCTATGTTTTTACCCCTAATAGCGTGTTGTTTTGTCGTGTTTATTAGTTGGATGTATTGCAAATTTTGCCCCATGTCAAGCCATCTCAGTTTATAATACATGAAAGTGAGATTTAAGCGATAGCAGTGGACAACTTTCACATTTCCCACTTTTATAATAAATATAAATGTGAAAAGTAAAATACGCTACATGAATTATTGGTATTAAGTGTTCAACAAATGAAAGACGAACGCTAGAGTTACTACGTTGCTACAGGTTTTTTTCAAAAGGCTAATATTAAATAGAACAGTCATTTTCAAATTGTCATCTGTTATCATAAAAGACAAGAACGAATAACGTATTTGAGGCAGAGACGACACTTTAATGTCCCTTAAGTGTAGTAAAATTCACAAATGCACGGCCAGATATTCTGATATTCGATACAATTTGTCTCCAGGGTAGGGAGATTTGACCTGATTTGAACCATTTTTTTGACCCCAGGGTGGGGGTTTTGATCAAAAATTCTTCAAAAAAATCAAATGCCCCACATATGCCCCACATATGCCCGAGGTCCCCCCCCTCGGGCTTAACATTGATAGGTGCATTAGGCTAAGGATTTTGGCTTTTGTCTGGCTAACTTTCAGGCCAAAATTAGGTTAAAGTTAGGCCAGACATTTTCGTACGGGCCGGATTTCAAGTGACAGGGATGAGTGAAGGGTTTTTTTGGGTTTGAAATTTTCGATTCCGGGATTTTTTTTGGGTAGCAGAATTTGGCAAGTATTTTCTTGTATGCGGCTCGATTTAAGTAGGAGTTTTTGGGTATTCAAAACAATCTCAAGATTCTTGGTTAAGTGCTGACTGCATAGTTCATGTTATATCATGTTAAATCCTTTCTGGGAATTTTTAAGGCTTGAAAATTTGGCATGGGAATTTTTTTTTTGGGGGGGGGGGGGGTGTTATTTTTGGTCCAGCAATTTTTTGGGGGTTTTATTGGAAGCCCTAGGGATTTTTTTGGGTTTTGATTTTTGCCCCCATTCAATCATCCCCGTCACTATAAATACAGAATACCCCCCCCCCCGGGCCTGAGCCACTCTCTCTTAAGATTTACCATGGTAGGAACAATGTAATGAAGTTTGCCCTTGAGTGGGTATGATGGTCTTGGAATAATCCGAAGGACGAACGGCAGAAGTATCAGTCTTGACCTGTGGGAATTTCTGAAGGTCACTGTCAACTTGGCAGCAAAGTCGGCTGTGGCTGGAGGAGGATGCTGGTGTTAGGGTCAAGTCGAGGTCAACAAAGATTCCTTTGGGTGCAGAATACACGATGTACCTCATGAATGACGATGTAAGCAGGTTGTGGATCATTGGCTGAATTCTCCTGTGACTCTGACACGGCATTTGCAGAAGAGGAGAAGAGACATACTTGCTGCCAGTGGCCCCGTTTCCCACAACTATGGCAGATGACATTTGATGCCGGGCAGTCGTGCCTGACAGAGTGCGGAGCCAGCCCACACCAAAGGCAGGTGGAAAGACTACAAGAGCTAGAATGTGCATTTGGTTGTTGTTGAGTTGGATGATGTGATGCCTCATCAGCACTTTATGGGCCATTTCTTCCAAGTGCTGTTTAGTAGTGGCTGATTCTGTTTTAGGCTCAGCCTTGAAATCTCAAGCCTTAGAGATTACTTGGGAAAAAATGAGCACAGTAAAGTTCTCCCTGGAGATAATGTCACTGTGGAACGTTAACAAAGTCGAACCAAGCGACAGACAGGGAGCAGTTAATAAGATCAAATGCTGTGACTGCCAGGCCACTTACATTGGTTAGAACGTTAGAAATTTGAACATATGACTGACTGAACACAAATGAGCGACTTTAAAAAATGGTGATATCAACAATCACATTGCTGAACACCATTACAAACAAACCACAGAATTGACTGGGACTCTGTTGAATGCGTTACTTACAGTACATACTTTCTGTCAACGAATCACTCTGGAAAGCTGGTTTACTAACTTAGAACAAACACCACTGAACCATTGCCAACGGCTACCTGCACCTTACAAACGACTCATTGACGACAACAACAAGACAGACAAACAATAGACAAACCGACTAATTTTACTAATAATAGACCGATGGACATTTGACTGACAAAAGACATCAAAACGCACCAATCACATTTTACGGTGTTCCCAGCCAGTAACATCACGGCTTTAACTACTGACAGAAGAGCAATAACATCACAAGTTCGTCGACCAATCAGGACAACGACCAGAGACTTATAACATGTACTGATGACTCAACTGACTTGACCTCAATGATGACTTCCACTCAGGTTGAAATGTCAGTCAGTGTCATAAACTACACTCACCTGGACGATGATACTCTACCGACATATGGTTCTTACTATGTAAATTTATTCATTTAGGTGTTTGTTTATTTCTTTGTTGACTTCTTTCATTCATTCGTTTGTTCCTTTGCCTGTTCATTCATTCGTTTGTTCATTCATTCCTTCATTCATTTATTCATTCATTCAGAAACATTATTATAGTAATAAGCTTGGCTAAATATATTTCATCATCAAATGCTTCATGGCCATTGAATTATCAACCAAGAGTTTACAACAACCTAATATTTTGCTCAGTCAGTTACGTTAATGTGTACTGTGTGTATCATAGTGATAGACCCCTAAAAGTACAAATTTTCATTTGTGTGCTCCCCTACCCCTTCCCTTCAGGTCCCATGAGGAATCACATGCTGGGTAGAATGTTGGTTCAAGATCGCCCTACAAGATCGCCCTGCACAATGTCTAAAACAAATATAAATAATTATCATTGCAAATTGCTCTTACAGCACCAACATCCCAAGAATCAGAGCTGCAACTTATTTCTTCCTTAAGTATCAATACTGAAAATATTTGCCTTGTACCAATGGTTTAAATCTTGTTTCACTCATTATCTAAGAGTAGTTATTATTTATCAGTAGGTATCAAACTAATGAATGTTAATATCATTTTTGTCTAATCTTCAGCTTACATGTACTTATTGTGTTACATAAGGATTGCATAAATGTTGTGCAACCATAACACTGCAGCACGTTGTGTACTTGCAGGGGATAGCACCTTACATAGGACTTAACTTTGCTGTCTATGAAAGCTTAAAAGGTATGCTAATTATGTAAGACAACTTGCCACCTGACACCATGATTGTCCAAACACGGTGTTTTGCTAACAGTTTCTCTGCAGGTGGGATCCAGACTGAGTAATTCTTCTTTGTTAGAACTTTGTTTGTGTGACAGTGTGATGAAGTACATTGTCAAGGTTTTTCCCCTTTCCCCCGAGCTCAGCATTTTCACCTGCAGGTTAAGCTGGGGATGTGGCTTCAAGGATGGATTTTGAAGTCAATAATCGGAATGGATAGATAAGTATAAATGACAAACTTGCGATTGTTTCAAGGACTTGATTAGGACAGCTAGCTATTAATAATACATGTGTGAGTTGAGCTGATCATTACTCTTGCATTTGCTGTAGGGTATGTTATGACGTATTATCTTGCTGAGGCTGGGGGACACAAGTTACGGACAATAACACATGAAAAAGACTTGCCTGTTGTTATCAAACTCTCCTGTGGATCTGTTGCTGGTGCTGTCGCACAAACAGGTATGTTAATTGTTAAGTATTAAATGTGCTATAATACATGTAGTTCATTAGTATTATGTAGAGGTGCAGTAGTGGTGATGGCACTTGACTTTTCAATCAGCAGATGGGAAAACTGGGGTTTCAAGGCCTTGTAGGTCTACATTGCATCTTGTTTTCTTAGACAAGAATCCTTACTTTGCATATCTCAACCTAGGTGTATAAAATGGATACCAGCTGAGAACCTGAGAATGCTGGGTGTTGACCCTGTGATGGGCTAGCATCCCATCCAGGGAAGAGTCAACTTTAGATTTAATTTAAGTTGTAAATTTACATTTTGATTAAATTTGTTTTCTACTTCATTTTTCCTTTGGAGCTTAAATGTTGCATTGAAAACAAATCCTGTTTAACTTTGAGAGACATTTTATTGGTTAATCACAAAGCTTGCCTGGGTTACTTTCTATCCTGGATTAGACCAGCTTGCTGAATGTGCATAAGTTACAAACAGCACCTGTTTATTTCATAAGTACCAATACAATAATAATGGTTAATTATTTTCTAGTCCTTCAAGTAGTTCTACTTCAGTGAGAACTCTTGTGATAAACCAGTTTTAAAAAATTAAAATTAAATAATAATTATTTAATATTGTTTTTTACTGATTTTTCATAATTATTCAATTGAAAAGTTCTTTGAGTATGATTTGTGAAATTGTTTTAATGTGTATTTATATGATCATAGGTTATCTAAATAATATTACATATTTGAGAGCCAGAATAAATACAGGTTTGTTCACACGACTCAGCACTAATGCATTAGACATGCAGGTTTATCACTGACTGGCTTTCAATGTCATGCAGATGACTGTTGTGTCTGTCTTGAAGTGCTTGTCTTCGTTATTAAAGACGTGAATTCTCTAATCTGTTTTGCAATCAGGTACGTACCCCCTTGATGTTGTGCGCCGTCGAATGCAGATGAAAGGTGCAACTGGTGAATTGTTTAACTACAACTCTACATGGCATGCTTTTAAGGTAGTTGTCAGGACTGAAGGAATACGTGGCTTGTTTAAAGGGATGTGGCCCAATCTGCTTAAGGTAAAGTAACACTTTCTTTCCTTGACAAGCTTTCACAATGATTTTGTTATTTTATTACCAAGATTAAAAACAATTTGATATGTCACTTGAAGAATCTCATACTGTCACCCTCAGAATACTACGGTTTATTTAAACCAAACTCTGTGTAATTTGGTGAGCTCTAAAAATACGTCTAATAGATCATCATAAACACCAGGGGTGTGAATTTGTTTACTAGTTTCTGGGTCTCAAGCACATGATCAGCATTATCCACCAATATCTAATCTCATAAATTTTTGAGATTTTTTTTCTCTGAACTGTTTTTTCTAAACATCTGAAATGAGAATATCTTGTCAGGCACATTTTGAAACAGCCAAATAAACATACTTTTTATCTTGTGGTTGCGATAGCAACTACAAGATATTGTAGTGGAGTTGAGTGCATTCCAGACCTATGGTTATTTTTGGGAGCTCTCGTGAAGATTCACTGATGTTTGTGAAATATGTTCAGTATTCCCAAGAGAGGAACTTCGCTGTGGGGCTACATTGGAGACGCTTTCGTTATTTTTAGGTCTGATGTACCAGATAACTAGGATGTCTGGGGTTCCTGCTGTTAAGTGATAACTTGAGTCGTTTATTAAATGATTTCCCATTCAGTAATATGTTGTGGTAAAATTTCAGAGAAATAGCGTTAGATCACAGAAAACAGTGAGTGTTCTTAGAACAGGTTTTTGTCAGGAGCATATCATGACTATACTTGTGTGGATTGTGAAGAATTCACAGTTGATGAGAAGAGTCCATTTCTGGTTTTGATCACTTAATCTTGTATGGTGCAATGTTTGATTTTGCTGATAGGACTGAAAATGTAATTCTGTGTTGGAACATTCAATTCACCTTTTACATCTTCTGTCCACTGGCGATTGTTATTCAAGGGATACATGAAATGGTTGTCTTAGCAAGAGAAAACAGGAACCACAAATGGAATGATTTGTTCTGTTAAGAAGAGACATTTTGGTGTAACATGAAGATGCTTGTTGAATGTGCTAATCAAATTTCAGTGGTTTTGGAAACCTAAAAACTGGCCAAGAAACAACACAAGGACAATATTATTTTGATCTAGTATGCAAACTATTTATTGCCATTTTAGATTCCTGGTCAAAACAAGTGATCAAATTTCATACAAATCCTCATATTTTGCCATTAAGGTGGTCTGCTTGTGTGCCTGGGTATCCTGTGCAACAACCACTAGATCTTGGACTTTTAAAATAATGAAAGCTAAACCCACCAGACTTGGTGACTTTCCCAAGATTTATCTGCGAACAATTTGGTGCAGCAAGACCGTGTCCAACAAATTCGACATTACCATGGCAACCATGTTCCGACAGGCAGTTTTTCTAGATTCATGAATTTTCTTCTTTTTTTGATCATTTTACTTTTCGTTTATTGATTTTGATTACTTCTTTGTCAATTTCATTACTTTTTGGAGGTTTTGGAAAAAGACAACCAAAATGGTGGATCCAAGATGGCCACTGTTTTAGATCATGTCAAAATTCTTATGTCATGTGACATCGTCAGCTCATGCTGTGGACCTCAAAGAAACATTTTTGGACATACTATCTGCCCTCTAAGTTTCGTTGTCATAGCTTAAATATTCTCAATATTATTATTTGATATTCTCGATTGCAGGTTGCTCCCACCATTGGAATACAGTTTGCTGTATATGAAGTGTCTAAAGCTGCATTACAAACATACTCTGAGAACCTATAAAAAATAATAGTATTTAATATTAACTTAAAATTTTTAACTCTGTAAATAGTTATGCTAGGGAACAGAATAATTATACTATAATTTTATATCACTAACCGGCTCCCAGATGTTCTATTGTTTTTTATAAGATCATGGAGCATGCAAGCAAAATGTGTGCAAAGCACAAGGTGCAACATCCACATTTTGTATGTTGTAAGTGTAATTTATTAGAGAGAAGATGGCTGTGAACATAGTTGCTAGTCACAGTTCACTTTTTCTTCATCTTATTTTCTTAGTTAATTACAAAGTAACCAGTTGTATCACTTGGTGCAAAAGGGGCACTTCTAGTGATTGTTTACTGTTGTCTTGAAATCCAATTGGCTACATAGTAGCTTTATTTTCACATACAGACTGGCTATCAAGTAAATGTAATAA
The DNA here is from genome assembly GCA_964030785.1 of Siderastrea siderea. Taxonomy (NCBI): domain Eukaryota; kingdom Metazoa; phylum Cnidaria; class Anthozoa; order Scleractinia; family Rhizangiidae; genus Siderastrea; species Siderastrea siderea. The sequence goes on along the minus strand of OZ034974.1, from coordinate 17,796,654 downwards.
ATTATTAAATTAAATTAAATTATTGTTATTTTTGTGATTTGAAGGCATAAATTAGAAGAGTTAGCTTATGACTTTTTTCCTTTTGTTCTCTCTTTACATTGAAACAAAAGAAATTAAGCTAATATTATCTCCTTTTTTGTTTGAATTGATCGAGTTTTAAGAAGTAGTAAGCTAATTCTTCAGATTTGATCCTTTTCAGAAAATTAAGTAACTATAGAACTATGTTTCTAGTACTTAACCAATGTGTATGCTGAATAAGAGCCAATTTGCATGTGCAAGTCACCACTTGTGCATTCCCCTTTTGTACCAAGTCAGCCCTCCTCTATAGCCTTGAGAACAAAGGCTATGAGCACCTGAGGGTGGATGAGAGTTTGGTGCAGTTCAAAATAAATTCAGCAGCTTTAACAGCTAAAGCCGCTGCTGGAACATCTTAGACAAAGTTGAGGGCATAACAGTTGTTTTCAATGAAACAACTAAATATTATTTCAGGTACCAGTGAGTTCTCAGAAGCAAAATATGTCAAGCAAATACCCAAAGAATAAACAATGAAGGCAATCAATGAAGGATTAGCAACAGGAATGAACTTAGTGTTTACCCATATAGTCTGGCATTCATAGGTAATTTTTAGTCCTGCTGGGTGATTATCACATGACAATGTTTAACACTGAAATTAACACCAAGGAAGTTAAATGCAGTTCCCAGTGGGGCTGTACACACAGGTATACTCAGTACACTCAGTTATATTAGACTGTACACTCAGTTATATTAGACATTATTAACCTGTGAAATTAAAAATAAATTAATATTAGGCACTATTAAACACTTATTCTATTGTTGTCTTTTGTTCACTGATTCTGTTTTATGGGTTAAGTAAAACCACTCTGACTTTTACATAAAATAATGAAGGAATTTGTAATTACATCAGGTAAGAGTAGAGGCAACGATTAAACAACTGTAACAAACTGGAAGGTTTTAGTTGCCACAGGTACCATAAGTGTGAGAAATATCTTACACCTGTGTGTACAGCCCCACTGGGAACTGCATTTAACTTCCTTGGTTAATTTTTTTTCTTCATTACAGTACAGTCTGCTTCACGTAATGTCCAAAGTTTTAGATGACTGAAGACAATATTTTGACATCTTTTTGACAGCTTTTTGATAGCTTCCATTTTATCTGACCAACTGAGAGGAGAATTCCCACAGCAAACGTCACACTTGACCATATTGTGCCTTTCAGTTCTTATATTCCCATTAGTCAGTTGACAGACTCAACTATGAAAAAGGCTTAGTGCAAGTGACAAAGGCACGAGGTCCAGCACTCTTACTCCTGGAAGCTTCTCTTGCAGAGTATTTTAAGGTGTTTCGATACAGTTTTTTGGGACCATACCTAACTTTTTGAATCGGCTCTTAGACAGTCCTTTCCTTGTCAGATCAAAGTGAAATTTGCAATACTTGCTGATTTTGGATTGCACTTTAGCGTGGTTTACATTTTGTGAAAATCGATATTTCCATGACAACGATAAACAAAAAACCTCGAAAACACTAAAATTGAAATTTTTCGCGATCCAGATTTCACTTTGAAAAGCAAATACCAACATCTTAAACTGTGGTGTATGGCACACAAAATATACAAGAACAAAAAAATTCTGTATGTTTGTTTTGAAGTAAATCGCAAAAACATTTCCAACCTTAATTTTTGCATAGTAATAGTAAATGCACCGAAAAATAATCAATGCTTTGATGAAATGGATCGAAAATACTTTCAAAATGTGTCGTTTACTTACTATTTTACGCCTAGAAAGTTTTGTTGAAACTGGTGTTCGCGATCTCGAGAACGAATTGTTTTTCTAAGATCATTCGCGTAATAATTTTGTGGTAATTTTTGAATTTGAGCGTTTTTGCGAAAATCTTAAGGACGGCTCGATCGATTTTTTTAAAACATTAAACACGCGTGCTTGACGATGTGTCCAATTTTAGTATCGAGTCTTATTAACATTGCTTCACTGGAACACTTAGATTTAACGCTAAAAAGGACGTATGAACCGACGGAAAAGCTTGCGTTACATATTCACATTTGGCACATAAATGCTAATATATGCAAAGCATTCCTCCGTGATTTTTACTTTTCGTTGTAATCTACAGTGCAACAAAGAACAAAGAAACCAGATAAAACTCACAAAGCAATGAATTGCGCATTACTTTGAATATATTAGCATTTACTTGCCAACTGTGAATTTGTAACGCAACCTTTTCCGTCGGTTCATACGTCCTTTTTAGCGTTAAACCTAAAAGTGTTCCAGTGAATCAATGTTAATAAGACTCGATACTAAAATTGGTCACATCGTCAAGCACGCGTGTTTAATGTTTTAAAAAGATCCATCGAGCCGTTCTTAAGATTTTCACAAAAGCGCTCAAATTCAAAAATTACCACAAAATTATTACACGAATGATCTTAGAAAAACAATTCGTTCTCGAGATCGCGAACACTAGTTCCAACAAAACTTTCTAGGCGTAAAATAGTAAGTAAACGACACATTTTGAAAGTATTTTCTAGCCATTTCATCAAAGCATTGATTATTTTTCGGTGCATTTACTATTACTATGCAAAAATTTAGGTTGAAAATGTTTTTGCGATTTACTTCGAAACAAACATAGATTTTTTTTGTTCTTGTATATTTTGTTTGCCATACACCACAGTTTAAGATGTTGGTGTTTGCTTTTCAAAGCGAAGTCTGGATGGCGCAAAATTTCAATTTTAGTGTTTTCGAGGTTTTTTGTTTATCGTTGTCATGGAAATATCGATTTTCACAAAATGTAAACCGCGCTAAAGTTCAATCCAAAACCAAAAAGTACTGCAAATTTCACGTTGATCCGACAAGATAAAGACTGTCTAAGAGCCGATTTTAAAAGTGAGGTATGGTCCCCAAAAAACTGTATCGAAACACCTTAACATAGTTCTAATGGAGGAGGACATTCTGGTATTTTTCCCAGTGTAAAACTGTCGGCCATAAAGGCCTGTATGTCTTGCTCACTGCATGTCAAGGTCTGTTTTTCTCTTGATGGTTCTACTTTTGATGAATTTTCCGCTGATGAAGTAGTTGCTGGGTTTGTTTTCTGCAGAGCAAACAAAGTTAGCGTGAACTTCCAGTTATAACAAGCCAGGCATGTTTGTGTCATGACTAAAGTCTTGCAAGTATGCAAGACTTTGTATGGTCAAACAATCGCTGTACGACAATACAATGAACTGAGTGCAGAGTAACGCCGATGCAACGTACCCCTATACAACGAAGACCCCAGTTTAATAAACGATATTTTCAGCCCAGTAATGATAAAATGTGTGGAAAAGGATGTCGTTGTTGCTGTTTTTGTTTTGTTTTGTTTTTTTTGAGGGGCAATTCTTATTCGGCAACCAGTGTGTCTTATTTAATCTGATCCGGAATTCACGGCTTTGCCTAGAGCCCTTTGATTAGTTTTCGGACCTGCCACGTTGCTAGCCTTAGCATGGTGCCATTAAGGGGCAAGGGGATGAAGGGGTCACTAAATCAAGTAGCGCTTATGATTCCAGCTCCAGCTCGCAGGATGTAAGGTGGACACTCAATCAAAGTCATTTGTCTTGCTAATCACTGAGCGGTGTCCTCCCCTTTTACACTAAATGTGAATGGTTGTCTTCAGCTACACTTATTAGCTTTCTTGAATTAATTAAGTGGAACTGTGCCATCAATAGGGGAAGTGTGGCATTTTAAGTGCCTGTGAAAGACCTTCAAGACTATTTTCAAGACCTTCCACAATAAAGAAGGATAGTGTTTGTTTTTTTGTTTTTTCAGAGATATTATTGGGCATCTGTCGAAAGAAATTCCTTCCTCGTCAAGGCTTTTCAAATGAGCTTGACTTGTTTTTCACTTCATATGCACAGAAGTCAGTTTCACGGTATATAAGGGGAGTAATTTTCGGGCCTTTGAGAACAGACCACTTAATAGAGGGTGACGGCTTAATACAAGGCCACAGGTTACGGAAGAGTTACAAACAGAGCGTGCAGAACTGTAATCTCACCAGTGAATTAGCGGATTTGTTTGGACTTTCAGAGATACTACTGCTATCTTTCTTGGGTTTGGATTCAGTACTGAAAATCCCAGTTGATTGTGCTGATGGTACAGACCCGAAAACATCTCCAGCAGCTGATTGGCCTGCAGAACTGACACCAAACAGGCCTCCACTTGTCTGGTTAGTAGAGTTGCTACTGCCACCAAATGGAGTCCCTGAGTTAAATAAGCTGGCAACACCAGAAGCTGGTTGGCCTGAAGAACTCGTACCAAACAAGCCTCCACTTGTCTGGTTAGTAGAGTTGCTACTGGCACTAAATGGAGTTCCTGCGTTAAACGAGGTGGGACTGGTTTGTCCAAACAGGCCTGGTTGGTTGGTAGAACTTCCAGCTCCAAATGATCCACTTGATTGGAAGGAAGGCCCTCCTGCCTGGCTGAAAGCATCACTGCCACTAAACATTCCATTACTTTTCTGTTGCAACGAGAATCCTGTATTGATGGCCACAGGCTCAGACTGCAGTCTATTATTTTTCTTTATCTCTTCTTGCTGAAATTTAACAGAAAACAGCTACTTGTTAAAAAGCTCATGTGTCTTAAGGCAATGGAGTTTAGAAATTAAAAAACAATTCCAGCTAAATGACCCTTGTACAAATTTAATATGAATGACTGACCGATTGATTCTACACAGTTAAGTAATTTCATCACCACACAAAAAAAGCGAAAGGTCAAGTCATTAATGTGAATTCATATTTATCCAGTAAAACGACAGAATACATAATGATTATTTCATGTATTCACTTTCCTTTACTCAATACGACTTCACAAATGAATAACTCACAGTATATAGACAGTTGGTTAAAGTGCTGCACCGGTATCACCATCTACAGGATTAATACGAATTCACAAATGCAAATGTGCAGCGTTTCTTGCCCACTTTTTTTCGTGTAGTTTTTTGTCCAGCGTAACCAACTCGACTGTAGGATATTTCATTAGTACAATTTACATTTGTAAGATCACGTTTAAAGTGGAGTTGTTTTCCTTAAAAGACATCGTATTCATGGTTGTCTTAAATCTTTTAACTCGTTGTGTTGGTCGAGTGTAACTGACGTTGTGTTGGTCGAGTTGATAGTTAACTAATTTTTTTTCATGTTGTTGTGTTCGTCAATGTTGCTATGTTATGTGTTGTGTTGTACGTTCGTTCGATTGTGTCGATAATTTAGATGATTACGCGTTTGTTTTGACGTGTCTTATCTGTGGTTTCGTGTTTCTTTTGAGTTTACTTTTAGTACTATGACCACAGGCTCGACATTGCCAAGTAGGTCGATGGACAATACAACAGGGTCGGCAGGGCAACAGCTTGTTTCCTTGCCTTAACGGTGTGTTTTCTAGTTCTCTCTCGAATCAACTCGACCAACACAACTAACTCGACCAGCTCGACCGAAACACAACGTCACGTTACTTGCGTTAGTAAGGCACTATTTGCGCTATTCAGTTGCAGTTCCCTTCGTACAGTACTAGACAAGGTATCTGCAATTCCCTTAACATGTTAGTATAGCGTTTGGTACGTATGGCACTAGTCCCGTTAACTTCAATTCCTTTAGTGCGTTTAGTACGTTACTACGGCGATAGTCGCGTTACGTTTTTGTACGACACAGGACGTTTCATCTTTTTTCTGTGCCGTAAAAAGAGATAATGCGACCAGTGCCGTAACAAAAAACTACTAGTGTTGTAAACTTCAATCCCCTTGGCTATCTGCTTCATTATAAGTCCACCTGGTTACAGGCCAACCAGTTTGGTAACAAAATGTCATTTTTAACGTTACTGTATATCATCTCCCAAAAGGCAACTTCAGCGACAAAGTTCCCCAAATTTAACGAAAATAATGGTCACTTCCAGAATATTTTGTGCTTGCCAACCAAAAACCCTAGGAGTCCAGTAATTCTTGGGTGCGATTTTTAGGACTTGCAATAGAACAGGGACCACCAAAACATCTGCTATCAACCTGAAGCAGTTAATGACAATTCACCAGTGATTCCCCTGTAAATTGTACAAAATGCCATCGTTTATTAGGGTCTCTTGCTTTTTTTAAAGAAGGCAGAACAATTGAGACTGTTATCAACCTTATGACAAATCATTTGAAACTTACAATCTGTGAAACAGTCATTTTACTTAAATAATGTCTTCTTTTGTGGTTTTCGCTGATAAGTTGCTTGAGCCCATGTTCCTACAAATGAAGAGAGCACATTGTATCATAGACTAATTTTCCTACAAAAAAAGAGATTACATTGTATTATAATTATTTAATACCGCTAATAAGAACGTGCAGCCGGGCTTTAAGGGATAGCTGCAATCCCAAGGTTACACAAAATTAATAATGAATAATAATTATGTAATTGTGAGGATGACATGATCAAGCCATCGATCCTAGTAGATCTTGCCATACTTGAAGTGTAGTCCTGTATCCGTCTCCTCACAAATGAACTGAGAACAAAGGGAGAAATGAACAAGTAGGATGTCTTATGACACCAGCATAGCCTCTGCAGCCACCTTAGTATAGCTTGCACCAACTGCAGTCAAGGAATACCTGGGGAATAGCGCTGTGCCAGACGCTGCTTCCTTGCGGCTTTCACCACTGTCATACATACGAGCCTCTTAGAGAGACTCTGGAAGGCCATCACACACAGCTGTAGTTTACGAGCCTCTTAGAGAGACTCTGGAAGGCCATCACAAACAGTTGTAGTTTACGAGCCTCTTAGAGAGACTCTGGAAGGCCATCACACACAGTTGTAGTTGATTCCTCTGTTGCTTTTTTCGTACCACAGGGTGTTTAATGGGACAGGGTTGTTAGCCCTGTGCCCAACCCCCAACCTGGAGGGCTAGTGGACCGCTCTTCGTCTGGTCCCTCCCCCGTGTCCTGTCCAGCATGGGTGACCCTACCAGGCCGACATAACTCTCGGGTTCAATGAGACACTTAAGCACACCGACCACGACAAGGTGGCGATCCACGGGCAAGACCAGCCCAGAGGCATCAGGTGGACTCTCTTCTCTACCCTGGAAGATCTGGATTTCATGGATGATATTGCGCTGCTCTCTCACACCCCTAGACACATGCAGGAGGAGACCAGCCGACTTAGCACATATGCACACCAGGTAGGACCAAGTAGCAGCCTCAAGAAAACCAAAGTCATGACTCTTAACACCCCCAATCCGGCTCCCATCAAGGTAGAGGGAGAAGACATCCCCGCAACTGAACAGTTCACCTACCTAGGCAACATCGTCAGACATGACGGAGGAGCTGACAGTGACATCCAGAGCCGACTGAACAAAGCTGGGAATGCCTTCAGGGTGCTCAACAACATGTGGCGGTCCACCCAGGACAGTAACCGCATCAAGCTCAAACTACACCAGAATTGTGTTTTGTCGACACTCCTGTGTGGGTCAGAGTGCTGGCGAATTATAGAGAGTGACCTGACAAAACTGTCTACCTACGGAAAATTCTTCGTATTTTCTGGTTCTTCTTATTTTCTGGCCACGAACCATCTCAAACAAAGATCTGCTTAGGCAGTGTAGCCAGGAAAGCGCGAGTACCATCATTATGCAAAGACGCTGGAGGTGGCTGGGTCATGTCATCAGACAGGAAGATGGTTCGATCACAAAGACTGCCCTTCACTGGATCCCGGAAGGCAAGCGTAGACGAGGTAGGTCCAACAGTGGAGACAGAAATGAGGATCTGGAACCACAGCTGGGGCACCATCGAGAAACTGGCCAAAGACAGACAGAAGTGGAAGTCCTATGTAGCTGCCCTTCATGCCAGTGGGCATAATGGGTAGTAAGTAAGTAAGACGCACCTTCAATCATTCTTGACAGGTGGCAGAGTAAATAGTTGTACCAAGATCCACTGACTGGTGTGCACAGCAATATCTACTAATTGTTGATGGTTATGTATTTATTGTCCTTAGTGTTGAGGACAAACAACATATTATGGACTGCCTCCAAATCACAGAGATTTGGCCTGAAAATCATCCACCTCTTACCAGGAAAATAACACTCCTGCCATCACAGTGGATGGAACTCCACTGAAGTCAGACAACAAATTCTGCTACTTTGGTATCACACTGTCTTGCAATGCTGTATTTGATGACAAATTCACTTCTTGCATGTCCAAACCGAATGCACCATTCAGGAAGCTCAAATATAGATTATGGGGCTACTATTGATGCAGCTGCCAGGCTGTCTACCAACGTCAACGTTTATCGAGCGTAAGTCCTAACCACCCTGGTGCAAGAACCCAACTTGCGGGTGCTCATTAAGTGGTCTGGCCACATAATCTACGTGCCTACCATCTGCATCTGAAGACTGACCATCAGTCTTGCAGGACAATTTAAGGCTTATGTATTGACAACAAATCACAGTGCCCATGCGTCAATCTACATGCAATCCAAGCAGCTTAAGCTCATTGGGTGAGATATATAATTACACATGTAGATGATGTATTGTTACCTCATGGCCTTTGCCACATGCCATAGGAAGGCCTACTGGTACAACTAAATGTAGCAAAGTAATTATTATATAAATGCTACTTCATTCTCACATATACGGTGTGTGCGTGTAAAAAATTGAATGAGATGCAATTCTCACATAAATATCAGCATTTCCTTTGGCATTGGCTGTGTATGCCTCCAGGCGAATCTCTTCAGGACAGAAATCCAGCAAGCCTAGAGCCAGTATATAAAAGCATTATACAGTGGAACCCCGATACATCCATACATTTTACTATTACTGGGTTGAAGAATATAATGGTTTGTTATACGGGGGTCTTTGTTATATAGGGGTTTGTTATATCTGGATTCCAGTGTATAACAGTTGAATGTGTTAATTTATCATTAAATAAACATCATTCGACGTATTCTCGCTGGAGTTTTGATTGGCAGGGAAATCATAATGATTATAACTGCTTATGAATCCTCATGCACATTACAGTGCAAAGCTGTTTGGCTGCAGATGACGTTCTTCTCGTGCACAGTTTTTCCTTTCTTGAAATCACAAGTTCCCTGCAGTCACCAAAGGTCAATTTAGCTTCTTTTGTATCTTTTATCATAAAGGAGCAACTCAAAGAAGGAGACTAGTTATTAATAAGTCTTTGTAACCTAGAAAAGATGGAAACCTTACAAAAACAGGTGAGTGGAAGATCAATTTTAACACTGAGAAGGGAGTGATTAAGTAAATTTTGAGGAGTGGGGAGATTGATTATACTTACGTTTGCTAGGTCATGGGTTGAATGATACAAATCATGTAAAACAAGTATTGATCTTGGTTTTCATAGAACATTGTGATTTGCCATTGTCTCACAGATCAATAACTTCTGTTTTGGCATGTTCAAATCACTGACCAGCTCAAACAACTTAATGATATTTTGCTCAACTAGTACCTCACCCAAAATTTGTCATGATTGATTAATATAGCATAGTGTTGAAGTAAAGTTATTATTTTAATTGAGGGCTAGTGCACCAGTCCCTTAAAATAAGTGCATTTCTCACATACGACCTTTTCTCCCTTTTTCTCCCTTTTCTCCCTTTTTCTCCCTTTTCTCCGACCCTTTCTCCCTTTCTTTCATCCGAACTTTCGGTTCTCCTGAGGCTGATGGAAACAGTAAGCTGTTTATTTGAACACAAGGGCTTCGATTTTCTCAACAAACCCTAAAAGAACTCAACGAAGAAATCACACAACTGAGGTGCTTCCACTGATGTACAATAATTTATAAATCACCGACTTTGAGATCAATATCCTCACTACCGCATGGTTTAAATATGGAAAGACATCGCAAATGTTCGTCGTTGTCTGTTCAATAAGGCCCAATACAGCTCTATTTTCGCTCCTGCTTCTTCTATCTCATTGGACTCCTTGGAAGTTTCGAAAACATCCGCGGTACTAATGAACAATGTCAACATTTTGAGGCGATTTGTAACAAAAGCACTACTGCATCCGCGGGAACGCAATCAAGTAGACTGACGTCACTATGCAGTAACGAGACAGTTTTAAAGTGAAAATAAGGTTTTTAAACTTTTCGACGGGTTTTAGGTTTGGAATCGTTTTTTACACACACCAAACTCTCAAAAACCGAGGAAAAAAATTCGTGTCATATACACTTTAAGACCAGCCTTCAATTCATTACGTTGGGAATTCGTTCGTCGAATTTCAGATAAATGCAGTATATACATAACAAATCAACGTTAATGGTAATAAGGTACTGTGTCGACAGAGTGCAGTCAAGATTCCCAGGCCCAGTTCAGTTCTCTTTGAAATCGGCTAACTGGTCACGGTTCAGTTAGCCTGTTCCAGGCGTTCAGATAGTGGAGCACGAGCGAAAAATATAGCGAGCGAAAGAGTGGTAAAAAACGAGGAGAGACTGGGGAAGCCTTCGCCTCCCTCCCAGTCTTCCCTCGCGCTGATCCTAACGCCGTGCGCCGCTTTTTGCTGATCCCTACAACCTAAACGCCTGGAACAGGCTACAGTTTAGTGCATAGACATACTTGTTGTTTTAATCCAGACACTAGCGCCCTTACATTCACAAATACATTTACATACTTTATGCATTAGGTTTGGCACATGAAAAGATCGATGTCGAACTTTTGCCATTCTACTTTACTATAGCCAAGTCAAATAGAACAGAAGGGTCTACAGACCCAAATACAAATCTGTCCAACTTATTTATTATAAAACTGTCAAGGGTTTGAATCCAGGAGTCATACCATAATTCAGTAAATTGTGATGGTCCGGGTGAGTGTAGTCCTGAGAAGGACTGTTTGAGGTGACATTGACTGAGGTTTCGACAACCTGAACGGAAGTCATCATCAGAGTCAAGTGAACTGTGAATCGTCAGTAGATGTTATAAGTCTCTGGTCGTTGTCCTGATTGGTCGACGATCTCGTGATGTTATTGGTCGTCTGTCAGTTAAGCCGTGATGTTATTGGCTGTGAAGACTGTTAAACGTGATTGGTGCGTTTCGATCCGTCTTTTGTTAGTCAAATGTCCGTTGGTCTATTGTTAGTCAAATAAGTCGGTTTGTCTATTGTTTGTCTGTCTTGTTATTGTCGGCAATCAGTCGTTTGTAAGGTGCAGGTAGCTGTTGGCAACGGTTCAGTGGTGTTTGTTCTAAGTTAGTAAACCAGCTTTCCAGTGTGATTCGTTGATAGTAGTCCGTACTGTAGGTAACGCATTCAGCAGAGTCCCAGTCGATTCTGTGGTTTGTTTTTGGTGCTCAGCAATGTGAGACTTACTGAACCTTTGTCTTACTTCTACGTATTTTCAGTACAACGGCAAGCACTACAAACAGTTGCACGGAACAGCTATGGGCTCACCAGTTTCCGTTGTTGTTGCAGAAATCGTTATGCAAAACATCGAGGAACGAGCCCTCGCAACTTACAAACGAACACTACCACTCTGGCTACGTTACGTTGACGATACCTTTATAGCCGTACACAAAGACGGAATCGACGATTTTCAAGAACACCTCAACGGACAAAACGCCGACATACAGTTTACTAAGGAGATCAAGGAAAATGGTAAAATACCTTTTCTAGACTGCTTAGTTACCAGCGACAATAACGATCTACGGACGACAATTTACAAAAAACCGACACATACCGACAGACTACTCGACCAATCATCTTACAACCCAACTTCTCACAAAGCTACGACTATACGGACCCTGACAAGACGCGCTCAACTAGTTTGTGACTCACCTGACAGCTTAACAGACGAAATCAAGTATTTGGACAACGTTTTCAACAAGAACAATTACAACCGGGACTTTATTAGACACAACACTTACAGAAACTCCGAACCAAACGCTACGAACACTAACGCGACACCTGTCACTACTGCAACCATACCCTGCATCAAAGGGACTTCTGAAACTATCGCACGAATCCTACAACCCTACAACATCCGCGTTGCTCACAAACCTATCACTACTTTACGACAGCTACTGACGAACGTTAAAGACAAAGACCAACCGAGCGACAGACGGGGAGCAGTTTATAAAATCAAATGCTGCGACTGTTCAGGGCACTGATCGTCCGACTGACTGAACACAAACGAGCGACTAAAAATGGTGATATCAACAATCACATTGCTGAGCACCATTTAAAAACAAACCACAGAATCGACTGGGACTCTGCTGAATGCGTTACCTACAGTACGGACTACTATCAACGAATCACACTGGAAAGCTGGTTTACTAACTTAGAACAAACACCACTGAACCGTTGCCAACAGCTACCTGCACCTTACAAACGACTGATTGCCGACAATAACAAGACAGACAAACAATAGACAAACCGACTTATTTGACTAACAATAGACCAACGGACATTTGACTAACAAAAGACGGATCGAAACGCACCAATCACGTTTAACAGTCTTCACAGCCAATAACATCACGGCTTAACTGACAGACGACCAATAACATCACGAGATCGTCGACCAATCAGGACAACGACCAGAGACTTATAATATCTACTGACGGTTCACAGTTCACTTGACTCTGATGATGACTTCCGCTCAGGTTGTCGAAACGTCAGTCAATGTTACCTCAAACAGTCCTTCTCAGGACTACACTCACCCGGACGATCACAATTTACCGAATTATGTTATTCATTATAATTCATAAGTCTAACTTAACAGGTGTCCAACTTAATTCTATGGTCAATTCGTTGACAGGTAACTGCTTTAAAATATTTGGGATCAGAGTCTGTATTTTATTGTAAAAATCATCCCTTATTATTGAGTACTTGGAACAATGGAAAGGAAAATGAATTTCGTCTTCGATTTGATTGGACCCACAAATAGGGCAAAGTCTGTTATCTCTGGAAATTTGGTTGTATCTACCAAGTTCAATCATAAAATTGTGATTGCTTATTCGCAATTTAATTAAGGCCGTCCTCTCAGATGTTCTACTAGTAAGGTCTAGAAAGTTTGAAGGAGCATATTCGTTTTTAAAAATCATATAAAATTCTGGTTCTTGAGAATGTTGAAGGGTGTGTTGCCAATACGAAAAAGTTTTGTTTCATTAAACCTATAAAGTGTTTGATTTTAGCGGTATCTAATAAATCAGGGCCGGTTAAAGTCAGTCAGGTTAACTTCACAAGATTAGAGTGAAAGCTACATTAACCATTGGAGTGAAGGTCTAATGACATTAAGAAAGACTCTTTTAACGAAAAAGTCTTGGCTTTTAGTTTGAAGATATAATATATAGTTGAGAACTATTTGACTAATAGCGATATTAGAGGTAATCGACCAAGTTCAGCTCTACATGCGATATTGGAAGACTTGTTGCTTACTTCTAAGTAGCGTGTGTATTTTCGATTTGTGTGTTTGTTCAATTTGTGAACTATCCCACATTGAGCATACACACCCCAAATTTCGATATTATATGTCAGAATTAGGGAGATCATCGTGTCAAATATTTTGCAGGCAAGAGACGGTTTCAGTTTGCTAAAATCTGTGTGTCTCAGACTGAAAAGGGCTTGAATGGCTTTCTCTTTTAGGTGATCACGGGGCACTGCAAAATTCCCCGATGAGGAAATTTGAGTTCCTGAGTAAGTATAGTCCTGCACAAAATCAATAATTTGATTATCTATATGAGCACACTTCCTTGCGCGTTTCTAAAAAGCCATAATCTTGGTTTTCTTGGGATTTATGGTTAACATCCACGAGCTGCAGTACGAAGACAATGTATTAAGACAATTAGGTAGTCCTGTTTTAGATCGTGATAGTATGATTGAATCATCTGCATATAAAAGGGAATTTAATTTTGCGCCGTTTGGTAGAACAAAAGGATCAGATAAAGTATTTTCAAATGAAAAAGGTAGGTGCTCAATATAAAGACTAAAGAGCAGTGGACTTAAAATACAACCTTGGTGTACACTACACCTCTTGTGTATTGAAAGGATCGTGTTTGGCTTTGACCAATTTTTGTTGAACATGTAGAGTTGGAATACAGGCTTTTGATTAAATTATAAAAGCAACCTCCAACATTAATTTGCAGCAGCTTATACAGGAGACCATCATGCCAGACCGGGTCAAAGATTTTCTAAAATCCACAAAACAAGCATACTTTTTCCGTTGTCATTATGTCTATCAAGGTACGTAGTGTAAAAACATGGTTGCTGCGCGATTTTTTGGTAAGAAGCCAATCTGAGATTTGTGAAGTATATTAAGAGAAGCAACATGCTCGAGAAGCCTTTGGTCTAAAATGGAGCAAACTAGTTTTCCCAGGCAGCTTGAAACACAAAATTCCACGGTAAATTGACGGATCATAAATAGGTGTAATGATACCACCATACCAGGTCTAAGGCATGGTACCTGAATTAAGAATTGCATTTCAAAGTTTGTAATATATGGGCATCACATCATTAAGGCTAGCTTTAATCACTTCATTTCTAATTTTATCTGAAAATGAACATTTCTTATTCTTCAATTTTTTTCGCAGCTGTACGCATTTCATTTTCGGTAATCAAGTAATCCAAGAAGCAAGACTGTTTTTTACTATCTTCATATTCCAATAGGTCATTGCAAATTATCTGCTGGGTGGGGTAAGGAGGTTCATTGGAATGAAGAAATTTGTTAGTCCGAGACCAACGGGATATCTTTTATTTTCATGGTGTCATCCATTGATTTTAGGCACTTCCACAGGTGTTTTTTATCTGAGTTGTCTACAGAATCTTCTAATTTAGAAACTTGGTATTGTAGTATTCGTTCTTTTTAGAGTCAAGTAAACTTTTGTACTGTGTTAGAACATCGTGACACTCCTAACGAAAAATGAGATTCAAGGAATCTCTGTGTTCTTTATTTGCTAAATTTCTCAATTCATTTCTTTTGATTAGATATTTCCTATCAAACCATTTCTTAAATGTAAAGAAGATCCTCGCAGTTATTAACGCAACTTATGCAGTTGCGAAAAGAAAGCCTGAAAAAATCAGGCTTGCCGGGATTCGAACCCTGACCTCTGCGATACCGGTGCAGCGCTCTAACCAATTGAGCTAACAAGCCAACTGGGAGCTGGTCATTAAATTGGTTCGTAATATACCCGGGAAAGATGAAGATGAAATTATGAATATATGAAATTCATATATTTGAACTGCGGAATAAAGAAATAAATGTAAAGAAGATCCTCGCAGTTCTTTACATTTATTTCTTTATTCCGCAGTTCAAATATATGAATTTCATATATTCATAATTTCATCTTCATCTTTCCCGGGTATATTACGAACCAATTTAATGACCAGCTCCCAGTTGGCTTGTTAGCCAGGGTTCGAATCCCGGCAAGCCTGATTTTTTCAGGCTTTCTTTTCGCAACTGCATAAGTTGCGTTAATAACTGCGAGGATCTTCTTTACATTTATTTCTTTATTCCGCAGTTCAAATATATGAATTTCATATATTCATAATTTCAAACCATTTCTTGTTTGATGATAATTTGACATGCTTATGTTTTTTAGTGATTTTAATCTTCAAACATTTTTTAGCAATTGTGATAAGAGTTTTTTTCTACGTTTTCAAGGGCAGTGTTAACATCGTGAATTTATGTACTGTCGTCTATAGACTCCCGTATTAGTGTTTGGAGGGCTGAAGAGCGCAAAACGTCTTTGAATTCCTGTGTAGAATCATTTTCCCAAACAAACTGCTTTGGCAGACGCGTTAAAAAAATCACTTTAAGGCGATCCTTCTAGAATAGAATTGTTAGTGTTAATATTTAGCCATGTTATGATCGGACTATGATCCGATAAAGAGGTGACCTGTTGACCACAAATAGGAGAAGGGTTCAGCAGATAACCATAAACAGATTTTTATAGAACGATGAAATTAATTTGTGTGATATTAGATGGCATCAAATGGAGAGGAGCACGCAATTACTGGCTGGTGAGTTAACAGTCACACCTCAACAACCCACTCTGACGTGACACATAAGAATAACAACAAAACAAATCAAGTGATGATGATGATGATGATGATGATGATGATGATGATGATGATGATGATGATGATGATGATGATGATGATGATGATGATGATGATGATGATGATGATGATGATGATGATGATGATGATGTAATAATGTGTTAAACAAGATGAAATAAACTGCAGATACACTTTAAAGTGTATTAAAAAATTAATAGGCTAATAGTATAATAGCAATAGGCTACTAGCCATGTCAAAATTGAAACAAATTAATCGTCTATCTCAAAAACACACCACTAATATTGTGTGTTACTTACCTTGCAAACAGGGTTCTTCCTTTGTATAGGTGTAGCATGACAGAGGCCACTGCTTACTCCTTTCCCAAACCTCCATGTCATTTTGGATTGTTTGTCTGTGACAATCAAATCAGATTTTAGTAGACTGACACATATATTCCTGGCACTACGAGTTTTGTTGGTTATTAATAAATCAATCAATCAATCAATTTATTAATGTCAATGCGTGGCATAAGGTTGCCCTGTAATCATAATAATAATAATGTAATCTTTAATCTTTGTGACAGCTTATGACTGAATCAGTACAGAATATATGCACACAGCGTGTGTTTGGTATGATACCTAGAAAACTCCGAGAAACAGACAAGATTCTATCTCCTTCCCATTATTGCCAGCTAAGGCGTTTAGCCTCAGGAAGTCTGGGGATAACACAAGTGGGGAGGTTCGGAAGAGGTATATCTTTCCTGAGTTTTATCCAAATTCAACACGATATCCTATCTTGAGTTTGTTAATGAAAGCTGGGACGAGTAGACCGTCTTCGTTTAGTTTACACTTGTAAATGTAATAGCACATGGACAATAAAGTATTGAATTTCTTGTTTAAGGTACATGGATTGTTTGAGACTCCAAACAGAACTTCTTTTGTTCCTGGCATAAAATTACAATGATTAGTGTCGTTGAACCAATGAATAATGTTCTCCATAAAATGTTTGGAAAATTTGCAATTAATAAACGTATGATCGATCGAATCTGATTCACCACAATATTTATAAACATTCATTATCAGTTTTGATTCCAAATCGGAAGAGTTCCTTTTTGGTCACTGTAACTCTATGTAAGAACTTAAACTGAAATTCTCGTAATTTAGTCTCTTTGCAAGTTGTTCTAACTGAGCTGAAGATTGTCCTCCAAGTGTTTTTTTCCATAGGCATTACCTCGTTCCATCTTTTCACGCCAGTTTGCTCGTGTAGGTTTTATTGATCAATATCCAGTAGAAATCTTTCGATTTCATTTTGGTCAGGTCAAGTTTTACGCCAGATTCTAGACAAATAGATGTTGGATCAAGTACAAAATCGTTTGATTCTGCTTAAAATAGCTTCTTATTGATTGATTTGGCGAGTAGATGCTTAGGGATGGCATTGATGATGTGATGGAACTGTAAGAAGTTAGTCCTTCTTAAACGGTATTTACTTTCAATTGGAAGTCATCGTCCTTCGGCATCCAAAAGGTCTGTAATTGAAATTGTTCGTCTGGAGAACCATTCCTTGTTAAAGAAAGGTTTTCCTCCGATTAAAGTGTTCTTATTATTAAATAAATTATTTCACATATATTATCATGATTATAAAGTGTCTTAAGCTCACTGAAATATAAGAGGATATCCTTGTAAAAGGTTTTCGAAGAATTTAACATTGTAATTACAGCTCAAAATAAATTGTAAGCCTCCGTATCTCTTGAAGAAGTGATCAGGTACGGTCTTCCAGTTTGGTGACCTTCCTTTAGAAGTCTTGGAATCCATGCCATTCTTAACGCTTTAATCATACATTCCAGATCGGGCATTCGTAACCCTCCAATGTCAAAGTTTTGGTAAAGACCAACCCTTTTTAGCTTACCCCTCTTGTTCTTCCACAAAAAAACCAAATAGTATTCGTTCTCTTTAGAGTTAAGTAAACTTTTGTATTGTGTTAGAACATCGTGATACTCCTCACGTAAAATGAGATTCAAAGAATCTCTGTGTTCTTTATTTGCTAATTTTCTCAATTCACTGAAATATAAGAGGATGTCCTTGTAAAAGGTTTTCGAAGAATTTAACATTGTAACTACAGCTCAAAATTAATTCTAAGGCCTCCGTATCTCTTGAAGAAGTGATCGGGTACGGTCTTCCAGTTTTGGTGACCTTCCTTTGGAAGTCTTGGAATCCACGCCATTCTTAACGCTTTAATCATACATTCTAGATCGGGCATTCGTAACCCTCCCTTGTCGTAGTTTTGGTAAAGACCAACCCTTTTTATCTTATCCCTCTTGTTCTTCCACAAAAAAAACCAAACAGCCTCTTTTCAACAGTAGAGATAACACGGTTTGGAACGTCGACATTAGAGGCGGAGTACATAAGTTGAGATATTCCCAGTGATTTGATTATCACTACTCGTCCAAACAGGGTTAAATCTCGCATTCTCCAATAAACGGTTATTATTATTATCTCATGTCTGAAATAATCTGTCAGAAGATGAAAACAGAAGATCTGATTCTTCCAAATAAATACTCTCTGATTCTGCTCCGTTATCATTCTGATTTATCCTGCCATTTTGAAAATTTGACACAGGGTCTGGAAGGGTATTCTCAGGATCCGGGATTTGGCCAAAATACGGTGCGGGATTCGGGAAAACGCAAAATATCTTGACGGGATTCGGGATTTGACTGCAACCAGGGGAGCGGGATTTGCCAAAATGTGGGCACGGGATGCGGGATTTTGTTGCCTGTCTGTCGGGAATTCGGGAAGTCGTCACGACCCAAATAAACGTTATAGCGGCAAAGGCGAATCAACCAGGCGAGCGCAAAATATCAATCGAAAGGGCCAATCTACATCTTAAATTTATTAGCTTTTGCAGAAATTAGTCTTTTTTAATTATTTTTGGGAAAGAAAAAATGGGATTCGGGATAGCGATGAAAAAAGTGCGGGATGCGGGATTCTCGTGAAAAAAGGGCGGGAATGCGGGATCAGGACCCCCCCTTCCAGACCCTGTTGACATGGAAATTGAAGAAGCCTAGTCCTTTCATACCATGAGTTCCCCTGACAGGAAGGTATTTTTTTCTAGTTGTGCCCATGTGGGATTTGTTACTTGTACCTAGGGCTGTTGAAATCCAGAAAGAAAAGAGAGGGTCACCGTGTATTTTTCGGGAGATAATTAGGCCCAAATAAAAAGAAAATTAGTAAAATTTTCTTTTTAACATTAAAGATAACCATTATTTCACTTATGTAGGAGATGAAGATGTCTAAACTCATAAGCGCTTTGAAATGAATAACAAAAGATACAATTCTCAACATGCTGCGGTACTCTATATGCGAATTTTCCCTTCTTGGGGTCATTATTTGACCTAGTAGATTAAAGCGTTTTGTAAAATAACTTGTGTAAAATAGTTTTTCCTCTGAACAAATATGACAAACTCCCTTGCAGTGTTCCTGCCATCGATTGATCACATAATAACACGCACGACATGTTTTCCACCGGTGAAGATTTTTTAAGGCTCTCCTCCCCGGTGGGGAATGAAGTGTAGTGTAACTTGAACTGCTGCATGCTTGGAATCCAAAATGTCAAAGAAGGAAACGCGTGGTGAAAGCAAATTAAAGTCCTTAAAACGTCGATTGATTTTTACCTCTGCCAACTGTATGGGGGTTTTCTAACTGCCTTATTAAAAGAACACACTATAATGGCGTCCGTTAGGTGATTTTATTGTTCAATGAATGCTGTGCGGCCGAGAATGATATGTTGATTGTTATGGACATGCTTGGAAGTTTTGAAAGGCTGAAAGGCTACCGCAAATTCTCATTGGAGTCAGACTAAGCCAGTAAAATCACAGAGGAATAATTTGCTTAAACTTTTCAGAGGAGGGCCCGTCGAATCAGTTGGCCTGCTATGGAGGCTATAGACTTTTCCGTAAATTTTTGAGCAACTAAATTCTCGCGATCGAATGGAATTGCTTCCAAGTAATTTTTTCTCGAGCCCGCAACTCAATAGCCTGCGTTGCACAGGAAATTTAACCTTGTAAATAGCCAGCGTTATTTTTATACGTCCGCGACGCAGGCTACAACTCAATGGATTTTAATTTCCCAGGCAAACAAGTGTTTTTCCAAATAAACGTTTTTGTTTATGAAGGCTTGTTGCCTCTTTTTCTGTGTTTAAAATATTAATTGAAGGAATTTCATCGATAAGCCATTTGTAAAGTTAAAAGGACCCAAATCTTCTATTGCAGTTTATTATTATTATTATTATTATTATTATTATTATTATTATTATTATTGAAATAGAATGATGTGCAGAGAGAGGAAACTCAAGAAAAAAATTCTGATTTCCAGATGGGATTTGAACCCATGACCTTCCGTACATTAGTCGGATGTTCTAACCACTGAGCTACGGGAACTCTAGTGGTGAGCGATGGTCAACTGTGGGCTGACACAACGACTGCATCGCGCAGTCACATTGTGCCAATGAACTATTATTATTATTATTATTATTATTATTATTATTATTATTATTATTATTATTATTATTATTATTATTATTATTATTATTATAGACATTTCAAGTTTGTTTAGCAATGTTCATTTCACAACTGGTGTATTTTATTCGAAAATTTATAATACTAACTACTTTAGACTGACTTGCTCTTGTTTTTCAAGGCATTTTGAATTCCCAGCGGATTAGGTTGTTCGATGATGACTTATTCATTGACCAACCGAAAAATCGCTTGGTCGTCAATAGCTACAGTGTAGCAACAACCCCCTGCAAATTCCGATTTAACTTTGAAATGGCTTTTTGTTTACGCACGCAAAAATGATACTGCAAATTTTAAATTCGCTTTTAACTAGAGATAACCCCGAAGTATTTTATGTTGTTATACTCCAGTCTTTTCACTACCGTTATAAACTTGGGCTTTAAATAGATATTCTTTTCACTGTTTTTGTTTTAATTAGAGAGTAACGTTCATTCCATTAAATATCATGAAATATCCTGGATCGATACTTGCGAAAGAAAGTTTTCATGCCGGTAATCGGCCGGTACTTCCGATTTTTCTTCTGTTACTTCACATTCAGTACAAATTATTTACAAAGTGTTCCTGCTTGGCAGCAGAACACAAAGACACTTAGTCGAGTTGGCTCATTGCGGCCACGCTGTTCATACTCAAATCTCAAATTGACGAATCCGTCTTGTGTATAATTTCTGATGTGTTTGCTGCTGTGGAAATGTGCACCGCGGCTAAGTAACCGCTGGACTACAAAGCGAATAAAATCCTGCCAGACCTGAAGTACACAAAACAGCGCGTTCCAAGTAACATTTAAAAATAGTTCCTGTTGATCGAGACTTGAGAATGCAAAACACTTCAAAGCCCGAGGGTCGTACTCCCATGGTATAACCTTTACGGGCATGTGCCTCTGACAAGAAGGGTTTACAGAATACCCCTCGCCCCCCCCCCCCCCCCCCATTCCCGGTCTCACAATGAAGACAGCTACCGTATATCGTCGGACAGCACCGTTCTTTTAGGTTTTGATGACATTAGCCATGACGTCGCTTCATGAAGTCACTGGCTAGAAATGGATTATTAGAG
Source organism: Siderastrea siderea (assembly GCA_964030785.1). Lineage (NCBI taxonomy): Eukaryota > Metazoa > Cnidaria > Anthozoa > Scleractinia > Rhizangiidae > Siderastrea > Siderastrea siderea. Next base: position 17,775,038 of record OZ034974.1, on the reverse strand, counting down.
CAACTGTCGTTTCCCGAGTACTCTTGTTGAACTCAATTAACTTTCCAAAGAATGCTGCAAGAAGAGCTGTCGGTGAAAGTCGTGCTGAAGTCTTCGTTTTGAAGAAAAATAAGTCCACTTCACTGTTTCCTCAGCGGGCCGCATTGTGTTTTTGTTGCCTATATAAACTTTTATGTTTTCCCTTGTTGTTTTTCATCTTTTGGTGAATAACTGCACAACTGAAATGTACTGTATTTTAAGGGTCAATAAGTTAGGAAGAATTTCATCTTTACCATCCACAATTGCACTCCAGAGCGCTTAGCGCGATCAGGATAACGGGCTAAAAATGCAGTACAGTTCACAGCTACAATAAAGTCAACACTGCTATTTTTAAGGTACATGTTGTCATCTTCACGTGTGGCATTTTCTTTTAGAGGGAAAGGAAACGTATCTAAGGCTTACATCTGATGAAAAACCTTTCCATTCGTAATTTGTTCTTCAGAGATTAGAAAGAGTCAAAAGAGTAAACAAATTGTGAAGCAACTTTGTGAAAGAAAAGCAAAAACGGCAGCTACTAACCCGGCCGATAGTCTATAAAATCTTACAAGAACACCTACCTCCTCTCGGTCTGGAAAATTGTCAGTAGCTGTTATAAACTGCAGCAACCGATGGAAGAAAAACCGGGTCGTCCAGACGATGAAGCAGACGAGTAACTGATTTTGATAACTCCACTGAGCAATCTAGCCGAATGAAAAAGAACAAATCGAAAACTTAACGCGAAATTTCAACTTTCGATTACACGGTCAGTTCGCTTTAGCGCTATCGATTCCGATTTAGTGGCATTTCGTGTTCTTTGTCAAGGTCCGAACACGATGAAAACCCAAAACGATACTGTAACCCGGTTAGTTTAGAGTGAGTTATTTTATTTAGCTGTTGTAGATAAACGACCTTTCTAGTTCATTCAAGCGAACAGCCAGTAGCCCGAGATGATCTCACAAGCCTTCACATAAAAGCCTGATATTGAAACATTGTAAACACCAAGGAAGATGGCGCGGGAATAAGAAAAATATTTTTTGCGTACAATTTGAAACTCGAAAAAAAAATTAATAATACCAATAACGCTGTGTTCTCGAGTGACGTTCGAGTTCAGATAATTGTGGAGCAATTCGCGGGGAACAACTTGCGGCGCTGCACACAAAACTTACGTTTGTCTGTTTTGCTTTTTTGAGAAACACTTTTCGAAAGAATGTCGTGCCCAGAAATAGCCCCGCAAAAAATTGGCAGCCCAAACAGTTTTTTAGAAAGGAACACCAGCTTATTCATAGGAGCTCCGCTGTTAGGCTACCCTACCTCTGGAGTCCCGCGGGATGAACGCACGATACGCAGAAAATGTGCGCGTTAGCAATAGGGGCTACCGTCCTGACAACAACTTGCTGAGGCTAAAGGACTAAAAGACAGATACTGAAGGATGATGAGACAAAGAGCGGATTCCAGCTTACCATCTCCAATAAGTATCAGGTGTTGGCAAGTCTACAGGGAAACAGGCAACATCATAAGGAAGAGCAGAGTCAAACAATAGTCCACCAAGTGTGGCAGGGCATGAAAAATGCATGGAGAGAGACGTGTGAGGAAACGCTGGGAAGGAAGTCCAAACAGCACAAGGCCTATGTAAGTACAGACAATCTGAAGAAGATAGAAGCCAGAAAGAAGGTGAAGGAGGTGTTGAACCACAGTAGAACGACAACCAAGAAAGCAGAAGCCCAGATCAGATACTCTGAAGCCAACAAGAAGGTTAGAGGTTAAACGAACCATCAGACAAGACTGACGGAACTTTGTGGACCACCTCGCAAGACAAGCAGAGGAAGCAGCAGGCCAGGGCAATAGTAAAGAGTTCTTTTCCATCACAAGAACACTGGCTTGTTGTCGCCCTTTTTGTTCCTGCTAGTCGTCGACTGGAAAATACAGCAGACGACGGAGAAAAATCGCGATGGTCTCGTCACCCAGAAATCGCCTCATCGCCCGGCTAGAAGATCTGGACTTCGCTGAAGACACAGCCCTCCTCTCACACAATCATTAGGGCATGCAATCCAAAGTAACTCGGCATGCAAAAATCTCAGCAAAGAGGGGCCTTAGAAATAGCAATCAAAGACAAAGATATGATGATGAGGGTTAACACCAGGAACACAGACAAGTTAGAGCTGGATGGGGAAGCAATTGATAAAGTGAAGAACTTCACCTAACCTGGCAGCAATTCAATTCATCAGCAAGGATGGTGGATCTGATCGGGACATACAGGTGAGGGATAAGAATAAGAATAAGAATAAGAATCCCTGCGCAGCGTAGGTGCTAAATGTATGAATGACAAAAGAGGTAAATACTACGTTGTAGTCAAAATACTTTTCCCGACATTTCGGCAATGCTGCCTTCTTCAGGGGGTCAAAACTATTTGAAATAGTTTTGACCCATGAAGAAGGCAGCATTGCCGAAACGTCGGGAAAAGTATTTTGACTACAGCGTAGTATTTACCTCTTTTGTCATTCATACATACAGGTGAGGATTGGAAAGGCAAGAACTGCGTTCACAATACTGACGCCTGCATGGAGATCAAAGGTGCTATTCAGAAAGACCAAGCTACGGATATTCGACACAAAAGTCTGTCCCCCCGTATGGCTACGAGACATGGAGAGTAACAAAAGCAACCTTTAACAAGCTGCAGTCTTTCGCTCCGACAGACACAGCACAGCTAGTGGCTTCTGGTTTCTTCCGTCAACAACCATAGTTTTTGGGCCCGTTCGAACACATTTTCCCAGGAAAACACACACGTGTTTATCTTGATTGAGGCGCGATGTCAGTACAAAAATTAGCACAGCAATCACAAATGTGATACCCTGGCGCAACTGGCAGAGCGCAGGCCTGCTAAGAGAGTGGTCCGGGTTTGAACCGCAGTTGGGGTGAGAAATCTTTTTTTTTTTTAATGCCTCTCGCCAATACATCAAAAATGCAAGAAACAGATGTGTTGGAATATGTTGTCTTTGAAGAAAAGGGAAACTAAGAGCTTTATTTACTTAGTGGGCAATTTAAATGTCACGCTATAATTAAAATTATTTTTTTCTGAAGCATCTCAGCGGTCCGGAATCCTAAATCCTTGAATCTGATTGGATAATGACGCGCGCTCCAGCGGTTTTTTTTCCCATCCGGACCCCGCGTACGGACCGCTCCAAGCCGCGGGAAAATTGAAATCATTTCACTCCAGCACAACGAAACGTTGGATTTTTCTTCTGAAAATGGAACTTTTCTCTCACTATCCCTTGTAAAGTGAAAGGAAAAATCAACAATGGAATAAAAGGCCTGGTTATTCTACGAAAAAGGAGAGTATTTCTGCGTTTTTGCTGAGAAAATTTTGCTGGCTTGCTTTGTTCGAGTTGTGGTTTTCTTATTATAAACATGCCATTTGATTTAACACGGGTTATCTGCAAGTTAGTCTTTTGACCTCCGTTTCTCGGTTGAAATTTCTTCATTTTTCTTTGGAGATCTCTTTTCTAATCCTGTCCCATTTAGCTTCATTCAAAACAATATGATTATTTAAGACTGTTAGCTAAAATAGTCAAACAAAAAACCTACCAACGCTGTGTCTTCAACATAAAAACTGCTGCATGTCAACAAGTTTTTACGGTTTTGTTTTCCCTAAGTATCGATTTGCGAAAATCTTGACCAAGAACGAACAAAACGGTTTAACATACTAAGATATGCAGTAGAGTTTTTTTTACTCTAAAAGTCTTACTTCTCATAAACTTAATAGTTTTAACTTATGCACCGATCAATTCGAAACTTCGACACCCCCTCCCCCCCGGGCAAACCCCGGGCATTTGACTGTGCATCGTTCCCGGGGAGGGGGGAATTTGAACGTTGCCTTGGAGGGGTGGGGAATTTGAACAGGATTTATCTCTTGTTCTGACGTAATACGCTCGTGAGTTTTTTTCGGTTTTTGCAGGGTTTGATGGATTTACAAGATAGAATTTCGCCTTTGTTAGTGAATAACTCTTTCAAAAGGGTCTTTAAAAGAAGTTTGAAGGTGTCATTCAGCATATCTGTCTCTGAAAGGCGTTAAAGTGTTTGATTGAAGACGAAATTTGTCTTTGAGGAGAGGTAGTTCAGTACTAATTGGTGGGGCATTTGAACGGCTTTTTTGCCCTGATGGGAGGGAATTTGAACAAGCCAATCTTCAAAAGTTCAAATGCCCGGGGAATTGCCCGGGAGATTGCCCGGGGGAGGGATGTTGAACTTTCGAATTGATCGGCGCATTAAAACGTGGGAACTAGCGCACGTAGAAGGACTAATTGGTTTAATTCTCAAACCAATTCGCCTCGTTCCACGTCCAAAAAAAGCAGAAATAAATAAACACGTTATTCATCACGTAGAAGGACGTGGCGCACGTAGAAGGACTAATTGGTTTAATTCTCAAACCAATTCGCCTCGTTCCGGCCACCTCCAAAAAAAGCAGAAAAAAATAAACACGTTATTCAGCGGCCTAGGTCGGTCCGTATAGGAAAAAACTGTGCCCTCGGTCTTGAGTACGGCCCTCGGCCTGCGGCCTTGGGCCGTACTCAAGACCTAGGGCACAGTTTTTCCCTCTACGGACCTCCCGGCTGGTGAATAACATGTATGTATTTACTACCACGTAGTCACGCTGCTCGTTACCCAGTTTATAATGGTTAACTACAAGTTGGTGGGGAGGGCGTGGCAGGGTTGTGGGCGTCAGGGTGGGACCACACTGCAGTCGCGTAAAGCCCATAGGTTGTCATGATAAATTTCACCATATTGCCAATGAAAACGTCATCGGGTCTGCGTGCATTGCATGCCTATGTTTTGTTGTTGTTACCTTATTATAGGAAATTAACGCTTGTGTTAATCAAGGTATTTGAAATTAACGCGACTTAAATTAACGCTAATTGAAGGCAAAATTACTCGCCAATAAAGGAAAATAACGCGAAAGAGGGGGTAAATTTCAAAATGAGGGAAATTAACGCGATTATCACAAAGAAACACTTTGTGGTAACAACTGGAACGAATTTATTCCATGGCTGAATTTAAAAATCACGAACAAATCAGATCTACAAGTGTGTGATCTGTCTTTACAGACAATGTGCGTTAAATTCTGCATTAATGTAGGAAAGCTATGGTTTTGTAGGTGTCAAGAATGTCTCATCCTCGGAGACCCAGGGGCAGATAGTGGTGCGAGGGAAAGTTGGAGCGGGCAAAAGAAAAGTCAAGAAGACTTTTCTTCTCCCACTTTTTTTTTCACCCGTTCCGACTTTCCCTTGCACCACTATCTGCCCCTGGGTCTCCGAGGATGAGGATGTCTGGATTTGAAATTAAAATGATGGAAATTAAGGTCGTGGAAATTAAGGCTCCACTTAATTAACAACGCGGAAATTAACACTCACAAAAATTAACGCAACTTAAATTAACACGAAATTGTAAAAATTTGCGATAATTTCATGGAGCGTTAATTTCCTATAATAAGGTATTAGTTTTTGTTGTTAGTTATTCTTAACTAGTTTGTGGGTTGGGTATGGGTTGGGTATGGGTTGGGTATGGGTTGGGTATGGGTTGGGTATGAGTTGGGTATGGGTTGGGTGTGGGTTGGGTATGGGTTGGGTGTGGGTTGGGTATGGGTTGGGTGTGGGTTGGGTATGGGTTGGGTGTGGGTTGGGTGTGGGTTGGGTGTGGGTTGGGTGTGGGTTGGGTATGGGTTGGGTGTGGGTTGGGTATGGGTTGGGTGTGGGTTGGGTATGAGTTGGGTATGGGTTGGGTGTGGGTTGGGTATGGGTTGGGTGTGGGTTGGGTATGGGTTGGGTATGGGTTGGGATGGGTTGGGTATGGGTTGGGTATGAGTTGGGTATGGGTTGGGTGTGGGTTGGGTATGGGTTGGGTGTGGGTTGGGTATGGGTTGGGTGTGGGTTGAGTGTGAGTTGGGTATGGGTTGGGTGTGGGTTGGGTATGGGTTGGGTATGAGTTGGGTATGGGTTGGGTATGGGTTGGGTATGAGTTGGGTATGGGTTGGGTATGGGTTGGGTGTGGGTTGGGTATGGGTTGGGTGTGGGTTGGGTATGAGTTGGGTATGGGTTGGGTGTGGGTTGGGTATGGGTTGGGTGTGGGTTGGGTATGGGTTGGGTATGGGTTGGGTATGGGTTGGGTATGGGTTGGGTATGAGTTGGGTATGGGTTGGGTGTGGGTTGGGTATGGGTTGGGTGTGGGTTGGGTATGGGTTGGGTGTGGGTTGAGTGTGGGTTGGGTATGGGTTGGGTGTGGGTTGGGTATGGGTTGGGTATGAGTTGGGTATGGGTTGGGTATGGGTTGGGTGTGGGTTGGGTATGGGTTGGGTGTGGGTTGGGTATGGGTTGGGTGTGGGTTGGGTATGGGTTGGGTGTGGGTTGGGTATGGGTTGGGTGTGGGTTGAGTATGGGTTGGGTATGGGTTGGGTAAATTGGCCTAGTAGGGGGCACCAGGTCCTATTGTCTGCTTACCTGCTTATGGCAAATTAATTAAATAAATAAATAAATAAAATATAGGAAATTGTAGGAAATCTGTACAATTTATAGGACTTTATAGGACAGGGCTGAGAAGTTGGAGCGGGCGAAAAAAAAGTGGGAGAAGAAAAGTCAAGAAGACTTTTCTTCTCCCACTTTTTTTTTTTCACCCGTTCCGACTTTCCCTCGCACCACTATCTGCCCCTGGGTCTCCGAGGATGAGGATGTCTGGATTTGAAATTAAAATGATGGAAATTAAGGTCGTGGAAATTAAGGCTCCACTTGATTAACAACGCAGAAATTAACGCTCACAAAAATTAACGCAACTTAAATTAACACAAATTGTAAAAATTTGCGTTAATTTCATGGAGCGTTAATTTCCTATAATAAGGTATTAGTTTTTGTTGTTAGTTATTCTTAACTAGTTTGTGGGTTGGGTACGGGTTGGGTATGGGTTGGGTATGGGTTGGGTATGAGTTGGGTATGGGTTGGGTGTGGGTTGGGTATGGGTTGGGTGTGGGTTGGGTATGGGTTGGGTGTGGGTTGGGTATGGGTTGGGTGTGGGTTGGGTATGGGTTGGGTATGGGTTGGGTGTGGGTTGAGTATGGGTTGGGTGTGGGTTGGGTATGGGTTGGGTAAACTGGCCTAGTAGGGGGCACCAGGTCCTATTGTCTCCTTACCTGCTTATGGCGAATTAATTAAATAAATAAATAAATAAATAAAATATAGGAAATCTGTACAATTTATAGGACTTTATAGGACAGGGCTGAGAATGTAGAATTTTATAGGAATGTAGGATCTGTTTGACACCCTGCTTTAGGTCTGAGGCTGGGGTGGTACAAGACTCAAAGAAAAAAGAACACACTCAGTGCCTAAGAGGCGGGTATCTCTAGATCGTCCTCTTCAAACATTTCTTCAATTAAGGAAGAGAAGAAGCTAGATCTCAGAGGGTGTGTCCTCTTATTCATCTTTTAGTGTACCCCCCCCCCCCCCCGCCGCCCCACAACGGTAGATCTCAACAGTGTGCTGGCGATCTGCAGCATAACTAGCATGATGGTGGTGAGCCTTCATCCCAAGCGAAGTTTGCTTCTGGGATGCACTGACAATTTGTTGGTGTTCCCCAACAAGGCCTTCCTAATACTGGTGAGGAGCTCCCCTTTGGAACCTGTTACTGGCAGATCTAGAGCCTGAAGGCAAAGCTTCAGGACTTCACCAGAGAGACCTGATAAATTTTCATTTGGTGTTCGACACAAAGCGAGGATGAACTATGGTAAAATATAAGAAACAGCAAATACTGACTGGAATTAGCTTAGTTTCAGTATACTTGTTTGCGTTTGCGACTCACCGAATTTGAGAAATGGTCTGCTCACTGTCAGAAGCTCTTGAATGTTGACCACCAAAGTTCACAGTGTCTTTTGTGCCACTGGATAAGGCCTCAAAACGATTCTAGAAAACAGAATCAAAATGAAGGTGAATATATGAAATGCTCATCTGTGAACTATATGTGTATGTGAGCTGCGCACTGAAATATAAAATGATGATGATCATTGCAGTTAATGATATCAACTTAAGCAGCTGATGAAAGAAACCTGAAAAAAACTCAGGCTTGAACGAGACTCAAACTCATTGAGACCTCATCAATACTGGTGCAGCACTCTAACCAACTGAGCTATCAAGCCAACTGGGAGCTGGTCACTTGTGAGTTCGTAAAAATCTCATGACAACTCCCACAGCTTTCATTGGTTTCCAAAGGTTACATTTCTCTTATGGTTTGCTGGTACTCCTAGATGGAAAGATAGACAATATGGAACAGAGCAACCCTCTGCTCTTCATTTGGATTGACATTCCAGTTCCACTACACCACTGCTGTGTCTGGAGGGAGGGGATGGTCTACAACTGAAAGTGAGTGGAAAGAGTGCCTGAAGCCATATTTAACAACAAAAAGAATGTCCAAAGCTAAAAGCAAAATAAAAGGCATAGTATTACCATTCTTCACATTTAAACTGGACAAAGCACTCAGCAATAATCAAGTCACCTTCTCTGCTTGCTTCTCAAATAGCCATGGAACAACATTTGCAAATCTCGAAAGTTTATTTATCACATGATTTTGAACATGGTACTTCTGGGTATTTATTTGCAAGTACAAGAGCAGAACATTTTAAGATCAACAGCTTGCAAAAGTACATGTTTGCTGTTTAAGTGAGTCATTCTTCCGTACAGCAACTTTTGAAATGCTTTCCAGATCAATCGTCCCTTTTGCATTGGGAATCTCAATCATCTTGCTTTGGCTTTTTCTTTAAACTTGTTAACTATCATTACCGTTACTTTAATTTGTAATTTATTATTTTCTTTTCCCAGGGCCTCACAGAATGTCACTCACGTGGAGTGAACTTACTGCATAAAGATTATTATTATTATTATTATTATTATTATCATTATTACTATTATCATTATTATTAGTAGTAGTAGTAGTAGTAGTAGTAGTACCATTATTATTATTATTATTATTATTAGTTCTCTTCATATGTGATGATGAGGATAGATGACATTTTATATTTAAAAAAATTAAAATTTAATGGGAAATGATGATTTTAATGGCTGACATAATCCAAGTCAACTCTTAATATACTAATCCATTAATAGAGTGTGAGTTGCTTACCCAATCAAAATGATGCATTAAGTAAACTTGACTTCAAATAATCATGCAAATATTTTATAAACTCAAATTGAGAATTATTTTTCTGTAATTACTGCTACCTGATTTTGAAATAAGCTCCTCCCACCCTCTCTGCTAGTCTGACTGAATCCTCTGCTGGAAACACCAAATCTTTGACTACCTGTGTTATAAAAACAACAATCAATCCTAGCGCGCGGCACATAGTTTTGACAGCTGAGTTATGTGTACCTGCATGTACGATCAGCCTAAATTGCACAAAACAAGTTTAATTTGAAGTCACAATCTGAATAAATATTGTGTTGTTCCAGAAAATATCCATACCTCCCCCACGGATGGGTTTTTTACTTTGAACCCCCCACCCCTCTGGAAATTCTGGTTTAACTTCATACTTTCCTTTAAAAATTTTGACCTTTGAGACCCCCACCCCCTTGGAATTTCCAATGACCATCCATAGGATGGGTATGGATAAGAAATGATTGCCTGATTATTATCTGGCCAACAAAAGTAGCCATAACAACAAGATAGCAATTAAAGGATCTGGGATAAGTTGAATTTAAAATAACTTTAGTTAGTAATCCTATTTTTACCACTTCACTTTTTTATCCAGTCATCACTTTAAACCCAGCCCATGTTATAAAACAAGTCTGCTGTCTCTTTTTTGATGAGTCCATCATGGTCTGAGTTTCATACTGAACACTTGACAATAATATTAATGACTGATGAAAATCTTACAGTAACAGCGGTTTTCATTAGCTTCAGCCATAAGTTACAGCATACACAAACGACACAATCAGATCTCAAAGAAAATATCAATTATTATAATTAAGTAAATTATGGTTATTAGTAACATGTACCTAACAGGTATCAAGCAGGGGGCTGGAAGAGGAATTCATACAAGTAAGTCACATTAATACTGAATTTTGTTTTACATTATTCTAATTATTACTTTGAGAAAGTGGCACAAGTCTTTTTTTAACCACTTACAGAGGTAGCGACAAAACATGGGGTACGCCATGGCCTAGACCATGGGGTAGGCCATGGTATAGGGCATGGCCTATCCTATGGCCCACCAGTGGTCAATTTTCTGAAAACAGTTCCTTAAAACAGCAGATTGTAAACCTAAAAAAATGACCTAAGCCATACAATAAGGTCACCCTTTGGCCTACTAGTCGTGAATTTTCCTAAGAATGCCTTGTTCGAATCTTTTAGTACAATACCATTTACATAGAAATTTGTTACGGGCGAAATAATCTTTCGTGTAGCTTTCATGTGCATGCACAACTGCATTTCTTAAAACGGCCATCAAAAAGTTTAACCACTTTGAATGAAACAATGTACTGCTTTCCCTTGGGGAGCGGGGGGGGGGGGGGGGGGGAGTACTCAACAGCAGATGCTCGAGTAGGGAGGTGGGTCAGACCCTGACCCTGTTTAAGACAGAACAGATATTTTCAGGAACCGTTTAATCCAGAATCATACCCTGTCTTAGACTAGAATGGGGTAAGGATAAACTGTTTCTTGTCTTAATACATTGATAATTTGAAATCTATTTACAGCTTTACAGTGTGGTTGAGCTGTTTGCAGTGATTGAGTTTACCCTTACCACATTTAAGACAAAACAATGTAAAAACCATACCCTATTAAGCCACACGTCACACGTCTCTGCTAAGGTCAGATAATGGAGTAACCCCCCGACTGCTTTTACCTCGTGTCTATCAGCACTTACGGAACCAGGAGCATATTCTGATGGAACCTAACATGGTTAGTTCATTCAAAATTATTGCATGAAATTGCAGTACTGTGCCTGTGTTGATCAAAAGTTTCCTTTTCACGTCAGCTAAATTGTTTACATTGCAACTGTACGAGTTTGCCGGCTTTTGAATGCAATGTAAAACAATGTTTGTCATAGTTTCCAAATTAGGTATTTTTGGCTTGTCAGGCATTCCTTCCCAATTGATCATAAAGGAGGTCATGTTTTTCATCGAATACAAAACACCGTATGTTTCTTGAGAACTACAGTACATAGCGTGTACATGTATGTGCCAGAAAATGTTTTTCTTTATGGGGAGCAGGAAGAAGGAACCGACAAGAGTACATTCTTGGAACCCACTTTACAGATGCCGGCTTTAAGCTATGACAATAATTTTGTCTCAACAAAAGGCTCATACATTTTTTCTTCCATTAGCCCGCTTTATGTGTTAATACGGACAAATACAATGGACACTGTTCTCTGACCTGAGTGACATTAGCTCCCATAAAAATTTAACCTAGCTCAGTTCGCTTTACGGACACTGGTTATCTGTGAACAGTGTACTGAATATTTTCAATTTAGTCCATCTAGCTGAGCTGAAACTAAAAAGGTTAGTGCAGAGGAAAGTTACAGACTATTTAAATAGACCTATGTTGTGCTATAAGCCAGCATAATTAAATAATAATTCCAATTCGTTTATTTATTCCACATTTAATAACAAGTAGAATTACCAGCAACTGAATATACCCCCCGTATTTATTCACTTATAAGACGCACCATTTTTTACGAGAAAATATACTAGTTCGATCAAAATCTGCTCAAAACTCGGGGTGCGTCTTATAACCGAGTATTTTCGCGCAACAAAATACAACTTTTCCAAATTTCCCCAAAATTAAAGCTTTACTGAAATGAGTATGTAAATAAATTACAGCAAATGAATAAACAAAAGACAAACGTTGATCATTGACTTTATCTGATTTGTTGGTTCTAAAACCGGGGTGGCTCTGAAAAAACCCATTTTGTTTTAAACTTAAAGCTCGGCTGAGCTCAGCTACTCGTCGTCCTCGGCTTCGCTGTCGGTCTCGAACTCGTTGTCGATCAGCTCATCTGCGTCTTCTGTTTCTTCTTCCTCGTCGTCCCAAACCGCGTCGTCTTCAGTTCCATCGAGAGCATTGTTGATGCCACAGGATTTGAACAATCTTGTTATCAAGTCTACTGGGATCGCTCGATCGCTCGATCGCTGGGGATCGCTGGGATTGCTGGGATCTACGCTCGATCGATCCACCGCAACACCACCTCTTTGCTGAGCGCTCGCTTCTTTCCGGAAGGCGTGTAGGTGAACGGGCCGTTAATCATCCAGGCTTCATACTGCGCACAGATCTTTGCTTTGAACGGTTTGTTTATGCACTTATCCAGGGGCTGAAGAACTGGAGTGAGGCCACCGGGAATTACGGCAACATCGACGTTTCATCTTTCAAGGAGATCTTTTACTGCATCCGTTAAATGGGCGCGGAAGGAATCCCATACGAGAAGTCCTCGATGCTCAGGCGTAAAGCAAAGATTCTTCCAAATCCACTCCTTGGTTCCTATAAGTTAGAAAAACAACTCTCATTAGACTACAGTTAAGACATGTCTTTCTAATGAGTGTTACTAAGGGCCATTCCATTTAATATCCACACCCCCCCGATGGAAGAGATTTTCTGAGGGGGTCCTTGAACGTCATTTCTGGGGGGGTCACTGCGTCGGCGCCTTTGATCTTTTAAATATTTCCGAGGGGTTTGGAAAAAAATTGCCTTTTTTCTGAGGGGAAAAGAAAATTTAGGCAATTTCTGATGGGGGGCACGTGTCGGCGCTTTTGATCTTTGATTCTTAGGGGGTAAATTTTGATTGACCTCTTCCGTAGGGAGGGTTTTGAAACAAGGTGGAATGGCCCTAAGGGAGTACTAAACGTAAACAAAGCCGGGTGATTTGAAGCGAAGTGCTTGAAATAATTGACTTTACAACGAATTTAAAAACTACAAATGCTAAGAAAAACAACTCCGATGAGACTACAGTGAAAACTAGACTTTCTAATCACTGCTACGGCGAACAAGTTCGTAAACATAGTCAACAAAGCCAAGGTGATTTCAATGAAAAGCGAACGTGCTCCAAAGCACGTGCTTGAAATGATTGACGTCAGAAACAATCAAACAAATTCCTAACCTCGCTCCCACGAAACGAGAAAAACGTTCGAAAGAATTGTCACGGCCGCTATTAAGTGCTCCGATAATTATCTTGTCCTCCATGTCGGCTGGAAGGCGCTGTGCCAAAGTCATCTTAGTTCTCATGGAAATGGCATGGCGACATTTCCATTTCGTGTACCACCCAGGGGACGCCTTGAACTCTGGATCTGAGCTGAGTTCCTTCGCCTTAAGCCGAATCATGAGGCCGTTTACTGCGAGACCTGCAAATATAAAAACAAATGCGATCAGTGAAAGGCCAACATAAACAACTTGTAGGGGTGATGTAAGCAGTGCAGTTATAAATGTAAGTTTAAGTGAACAGTTTTTACCTTGGCTTCTTTGATCACTGAACCAGTCAACCAACTGCTGATCTACTTCTGGATCTTTTGGCCGGTAGCGACCCATCGAGGCATGCTTGGCAGTCATCTTTAACTCGCCGGAGAACAAGACATGCTGTTGGTTTCTCCATTTACGGACCATCGATTCCGATATGCCGTATTCGCGAGCAATTTCACGATTGTTGTTTACGGCTTCCGCCTCTGCTACAATCTTCAACTTGAAGTTTAGATCACAGGAATGACGACTAGTGTTTGGCATGATTACTGATTTATGGTATGCTGAATGAATTTTTGAAGAGTAAGATGAGTTTTGCAATGAATAAAAGATCTGTCAGATGAGTATTGTTTATAAACGTAAAAACGGAGCAATTAGTATTCATAACTTAAAACACTGTTTCCTGAGAAGGAAGACTTGAGTGAATTAAAAAGTGTGACTTTTTTGCTATTGTTTGTAACGTGTGATTTTTTTCCTTTTGTTTTGAGAATGAAAGCATCGCAATTAGTAACTTATGGAAGCAAATTTTTGTAATTACAACAAATGTGGTCAACAAAATTTCCCGTAATTCTGGGTGCATCTTATAACAGGGTATTTAGGTGAAATTTTCATTTTGCTTACTTGTCAAAATCGTCTTTGAAAGTTTAGGGTGCGTCTTATAACCAAGTGCGCCTTATAAGTGAATAAATATGGTAACAATATTCTCCATGCAGTCACACAATTTGTACCATCACAATCATGGCTTTCTTGATATTGTTCTACTTTAAGCAATAGATTTGTAAGCTAATTTAATTTTTACACATTAATACTCATATACAAGGTTCATTCTTATGTTTAAGAGCCAAAATGTACCTCATTTGTACTTTTGCTTTAATAGGTGCAATTCCCTCACATTTATGCTTGATTATGAAGAGGATTTAAAGAGATTCAAGAGTACCGCGGTAAATTGTTTTTATTATGAAATTGACCATGAGTAGGCCATCGGATAGGCCATGGCCTACACCATGGCCTACCCCATGGCCTAGGCCATGGCCTACCCCACGTTTTGTCGCTACCCCACTTACAGCCTGTAGCAAAGTAACAGGAAAGCAAATACCATGATTTTATTTTGACAATGCTGAAAACTGTTCTAACTTCCAAGACATTAACTTACATGCAGGTCAACACAAACATAACTAACTCCTGACCACTTTGTAACAGTCTTTTACACTGTAGCAAAAAATTACATCGTTACCTCCACCAGCTGGATGCTCATTGCGACATTTATCACCAAATCGACATGTTCCACGCAAAAAATATGGACATAGTGATTTCTTTGTTCCTTCAAGAGAAATGACAGGTGCAACTAAGGGTGATTCACTCTTTGTTAAAATATATAAATTATATGCATTAAATACAGTTTTCGAAAATTTAGAGAGGCTTTCATATATGATACATGTTTGCCGCTGAAAATACTTTTTTCACCATCAGACCATCACTATATATTTAATATAACCCACTCTGTGGAAATACATGTACCTCTCACAAGTGACTGTGACTTTGCTATAACAGTAAGTCACCACACAGCACAAACCAAACTTCCTGTTTGATGCTGTCAAATGTCCTGGAGTTCATATATTAAGTATTGTAAACTAAAATAGAATCACGGGGCTTACACTGTAAGCAGAAGCTCCACTAAAACCCTCATGCACAATGGCAAATTTTCCCTGAAAATTTTATTTTGCAAAGGGTTTGATGGTGTATATGGGCCAGTGTGCCCGGCATACTTCCGGTTTCTCTTGACGGTTACCTTAAACTCCCAGTTCTGTTTATGACCTCATGCCGCTGAAAACGGAAATGAGTCACACCATACTATCACAGTGATCCATCTAGAAATTGAACATATTGAGATCTGGGACTCACTCTGCCACTTAAGCATGAGTCCCAGACCTACCGTTGCGAAAACCACAAAGAAGGCTTTCTGAAAGAAAAAAAATTGGCATTTATTTCACAACATGGGAGCAACATCGTCATGATTCTTTCATCAAATGTATGCTCAAGTGTGCGTAGCTGATTTAGGACAGCATATTTGCTTTTGTGAGACAGATTTGCTGACATAGTGACTGATACTATATGAAAAGAGTGTGGCAGCATTTACACAAGTTTTTGTCAATCTTTCGGATGAAATAAAGCATAGTTTTAGACAATCGATGCTTGATGAAATTGTTCTTATGTGTATGTATTTTGTTGTTAAATTCGAGCGCTCATTCGGGTGATTTATAATTGGTGAGTGCTTTAGAATAAGAGTATTTTCAGTGTCTACAGAAGAAAAGCAGCAGCAGAAAGTACTTTGCGTCAGGAGAGATGCATCTAGAAAGTAGTTTTCGCATCTTTTGACAAATTTGTGCGTCTCAGACGTGGGACACGCAGGTAGATGGATCACTGCTATCGTTACTACCTTATGGTCAACATTCCATACTTATATGACACAGACAAACCGCTGTTAACCTTGTGGTACCTAGCGGTTTAGGTAGCGGTACGTGTCTAACATAAAACGCATGGGAAGTTGAGTTCCACTCAATGCTACCCAATACATTCAACTTTGCCTGAAGCAAAATATGAAAAAATATTTCAAAACGTGTGGATAAAGACAGACTTGACACATTGTGACCCAAAGAGAAACGAGTTTAACTAATTTCACTCACAGGTATTTCATTTGTTCCCATGAATATTTCACCACTTTATAACAGCAGAATTGTTATAACACAAAGAAGAGAAACGAGCTCCACTTATTTCGCCAATTCTCACACTTATTAAGTTTGTTTCCTATTACCATTTTTCATTTCCAAACCTATTGTTCATTTTCAGAAAAGATCGTTTCCATGTTCAATTTCACAAAATCATTCTGAATTCCTAGTCAGCTTGTTTACGTCTGCAAGTCATAAGATATGCCGTAAGGTGTTTGAGCATGAAGGGACGATGTCACTTTCCCCAGACTCTGGTGATCTGGTCGTCTTAAACAAGCATTATATATTTTGATTTCACTGCTCTAGTTGCTGTTTGTATTCACGGTTTAGGCACAACAGTAAATATTTCATTGTCTCTGTGAAAACATTTTTGGTTGTGAGTTGAATTTGTTTTTTTCAGCGAAATAAATAAAAAGTGATAAGACAGATAAGCTGAGTCATCAGAGTTTAAACATTACGTCATCTGGTAACGCTATAGTCAAATATTGTGTCACACAGTCACACTTTCCGTCATGCCGGTGCATATGTTCACATGCTGAGCAAATTCATATGTTGAGTGGCACTAACATTTGTTAACACGTGGGGTGGGGTGGGTCCGAAAAGCCAGTTAAGATGCCTGGTTGGCTTTTCCTAAAACGTGGAAAAACTGTGTGCTGATAAAATCGATAATTACGCGGGATGACGTCGTCAGCCAGCGTTAAGGTTTCAGTCGATGGAATTTTTTCATCAGTTGTGTGACAAATGGACATGTTTTTTTAACTTTCCTGTTTCCCGTGCCCTTGGCATGAGGCTCAAGGCATGTCCCGGAAAAAATTGTGCGATTTTATTGGCTGTAACACTTCGAATCAGGTGCAAGTCAGAAGTACAAAGTTGTTATCATACGTTTTTGTCAGCACGTGTGCCGTGTAAACATAGACTGTGATAAAAACATAATACAAGAATACTCGACGCATCAGTGAAGCGCAGCCTTAAGTTATAGAGTATTTTCCCGCTTCAAGCGATTTCTTAGACCCAGTAGAACCTGAGATAAATAAATATCTCAGGGACCTGCTCAATTCATGGCGTGGCATAATTAGTGGAACGTGATGACAAACATTATTGTCGGCACGCGTGTAAACAAAACATTGACAGCGATAAAAATAATACAAGAATACTCGATGCATCAGTGAAATATTCACAGCAAGGACTGCCTTGATTTAGGAAGTATTTTCCCGTTTCAAGCGATTTCTTAGACCCAGTGGATCCTGAGATATTGTCTTTTTGAGAAAATTGCGAACCAAATTTTACAAGTCATTTATTTAAATTCTCAATGAACATTGAAAACAATAGGTGTGAAATTTAAGTAATTGCATGCTAAAAAA
Source organism: Siderastrea siderea (assembly GCA_964030785.1). Classification (NCBI taxonomy): domain Eukaryota; kingdom Metazoa; phylum Cnidaria; class Anthozoa; order Scleractinia; family Rhizangiidae; genus Siderastrea; species Siderastrea siderea. The sequence continues at coordinate 17,757,463 of OZ034974.1, read as the reverse complement.
GTATTTTGTTAACAAAAACAATGGATAAAGTTTCTTTGATCCTAAACATTATAAGAAGGTAACTGACTCAATAAGTATTACAAGCATCAATCAATTTTATGCGATAAGTGTATCCAAGAGTCATGATCAGTGACGACGGAGTCACGAGTTAAATTTAAAAAATGCCTAGTTTGAAACGTCCACGTCAAAGTTTCACATTTGAGTTTTTGAACTTTTTAGCACGATTTGCTTTTGTTTTTGGGTTATCCACCAGTGCGGGTAATATGCTGATTCTTTTTTCCCCTTTTGGCTAAAATCGACCGGTGCGGGTAATCTGCTGTGCGGGTAAACGGCCAGAAATTACGGTAATCGTTAAAAACCTTTTCTTATAAACATGATGTTAACATTACATTCAAAATCTTTTTTTGTCGCCACTCAAAGATAATTGAGTTTCTTCACGCTCACTTCACTTCTAGTCCAGCGGCCCCTCTTCTCTGTCACGCAACGCCAGTGTTGCGTGGAGAGGGTCACTGGTCACTAGTCCTTGTTTATATCCTTTTACACTCTAATAGTGAACATCTCCGTTTCTCTTTCACATATCGTACCAACTCATGTACTCGACAACTGTCCAACTCCGTTCAAAATAGTCCTTACATACACTACCACATCCCGCGTAAACGCCTTCAGGCGTCTTCTTGGTTTGATAAAAATCAGTAACAATAAATAAAAAATCGATAATTATCCATTACTCACAACATATCCCTTTATCGACTTTTATCGATGGCCAATACAATTTATTAATTTTTATCGATTGTTATCGATTATCGATTTTATCGATTGAAACACGTCGGGAGTAGGCTCAAGGTTATCGACACAACATACCTGAAGGATGTTCATAGCGGCATTTGTCTCCAAATCGACAATCACCTTTCAAAAAATACTGGCAAATAACCATTGCAAGTGATGTTAAGGATGTAACACCCCAGTCTGTGAGAAAGTGAGCGAAAAGATAGCGATGAGCGAGCTCTACTTCACCCTTCGGCCGCCATTATAATAACCATATATGAGGGATATGAGGGATGAGGTAGTTACTCGCCACTTACAAATTGCCGCTGACCAACGGAACAGTTGTTGCAAGGTTAACGGCTGCATGCTGGGAAACTTTTGAGACGACAGATGTGAGCGAGCAAGTACCCCTGTATGCAACTGTTCACGAAATTCAAATCTTGAAAGAAAAATAAGGAAATATTAAGGAAAAGAACGTTCGCTCGTTATACGTCGTTCAGACGGTCACTGGGCCGAAACATGTTTATTCTGATCACAAATGAAACCAGTTTCGCTGTGTAAAGTGTTCACATAGGCAGTGCATCGCAAGAAACACAGGAAACATTGTCGATACATGTTTCACGTTGATTCCGAGCATGATTGAAGCTACCTCATGAGGTGATTTCGATCTAGGTCAGACGAAACACGCTAAACATGACTCTAACATGGTAGTCGAAAGCGGAGAGGAAGAGAGTGCTCGAAAGATCCCAGATGTGGCTACAATAAGACATAATGTTTAGTTCAAAAATGGGTTGATGAAGAGACGAGGACTAAAACCCAATCCAACTCCCGCAATAAAGACTATAAATTGTTGAGCTTCTCTAAAATTGAATAATTTGTACAGAAGATGGCACAAATGCTCTCTACTTACTACCAGCCGCAGAGCTCTTCGCCTCTAAATCCGATGGGCTAATTTAAGCGTGATTAAACCACAGAATGAACGCAACAGCAAGCGCAGCTCCATTCTTTGGTTCTGAACTGAGTTTGATCAGTATCGATTTATGCTGATAAGCGTGAAGCGTGTTTGAAACTCAGACGCCTTATGTCAACAATGACTTGCAAACATGTTTAGTAAGAACGTGTTTCATTTTTGAAAACACGTTTACTCTTAACATGTTTCGGTGCAAGTGTAAGCCTGAGGGATTTTTTTTTTGGGGGGGGGGGGTTAATTTATGTCCCCATTCGCACCTTCCCGTCACTTGAAATCCAGAGTATCCCCCCCGCCAGGGTATGAACCCACCTTTATAGTTAGTTAGTTAGTCAGTCAGTCAGTCAGTCAGTCAGTCAGTCAGTCAGTCAGTCAGTCAGTCAGTCAGTCAGTGAGTCAGTCAGTCAGTCAGTTAGTTAGTAGGATAAAATGAAGTAACTATAAAAGTAACTATAAACAAATAAATTTAAAAATATAATGGTTACAAAAGAAACAAAGACGGTTTCTAAATATGGACTCAATAGAAATTTGAAAGACTTCTCATCGCGACTACTTTTATGGCAAAGAGCCAAAGCCAAGTGGAATGCCAAAAGAGTAAAATAAGTACCGGCTTATGACGCAGATGACATATGCCCTGGGCTTATGACATCAGTGAGAGCCAAATATAGTCAATTTGTGACAAGTTCCTTATTGTTATTGGCCTCTGCGGCATACGCACCGCCATGCCACAAAGAGGCTTCCAGCGATGGTTTTGCGGAATGGCCTTCCTAATTATAGTATGCTTTGTTAACTTAAAAGGAACGTGCTTACTTTCTCTGCCTAAAAGTCCTGAAAACCTTAAGACAAAAGCAACAAAACGGCTAATGGGGGCTTTCGTGAGGCGGGCTTAACTAATGTCCAACTTCTTTAGCATTTCTTTTTCAAATGCTGTACGAGAAATAAACCAACCAACAGGGATATTGCAAGTCAATGTTATTAACTGACACGATAGGAGGTCAGGTTTTGCATGATTGCTCTTTTGACTCGCTCACAAACAATTGGTATATCAGTTTTAATTTTAAACAAGAAAACTAAACTTATTTCTTCTCCTTTTCAGGTAAGAAATATGTGCTAATACAAACAAAATGAAAAAACAATCAACCTCTTACGTTGTGCTGACAAAAACAATTGGGTTTTTTTGCAGAGAAAGATATTATATGATATTGTAAGCTCTGTACTTGATTAGAATGACAATCAAATGATATTCGTGTTTATAACTGCGAGTGGCACGAAAACTGTTTGAATCAGACCCATGCTGCGATACTACAGTACTTAACCAATATCCTCGTTTTTGTATAACTGAAATACAATAAACTTTAGGCATCTTGAAGAGAAATCAGCTTGGAACAGACACTACACCGGCGAACTGGAATTGACTGGAGAAGTATAAGGGGTCGGCTGGTGATTAAGGTAAGTAATATGTTTGCAAAGGAGTTATTTCTAGATATTGCATGCCAATTACAGCAGAGCCAACACAAAATCCGAAGGTTTATTTAACTTCAGAAAGAGACAAGACTCGACAAAATTAACCTCGTAGCACTGTTCATTATAATACGACGTATTACTAAGACACATAACATACAACAACAGATTATGTCTTTTTACCTTCAGGGATGAACGTAAACGTCTATACGATGTAGTTATTGAATATGTTCTTAGTTAAAAATGCTGCTTTGATAATTTTGAGGCAGTTGCCTTACAGCCCTGGTCCTTAACTTTGTGTAGACGCTACTGTTAAATGATTTGCGGGTTTATAAAAAACTTGTGATTTAAGTGTCTCTTTTTTTGTTACGTAATCACGCGAGCCACACGAGGGCAGATGTACATGTGGCAGGGACATGTTGCAGCGACATGTAGCGGCGACAAAAATCTAACCTGCATGCAGACGTCTCCTATTTCCTTTGCTTTTCTGTGTGAAGCAAAGGAAATAGGAGACGTCTGCGCGCAGGCTACCAAAATCGCGTCTTGATCACACTAAGGGGTCACGTGGCAGGGCCATCTAGCAAGGACAAAATCATCAAAGAAACTGTAGCGTGGACGAGCGTGGATATGTCTCAGAGACAGGGAACATTTTGCAGCGACACGTCTCCCCGTATTTGATAATACGTCAGTAATTAATTTTAAACTCGCCCAACACGAATTTTTCGTTGAGTTTTAGTTGAGTTTTGAATGGCGTGTCGGTACGAGAGCAAAATTTGCTCAAAACTACCTGTTCTCTTGTGTGTACAAGTTGTGATATTGTTCCTGCTACATGGCCCCGTTGCACGTTCTCTTAGTGTGTACAACACGTGATTTTTTTTTCTGTCACATATCCCTGCAACATGTCCCCTCATGTAACGTCCATTAGTAAGTTGGTCGAGTTTCTAGTGCAAAGAGGAGTACGACAGGGAACTACTTAGCTGCGTTGCGATTTTTAGGACCGTGTTTCCTCTCTGGAATTGTTGTTGCATCGGTGCCATTACATAGCATTAAATCCTAACCTCTTAACCTCACAACTACTCTCGTGAATCGTGATTTACTAGTAGTACTCCAGTAATAATACGATATTTGCAACCTGGCTACTTGTACAAGCTAAAAATAAGTAGATTAATGACCTGGAGTGAGATTATATAGAAATATTTCGCCGACGACTTATACCCCGTTTCCACCAAAGTTTAAACATGTTTAAACGTTGTTTAATAAAACATGTTTAGTTGTTGTGAATGGGGTATTAGCTATGACGCCATAATTACGTCATTCTTATCAGACAATCATTATTTATCCTCAAATGAGGTTAACTATATGGAAAACTTTTCAACCGCTGAGAACACGGCGACATTTTTTGCATGACCAAGTGTAATTAAGTTCTCTTCCCAGGTATTTAGGGTACTAAACGAAAAAAATGACTGAGGCAAGTGCCTCGGTTTACCTTATACTGGCTTCGGCCCTGGCTTTATTAACTGATAAAGCAGAATATAGGTCACATAACAAACGAGCAAACAAAAACGCGTCGAGAGACTATTCGTAGTCTAAATGACCTGCTTGTGTCAAGAGGGGCGCATTTCCCATACACATGTATTTAGAGCATTTAAAAAAATAGAATTATGACCCACGGTTAGTTACCCTGGGTACCAGAAGTTTCTCTTAAGTGCTACTTTGGAGCAGTCGGAGCCGTAGGCCGATCAATGAGCGAAATAAGCCGCTTTTCATCTATAAAAAATATATGTTCAGGTACACTCGGGAAACAATTTTGGCACCCAGGGAACTTTATCAGATTTTTAAATCAAATTTAGAAATTAAGGAGTACCCAGATACCGTAACATATTTGGTAACTACTTCTTGCATACAACATTCGGGATGTACATACTTTGACCACTGGCTTCAAAATCCATTTTTCTCGGTGGTTCACTGCAACCCAGGTTATGGTGGGCGCATCGAGACACTCACGGCTGGAGACTGAGCCTATATATGTCAAGTACCGCGGCCTTCATATGTTTCGCTGCGAAGCAAGAAACTCAGCAAGGATCAGTCAAGTTGAGAATTCAATAAAGCAATTATTCCACTGCGTTTGCTAGATATGAGAAGACTATAACCAACCTGGCGCTCCGCGCGTCGTTAGGTTATTTTTTATCCAGCGTTATTTGCTCCGATCCAACACGCAGTCATAACTTTCTCACCACGGGACATTGCAGTTATGAAAATGCCGGAGTGGCTCTCTTCCTAATGTATTTGTCTTATTACCAGACACCCCTGCATACCCAAATGTGTTTTTCTGGTAATTTATCACCAGTACCGTATTTGTAAAGCTCACACGTTCGAAATAAACGTATAGGAAAATTGTATTTTTCTTCTGTTTGTTTCGTCGATTTTTTTTTCGGGGAAATTTGCACATTATCTGGTGGTTGAAGTTTTTGCTAATGAACAGATTAATCATATTCGGGAAAGGATTGCTTGTTTATGGCTCCTAAAAGGAATTTTTCCACTCACTCTCACCGGAACATACGCACGTCTCGTTGGCTATGAGGTCTTATACAACTATTTGTTTAAACTGTTTTAACAAATTTTTCACCAAAAAGAATTGCTGATGTTCAAGTCCTTTTACAAACTGTCTTGTTCTTCGAATGAGGGTCAAACTTATGGAGCCTATTTTACTTCTAAATAAGGCTAATTCTGTGCAGACGCCTCTTTCTTGCCGTGCTAAGGGATTTGTTGTTGGCAACGAAACCGCAAGCCGCGGAAGCTGCAACACCGCTCCTTTCCTTTCCTCTTGATGCGCCGCCACTCAAAATTTTACTACGCGGGAACACGCTAACTAAGCTACCGGTGGGGAGTGTCGCAGAATATCACCCTTAAAAAAATCTCCAAACTACATGTAGGCTGTGGAGAGAATTTCCTGCCGTAACTGAAGGTGATATTATCACGTGGGTGGGAATGGGTCTTACATTCGTATGACTTGAATAGTCTGTCTGATGCAGGCCTTTTCAATCGCTAATTTTTTCATGGCTAGAAACTAAATTCTAAGTGTATGTCCGCTCCGCCCATTGGGGCTCCCTTAGAGGTTCCATTTCACTGTTGTTCTTTGGAAAATAAAAAAAGAAAAAGAAAAGAACTAAAAAAAGAGTCTTCGTGGTCTCACACACGTTAGCAAAGATTTCACGTAGGTTTAGTAACGAGCGTGACAGAAGCAAAACACACGTGACCCTTCAAGACGGTATTATTCATATTATTTGCAGGTCAGAGGTTCCCAAGAGATTTAAACTACAGTGAAGCTACACACACTGGGGACGATTAAAGGAAGCATTTGCCTCAGAAATAAGGTTCACAATGACAAGATTCGCCGTAAACGAGCTGGGAAGATACGTTGTTATAGTAAGTCTCTTACACTGCGGTGCTGTCAGGTACCCGTGCTTACTTTTCTTTTTAATTTGACGCAGAAACCAAACGGACGTAACACAGTAACTTAGCTGTTTGCAATTATTTGGAATGAAAAACGTGCTAAGTATTTTGATGTTGGCGTTTTTTTAAATAATGAACAACGATTTACACAGATCGTTCTCTAGGCAAACTTCATCTAAATGGTGTCTAAATGCGTTTGAGCTGAAAGCCAGCAGATCAGCTTTCAAACGAACACTGTCTTCTGTTATTTATACATGTAGATTTTGGAAACATTTCCTTCTTTGGTTAGTGTTTGTAGAACTAAAATCATGGATTAAGTAGGGAAAATGTCACTGAGCTGTCAAGTACTGACTTTGCTTTTTAATGCCCGCTTGATTCTTCAACCACACGGTTCTCTTCCACTCCTCGAGTCAGTCAGTTCAAGAAGACTCTGTGTACTTGAAAACCTTATTTTAATGCTTACTTTATTTATGTAAACATTACACTGAGCGCAAGAACTAATCACCAGAAGTGCAGAATTAGTGTTACATTAATTATATTTATTTTTTACTTTTTAAGTTTTGGTCTTCGCTGTGGCCACTTTATTACGTAGTTGTACGTTTGGAAGAAAGCGGGTGTTACTGGCATTCGCTATGTTTGAGCTGAAATGGTTTCAGTGCTATTGTGTGATATTCATTAAGGTCTTTTATAATAAATTCTTTTCTTTACCAGCTAATGAATGTCAACAGACTCGCTGCCAAGAAAACTCGCACTCCTTTTCGGGCCCACTTAATTTTGCCAAATCCGCGAACCAGTACTTCAGGTTATTTGAGAATCTCTGGTGATTTGATTAAGGCGGTTGAAAGCCTTTTAAAAATTTGGCGAAATAGAAAGATTTTATTTTACCGGTGAAAAAGATTTTGATGGAATACTCCCTATTACTTCCCAAATGTTTTGTTTCCTTTTGTGTACTTTTGTACCATTTCACAGGTTGTTGGCAAAACGGTTGAGTGAACTTCTAATGCCTTTATTCAGTCAAGACAAACCCCTATGGACATGACGATTATTTACTTTTGTCGAAAACGACCATGTAGAAATATTCTAAATATTTTCCAGTAATGAAAACAAAATTGAAAAGGAACGTAGACATGACAACATTTCGTTTCTTCCAAGAGGTTGTTACGAATTAAGCCGTCTTAGGAAACCTAGGTTATCGAGCTATCTCAGTGCGGGGAGCTTCGTACGTCGTCAGTGCCAACAGGACGGAAGGCCATCATGCTTGTTTTAAATTTTTCTCGGGCTTGACGAACTTTCTTAAACCTACACTACATTTTTAAAAGTGGGATTATAATGTTAAAACATGTATAACAAACACCTTTTATTTGAATCGCTGAAGCAAGCAAGAAAAAATCGAAACAAAAAAGATGAGTCACATGGCAGCAGGTCAGCGATCACAGCATTAAATACCTAAAAGACTCATCTGCGATTGATACAATAGTCGCGCATTGTTGAGAGTGCGAGAAATCGTGAAAGGAATCGTAAACACAACGCCAAAGACTCGACGGTTTGCTTTTAAACAAAGTCCCTTGCACGTCCTAAGAAATCAAACACTCTGCAACTATATCGCTGTTGTAATTTCTCCCTGGTTTAACTCTGCTGTTAGGCGATTTTTCTTGGTTATTTACTCGCCGTGTTGCTCGCAAAGAAGACACTTTTGGCCGCTACACAATGGCCACAATGGCCTCGTTTGAGCCAGAAGGCTTCATCTGGTTTAACCAAAAAAATATATTTGGAAGTTCTTCGCTAGTTTCTTCCATTGACTGCGGCAAGTCAACGGAACTCGCGGCTAAACTCAACGGGAACTTTGCAGCAAAATGCAACTACAACGCACGGCCGTGTATATATAGAGACATAGTAGAGGGAGATGATAGAGACATACACCATGATGGTTCAATAGGTATTCGATAGGACCAGCGCGAGAGCTATGTTATAATTGTTATTACTTTGCATGCGCATACTTAGACTATATCAGACAATATGACGACACAATTGCTAACGTTGAATTTGTAAAGAATAGAATCGCTAAACCAAAAATCGTGTTTTGTCATATTTGCCTGCTTTCTTATCTGCAAAGGCTTTTGGCTGCTTTGATTCAGTTTTTTTTTAATTATGTCATTTTTGCCCCCCTTATTCTGTATTTTGATTTCTAGATAGCATGGATGGGAATCAACACATACCTGTTCGTCAGTGCTTTCATAAGCCTGAATACGGGCAAAAAAAACTTCTATCTGCGAGTGATTGTTAAGGTAATTCAGGATAGCTCACTCTTATTCCAGTTTTGCAACGTTTACGTTATCACATCATTAATAATTCATTTCCTTCTTATCATTAGCTGTCGTTTGTCACAGTTGTAATTCAAGAATTCTTCTTTATCTGTCAACCGAAGCTTTTGTAACCAAGAAGCCTAATGCCATAAGCCTTAAAGTTTCATTTAGACTTCTTCACCATGCACTCATCCACGGAGACCCAGGGGCAGACAGTGGAGCGAGGGAAAGTCGGGACGGGCGAACAAAAAAGTGGGCGAAGAAAAGTCAAGGACAAAGGTGATTGCCCTTGACTTTTCTTCGCCCACTTTTTTGTTGGCCCGTCCCGACTTTCCGTCGCCCCACTATCTGCCCCTGGGTCTCCGAGAATGCCATGCACTACCGGGCTGAAGTTGGCTGCCAATTCACTGCCAATTCACCAGCTGCCAAATCACTCCTTAGAAGTATGCTGCCAATTCGTTTCTTTTAAGAAACGGATAAATCTTTTTCAGTCATTTAAAAGATTACCTTACACCATTACTAAAACTGTGAGTTGCGCACATGCGCAACGTCACGGAGCAAAATGCGCAACGATTTGTTGATGGTGTTCAGTCTTGGGACTTAGTATTCAGAGCAAAAAGTAAATATGGGAATGCATGAGTGAATAACTGTTTATCGGTGCCATCAACGAAACTCAATTTTCTTAAGAAATAATGATGTTCTGAAAGGGATCTCATCTCTTGATACTTTAGTGCCTTGCGATTATTTCCCGATCTGATTTAGGACTATAGAAACCTTGTCTATTTCGTTCACGTGATACAACATTAGTAATGGCATAACTATGTTTTGGTTATTTTCCCGATAATAAATGTCAATTCCTGTTAAACTACTTTGGCTCAGTATTCCATCTCGCGATGTCTCAGTTCCGTCTCTTTACCTATTCTTGCAATAAAATGCTCTGAACTTGACACAGATTTCCTACCTTGTCACGTAATGCCAGTTTTAAAATTGAATAACTATTTTTTGTTTCTTTTCCCGGTAGCACTTGACACTTCGTGTTAAACTGCTTTGGCTCAGTATTCCATCTCTCGATGTTGCAGTTACGTTTCTTTGCCTTTTTTTCTTTGTAATAACATGCTCTGAACTTCACATAGATTTTCTTTCGTGGCGGTGATGTTGTCACGCAATACCACTTTAAAATTGAATAACTATTTTTGTTTCTTTTCCCGGTAACAAATGACGCTTCCGGTTAAACTACTCTTGTGCAGTATTCCATCTCTCGATATCGCAGTTCTGTCTGTTTATCTTTTCCTGGAGTAACATACTCTAATCTTCACAGAGATTTCCTTACATGGCCGCCATGTTTCAGGTAATACCACTTTTAAAATTGATAACATTTTTTTTCCGGACAAATGACACTTCCTTTTAAACTGCTTGGGCTCAGTATTCCATTGCTTGATGTCTCGGTAACGTCTCTCTAACTTTGTGTGCAATAATATGCTCTGAACTTCACATACATTTCCTTACATGCCGCCATGTTGTCAGGTAGTACCACTTTTGCAAGTGAATAACTATTTTTGTTTCTTTTCCCGGTAACAATTGACACTTCACGTTAAACTAATTTGGCTCAGTATTTCATCTCTCGACGTCGCAGTTCCGTCTCTCTACCTCTTCTTGCAATGACATGCTCTGAACTTAACATAGATTTCCTACCTTGTCACGTAATACCACTTTTAAATTAAATAACTATTTCTTTGGAGTTTTCCCGGTCGCAATTGACATTTTGTGTTAAACTACTCTTGTGTAGTATTCCATCTCTCGATGTCTCATTTCCATCTTTTTACCTTTTCGTAGAGTAACAAGCTCTGAACTTTACATAGATTTCCCTTCCTGGCGGCCATGTTGTCACGTGATACCACCTTTAAAATTGAATAACTAATTTTTGTTTCTTTTCCCGGTAACAAAAAACACATCCTGTTAAACTAGTTTGGCTCAGTATACCATCTCTCGATGTGGCAGTTTCGTCTCTTTGCCTTTTCTTGCAATAACATGCTCTGAACTTCACATATATTTCCTCTCGTGACCGCCATCTTGTTACGTAATACCACCTTTCAAATTGAATAACTATTTTTTGGTTCTTTTCCCAGCAACAAATAATGCTCTGAACTTCACATACATTTCCTTACATGCCGCCATGCTGTCAGGCAGTACCACTTTTGCAAATGAATAACTATTTTTCGTTTCTTTACCCAGTAACAAACCACACTTTCTGTTAAGGTGGCCCGATACTATCTATTTGCGTGAGGGGCAACTGTTTTGAAATCAAATCTTTAACTGCTCAAAAGCATTCGACTGCTGAGATATTTTAGTCGCTGAAAAAGGAATACTTGAAGTTTATCAAAAGCGTACTTTTATTGAGATCGACAGGAATATACGGACATTTTGAGCAATTTTCTTGAACGTGGTTTTCAAAGAAAATGTGCATTATCGGGAAAATGAAAAGACGTTTTACCTTCATTTTACTCTGAACTGGTGCTGGAACCTCAAAGATTTCAGGGACCAAGTTTCCGATAAATCGGCTCCACACAACCTTTATAGAATACGGTGATTGAAACTGTTACCAGAATATTATGTACACGCATTTAGCCATAATTACTACGAAAAGAATTAAAGCAACAAAGAATCGCACTTACTAGAACAAAGGTAAATATGTCTTGTAACTTATGTATCAGAGTCAAAGCGATAAGGAATAGTTTTATCGACATTATACGGTAAAGCGAGAGCACTCCTTGCAGTAAAAATTATGGCAACCACGTTGTTTTCCAGGTTTCGCTCAATTTTTTGCTCTTTTTGTCTTATTTCGTAAAACCTTCGTTAACACCCATAAAACAGTCGATAACAAAGCTCCTGAGAAGATTTTGCCGTATTCTGACAAAACGCTTTTCAGAAATAAGGCAGCAAATTCGGGTCACTCGCGAGCTGCTCAACCAAACTTCTCTGAAAACCGTGTTGTTGGAAAAACAAATCAGTATCACACATGCTGTTTTGGAATTCTGCACGGGACGATTTGTCACATTTGCCCCTTGGGAGTCCACCTTGCGGAATAATTTGAATAAAGGGATAAATTATTCAAGTGTTGGTCCTTAGCCAGTGCGTGGAAGAGCAGACCACGTTACTTTATTCAAATTATTCCGCAAGGTGGACTCCCGTGCAGAATTCCAAAACAGCATTGTGATATTGATTTATTTTTCTATTTTTGTATTGATCTTAATAAACTTCAGGCATTCCTTTTTCAGCGCCTAAAATATCTCAGCAATCGAATGCTGTTGAGCAGCTAAAAATTTGATTTCAAAACAGTTGCCCCTCACGCAAATAAATAGTATCGGGCCACCTTAAACTACTTTTGCTCAGTATTCCATCTCTTGGTGTCTCAGTTCCGTCTCTTTACCTTTTCTTGCAATAACATGTTGTCAACTTTACATAGATTTCCTACCTTGTCATAGCCTGCGTAGCAAGCGTTTCCGTAGGGCTTTCCTCCCGTTGGAGGCGTTTTTCGCTTTTTGGCTGCGCAAAAATTGGAGCGAGCGCAACACTGATGGAAGCACTTTTTTGCGCCCGCCCCAATTTTCTCGCGGCCAGAAAAGCAAAAAGTGCAGCGAACGTGCGGAAAGCCTTACCGAAACGTTTGCTACGCAGGCTAACCTTGTCACGTAATACTACTTTTAAAATTGAATAACTATTTTCTTGTTTCTTTTCTCGGTAACAAATGACACTTCTGGTTAAACTACTTTGGCTCAGTATTCCATCTCTCGATGTCGCAGTTCCGTCTCTTCACCTTTTCTTAGGATAATATGCTCTGAACTTCACAGAGATTTCCTACCTTGTGACGTTATACCACTTTTAAAATTAAATAACTATTTTTTGGGAGTTTTCCCGGTCACAATTGACATTTTGTGTTAAATTACTCTTATGCAGTATTCCATCTCTCGATGTCTCATTTCCATCTTTTTACCTTTTCGTAGGGTGACAAGCACTGAACTTCACATAGATTTCCCTTCCTGGCGGCCATGTTGTCACGTGATACCACGTTTAAAATTGAAAAACTAATTTTGGTTTCTTTTCCCGGTAACAAATAACACATCCTGTTAAACTAGTTTGGCTCAGTATACCATCTCTTGATGTCTCAGTTCCGTCTCTTTACCTTTTCTTATGATGACATGCTCTGAACGTCACAGAGATTTCCATAAGTGTCCGCCATGTTGTCACGAAATACCACCTTTAAAATCGAATAGCAGTTTTTTTTCGGTAACAAAAGACACTTCCTATTAAGGTATCAGAAAGCGGAAAAATTGCCATTTTTCATAACTTGACTTTTTTAAATAGTTAGATAAATTTCCATACGATCTTTCATTAAAAAAAACTGCATAAAAAATGTTATAACTGCCGATAGTAATTGCGCGTAAAAGATTTTTTGCATGTTAATTACTTAAGTGAGCGTTGACAGGTTCTGTCATATGGAAAATTAGCGGGGCAAGAAGTCACGTGACATCAAAGCACACATGCGAAGTTGACACGCGATCGATGCGCTTTGGTGATGCCTGGCAGAAGAAAGAGATCTTGCCCGTTTTCTTCGTCAAAACGGAGGCGAAAGAAAGCTAAGAAAAGTTCCAACCAAGAATGTGCAGCCATTTCAGCTGCAAGCGACAGAGGGTCGTATTACAACCAGCGGGAATGGCTCGAAGAAGTGGAAGACCATGTAAACAATAGCGAAGTGAGCGAGCAGGCGGTCGACCAGATGAGCGCGAGCCGCGCAAAAATACAGCTAAATGAATCTGTGGAGGTTTTCCGCGTTTTATCTTGTCTTCCACGCTGATTTCCAGTGAAGAAGCAAAATGACTCCCATCGTAACTAAAAGAAAGTAAATCATTACTAGGGACTGAATAAAAGTAGCCGCCAGCACGTGGCACGGTTTGCAATCCGGCGGACCATGATTGTTTATATTGACTAGTCTTTCGTAGAATAAAAGAATCACCAGTGAAAAATCTTTTCTTCCTTACCCAGCTAATGTCATTTCTTCGAGCATCTTTTCCTTTGCATCGACATCGGAAGTCAAACTCTCGATGACGGCGCCCGCTCGCTCATCTGCCGCGTTTGTTTTTGTTCGCTTGGACGTTCTTGGCGACTTTCTGCGGGCCTTGGGCATCGTTAATTGACCTGGTCAGAATTTCGAAGATTAGTCACGATTGTACGTTAACTCCTACGTCGAAATTTGAACACCGTCATGGTAAATCAAACGATAATTTTGCGTTTACTAACCTGGAGAGTTGTGGCTTCACACGTGCAGAAAGCGGTGTATTCAGGATCTAGGAGAATTATTTGCCGCCTTCGCGGCAGTTTGTGCCTGTTCCATGTTAACTGTCATAGTCCCATTGTTAGAGAAAATTGATTCGTCTGCGGTGTCTCCTGAGGTGTTATAATCCCGAGTATAATCTCATTACTCTTGGACGCAGCCGAAATTATATTTTCCCTGTTTTTCGAAAGTAAAAAACAGGCGAGTTGAACGTGCATTTTGAATTCCAAGTCAGCAGCCCCTGGACCAAATTGGCTGAAATTTGGAGAGACTGTTGTCAGATAATTTTCCCACAATACCGTGTCGGCGAATTCTTTTTATCCCTCTCATTAAAAAGTTATGACTTTTTTCCGCAGGCAGTTCTATTTTTTCTCTTTTCTAACTTTATCTTGTAGTAAAAAAATAACAAACGCACGTGTCAAAAATCTGAGACACAGTTTTGGAGGTCAATGTGTGAAGAAACGAATGCCATGTTAATCGTTTTCTCCCGGCTAATTTTAGCGGGCGTATAACTTGATTTATGCAGACAAGCAGTTTTGTAGGCATTTTCACATTTTTGAAACACGGTGAATTTTAACTCTTTAAAATAGAATTTGTTATAATCTGTAATTATTAAGCTTTCAAAAAATGTATGGTTTATAGGGGTTTTTGTTAAAATAACGAGCGCTAAAGCGGACCGCGCGCGGACAGTAAAATGGGTTATACTGATACCTTAAACTACTTTGGCTCAGTATTTCATCTCTCGATGTCTCAGTTGCGTCTTATAACATGCTCTAAACTTTACATAAATTTCCTAGCTTGTCACGTACTACCACTTTTAAAATTGAATAATTGTTTTTTTACTTGTTTCTTTTCCCGGTAACGAATGACACTTCCGGTTAAATACTTTGGCTCAGTATTCCATCTCTCGATGTCTTAGTACCGTCTCTTTACCTTTTCTTAGGATAACATGCTCTGAACTTCACAGAGATTTCCTTAAGTGCCCGCCATGTTGTCAAGTAATACCACTTTTAAAATTGAATAACTATTTTGGGGGTGTTTTCCCGGTAACAAATAACACTTCCTGTTAAACTACTTTGATTCAGTTTGCCATCTGTGGATGTCTCGGTTTCGTTTCTTTCCCTTTTCTCATGTCATGCTTCGAACTTCGGATAGATGTCCTTGTCTTTCCACCACGTTGTCTCATAATACAACATATGAAGCTGAATAGCTCTTTTTGGGTATTCAATAGTCCGATTAGCCTTTATGCGATCTTCCTATATCAAAATTAATTTGTCACGCCATTCTACTCTCCTGGACATCACGTGACATTTTTTTAAGTACGACTTTTGAAAATCCCACGGTTACAAAAGACACATACCGTTGAGCTATTTTTGTCAGAGATTATACCCTATTGGCACATTACGGATATTAACTACGGGATTATCTTGAACATTACACAGATTTAATTAATTGGGCTCCCGTCTCGTCGCATGAATCAACGGTCTTTTAGCCATCATTTGTTACATATTGTCTTTTGAACTGAGGTAGTCCTTCATTCTTGGTACCCTTCGTCTTTGTTAACT
The DNA here is from genome assembly GCA_964030785.1 of Siderastrea siderea. Taxonomy (NCBI): domain Eukaryota; kingdom Metazoa; phylum Cnidaria; class Anthozoa; order Scleractinia; family Rhizangiidae; genus Siderastrea; species Siderastrea siderea. Next base: position 17,741,620 of record OZ034974.1, on the reverse strand, counting down.
GAAATTAAAACGCGTTTTAACATTTCAGTTATCTTTTCTTGAGTACTCTTTTAGGTTGCCTTTGTTTTCGTTTGCTTTTCTTTTTCACTTCCTTTCCTTGACGAGCCTGAGCAGGCAAACTTGCCCATCTGTTTCCATAAGGAGTCCTACTTGGTTTGTCCAGTTCCAGAGCAAAACCTGTCGCGGTTAGATAGTCGCATCCTTTGATGTCCATTACCAGCTTGGTTATGGCTTCGTGCAATAGGACGTGGCTGACATATGTGAGGTGGCCCGGTATGTTTGAGGGTAGTTCGTAGTCGTACACCGGCGTTGTGGGAAAGAACGGCACAAATTCTATTTTCTCACCAGGAGAGCGTTTCCTCGGTTTTGGTTGGAACAGGTCATGGGTGGCGTTCATAATGGCTTCTATAACCGGATAAGGAAAACATGCCATCCCCAGAAGCACCGTTTCCAGCTTTTTAAAAGAGTCGAGATATCCATTGAAAAGCATGTAAGCTTGGTGTCGCTCTAAATGCGGTGGAGGCAAGGCTTCTGAAAATGGGGTGATTGCTATTGAATTGAGGTAATCCCTCACTCCTGCCACTCTACGTTTAGCTTCTTCAGCGGACAATTCATAGCGATATGTCCTTTGAACTTCAGGTTCCGATGGTTTTCTCCTCTTCCTCTTTCATCACTTTCTCAATTTTGTCTAGTTCCTCGCACAAAAGGCTCACTTTTTCTAATGCCACGTCAATAGGCTCTTTAGCATCCCCAGACGTACGGCACTGGTCTTGTTTATCTTTTGCCACCAATGGAAAATCTGCATTTGGCATTTCCACTGCAATGACATGACAAATACATGTTAAAAATTAATGATTCAGCTTCATCTCCGTGTCTAACGTTAGCATGACACTTACTGAATGCAACTTTTTAACCCGTGATAACAAACAAAATTTAGCCAGCCAATTTAGACCAGGAATGTGCTTACTGCCGTCGTACGCTAAAGTTTCAGCCGCATCTGAATCGGTTAAAACCTACTTGATATGTTACACAGCAAGACGCTGTTATACAAACCATTCTCTCCTTGTGGACAGGATGGAACTGCTCCCACGAAAAGTGCCATCGTCGCCGGCCTAAAACAACACAGAAGGCCATGTGAATAGTCACTCATTTCTTAACCTTTTGGATGACTTACATCAGTTCCTGTTGCAAAATCTCATACGCCAATTGATATCGCAGCTCGGGAATATCCACCTGTATAAGAGAAAGAGCCGCTTGTTTAGAGAAAGCATTGGACACAGGATTGAAGAAACTCTTATTGGTTTGCGAACCATAATCTCAATTGAAATTGTACTGCAATTTCAAAGTTTTTACTTTAAAGCAGCAGAAAGCATTTTCAGAATTCTCCATTTTATTACATAATACCTCTGCATGGCATGAATTACAATGCGTAACAAATCAATACCTAGGAGTTTCGGCTGTTAGGTACGATAACGGTATGTTGATATGATATTCGAAATCTTTCAGGTTGCCTGAGTTCGGTAACAACTTCTAATGTGAATTCACAATTATAATAACGCAAACAAGAAAGAGACAATATTTGGTTGATGAGGTAATGTTAACTGCGTTGAGGTCGTTTACTTTGGGGGTGTAGCCTTGCCTTAAAGTAAATCGGAAATTTCATAAAACGTAACGTTACCTGAGAAAAACAAAATCCCCTTCCGATTTCCTGTGGCACACAATCATGTGAAAAGGCACAGGGGACGGCCTGAGATATCGAGAGATGGAATAGTACAATAAAGTAGTTTGAGAGATAGTGTCCTCTGTTATAATGAACTTGGCCAATAATAATAATAATAATAACAATAATAATAATACTAATAATAATAACAATCAGGTCACACGTCGCGTGACCTGACCAAGTTACTGTGCAACAAGACTCTAGCAGAGTCGAAAGCTTAGAATTCTACTTTCAATACGGGGTAGCGTGAAAGCCTCCTAACGGCAACCGAAATGACATAATAATAATAATAATAATAATAATAATAATAATAATAATAATAATAATAATAATAATAATAACAACAACAATGGTTTATGTCAAGAGATAGAATATTGGTTAATCTTATTTATAAACAGGGTGTGTCATTTGTTGCCGGGAAAACTCCCCTAAAATAGTTATTTAATTTCTAATGTTGTATTGCGTCACAAGGTGTCGACCACGTAAGTAAATCTATGTGAAGTTCGGAACATGTCATCGAGGGAAAACGCGAAACTGCGACATGGAGAGAAGGAATACCGAACCAAAGTAGTTTAACAAGAAGTGTCATTTGTTTCCGGGAAAAGAGCCAAAAAATAGTTATTCAATCGGGTATTACGAGACAACACGGCGGCCACGAAAGGAAATTCATGTGAAGATGAGAGCACATTATTGCAAGAAATGGTAAAGAAACAAAACTGCGACATTGAGAGATGGAATACTGCACAAGAATAGTTTAACACGAAGTGTCATTTGTTACCGGGAAAAGAAACAAAAAATAGTTATTCAATTTTAAAAGTGGTATTGCGTGACAACATCGCCGCCACGAAAGAAAATCTATGTGAAGTTCAGAGCATGCCGTTACAAAAAAGGTAAAGTGACGGAACTGAGACATCGAGAGATGGAATAGTGAGCCAAGGTAGTTTAACAGGAAGTGTCATTTATTACTGGGAAAATAACCAAAACATAGTTATTCCATTACTAATGTTGTATCACGTGAACGAAAGAGACAATGTGTGAGGTTTCTATAGTCCTAAATCAGATCTGGAATAATTACAGGGCACTAAAGTATCAAGAGATGAGATCCCTTTCACAACATCATCAATTCTAAAGAAAATTGAGATTCGTTGATGGTACCGATCAACAGTTATTCGATCATGCATTCCCATATTTACTTTGTGCTCCCAAGACTGAACTCCATCAGCAAATCGACAGTTTGTTGCGCATTTGTTCCGTGACGTTGCGCATTTGCGCAACTCACAGTTTTAGTAATGGTGTAAGGTAATCGTTTAAATCGCTGAAAAAGATTTATCAGTTTCTTAAAAGAAACGAATTGGCAGCGTACTTCTTACGGAGTGAATTGGCAGCTGGTGAATTTGCGGTGAATTGGCAGCCAACTTCAGCCCGGTCCATGCACTTTACTTCCAGTTGCTATTTTTCGCAATTTATATCTTCTGGCAATTCTTTACAGTATGTTTTAAATGATAATGATGATGATGATGATGATGATCATGATTATTTTATGTTGTTTTTATCGTGACAGGAGGGACTAGCTTTCGCTCGTGCCTCAGCAGCTGTCCTTAACTTCAACTGCATGTTGATTTTATTGACTATGTGTAGAAATTTACTGTCGTCCATTAGAGGCCTGGGGGTAAGTAACATCTCACAATATCACTGAGTAATATAAGCTTACATCACGAACAAGCTTGTTTAATCTGTTACAGTGTCGTTGCGTGAATAAGCAAATTTTTCCGTTGCTAAACATTCCAACCTTGACTTCCGAATGTTACACTGTTCCAGTTTTTCACGTTGTCATGCTACCAATAGCGTAGCTCCACCGTTCTCCATATAACCCACAATTCCTTGATTCGCTCCGGATGAAGGACTAACGCTCGAAACGTCATTTTTCAGTTTCTCTACGGTGGCCGATTTACCTTATCAACTCAGTTAATAAATCCAAAATTTTGTGTTTTACTTCTCCACCGACGCAGCACCACAATTTCTTTAGAAACTAACCTCCTTGTTTAATGGTCATTTATTGCAGTGTGGTCACAGTGTTCTACGCCTTCTTGACAAACATATGACTTTTCACAAGTACATTGCTTACATGATTTGTCTTCAAACTGGTACGTTAAAAAACAAGTCCGTCAATTACTTATTCAAAAACAATCAAAGGATTCATTCTTTCAGTCAGTCAGTCAGTCAGTCAGTCAGTCAGTCAGTCAGTCAGTCAGTCAGTCAGTCAGTCTATCGGTCAGTCAGTCACGCCGACAAGTCTTCTCGCCAAGCGGGCCGCGAGAGAACCTCCGGTACCCGGGGCATCAGTCACTCGATCTGGCTCCCTTTTTGTTAGCCACTCGTTCATCAATCGTTCGTTCATTCGTCCATGTAGTCGCTCGTCATTCGTTCATTCATGTATTCATGAATGCAAAAAAATGGGTAGATTTTTTATTTAATTTTTTTAATTACTTTATTTAACAAACAACACACATTACATTACGGTTGATAACAGAAAATAAGGGAAAAGAAAGACAAATTACAATTAAGCCAGAATCTTATACAGTTGGTTCGACGCGAGGTCCGTACGCCAAGACCAAGAGCCAAATATTTTCCCGTCCGGCCCGACCTAACTCAGTCAATGAGCATTTTATCATATGGCCGTCCCGTTTTTTCTTTCAATCTTTTGTCTTTCATTTTTTTTTTCCTTGGGAAGGGCAGCGTTTGTTTAGTTTCGCGCGCATTTTCAAATAGCCAATGATATCACGCCATTCATTCAGGATGTCAGTAAAGTGTATTTCAACAGTTTAAGCTGCAAAGTACATGCAGAATATTTCATTATTATCCAACTGTATTAATTATTGTACAGAAAGCGCACAAAACGATTACAAATATTTCACGATATTGTACGATATATACCATAGGACCTGTACGGCCCCGCTAGCTTTTTCTTTGCAAAACCATTGATGAAAGTCCCGTATGAGTGCCGTACGCGATGGCGTAAGCTGGCCGGAAAAAGCCGTCCGGCCCTGAGAGGATTGCGTACGGCCCTGCGATAGTTGAGCTGGAACAATTTTGTTGCAGTATAATTCCTAACTTTTCCTTCAAAATGAGCGATGTAAGTAGACATAACGACAACGAATTTTACTACCCTGACGATCTGTCCGATATGGAACTTCTTCAAAAGCCAACTTACTTCGAAAGCGAAGAAAAAAAGTCAAAACTCCTCACAGATGTAGAAGTTCACAATTTTATTATAAGCCAACAACAAGCAAACACTGTGAAAAAAAACAATGTATGACATGAATGTATTTCAGAGATTTCTTAATGAATGTTGCGAGAAACGAAAGATAGCGGAAATTCCTCCGGCTGAGCTCGACAGTCTGTTATGCAATTTCTACATTACAGCGAAGAAGAAGGATAACACAGAATACGAACCTGATACAATGTCCGCTTTTTCGCGCAGTATCCAGCGCTACTTGGATGATAACATTGCAAAGATAACATCCTCAAAGATGAAGAATTCAAAGTCTCAAGAGAAGTTCTTAAATCCAAGCGTCGAGAACTCAGGAAGCAGGGCAAAGGGAACAAACCAAATGCCACAGTAGCCCTGGCAAACGAAGATATTGAGCGCATCTTTGATGAGAATCAGTTCGGCATCCATGATCCTGATGTCCTTTCACGTACGATGTAGTTCTTGCTCACTCTCCACTTCGGCCACCGAGCCAGACACGAAGCAAGGCAGATGAAATTTGGCGATATCGTTTTGAGAAAAGATGAAGCGAGTGGCGAAGAGTACTTGGAATGGTCAACCGAAAGGGAGAGTATTAAAAGACCCGCCACGGAGATCAAAATGAGCATCGACGATGTTTCCGTCCTAAAGCGTGCGAAACAGGCGACCGAAAATGTCCAGTAGCTTGCTATAAGGGAAGGTACGTTTTTTCTTGGGGGGGGAGGGCTGGGGCCTCAGAGGGGAGGGTCATCAGTGAAAATGAGCACCAAAAGGGGAGGGCCACACCTCATGTGAGCTATTCAAGGGAGGGTCACACATCTTTTCCAGAATTTTTTAATGAAAATATTTGTGATGTTGCTTTCCATTTTTCTTACAGATTAAGTTTTTCTTTTCACCTACTTTGATTTAATTTGTTGTTTTATTATAGGTACATTATAGGTAAGTATTCTACATGTCTATTATACCATGGCACATAATTTATCTCGGAGGACTCGTGTCCTTTTCCGTCCGTATCGAGAAGTACTTGACTCAGGTATCGTTTCTTCAGCTTCTTGCTGTTGGCTATCCGCTGCCTGATCTCCTGAGTCGTTTAGTTCTGAAGAGTTACTAGTAGATCCAACAATACGCTCCACGCTGTCGGAAATGTAGGAAATATTTGTTTTTGAGAGGCAGATTTCGCATGCTAAACAAATAAACCTTTCTGTTAAAATAACCAACAGTAATGCCGGCTAGTCGGAGACAGAAGCGCGTGTATTTTCCCTTAGATATTTTATGTTCAAAACTTTTATAATACTCAAATACTTCTATATTCAAACTTCAGCTATAAAACGTAAATATCCCACATTGATTGTTCGCATTTTCCTTGTTTCAGCGCGCACACATTCAATATCGAGATAAATATATCCATATTCAAACACATTGCGTTCACAAGCGAAACGTTCTGAGGTTTCTACAGCATGGGACATACATACCATGTAGTAGTGAGTGGAGGGCCACACTTTTGTGAGTCACCTAAAGGTGGGGGGTCAGAAGTTTTTTTATTAAAACGCAAGGGAGGGCCAACACTTTTCTGGGAAAAAAAATGCTAAAATTCCCCAGCCCTCCCCCCCCCCCAAGAAAAAACGTTCCTTCCCTAAAGAGTTTGTTTACAGGCGACCAGAAGAGGCCAAATCACCGGAAAGTCCTTTTTTCCTGGCTGTTCATCACCAACGAAAACCAGAAGATAGGATCTGGTTTTCAAAAAGACCGATGGGGAAAAACAAAATCGGCCAATTCCTTTTAAGCGCCACGAAAAACCCGCCATTGTCTACGAGCGGGAAATTCACCAACCACTCAGTGGAAAAAACTTGCATCAAAACGCTTCTTGATTCCGGTGTTTCGCACAACAATGTGGCGCAACTGAGTGGCCACAAGAGCCTTAAGGGACGGACCATTATTTTTTTGGAGGGGGGGGGGGATGAAAATTTTTTCAAGACAAACAATTTTTTTCTGTGTTGTTGTCGTGCAAACAATTTTTTTCCGGTTGCATCTTCCCGCAAACAATTTTTTTGTGTGTGTTTGTTATTATTATTATTATTATTATTATTATTATTATTATTATTATTATTATTATTATTATTATTATTATTACATTTATTTATATACGGTTAAAATTCATCAGGTAATCTTATGTAGTAAAAATACTAATCTAAACATTACTGTCTAAAACTGCTTTCCGTGAATGCCGTGTCTCTATGTCTCTAACTTATAAAAGTATAACTGCACCAAGGCTTGTTTTGTTTCCTAAAAAAAAAATTGAAAATCTCACATCAAAGTATACTGAAACATCAAAATGTGAACGTAATTGCAAGTAATAATATAGAACTGCACCAGCGGCCTTTTCTCCCCTGATCCTAGAGAGGATTGAGGAGCCAAATGAAACAGCGCTTGCTTACACTTGCGCTTTATTTTGTAGTTTATACAAGACTGGATCCAATTTGCCTTCTTCATGCAAGTGGAAAACACTAGACTGCTTGCTGTTTAAGTGATGATTTATTAAATGTCATCATCAAACCAGCCTAGGACCCTGTTGAAAAGCCAGTGTGACTATTAGTGAATACATGCAACCCAGGAATTTAAGTTAATCTTTTTTCTTAGTTAGAGTTTCATTGCACCTCGAAGAGTTCTTGATTAGTAATGGTAATTGGACTCAGTGGAGCACAATTCAGTGAGTAATTGGGCGAGTTACTTTAAATCAGCCGAGCGTGTAGCGCGAGGACGATTTGAAATTACGAGCACGATTACCCCTGAATTGTACAACAGGAAGTCCAGTTAATCCTATCTATAACAAAATGCGAGATAAGAAAATCTATGTGCCCTTCGGCGATATATTTTTAATTGTCAGTTTTGCAGGCAGTGGAGAAACGGCTATAAAAAGAACCCATTTCAGTGCACCTGATTGACGCGTGTGCAACGTAGTTGTCGGATTATAGCTATCCAATTACAAAAAGTTCTTGTTATAGAAACGATTAATAACAATAACCTAACTTTAACATTTAATGCTTTCAAGGTCCTCAGAAGAGATTATTTTTAATAAAGGGGTTAGTTGCTGATTTTAAGAAACTGTCGTAATTTGTTGGTGGAAAAGTAAAAAACAGCAATTGGGGTTTATCAACCAAGTCGATTAGGTAAATTAGCCACCGAAAAGAAATGACAAAACTGATGTTTGAGTGCCGTTAAATAGCTTATTTGCTCTAATGAATAGCTAACACTCAAAATGTCAACTTTTGAATTAGTTTGTGGTGGCTAATTTACCATGTCAAACCAGTTGATGAATCCATGCAAATCAGTTTGTTGCATTGTTATCTTGTATTTTAACAAATAGGACTAAATTTACTTATATAAATCAAACTATGTATCAACTAGTCTGCATACTTTTTATTTTCTCCTTTTCAAAAACAACAACAACAACCATTTTATTTTGCCAAATTAAATAGAAAAAAATTACACTATAAACAAAATTAACTAAAATAGGCAAAAAAACTACCCAGAATAGAAGTAACTAAACGAGCTGAGTTTTTTTTTTCTTTTTGCAGCTTTTCATGCCTACAAACAATTTAGTTGGGCTTTTTGGATTTTGCAAACAAATTTTTTCAGGATTTTTCTTCCCCCCCGCCCTCCAAAAAAATATTGCTCCGTCCCTAAGAGACTCGATAGTTATGCCGTAGCATCCCATCAACAGCAGCGCCAGATGTCTAACTACTCAGCGGGAAAGAAAACTCCAGGCCTAAAACAAAGGTTAAGTGGAAAACGCGGAGTGCGGAGTGTGGAAAATGCCGAGTGTAGAAAATGCGGAGTGTGGAAAACGAGGGGTGTGGAAAAGGCGGAGTGTGGAAAACGCGGAGTGTAGAAAATGCGGAGTGTGGAAAACGCGGAGTGTTAAAGAAAAATATATAAAAAGGTTGTAAAAAGGTCAAAAGAAAAAATAAGATAATATCGCCACACGTACTCAATTATATTAGGTATAACACCCTATATAGCTCCCCTGCCCACTGTACAGACCCTGGAAAGGGCAAACTGCTCTTAACAAAATGAAAAATCACAAAATTTATTTTTTTGCTTATTTTCAAAATCGCGAAATTAAGTACTCGTAACACGTCTTTCGAATTCTATAGAAATAAACTACACGTGAAAATAATGAATATAAAAAGCTTGTATGGAAAAGGAAATTAAAAAATAATCCTTAATTCCGCTATATTCTTGGTAAGATCGTTTTAAATGTTTAATTAAAGGTGATATCTTCACACGGACACAAGTAACAAGGTATAACACTCTATAAAACTCCTTCATGCATCATTACATTTTAACGCGCGTAGCATTATTGTGAATTAACGATATTTTAAACAATCAGTCCATGTTCTTTGAAAAAGCGATGCATCATTGAGTTTCATTGCTAAATCGTACATTATTTTTTTGTAGCTATGACAAACAGTAACGAATACTGAGGTAAATAAAACAAACTCACGCGTGTAGCATTACTGTTAATTAACGATATTAACAATCAGTCCATGTTCTTTTAGCATTTCCCTCTGGCTTTCATCAAGTGAGTGGTAGGTGCTGAAGTCAATATGTAAACGTCCGTCAAAAACAGGTTTTTTTCGCATGATATGCACAGGGGTGGGATGGTAATAGGTATTGGTAAAGTCTGTGCTGTACACCAACGCCCCTGTGTTGTCGTCCCTGCGTACCTGCCGACAGTCGACGTGCTTGACCACGATGTTGTGTGGTGGCTGACGAAATTTTTCTGCAAAATTGTCACCGCATCCGTAGCACTTCTTCACGCTTTTTTTTCTAAACTGAAAACAACTACTATGGCTTAACCGGAAAAAAAAACTACACAACTTCATTTATTTCTCTAGAATTCGAAAGACGTGTTTTATGAGCACTAAATTTCGCGGTTTTGAAAACAAACAAACAACAATTATTTTTTCACTTCGTTAAGAGTACTGTGCTTTTCCAGGGTCCGCACAGGGGGCATGGGACAGGAAGGAGATATATTGGGTCAGGAGCCCATCAGCCATCCTAATTGGATGTTATACCTACGTGTAGCGATATTACCTTATTTTTTTCTTTTAAGCTTTTTATATATTTTTCTTTAACACTCTGCATTTTCCACAATCCACATTTTCCATACTCCGCACTCCGCACTCCACCTTTTCCACTTAACCCATACCAAGGGCAGAAACAGCGGAGGGAAAACCGCAAAATCAGTCAAGTGGTACCGTTCAAAAATCCATCCAAACAAATGGCATATTTTCAGGAGCAAGCATCGGTGTGATTAACATCCAGAATCTTGTCCTTCCTGAAGCCTCTGGCTCGAAACACGCTGCACAAATCTCAGCTCCGAAGAAGCGTCCCCATCATGTTATCGAATCTTCAGACGAAGAGGACTGCTGAGTTTCTTTGTAATCGACGTTCTCGGAATCTCGGTACATTATTACGTTGTTGTAAGATTTCCATTCATATATTGTATAAAAATTTGAATGACGATATTACATTTAGCAAAAATTAGAGCTTTGGCTTGAAAAGTTTGTCGAAAATATTGAAATATTCTGTACTATGCACCACATGGCGAGAATGCACGTGTCCGCTGTGTGAATCGAATACCGGAAGTGAAAAAACGGCGTAAAATCGCTAAAACCGGAAACAAAATGTGCACAAAACATTTGTTTTTATCTCGAAATTTTGCTCAGTGACCCATCCTGATTTTTTGCATTCATATAGCATTAACTGTGCCAATTCAAATAGAAACGTTTGGAGGAAAGTTATTCACTGGAATTTTTTTTAATTCAACAAACGACTTTTTCCTTATAACTTAAGTTCTACTGAATAACTTTTTGCCATACCGCCAGAGGAATTAAAGAATTTAGGGAGCGTTCCAAAAATGTAATAAAAAGGATAGGTCACCGAACTGGTTTTTCAGATAATCGGCAAAAACTGAAATTTGGAGGTTCTTTTTGTGGACCTTTAACGTTGCTATGGTAACGGCTATGACGTCACAATCAACCCTAAAGTATTGCCCAACAAAAGAAGTGCTAAGATATTCATAGTTTGCCTACATGGTCAGAAACAATTTTTTGTAATCTTTCATCGTTTCAAAAGGATTATGACAATTTAAAACCCCTTTGAGCCACCTTAATAAACTGTTGAAATACACTTTACTGACATCCTGAATGAATGGCGTGATATCATTGGCCATTTGAAAATGCGCACGAAACTAAACCTTCCCAAGGAAAAAAAAAATGAAAGACAAAAGATTGAAAGAAAAAAACGGGACGGCCATATGATAAAGTGCTTATTGACAGGTTTCGAGCCAAATATTTTCCCGTCCGACCCTCCCACTCAGCCAATAAGTACATAATATCCAGAGGTTGATATCTTGTAATTGTCATTGTAAGTAATGCCGTATTTACTCGATTAAACGCCGCGGCGTTTATTAAAATTTTTAGCATTTCCGGTGCGGCGTTTATTCAAGGGAGGCGTTTGTTTCAAAATCACTAACAACAATTACGGTAAATCATTGGTAAATATTATGTAAAAAGAAACTTGTTTAAAGTCCCAATGTCTCGCTTTTTTGCTGAGAAAGAATAAATTTCCAAGGCTGGTGTAGATAACCGACCGGACAACCGAGTTGTACCGTACTTGTTATTTTATTCATAATCCTCGAATAAACGCCGCATTCTTCTGATTAAGTGTGGCGTTTATTCGAGGCCGGCGTTTATTGGTAATTTTGCTTCCATCCGCGGCGTTTAATCGAGTAAATACGGTAGTGTTGAAGGAAAAATATCAGAATTTGTCTTTTTATGTTTTACAATTTAATTTATCTTTCCACAGTCATCCACGTAGTGGCTCATATTTTTAACGTGGAATTTTTCATTGATTCACACGCGAGCAACGATGAGCTTATCCAGAAACTGAATAGTATGGAAGATGAAGGCAGTGAAGCTTATCTTAACCCCATAAGAAACGCTAATGCCGTAAGTAGAATTCATATTTTTTAAAGCAGAGTAGCAGACGGTTAAAGCCACCGCCTGCGCATATGTGTTCTTCCGGCTCGTCCCATACTGGGAATTAAAGCTTACCAGCCCATCGAAACTTTGCAAGGATTTTTCTGTGAAGGAAATTTTTCTAAAGATGTATTTTTGTGGGGTATTAAAACAATCACTGGCCCGTGAAGTCACGTCTGTTTGCAATCGTTGAACATTTCAGGTCGCAGCGATATTAAGAAAGAGGACAGGTTAAGAACATACGTGCATACATACATACATACATACATACATACATACATACATACATACATACATACATACATACATACATACATACATACATACATACATACATACATACATACACACATACATACACACATACATACACACACACACACACACACACACACACACACACACATACATACATACATACACACATACATACATACATACATACATACATACAGACAGACAGACAGACAGACAGACAGACAAACAGACAGACAGACAGACAGACAGACATAAACTTTATTTTTTCTCGAATTTGAGAGTAGCTACAAAGCTAACATTTCCGAGAAAAAAAATCTATAAAAAAATACACAAAATATCAAATATAACAAAAGAGTTATAAATTTAATTTACTAAGTTTACATTCTATTTGTATAAGGTATATGTTTAGGTCTGCATGTCAAGGTTAGTTAAAATTCTCTTAAAGTCAGCAAAATTGCTAGTCCTTACAGAGTCTCAAAAAGAAAACCTCAAAAAGTTCCTAACGAAGAAGTTCTTAGCAAAAAAACCGTGACTCTGTGAATATTAAGAGTTACATGCCATTAAAATGTGTTTTCTGTGATCCTGCGTGCACTGATCTTTTTTTTAACATCGTCTGCGTACACATTAATGAAACTGCTTGGTTCTATAACGAATCCTTGACTTATAACAGTTGAGTGACACAAGTGATGGCGCTATGCTGCTCATAACTTGAAAGGATTCAGTTCAGGCTTTATTATTGGTCGCCTATCGTAATTCCAATTGATAATTGACTTTTCTTGTTAGGTTCCAGTGGTGGAGCTGTGGAAATTAGGTAACGTTTTTGAACATATCAAATACCTTATCAGGTATTCCTGCAGGGAACTTAAAGTCATATCACTGTAAAACTTCGGATCTTTACGCAACCGATTTTGCTGCCCAGGCCTACCCAAATGAAATTAGTGTGAAATATGACGGTGTATCAAGCTGTTTGCAAGGAGCTCTACTTAACGTACCACCCTTTTCAGTTGGCTTCTACGTTTGCTAAATCACCCTCGTGTTGTTATGAAATCGTTAGTGAAGACTTGTTTCCTTTATCGATTGAGAATTTGAGCTGAGGAAAAGAAGTTGTCTGCAGTATACTTATTTCGCCTGTAATGTATTTTCCTCAACAAGAAAAGCCCCGGGGGCATTAGACCCCGCCGTTGTTCTCCCCCCCGGGGGGTGTGAAATATGTTACGGTCACTCAATATAAAAGCCCTTGGCTGTGTAGCGAAAGACACGACGAGTATTTCTTTGGCCGAGCGAAAACCGGAGGTCTGGGGCAAGTGACCACCAAAAAAAAAAACCACGGAAAAAAAATGGGTATTACTAGACCCCGTCCTGACGGCGGGGTAAAAAGGGAAAGTGCGGCTGCTCATGCGGGATGTGGGGTGTGTCCATAGAAATAACGAAGTATATAACGGGGTTAGCGTGTTATGGAGGGTGAAATACAGCTGGCAAAAACGATCGTTCATAAAATTTAAGAGAATAAATAACGTAACCTGTTCTGTTCTACTTCACTAGTCGCTTGCTGTCGAGAGTACTCGTTATATAATACTCGCTGCGACTGCTTTTAAAAATGAAACCTTGTTTTTGTCCGATTTTCGTTGCAGCCTCTGGTATAACAGGAGCCGTGATAACTCTTTGTTTGATTTTGATGGTATGTAGAAAAATAGACTTTGTGTATTATATCCATCTGGTCATCCATCCATCCATCCATCCATCCATCCATCCATCCATCCATCCATCCATTCATCTATCCATTCATCCATCTATCCATTCATCCGTCCACCCATTTTTGCCCCACATAAGTAGAGAAATACATGAGTCGAATGGGATTTTTTAATTGTGCAGATTTTGGCAACTAAACCGATAGCACGTTGTTCAGTATATGGCAAACAAACGTAGTTATTTGCAAGAAGGTTGCTTTAGAAAATACAAATTCGGTTGTAATATTTGAGATTTTGCAATACCGTAATTAGACTCAGCCTTATTTGACTGGTTAACCATGCAGAGTTTAGGTATTAATGGCAACTGACATACTCCTTGAGTTACTCTATGGCTTATAGAATATTCACCTGTGTAACAATGGCCATCTATATGTTCTTGTATATGTGGGTAGTTATTTGAGAATGTTTTTGTAAAACGTTCCTCTTCAGTTTTCGCTTTTTTGCGTCACGTAGAGTCACGTTGAGTCACGTAGTCATTAAATATTGTTAAATTGATTAAGTAGTCTGTTAGATTAAAGCACCAACTCATGTTTGAGTTTGGGAAAGCTCAGTGGTGAAAATTTGGAGTAAAACATAGGTAAACGTTTTTAATTGGAGGTGAAATGAATTCATCGGGGAATGGCTGGGGAAACTACAGAGGTGCAAAATCTCATTACTGACGATAATTAACGTTGAATATATTTTCTGTTGGTAGCTTTCTTCTTCCACGGAACTCATAAGGTATGGCATTCCAGATTACTAAACCTTCCTTTTTTAATACTTCTCAATTGCAACTAATGAGGTCAGGTCAGGTCCGGAGCATTTGGTGTCACACCGCTGTTATTTCACCCGGGAACTCAAAACGTCAGATGCTAGCATTGTCTGTTGCACATATACAGTACTGTACTTGCAAATGTACATCTGGTTAAGTATTTTTATAGAACTTGTTGAGCGTCTCACTCAATCCTCTTTAAGGATTTTGATAAACCTCTCTACTACCCTGAACTGTGCAGTAAGCCCGGAACGTGCATTCCTTCGCCGTCCGCCACGGTTAAATTTAAAAGGGTTAAAATACCCTTTGCCACTTGTGTTACCATTTTCAATCTGCAAAACGATATTCCAGTCATAAATC
Organism: Siderastrea siderea; assembly: GCA_964030785.1. Lineage (NCBI taxonomy): Eukaryota > Metazoa > Cnidaria > Anthozoa > Scleractinia > Rhizangiidae > Siderastrea > Siderastrea siderea. The sequence goes on along the minus strand of OZ034974.1, from coordinate 17,726,490 downwards.
ATATTTTTGCAGCATTTGGTTTGCCTGGTAAATATAATTGAATGAATTGTCGCATTCTTCGTGTTGGAATTTCTAGCAAACTGGTCAGCAAATGTAACTATGGCTTCTCTTTATTGTAGGAGGTCGTATTTTGAGGTTTTCTGGTATAATCATCATCTTTTTGTTGTCTTCTACATTGGACTCGTTCTTCACGGAATACAGTATGTAGTATATTATTTCCCGATTTTTAGGTATTTTTGTGGAATTTTTTAAAGATTTTGCTGAGGCTGTCAGTTTGAATGAAAACTATATTTCTGCCCTTGAGGATTTGCTTTATTTTGCACAAGTTAAAAAGTAAGGTTTTGCTTCTGTCGCTCTTTTCTTGTGCTTTGTCAATGTCATGTTTTGTCCACAGACTGAGTTCTTTGAAAGCTCTGGAAGTGACATCTGGCCTGGTTGTCCGATAACACACATTAGCTACCAGTTAATACATACAATATACAATATACAAAATACAATATACATTGGTCATCCGTTAAAATTCAATAAAATTCACTGTTAATAACGATGAAAAAATTCAATAATAATGTGGACAGATTTTCGGGGCTCGTTGGTGGCAGGCTTTGTAGCACGCGAGCTAATACGCCTGAAAAGCAAAAAAAAAAAAGGAAATCAACAAACTATCTCCTTAACCATCTTAACAACAAATACCCTTATTTTTTCAGGGGTGTGGTCCGATTTCAGTCAAACGTGGATGATCATGACCCTGAAGTATGCTATAAGAACGTGACCATGTGGGAACAGGAAGGGCCGTGTAAAGATCTGCCTCATTTTGTTCCCTTTGGAATGAATGTAAGTCTACTGGCCGGATACTATCGCACCTTTATTGGAACATTTTTAGCGCAATAAACATTATAGGTACGCTAGTGTTTATGTACTATCTACTCTTACTGATTTCAAATTCAAAAACAAAAACAACCAGACGTGATTATGGATGTCAAATTCATGTTTTATCTCCCTTTACAGACCTGGAAATGGGTTGTCGCACCTGTCATCTTGTACATTGTCGAGAGACTTATCAGATTTTATCGCTCATTTCAGGAGGTTAAAATCTTAAAGGTAAGGTATTGGTGAAAAAGGACATTTGAACATTTCTTTATTCCCGTTAACCGTAGCTTGCACAATTGCCATGAGATAACCCTCCGTATAGGTTTACAAATCATTTCTTGATACACAGACCTCTACGAACTTTATTTGAGATTTTCTATCATGATTTGTTATTTTTTGGACCTAATCAAATACAATACCTATAAGCGATTTTTTGTACTCTCATTCAAAATTTAAACGATTTTGCAAGAAGTTGCTGTTTGTAGCTAGGCTGCAAGCCTTTTTTCGTTTGATGACAAAAGGATTTACTACGATTTTCAGTTTTCAGTAAGGCACGAGAGCAGTTTGGTGACAAAGTTTTAACGTTCAAGTTACCATGTTGTCAGGGGCAACTTGCTCCGTTTCCAAGGGAAACTACACGAATCGATGACGTCTGACAATCGACTGACAATTTCTCGCGTGCTTTATCACTGAATGACGTAGTCTCCCTTGGAAACGGAGCAAGTTGCCCTTGACAACGTGATAACTTGAACGTTTACTTTCTCACCAAACTTCCCTCGTGCCAGCCTTACTCAACTGAAGGTCGTAGTAAGACATTTAAATACAACTGAATCTTTCCATCCGAGTGATAACTCTTGTAAGAAAATGAAATCTTATCTGAATTTTCAGCCGAGCACTGTATTGTTAGCCTCTTTCATCGTCTCTCTTGTACCTTGGGGATCCCTTTGTTCTCAGAGACTAAACTGTCACTACTATGAGTACACTGGTCATAGGAGTGTCTTGGAAAGTGTTTGTGATCGATGAGAGTGATAACCGAAATCTTGTTTGTTGCCTCTACAGGTGGTTAATCATCCTTCTAAAGTTATCGAAATCCAAATGAAAAAAGCTGGTTTTCATCACGAAGCAGGGCAGGTATGTAGTGCTTGTACAATGACAAAATTTTTATTTCATTTTAATTGCTACTTTCAGTCTATAAAACATGAATCAATAACGGGTTTTATGGTTCTTTATTGCAGTACATATTTCTCAAGTGCCCCAAGCTGTCACATTTAGAGTGGCATCCATTCACATTAACATCGGTGAGTGGATACTGGCGAACTCTTTTTACAATGGAAAATTTTAAACTACGCCCAACGCTAATTAATGTACCACCAGACTGATCAACGCAATGGTTTTTCTTTGCGACACCTGTTTCTTGGAGTGGTTGCTTTAGTAATTGCCCATGAAATGTGTCATTTCTTCTCTTTGGGAAAATGTCATTCCAAACGTTTGAGTAAGTGTGATCGGCAAGGCGAAGAAAGAGTTAGAAAAACGTACATAAGATGAATAGCCCAGTCTTTATACTCTTTCGACACAATGTCCTTTAACTATAACAAGTGGCAATGCAGATTACATTTCGCTAGACAAGCCTTGTATGCCATTTATAAAGGTTGCTTCGTGTAGGTGAATAGTACTAAGCGGAGTATTTTTATACTATAAAAACAGCTTTTATTAGTATCAACTTGAGTAGAACAATGTATTTTTACAATATTGCCGGCTGAGTCCCCGTAACAGGTTCTAGTTGGTTGTTGTTTGCGACAATGGACGTTTTAAAACCAATTAAGTTCAATTTCTTTCGATATTTCTTTCTAGAGCTTCTTTGGTCGAAATAATTACATTGATGGTTTTATCTTCTTACGTTTTTAGGCTCCTGAGGACGATTTTTTCTCTGTGCACATTCGTATCGCTGGCGACTGGACTGGTAAGTTGGTTAGGATCAGTATTACAAGCCCTTAAAAGGTGAGGTAATACAAAAAACAAAATGACTGTTTTGTTTTATTTGCATCGTTAGGTGGACTGGCCAATCTCTTTAGCGGAGATGGAAAGGAAACAAGAAGTTTAGCTGATATGCCGAGGTTGGTCATGATCACGCTAAGTAGAACATGTCTAGAAGCTTTTTGTCAGAACTGCAGCTGGGCAGATAAGACATGTTTCTTGTCAGCCTGTGGAAAATTGGAGTAGAACTACAGGTCAGCGTGGTTATACGAGTAGCTAATATTGCTTTTTGCTCCATAGACTTGCTGTTGACGGCCCCTTTGGAACTGCAAGTTCGGTAAGTTTCATTGCTTACATGAAACCGATAGCGATGTTTTCTGCAGCGATTTATTTATTTATTGCGGTTCTTGTTTAGTGATCGGAATCTAAGGGCTAGTTATCGGTAAAATCACGATTTCACACAGTGAAAAATTTGACCACGTTAACTGAAAACCCTTGGTCATTCAACAGAATTAAACATCATGTGACATTCACATGGTTTCTTCTCTACTAAGGTACATTTTCTGCAGGTTCTACATCTTTGCTAGCCGCTGTGCATGTAGCTCAGCCTGCTACTTGCTTTTTGCCCTGGACAATCAGTTGCAGGGATTTTCGCGGAATTCGCAAAACGTTTATGGCACTCACTCAGTATAAATTATGGTTTTTTATCCAAGCGAGGACGGCCCTATTGCATTTGTCAATGCATTTTATTGTATTCAAACAGGATGTTTTTAAATACCCTGTGTGCATGTGCATTGGAGCAGGCATTGGTGTGACGCCTTTTGCATCCGTACTGAAGTCCATATGGTAGGCTACCTTATTATCTGCACGATTTTGCATAAGCCACGCACCTCTTCGGAACCTGTAATTTTATTGGCTTCCTATATTACGCACCTCTATTGTTTTAAGGGCTAGGGTCATTGTTTTATTGTTTGTTCTTTTGTCTTCTCAGCCAATCCTGTTAAGCCTTCCGATAGGTGCGTACCGCCTCCGATTTTGGCCGGTGGGGGCAATGTTGGCCACTTTCGGTTGTCCAGGGGTGATTGCAGATCCGGCATACGCTATAGTCTTCAAACATTCATCATTTTATCGATAATATTTGCTTACGATTTAAAAATACTATTTACAAGGCTAAAAGGTTAAAAAAAAGGAAAAAACTGAACGTTTCCGACTAATTAAAAGTCATCTTCAGGGTAAAAAGACTGTCCGCTATGTGTATATTTTTATATGCATGTTTTTTAGTGATTCCCGATGGGAACAGTTTCGCAACGTAAGAATAAACTTGCTTGTTTAAACTGGGGCCCCGTTGTTGGATCATTAGGCCTTCAATAATTCTGTGTTTGTGAAAAGAATGGGCTGTACAAAGTATTCGCCAACTAAAAGAATGAGACGGATTCTCGAGTAATGGTTATTTTAACAACCACACAACTAACACATGAAGGATCTCTTGAAATGTAAAAATGACCTTTGCATTAGTGTTCAAAATGTTTAAATGTAGTTAATTTTCGGATCAGAAATGTGGCTTAAAATAACGTATGCTATAACGTTCTTAGCATGATTCCTACGGTGTAGTCACTCTTGAAACAGCTGAGAAATCAATCTATGAAAACGGAAATGAATAGCAATAATGAAGGGATATTTAACTACGTGTTGATCTTATTGATTCTTGATTGTGGGAGTACTTGGAAATGGTGTAATCTTCTGTGCCACACATAAAAGGCGAAGTTGTCGTCTTAAATTCACATTGACATTTTTGGGAAAATACAATCAACACTGAATTGCGCAAAAAATCAGCCTTTCCAAAGCCCCGGGAAGGGGAAACTCCAGAAATAAACGTTATGGAGTGCCCGTGGAAAATTTTCAAAGGAACCCAGCACTAAAAAGGTACTAATTGCAACAAGTGTTTATTTTTCCTGTTCATCAGATTTTATAGCTTCTTCCCTAAAAAGTATCAGGACAATTTCTAACGGTGATCATTTCAGACTTCAACTCCATACGCGGTACCAAAATACGGCAAGCACCGTCTTTTTTAAATTATAGCCCCCTCTCCGAGACCAAGAGCCATTTTAAGTGAGGTCATGCGGTGTGGACATGTGATGCTGGTAGACATCCCTCAGATTGTTTTTGTCTTCGTAATTTTCAGGTATCAGCACAATCAGAACAACGTCAACCCTGTGGTCAAAAAGGTGTATTTCTTTTGGATCTGTCCTGACACGAACGCCTTTGAGTGGTTCACAGATCTCCTACAGTACCTTGAAGACAGGGTCAGTTGCCTCTCAATTGTCTAACAATGATCAAGTGTTTCGGGCAAAGGGTTTACCAGTACAAGCTGGTGATGGCAAGTAAAGTGCAACTTTACAAGAACAAGAAAGCCCAACGGGTATTTTCACCAGCCATTCTGACCCACCCTACCCCAGTTATTTTTACGTCGCTCAACGTACAATGTAGCCTGTTCCAGGCTCTCAGATAGTTGGGACGGCATGAAAATTAGAAAGGGAACGCGAAAATAAGACGTGCGGGATCTCACTTTCCCCACTATCTCGGAGCCTGGAACATGCTACGTACAATGAGTCGAACATACTTGCACATGCGTTACATGTAAGACATGTACCGCCGCTACATAAACCGCTACCACAAGGTTAACAGCGGTCTGTCTGTGTCATATAACTATGGAACGTTGACACGGTTGTTGTAATGTTTTTTTTTTGCTACAATACACACTTTATTTACAAACACAGATGGTTAATTACAGGGTAGTAAGTTTACAAGTTACACTACGAAGTTTACACAATCTATTACAAATTGCAGTACTGTTACATTACATCAATGGATATTCATTTTAGAGACTACAACGATTTTACACGCACAGCATTGCATGTAGGAGAAGCCGAAACATATACGAACACAACTAGAATAGGACTATACACATAACGGGATACATAAAATTCAGCCTTGGTTGGGGGTTGCATATTCATAAGGGTTGACGTCGTCCAAGAAATTAGTTTCGTAGGGAAGGAGTATGTTCATATTTGTTTAATTTCGTGGCAAGGCATAACCGTTTATTTAAGAGGTTTTAAGCTCGTCTGGGATGTTCCCTAAGTGAAAAACTGTATTGTCCACAATGAGATTTCTATTAACCACTTTAGCGTTCAAACCTTTTTCCTTTGCTTTGAACATTGCCTTTATTAGGGTCTTTCCGTTTCCATCTGAACTGCTCTTGCATAACCTTGCTTGATATACGCGTTCTTGTACTTTTCTGACTTTTTCAGCTCGTTTTTTGCATTTAGGACATTATCCCTGTCTCGTTGTAATGTTGTTATTGTGATGTGAGATGCTTTAGTTTTGTTTGCCTTTCGTGACGTTATCGTTACGGTAATAACCGGAACCGGAAGTTTAAAGACAACTGCCAACAGAAAACCGGAAGTTCATGAAGACCGAGTTAACCGAGACAAAGAGACAAAAGCGGATGACTAGGGCAAGTGATCCCCAAAAAAGCAGCCCATGGGCGGTCGTCTATGACCACGGCCGGTGATAAATATTTTCACGCAACTTTTTGTTTTGCTAAGATTTAACGTCTGTATTTGTAAAAATTAAGAAAACAGAAAATTACAATTTTTTATTCTTCAATCTGAATCACAATCACGATTTTTTCCAAGAAGTCGACAAAACAGTTCGAAACGGGTCCAGTTTTTGCGTGCATTGCAGATAATGTGTTAAAACATTGTCCATGTAAAATTTTTTTGTTAGAAGGCTAAATTTATAAAGATTTCAAGGCGGCAAATGGCCGCTATGGCTACGCTTTCAAGTGAAAAAATGAAAACAAGCTAGTGTTTATAAAACACAAACGCCGCAAAGTTTGAAGTGTTTTTTGGTTTTGGTTTTTGTACCAAAATCGCGATATACTCCTTTTATATTTTCGTTTATGTTTTCAGATGGTGGCCACAGGAAATGGTGACTTTTTAGAGTACTACATTTACCTCACCAGGGGATGGGGACCAAATATGGTAAGGACGATTTATAGACGTACAAACAAGCCAGCTGGAAACTTTAAAATGGAAATGAGAACGAAATGTTTATCAAACAGAGGTTTTTGTGGCGAGGCTATCGTGGCGAATCATAAAGGACGTCTTAATGTCCGTTGTGCTCTATTTTTTGGGTTGTTGTTCAGAATTTCAAATCATTATTCTAGAGGTTTCGTTCCTTCCAATGTTAACTTTTTTGGCAACTATCAAAATAGTTCAAGACACCATGACCTAATTCCTTCTCCAGGCACGTACCATTGTCCTCCACGAAGATGAGGACAAGGACATCATCACAGGCTGCAGACAGAAAACACACTATGGACGGCCTGAGTGGGAAGGGATTTTTAGTAGCATCGCTAGGTCCCACCCCAGGTAAGTAGTAAACGTCTTTACAAGTAAAGGTCAATTGTTTTCAGCGGGAAGCGTCTTTGAACACGTTAATAAAGGTTATCTGGAGCAATATCAAACGGTAAACGGCCAGCTATCTTATAATCAGTCAGTGTCACGTGAGGCCCGATTATCAAGTAAAAAACGGTGAAATGTTTGTAGTTTGTTCTGATTTACACGGATAGTGCCGTAAACCACCACCACAACAACAAGAAGTTACTATTAATAGTTAATAAAAGGGAATATCTATCGAGGTAGTCGTGAGTGTATTGAAATAAAATAGAATTCTCTGTTTTAATTGCAGAACAAACATTGGTGTATTTTTCTGTGGACCAGCCGTCCTTTCACATCAGCTGCACAAAGTCGCTAATGAACACAGTAACGATGTCGAGGGTGTGAAGTTTTTCTACAACAAAGAAAACTTCTGAACTAAACACCAGCTAGTACCTGGATTGAATCTATTGATTCTTTGGTCATTTTTTAAGCTAGTAATATTGTGTATTCTAACTAACAATTCTTTGTCAAAACTCTAATCGCTTAGTTTCGCCTGCCTTTCGATAATGGAAATTTCTAATGGGCATATAAAATTTTGCCTGTGTAAAATTCGTTTTTTTTTTCGCGAGTCTTTAATTTCGCGTTTTTTTTTTAATTCGCGAAAATAAGTACCAGTAAGGTAATAGTATTCCCAGTGAGTTAATATTAACTCGTTAGTGTGCTTTATTTTCAATTGTATGTTCTACATAGAGTCTATTAATGACTATATAAAACAGTACTCATAACACAAACTTGTGCTGTAAATACTTAACGCTAAGGAAAACGAACAACAGCAACACTAAGTTTTATTCAAAGTTGATAACAGCAAGTCTAGTTTGATAAAATCAATCACCAGAATACACTTGTTGAGAACGGACAATTCATTTTTGCAATAAAGGTAAAGAAGCAAAACAAAATACTTGTTTAGAACTATTTTCTCCCTGCTTGCTATAGATTAGTTTTGTTTCAACTTTGCCTTTTTCTGTTTTATATTCCAACTTGTTCCCCCCACTTGGTAGCTGAAGCAACAATTTCCAGTCATTCGCAGACATCACCGAGAATATAATCAAATCTTGAGGGGAAAATTGGCCTCCAGTTCTTCCACCTCAGAGTGATGGCTCATAGCTGCAAAAAATCAAACGCTATAGCTCTAAACTAGAGCATAGCCATTAAACAACATCGTAAACAAAGTAAGTGTAAAGAAGAATTAAAAGATAACTAAAATGCCGTCACGAAGAGAACCTGCACCTGCTTTTCATCTTCATCCTTCACGGGCTTACAACGAATCGACTTAATGACCAGCTCCCAGTTGGCTTGTTAGCTCAATTGGTTAGAGTGCTGCACCGGTATCGCAAAGGTCAAGGTTTCGAATCCCTTACAAGCCCGATTTTTTTCAGACTTTCTTTTCTGCAAAAGCAGAAAATGCGATGGTCTTTTTTACATCTAATTTAGACATGATTACTATCATAAATTATTAAAAACTGGACTAGGTATATTGGATTTCTAGCATTTTGATTGGCTCAACGGAGCTAGGCTATCAGCTCATATACCTGCTGCGCCCAAATATGATCAATGAACACTCAACAACAAAGTGAGTTGAAAGTTTTTTCCTCGCGGGCAACCCAGCGAGAAAAATGGACTTGGCAGCAAATTTAAATTAAGCAGAAATTCCAACAGCGTCACCAACAAGCATCACCAACAGCGTCCTCTAACACAAGTCAAAACTGATTGAAGAAACTGTGCAGAAATAGAAATTTAAGCATTAAGCGTGGTGTTTACAATTAATTTCTTTCATCATTGAAATTAAAAAACGGTAGGTTTTATCAGAAAGGATTTTCACTTCAAAATATCAAGACAAGACACAAAATAAAAGACAGTGAAATGGGGCAGAAGCATGTAATAAAAACTATCACACATTCATGGCGAGTCGGTGCGAAAATCATGAAGCAGTCTAAACAAGTACTAAAAAAAATACAGCTGCAAACTGCCAGGAAGGAAGGAAGGGTGAGACTGTTTTTCGGCTTTAACACGCAAAATTGACACTGGTTTACCTGCACTCGTTGTAGCTCTGTGTTCCAATAGGTCCAAGTGCTCAAATAGAAATCGGATGCCATGTAAGCGGAGTTGAATCGCTTTTCCAGTTGTTTGAATGTTGTTTTTACCATTCCGTCCGCAACCTCTAAATTGAGAACAACTGCATTTTGCGCTTTGCGTTCAACAAACTATGATGGTGAATTCTAATGTTCCTCGCTACAGTAATCGTGCTTATTAGCTGCGTAGAAATTACCTCTTCAAGGTCAACTGTTCAAATTTGTTCTGTCTTCAGTTCGATCAAACACGCACATGATGGCTCCGTTGTGCGAACAGCCGATTACAAACTTGTTCAGTTTCAACTCCAGCAGCTAGATGGTGAAACTGTACAGCTTCAATCCGCTTTGAACGATGATTACAACAATGTTTCAGGAAAAATCAAACATGTACCATATTTCAGAGCCAATAATTAGAAGATTTGTTTTCCAAAACGTGTGCTACTTTGTTCACTTTCGAGCAGTTTTCATTGATTCATTCAGCTTTGCAATGAAACGCTACAACACTTCGCAAGGTTTTGGCGCCTTTTTCGTTCAGTCATGTGATCGATTCTCGTTCCGTTTAAATTTCTTTTCTCATTTTTCCCGTTCTTTCTTGATTTTTTTTAAAATAGTGGTTAAGTTTTCAATAAAACAATTATTCTACTCGGGCTTGCTGGATATTTAACAATTATCCTGCGAAATCGCGCGGAATATCACCTGATACTTAGCCGACGAGGCCGTAGGCCGAGTTGGCTAAATCAGGGGATATTCCGCAAGATTGAGCAGGATAATTGTTTTATTATTCAACAAATTCCCATCGACTACCATTTTCAGAACGAGAAAAACTACGGCTCTATGATAAAAACGCTAAAAGCTAGCAACACATAAAGCTTAATAAAAATCAAAACAGAACTTCAAGAAATCGAAGTTTACTGCCGTTCACTTAAAAAGACTTATTTACAAACTCATGTTTGGTAAGACAAGACAAAGGAAAAAAATATTGCTACCTTACCGAGAATAAGTCCTCTTCCTGTGAATTAAAATCTTTTCAACTTAGTCTTTACAACCTTCCGTGAGCAAGTGTTCTGCTTCGTTCGCAATAGCATTTTCCTGGTTGAGTTCTCACTATGAAAATTCCAAGTCAACCCCTGGATATCTTTGTGAGCTGAAGCAAACACTTGTTGACATTTTGAGAGCATTTAATCGTGGAAAGTTTCTTCCAGAGAGTTAAAATTAACGGAGAACACTGCTAAAACTGCCTCGGTTTTCAAAATGGCCGCCAAACAAGCTGCAATGCACTTCCAAATATGGTTATTTGTCAGGATATTTGTCATGTAGGATGACAGATATTGAGGGCTTCCTTACCATATATGGGCATAGTGACAATTTGTTGAACAATAACGAATGTTATAACCAACTCGGCGCTACGCGCCTCGTTGGTTATCTATCATTCGATATCCAGCGCGCCCTCGTAGAATAATTGTTAATATCAGTGGTTGCAGAGCCATTTTAGACGAGGAAGGGGGTTAGTTTATAAAGAAACTGTGGTGCTGCGTCGGTGGGGAAGTGAAACACAAAAATTTGGATTTATCAACATAGTTGATAAGGTAAATTGGCCACGGCAACTGAAAGCTGACGTTTCGAGTGTTAGCCCTTTGTCAGCCGAGCGATCGGAATCAAGGAATTGTGGGTTGCACCTGGTTTATATGGAGAACGGTGGAGCTTCGCTATTTCCCTGCTAGCAGAGGCCCCTTTTCCTTTGTATTCGCTGAGCTGACGGGCGGGACGAAAAGGGACCTCTGCCATGGGTCGAAACTCCCTTTGATTCAACCGCCGTCCATGGTCGTGGACGGCGCTTTTGCTGATCGTGACTTGAGCCCACTGTATCTCGCGCATTCCTTTACAGTTATTCCGCTTTCATTTAGTGAGCCCGCATAGTAACATGCCATCCCGGAAAGAGAACTAAACTCGTGAAGAGTTACAACGTTTACTTTCTCTCGTTTTTGTTAACATGGACGACGGAAAGATAAACAATCGAAAGAAGAAGCTCTAAGAAACACTCGACAAGTTAAGCAATGGAATTTAGAGCGAAGAAAACATCTGTCAAGGCGAAGGACAACCTCCACCTCCAAAGATTCTTCGAGCTGCGGACTTTTGTGAAATGCTCCAGCACTTCTACGAGTCTAAAGTAGAGTAAATTACACATTTGATTGTAAATTTGTATCGAAATCGCTTTTTAATTGAGAGATTCTTCATATTCCTTACAGTTTTCGTAAAAGTTTTGAAAAACGTGCACAGTTCGCATCACCAAATGCTCTTCAAAATAACTTGCACATCGAGAGAAATCGCTTGCGCGTAGCTTCCCTCGAAGAAAGAATTGAACGCGTTTGGTCTTCAGAAACAAGTAAAGGCGTGTTTTAATAATGTATTATTTAGAAAAGCTTACTGTCTATTCTTCTGTGTACCTTCATTCATAAAATTTCGAAAAGTAGTAATCTGACCTAAACAGACACAAATGCTCTGTTGTGGTTTGATTTCACGCGCGAGACAGCATGAGAAATCTCTTGCGGAAATTTTCAAAATGTTGACTTTGAGATTGTATTTTTGGCTAATTCTTATTTGACAACTGGTGTATTTTATTTAAAAGTAAAAAATTTTAACTATTCTAGATCAAGTGAGTGTTGTTTTTGCGAACCTATAAATTGTCCTTTCGTACTGCACATGGGTTGTTTATTACCAACTGCTAACTTAGTGAAGCGATCATAAAACACGCAGCCTTCAATGGGTTAAATTCTGTTTGATTCCTGGAGTTTTGGTTATGCTAAAAAAGCTTCCTTGTCCAGATAACTTGAAATTAATACCGTAGATCAGACAACAACTATCTCTAGACGAACTGCCTACTTTTTTTAGGGTTTTGGTGAACTCGCCATTCACGACAACAAAACTGTGCAGGTGTTTTTTGGCGCGCTAGTTGAGAAAGGTGGGAGTCGTCAGCTGATCACGTGCTAAAAGCATCACGTGACGTTTCGGTCGCTAAGTAACCGTGGCGCATGCTCAACACAGTTCATTTCGACCCATGGCAGAGGTCCCATTTCGTCCCGTTCGTCAGCTCAGCGAATACAAAGGAAGAGGGGCCTCTGTTAGCAGGGAACTTCGCTATTGGTAGCTGACATGAAAAAGTGAAAAGCAGGATTAAATTAGTTGAATGAAAAGCGTTCGTTGATACCGTGGGGATTAAGTGTCCCGATTTGAAAAATGAATTTTTGGTTCCAGCTTTTTACGGCTTTCCGTGTTACGTGTACGGAAAGCCCGCATGTCGTCGTGTGTTGGCTCAAAAGATCAGGGAGATTGAAGTGTCGAGCAACTGGTTTGGATGCGTCCTTATTTTGTCATTTCTTTAAATAACTCGTAGGTGTTCGAGGAAATGGTCGCCTAGTCTCCTCCCTGTTTCGCCAATGTATATCTTTTTTGCATAATGTGCATGTTATGCAATAGATAACATTTGCGGAGGTGCATTTCAAGTGATCAGTGATTTTAATCGATCGCTTGGGTCCTGTTAGCGAATGAAAGGACAAGTTGCATCGTTTGCGCGCGCATTTAAAAGTACCGGGTTGATCATCAGATTTAAGCTAGCACACTTCTAACAAGAAAGTTCCCCATGTTTTAGTCGCGTTTAAATGAAATCAGCAGGGGCTGTGAATGTGAAAAGACTTTTTTGAAAGCTTCATCAGACACTATGCCCTGAGGAAGACCAGCAGTAAGATGCCGGAACCTCGAGATCCACATCAAAGTGCCTACATTATGTGACAAACGATTAAGAAAGCAACCATTTAAAGCAACGATGAATAACCACACGTTTTATGACAACATCTCTTATCTTTAATATTGACTATAGTTTTTACAATACAAGGCTTTTATAACAGCTTTTTTTCCTGCTCGGAATGGTGCCATTTTTGGCTTGCTACCTTGGTTTCATGCACCTAACCAAAGTGTATATTATTTTTTGATAACAAATTTTAATCTTAAAACATTCCTTTAATTACAGTCACTAGAAAAAGGAAATGGCAGCTTTAAGCCCACGAAACCTGATGCAGTGACCTGTCTGCATTAAGTCACTTCCAAACAATTCCCTTTTGTGCAATTTTCATCTACTTTCACGTCAGCAAGGCTACCATTTGCTTTTTCTTAAATATCACTAACATACAACACTTGAAATCTGTTACTCATAATAAATTATAGAATTCTAATGCCTATGACTGAATTCCCATTAAACTGAGGGTCTGTGGTATAACAAAACAATTGTTAAAATAGATTCCAGAGCGATGCAGATTCCCACGAAGTACAGAAACCACAGCTTCTCTGCTGGTAATTCACCTGTTTTGGACCAGTATACCTGTAAAAAAATAAAATAAAGAATTCGACATTAGAATAGCAATTTTGAATTGTTCAACCGAAGTTGCCAGGAAAATTTAGTGACCTAAATATAGGAATATTATCCCAATTTTAATTCAGTGAGTTTTCCTCCTTAATGATGTAGCAACTGCAAATTTTAGCATTTTCCTTTGCTTTGTGGTGATTTTTTTCTTAAGGTGTTTCGATACAGTTATTTTTGGACCACATCAAACTTTTACTATCGGCTTCCGTGTCGGATCAGTTGCAACGAGAAATTTGCACCAGTTACTGGTCTTGGATTGAACTTTCTCTCCAAAATGTTAGAGATAGAGCAAAGCACGTTATCAAACAGAGTTTTTGAAGAATGCAAATCAAAACACTTACCAAAACAATCTCCACCAAGCCAATACCTGCAGAAAAAAAAAACAACAACAACAACAAGTCAACTGTATTAGGTAACGTTGAGTCGAACTTACTTGCGCATGCATTACACGTAAGACATGTACCGCTATCTAACCGCTACCGCAAGGTTAACAGCGGTCTGTCTGTGTCATATAAGTATGGAACGTTGACATATATGCAGCAATGTTAATGTGATGTGACATGCTTTAGTTTTGTTAGGCTGCGTGACGTAATCTTGACGTCACGATTGTACGATGTCATAACCAGAACCGGGCGTTAAAGGCAACAGCCTAGAGAAAACCGGAAGTTTATTACGACTGAGTTGGCCGAGACAAAACCGGATGACTAGGGCAAGTGACCCAAGAAAAACCCAGCCCAATTTATAATGGCGGTCGCTATGGAAGGCCTGAGTGGGAGGGGATTTTTAGTAGCATCCCACCCCAGCTAGATCCCACCCCAGGTAAGTAGTGAACTTCTTTACAAGAAAAGGTCAATTGTTTTCAACGGGAAGCGTCTTTGAACACGTTAATAAAGGTTATCTAGAGCAACATCAAACGGTAAACGGCCAGCCATCTTATAAGTCAGCGTCTTATAAGTCAGTCAGCATCACGTGAGGCCCGATTATCAAGTAAAAAACGGTGAATTGTTTGTAGTTTGTTCTGATTTCTACGGCCAAAATAGTGTCGTAAACCACAACAACAGCAACAACAAGAAGTTACTATTAATAGTTAAGTAAAAGGGTATATCTAGTTCAATGTAGAATCGCAACCTCAGCGAATTTGTGATTCATCGCACATTTCGCTCGCCAGCAAGAATTCTAATTAATTTGCAGGTTATAATAGCACTCAGGGCTTGCTATTTATAATTTGAATTAAAGGAATTCCCAATTGTTTTCAATTGCAATCAAAAATATTGTTTTCCTGCTCTGGAAACATGATTTTAAAATGATGACAAAATATTTTCCTGACTCAGAGCACAATAAAAAGTTTTAAACTGTTAAAATGGAATATATCGTTCGGACCAACCGAACTTCATCAGCCACAATAAAAATGAGACTGTTAAAGAAGGGCTAAACAGTGTTATAAATGTTGGCTAATTCGAAGGCATTGTCTCTATTCAAAGAAGGCCTTCGCAGCCGTATCTCAATTGTTTCCTTATGCAGCGTTTGAACGTTTACTTTCCGTGGCGAGAACTTTTGTTTTGCTGGAGTCCACCGAATGTCCCGTGAGTCACTGGGTGAGCTGGCAATGTTCATGAATAGGTGATGAATCCCTCGATAGATGTTCCAGTAAGCGCGAAGTTTCACCAACATATTCTTTGTCACATTGTTCACAATGAATGTGGTACACTGTTTTGCACTTCTTTAGGTTTTCTGTTTTGTCCTTAACATGTACCAATTGCGATCTGAGAGAATTAAAAAAGTTTGTGGACGATTGTGTGACCTCGTGTGATTTAAATGCTCTCACGAAATGCCTTTGATGTATGGCACTGAGGCGTGTACCCTCTTCTCGTTGCGGGATTCTTCGCACTCTCTCGTGCCGGTGTCCTAGCAGATTTGGACCACCCCAAATTTTGACCCCCCGGTCCAAATTCGCTAGCGGATTTGGACCCTCCGGTCCAAATCCGCTAGCGAATATGGACCCCCGGGGACCCAATCCGCTAGCGGATTTGGACCCCCTTTGCGGATTTGGACCCCCTATGTAATCGTAAAGACCCACGCTGTTATTCGCATATAAAGTACCGAAATAATTTCACTTTTCAATCTTGGCGAAGAAACGTTTCGTTTGGCTTTCAAAATACTTCAAACCTATTCATAAATAGAGGTAGAGTCAGACTTAAGATCAAGTAAATTGAGCGTTCGTTTTAGGCACACAGCCAGACCTCTAAACGTTACAGTTAAAGCACGCGCTGCGGTATTTCTTACAGAAAATACGATTTTAAAATCTTGTTTTCTTTCATACGCGTTGTTATTATTTTTCCAGGATACTGAATTTAACATAGTTTAAACGGGTGGTTTAACAAAGGAGGTTTTAAAGTAACACCTCTTGGTTGAAAATCACATTGTGCTAATTTTTAAAGTACGCTTGCTACTCCGCCCCCCAATTACCGCGGCAAGCTGATGTCAAATACTATTGTTTTTCTTAGCGCGGTTTCAAAACTTTTTTAAAACTTGCTTTAATTCAGTTATAGTAGAAAGTATTGTAAGTCATGTTTTTTTAAACTTGAGATTGTAAAATCGCTTTAAGTCAGTTATGGTAGAAAATATTGTAAGTTATCGTCAAGAAAGTTTAGTTTTTAAAATTTATCGCTACAAACTAGCGCTGTAGGTTCTTTTTTATTTGAAAAGAAAAAAACTGCCTCAGTATTTTTATTTTGCCTCTTTAACAGCTCCAAAAACAATTTTGCCAATTTTACTCAATAGAACGCTTGTTTTCAAGGGGGTCCAAATCCGCGAGAGGGGGTCCATATCCGCTAGCGGATTTGGACCGGGGGGTCCAAATCCGCTAGCGGATCTGGACCGGGGGGTCCAAATCCGCGGGGGGCCCAAATCCGCGGGGGGGTCCAAATCCGCTGTGACACCGGATTCAGTGTTCGGTATTGTTAGCATCCAATCTGGATAGTTGTTAGCTTTCAAAGCTTGCTTAACACGCAGAATTTCCTCTACTCTGTCATCTTCTTCAGAAACTAAGGTCTTAGCTCGAAGTAGCAGAGTGTTTACTACAGCTCTTTCATGTTGTAGGTGGTGGTTAGAGTGGAAATTCAGGTACTGATCCGTATGAGTCGGTTTCCGGGACACTGTGACTTTCGTTGAGCCATCTTTGTTCACGTGTAAGCAGGTGTGGGATTATGCCATTCTTTTCTTCCTCTGAAGAGAACTGGATGTGTTGATCAATGGAATTGAGATTGTCAGAAAGGAGCGCACCGCGTATTCACGAATTTCAGTCATCGTGTCATCAACATATCGACACCACATAGCTGGAGGGGTGGGGGCGCTGTCTAATGCTCCATGTAAAGGTTGGCCACCATAGGTGAAATTGGAGACCCCATCGCAGCTCCATGTTTCTGCTTGTAGAACTCATTCTGGTATGTGAAGTTCGTACTTGAAAGACACATCTCAAGCAAGGTGGTCAATTGTGGTACATCCGGAGGACATCTGTCCGGTAGACCTACACTACACGAAAACACGACCATCGCAACGTACAGGTCCCCTTATATTCAAAGCCAAAGAAACAAAAAACTATCCTTTAATTGCATTCAATCAACGGCGATAGAAATATTGCCGAATCGCTGAGTACGTCACGACCTTCGCGCCGTTTGTGACCGGACTACAAATTATCGACGCTTATCTGTCAACACCTCTTCAAATTCCTGCTCCTTGACACACTACCAGACAAAAATAGTTGGGACACTTCAACTAAACGCATTTTTTTCCTTTTCGTGCTCCCCTTCTCCCTCTCAATGTTGTTAACTGCAGTTTAGTCACCATATCTTGTACGCCAACATTGAGGGGGCAAGCAGACAGGAAAGTGTCCCAACAATTCCGACTGGTAGTGTAGGTCATCTTCCAGTTTAGCTCTAACAACTGGGATAGCTTCGTTAATCGGGATGCTCGTAAATAGCGCAGACACATCGTATGATACGAGTTTCTGCCACGGGGGTACTTTAAGGTCTGCGATTTTGTTGGTGAAACCTTCACTGTTGATGATGTGGTGTCCGTTATGACCAACAAGAGGTCTTATTATCTTGGCAAAGAACTTGGCGGTGTTATACATCATGCTACCAATGCTCAGTCGAAACTACTGGCCGTAGCGGAGTGTCTTTCTTATGAATCTTAGGAAGCCCGTAGAATGTAGGAATGTTCTCCGCTGTGGGGTACAGTTAGTTGTAAAGAAAGTCAGGAATTCAGCTCTCTTTACGCCAATCCCTCAGGGTTTAAATGAGTTTGTTCTTGATGGATCTGGTTGGGTCGGATGTCAATTTCTCATACGTGTTGGTGTGTTCTAGTAAGGCCTTCACTTTGTTGTGGTAGTCTATTCCCCTCTCATCGTGACTAAAATTTAACTCTTGAATGAACAGAACAAACAGCTCAGAGCTTTTTGCTTCATTTCAAGGCAACAAATTAATCAAGCAGCAGTTTTGAACAATTTGGAAATGTACAGTCTCACCTGCGTAAAAGTGTTTCACTTGTTGGAAATAAGAAACAGACCTCCAACAAGGTATCATTGATACTGTAAATGGTTTGAACCCAGAAGTCATGTCATAAGTCGGTAAAGTGTGATTGTCCGTGTGAGCGTAGTCTTGAGGGACTGTTTGTGATGCCATCACAAACAGTCCTTCTCAGGATTACACTCACCTGGACGATCATACTGTACCGACTTATTATCAACGATAACGAGCAAAAAGAGTTGTTTGAATAATCATAACATGACTGGCAGCATGTACTTCTCCATGACAACCACTAGGTTTTACTATCATATTGTTGTCTTATTTGAGGGTTCCCCTTCACTCGAAATACATGCAATAACTAGTGGATTGTGATTACTGTAAAATATACTTACAGGTCATGCTTACTCCTAACAAAATATACGTGGAATCTACCACAGCACCGCGGTACAGAGAAAGAATTATGGTAATCTGCCAAAGAGAAAAAAAAAACAGCATATCATACATGTACAAAACGTCAATATGAAAATGGCAAATCCTGATTGAAGAAAAAATACATAACTGAAGTCACATTTACCCACAACTATTGCATTACTTGTTCACGTAGTGGCATTGTCGCTCATATGGTAGAGCAGTGGACAAGTCACCATAGATGCCAATTGAAAGTTTTTTGGTTTGTACAGAGTGAGAAAAAGAATTAAAAAAAGAAAAAGAAAGAGAAAAATAAAGAGAAAAAGTGCCAGTCCCTGCCAAACCCGTGAGGCTTTGTATCTCTGAGTCGCCACAAAGTTCTCTGTAACACGTTTTCATAAAGATTAAGATTGACTGATTTGCAACTGCCAGATAATATTGGGACAGCATTAACCTCTTTGTTCAATAAGCATTCCTAAATTAAATGTACTTTGCAAAGAAAATTTTAAGTGCTACGATATTCAATATTATTCTAGTGTGCGGTAACCGGCAAAGCAGCTGTTGCCAAGGTTAAATTTTGACCAGTCTTGTGTTGACTTATGTTTTCATTTTATTACTAAGGAGGCAGTTATCACACTGACTGAAACAAACAAAAAAGAAGAAACCCCAATTTTTCTTCAGCTCTTGATTTGGAAGTTACAGCCGACTGGTGAAATACAAGCCAGTGCATGCTTCAGTGGGTTTCTGCCAGAATACTTTCTTGGAATATGCTACTTACTGTACTACCTCTTGTTGATTGTTTTCAAGTCCATTAAATTTCACTTCAATAAAAGCAAATCACAGTTATGTTACCAAAATTTGAGATGGACCCCCAAATTATAGGAGACTAATCTGAGGATGGCTTTTGCTTCATTTGACCTTTAATTAAAAGATACCATTCTAAAAGACATTAGAACTCAGTGTGAAGAATCTGGTGTAACAAGTCCTTGAAACAGTTATTGAATTTCTGCTGTTTTCACTATAATTTCTTCCTATCATTTTAATTGTGAATGCAAATATATATAATGCAAATATTCAATAATTTATGGATGAGTGTGCACAGCACGGCTCACCTTATGTCAGCACCTGCATTGTCTTTGGCTTTACTCTGGCTCTATTTTTTAAAAATTTTTTGACACTTTGCCCCATGATACAATGCAGAAACAATAACGTTTTCTGGAAAAGCATGCTCACATACACATTTGTCATGCATTACGTACCAGTCACGTGAGAAAAAGGGAAATGTACTAGACACACAAAACGTGACTTATCAAGACTGGCCATTAAAGAATCCTGATAACTCGAACCGTTTATAGGTATTAAGAAATTAATATCGAGTTATCATGAAGTGTAAATGAAACTAAAAATAACAGCAAATGCTTTTGATTTGAGTTAGCAAGAATTTTGAGATGTTAGGGTTTGAGTTTTTGAGATTCGCGATCTACTCGATCTACTACACTTGAGTAAGCAAGACCACATGTCAACCAACACACCCTGTCACACTCATAACTTCAGTGATTTTGTTACAATTTGCCATTAGTAAGTCCCTAGGACTCAACCCATGTCACCCATGACAATTAATGGGTTCCAGATCAAAACCAGTGGGTCCCATCTGTCAAGTGCTTGAACTCATACTTCGTTTTTTTTTGTTTTCCACGTTGTTGTTGTTGTTTTTTTTTTTTTCGGCTCAGCCACATCATAAATTGTGCGCATGGGCTTTGGGGAGCTTTGCATGGACGCATTTTATTCCAGATTTGTTTTAACCTTGTTCCCAGGGTCCTCTCAACATCAAAATACATTAACACTAATTTTACTTGATCACACACAAACATGGCGGCATTTGGAATAGATCAAATTAAATAATAATGCAAGTAGAGGCTTGAATTTTTTCCCTAAGAAATAACTTCTAGGGTGTGTTTCTTTGGGAGAATCCAAAAACGGATTTGTGATCCCAGATCATATGGATTCTTCGACACCAAAGAAACACAAAATCCGAAAAAGGATTATTTTGTCATGACAAGACAGGCTGGAGGCACGCAATATATATATCAGAACAATATTTCTCTCATACTGCCCTAGAATTCAACTACAATGGAATACAAATAGTTTATAAACAAGGACAGTATCTGCAGTAGTTCAAGTGAACTTGCTATTTACGTTCACAATTGAAGGGCCCGGTGGAAAAAGGGCGTAAGTGACGATTTGAGGTTAAAATCGAAATTGCTCCTATTTAGCTGAACATTGGCATACAGGCTGGTTTTCATGTGAGGAACCCTGTTGCGCACTTATTTCTTGACCTGAGATCTAAAATTTGAAGAATTAGCGTATTACTTTTGCTTAAAACTGACACAAAGAAAACAACAGGACCGCGGATTCTAGGTTGAATTCCTTTGTTTTTTAGTTCAGGCAGAGAACAAAAGAAATCTTTCACGCATCACTTGAGCAAGTTCAGTTCAACAACACTTTTCACGCAAAAGTAATACGCTAATTCTTCAAATTTTAGATCTCAGGTCAAGAAATAAGTGCGCAACGGCGTTCCTCACATGAAAACCAGCCTGTTTGCCAATGTTCAGCTAAATAGGAGCAATTTCGATTTTAACCTCAAATCGTCACTTACGCCCTTTTTCCACCGGGCCCTTCAATTGGTCAAAAACTGGTCCCTGGATTACAGAAATGGTACACAAATGATACTATCCTGACGTGTCAATGCGTCTGTCTGTACTTTTGGAGAAAACTTTTCAAATATATGGAACAGAATAATCACCTGAATTTTCTTTTTTACGATCGACTGTTTTGTCACGCAAGATCGAGAGAAAATATGGCAAGACCAGTAAATTTGCATGGAAGACTGCTTGACAGATGTATTATTTTCGGATCCATCCCCCAAAGAAATGCACAGAACATGAATCCTAAAAATCCGAATTTAGATTTGACCTGTTGAATCCACTTGGAGTGTGGATTCTTCAGATCACTAATCCCTGATTAATCCATTTTTTGATATAGGTAGAGAAATGCAAAATCCGTTGTTGGATACAAGAATCAGGATTTGGATTTCCCCAAAGAAATGCACCCCTGGATATATTTTAGAGCCAACCAATATTTTTCTTTTCAGGTAAGTTGTGTTATAGATTCTAAATGACTCAAACGGGACATTTGATTGATCGTGGCATGTTCACGTTTGTGCATCCTTAAGGAAACATGCGATATATAATTATTTGCATCTTATAGGATTCTTATGCATCAGAGACACAGGGGTAACAAAATCACTGTAACATGTCAAAATGTTTTGGTATTCATGAACTGTGAAAACCTGTACTTTCTGGATTTTGTAAACAGCAAACAATGAATCACAGTATTTTGTATCTATTATATTACTAGAACTTATTGAAAGCCACAAAGCTCATCCCAAGCCCATATGCAGACCAATTTTTACAAGTGTTGTTGCTGAGAGCTCCATAGTATCACTGCTCAAATTCACAGAAAAAGTACTTACCATGACCATTATGATGACAAACAAAATAAACAGGAACATAACAAGTTTCTACATGAAAAGCAAAAGAACACAGTTATCAGATAAGAAATTACACATGTCTTGTACATGTTTCTGACATATTTCACTCTGTCACAATAATTATTATTTGTGACTCTGACAACAAATTAACTACAGTGTATGCAGATGAATCAGTGCCGTACCAGACAGTAGTAACCTAACAGAGAATGCAACAACGAATGTGTTGCTGGGGCATTCTATTTGCATTCCTTTGGCATTCTTTAAGTGTTCCCCATGTTTCAAGCTCCATTTATTGCTTAAATCCCTACACCCAAAAGTGACATTTGATCCTAAGCATAGTTAATGATTATATTATCACACGCATATTGTAACATCCTCCATTCCATAAAGAAAAACAAAATTAAAGTGCTCTTCACTTAGTTGAAAACGAGATAAATCAAGTCCAAGCTCAACAAAACATTTGTAATAAAATAATCTGTGATCAGTCTCTGAACTGTACCAAAGGGTTAGTAAGTTGGGATGGTTATTCATGAGCAAACATTACCCCTTAGGGTACACCAGGGGGTCTCCTGTCACGCTGTGGTCTCTGGTGCTGATCGCTACTGCTCCCACAAGAGGTTGATCCTAGGGGTTTGTCAACCAGTTCTGCAGTTAAGGTAGGGATGCTGGGCACATCTGGTTTGGAAGCGTTAGTGTCATCCACTGGATCTGATTGAATGGGCTGAATTGGTGACTCTGATGTCTTCTTCAGGTGCTGCCTGTTTCTGCAGTAGACAGTTCCATTTTCAGTCTCCACCGTGTATGACCATTCATCTAACCTTGCCGTTACTTGGGCCTTTGGCCACGACTTGGCACCCAACTTGAAGGGTTTCATTCGTACCACATCCTCCTCACTCAGCGTTGGTAGATCTTTTGTGTCTCTGTTGTAGTACTTGGCTTGGGCCCGTTGGCGCTCTTTCAACTGGCTCTTTTCAATGCCAGGCTGGGTTGTCTTTGGCATAAGGAGGCTTTGTGCAGTAGGGAGGAGCATTTTGGTCCTCCTGCCCAACAGACGCTGTGCAGGACTTGTAGTCATTGCTTGTATAGGAGTGTTCCTATAACCAAGGAAAGCCAGGTACGGATCTGTCCCAGCCCTGATAAAGAGACGCTTGGCTGTCTTTACTCCAGACTCTGCCTTGCCATTAGCCTTACTGTTTCCAGGACTGCTGGTTAGGTGCTCAAAGTCCCAGGTCTTTGCAAATGTTGCAAACTCTTTCGAGGTGAATTGTGGGCCATTATTGCTCACGACTTGGTCAGGTATTCCATAGCGGGCGAAGTGGCTTTTCAGTTTCAGGATGGCTGTACTTGCCTTGGTGTCGGGTAACCTGTCTACCTCCCAAAAGTTGCTGTAGTAGTCGATAGTAACCAAATAGTCTTTATCATGCAGGGTGAAGATATCAGCGCCTACCCTCTCCCAGGGGCGAGAGGGGACCTCATGGCTCATCAACGACTCATTGGGTTGTGAGGTTGTGTCGAACTTCCTGCATATCTCGCATGCTGAGATGTATTGTTTAATTTCAGCCAACATTCCGGGCCAGTAGATGCATTCACGTGCTCTTCTTAGACATGACTCTACTCCTAAATGGGATGAATGAATTCTTGCTTTCATGTCTGCACAAAGATTCTTAGGGATCACCACTGACAGCATTTGCTTTGAAAATCAACCCATCTTGAAGAGTCACTCATCCCGCATATCAAAATATGGGTGAGTCAGTTCAGAGGCAAGTTTCTTTTCTTCTGGCCAGCGTTTGAGAATGGTTTCTGATAAACTTGTAAGGATTGATCTTTTCGAGTTTCAGCCTTAATCTCATCGGTGCGCTCGTTGGAAATGGGTATTAAGTAGTTGACCATGTTCACAAACTCCAGGTCGTCCCCATCATCACATTCAAACGGAAGGAAAGCTTGTGACAACGTGTATGGCCAGGTGCATGTTTTTGCCGCGCTCGTAGTGGACTGTGAAGCCATACTTCTATGGCCTCATAATCATGGACTGTAATCGCCGTGGTGCGCATGAGAGCGGTTTCTGAAGAATCATTTCCAGTGGTTTGTGGTCACTTTCCACAGTGACATGGTGACCAAAATTAATGTATTCTGGTTAAATCGTTCAAAAGAGAAGACGATAGCCAGCATCTCTTTTTTAATTTGCATGTATCGTTTGTCTGTCTCTGTCAATGCTCGGCTTGCATACTAAATGGATCGGCCATTCTGTAGTAAAGCTGCTCTGAGGCCACCTTGTCTCGCATCACATTGGATGGTAAGCTCACTGCAGGGGTCATAATAGCTCAGCACTGGAGCTTGTGTGACTGTGTGTTGTATCTTCTGGAATGCGCTGTCCTGCTCCCTGGACAAGTGCCATTGTGTGTCTTTTCTTGTCAGGGGACATATAGGCTCCATGATTTCCGAAAGCTTGGGAAGGAACTTCGCTAAGTAGTTCACGAGGCCATTCAGCCTTTGAACTCCTTCGACATCTTCTGGTCTCGGCATTTTGGTTACAGCCTCCACCTTAGCGGGGTCAGGTTTCAGACCATCACTTGATAACAGGTGACCCATGTAAGGAACCTCTTTCTGGTGCAGTTTCATCTTGTCTGCATTCAGAACTATGCCGTAAATCTAGGCATCTTTGCAGTAGCTTCTCCGGGCTGTCGTCGTGATTTGAGGTGGCTTCGTTGTCATTCTGTCCCTTTCCACAGACCAGGATGTCATCTGCAATACACAGGACTCCTTCCAGGTTCTCTACCTAGGGCATGGTGTAGATGTTTCTGAAATATCTCTGACAATGTGGATAGGCCAAAAGGTAGACGACACCAACGGTATCTGCCACGGGGAGTGGCGAATGTTGTGAATGGTGCCAGGACACAATGCCAGTAACCAAACTTGAGATTGACCGTGGAAAAGATTTGTGCTTCAGACAGCTTAGGAAAGTATGTCCTCTAGAACAGGCAGCTGATATCTCTCTCTCCTAAGTGTTGTATTTAACGGTTTGGGGTCTAGGCAGATCCTCAAAGCTCCAGTCTTCTTAACTGCCACAGCTAAACCATTGACCCATTGGGTGGGCTCATCTACTGGAGTGATAACAACTATTTCTTGTAGACGGTCCAGCTCCTGCTTCAGCTGGCCCTTGAGTGAAGCTGGTACACGTCTAGGCGGCGCAACAACGGGAGTTATGTTTTGATCAACTTCTAAATGCACCATTCCGGGTAGCATTCCTAATTCTCGCTGGAACACCTCAAGGGTAATGCTCGACAATTTCTTCAGTTGTATTGAGACTCTTGACTGCTGACCTCATCCGGTGGGGTGGTTGTGCAATCTTGAAATTTCCTTCATTGACAGTGATTAGGCCCATTTGCTGAGCTGCCCACGCTCCTATGATTGGTGTTAGTTGTTTTTCCACAACTAAGAATTCCACTGAGAACTTCTTTCCGTTCTTCGGGTTTTGAAGAATGGTGTAACAGGAGCCAAGAGGCTGCAATGTCGTATCATTCCACATTCGCAGTGTCTTCATTGTGCGCTTGAGTAGCTCATCTGGAGCAAGCTCGGCGGGAATTACATTAACTGAAGAACCACTGTCAACTTGGAATTTCACAGGTTTCTTTGCAACACCCATTTCAGTGTAGACTTCTTTCGGGTAATCTTCTTTCTTAATTGCATGATTGTACCACTTCCGGTCGGTCTGTAATGCTTGTGATGTACATGCATTCTATGTCGTTTTCTTCAGATTCATCGGATTCTTCTCTCAGACTGTTGACCTTATTGTTGCATTTTGAGTCCAAATGATTTCTTCCTTTACGTTTAGCACATGTGGCTCCCCACACAGGACACTTGCCTTTTTCGAAAACATGAATTTGACCTCAAAATTTGCATGTTTTTCCAAGCTTCTCTTCTAATTTCCGGGTTTTCTTCAACCTGTCAAAATGTCTCTTCAGCAGCTGTTGTTTGTCTTTCACACCATGTACATCCTCGTTCTGTGCTGCAGAAATTGTTTTCAATTGTGAATTTGTAGCTTCAGTGCTCCTGCAGATGTCAATACACTTCTTCAGATCTAGTTTCCTTTCCTGCAGTAGCGTTTTCGTGTATGCTTGTCTCGTACGCCAAGGACGATTCGGTCACGAAGAATGGAGTCATGCATACAATCACAGAAATTGCATGTTTTCGCCAGCGTATGAAGAGCCATGGGAGTTAAAGTAATTGTATCTTTCAAACGTCTCATTTAGTTCACTAATGGTGTGTTGGTCAAACTTCTCAATAATCTTACTTGGGTTGTTTCTATCTTCTGGAGTATCAAATTGAAAGCCATTGAAGATCTTCAAAGCATCTACACCTATACAGTGAAGAAACAATGCTACCTTGTATTCCAGCAGCTGCGTGCCAAGTTTCCATCTGTTTTCCAAACTTTCCAGTTTTCTGCCATGTTTTCTGTAGAAGTCACGTTCATTTTTCCTGGGGGCATGATGCTAGGAGTCATAGCCATCACGTTAGTCGAAGCACTGGAACTCGCCATTACCAAAGGACTTTGTTGTGCTGTTCTGCTCGGAACGTCCGGCTCCATGTCTGACATTAAGAGAGCCGTTTACAGAAAGTGTTGTAGTAGTGTACAGCCAGGATAACACTTGATTCTCTCCACAGTAGAAAGATTTAGTCTTCGGGCTCAAACGTTCTCAGGCATCACATTTCACTGCCACCATGTTTCAAGCTCCATTTGATCCTAAGCCTAGTTAATGATTATATTATCGCATGCATATTGTAACACCCCTCACACTGTTGAATGCAAAATGCAACCCAAAAATGAAATGCTAGCTTTATAGAATGCAATGAACGCGACTGGAATGCATTTTGTGCAAATTTTCTGTTCAACAACCATTCTGCATTTTCACTGAGCACTCGAGTTGAAGAAAATGGCACTGCGTGCCGATCAGTCTTAGATTTGCAAGATGTATTTTAATTTGGACTCTTAGAATTAAGATACTTCTATTTTGGAGCTCAAAATGGAAAGAAATGACCCTAAGGAAGAATTGACCACCGAAAACGAGGATGTGAAGCTCTTTAAAGTGCGGAATAGCTGTTTTGCATTGAGATTCTTTCAATTTGCAAAAGACAACTTACACTTTGCTCCAAAATTTAAACCGAACCTTGGACTTGAAATAGATTTTTAACAAGGCCTGGGTAAATGCTACAGTATGGTAAATGTTGTTTTTGCAAAAATCCTGCCGTGTGTGCATGCCCACAAGAAAATGAACAGTTTTTTTTTTTTTGCTTTTAAAAGCAAATGTATTGGTTATTTGAATAAAATTTTGGGCTGGAAAAGCTGCTTGTCGATTAATATGTCTGTGAGTGTTTCAATAATAATTATTGATAGTTGAGTTTCGGAAGCAATGTTGTAAACATGTTCTAATTCGGACGGTACAAAATGTGGATCCCTCATTTGGAACCCCATCTGCACCCCTTTCTGGAACCCCTTTTTTTCTGCACCCTGTCAAAAAAATTAATAGTTTGGCAAATGCTCGGGACACTTTGTGTGAAAATACAATTAAAAGTAATTGCCCCCTTCCCCGCCAGGGTTTAAAAACGGAGGACTTACACAACTTCTCCAAGCTGCGAATTTTAAAAATCTAATTATCGTACTGTGTGTTCTTATGTTTTCTCGAAGGAGTACAAAGGAAGCAACAGTTGAGCTCAAGCTGTGTTGAGAGACTTGTAATGAGCAGCACCAGTTTTAAGATATGTACCACTGTCCAATTTCCTCTTCATTGAATTCACTCCACAGTTAAAGCTGGATTTTACACAAAGGGGTCCAGATAGGGGTTCAAAAGGGGGGTCCACATTTTGTACTGACCCCGGTCTAATTTGCATATTAAGCAGTTTGAAATTTGATATACAAGCGGCTTTCATCAATGTGTGGAAAATTTCAGGAATTTTCGTTTGCAAGGTTGTTTGAAAAGAAAACCATGAATACTGAAAATATTCCTGGAGTGTATGTTTTGACCAATCACATGCGAGACCTTGTAACTGCACAAAAACGAATGGGTTTCTCAGTCATGGAATTAAGTTGGTTCTCGATTTGTTTTGAAAGACCCTAAGGTTTACGTAATCTTCATCTTTATCTTAAAGGAATTAAAAAGGCTGTTTCTTTCTATCTGGGAGGCACATGCACTACGCAAGCAAAAATACTTGTATGTTTGAGCGCTTTTGGAGAATAAAATTTCTTGACAAACCAACCAAACAATAAGCGTTTCTGACATTCTAAATAAAAGCAACTCAAGTGGCCAAAACATCTGTGCCTTCGAGCAAGGCTTGCGTCATACAACGTCTGGTGGCAAATTTTGAAAATGACGCATTTTCAAATAATTTTAGCAATGGCACACCAGGCTGTTGAAGAATAACAAATGCCGGTATCGACAATCTGTGGCTATTGTTACAATGCAGTGGCAATGACCGAAGACTACTCATTACAAACATTTTTCACTCCTGTAGTGCATGTGGCTCTCAGAAAGAAAGAAAAAACAATTTCAATTCCTGTAAGTTAAGAGGAAGGTTAAATTTTGAGGTCAATCGAAACAAATTGACAACCAAATCTATTCCATGACTGAGTAACCCATTTGTTTTCTGCACTTACAAGGTCTCACATGTGATTGGTCGAAACACAACGAACATTCCAGAAATATTTTCAGTGTTCATGGTTTTCTTAGTTTGAGTGAAATTTAACTATTCAAGTGCAAAATGAAGTTAGTTTGGGGAGACTACAATCTTAAGTTATCTGCTGCGCAGTTGGGTTGTTTTTTCTGCTTTTGACAAAATTTATTCCTGCGAAAGACGCAAAAACAAGCAGGAATGAATAGGTTACAGAACACATCCTAATAAGTTTGGTTGCAGCTAAAGGAATGCATTCTTTTGATATGGAATGCGTTCTTGTTCTGAATGTATTCCCCTTCACCCAAATTTTTGGCATTCTCTTGGTGTGATTTGGCATTCCCTTAGCATTCCATTTCCGTTCCACTAGCAATACATTAATGCGTTCCCTGTTACAGTCGAACCTCGATTATTCGGACATCGATTATCCGGACTTTTCGATTATCAGGACTTTTTCTCTGGTCCCGTTTTTTTCATGAATATTAATGACCTTAGATGTTAAAAACTTTAGGAGGTAAAAAAATTCAGAAATTATGTTAAAAGTCAGGAAAATTGCGTTTAAAACAGCGCATTACACGTTCTGCTTTTGAAAGATCGAGCTGTGATGGTTCTGTAACAT
Organism: Siderastrea siderea; assembly: GCA_964030785.1. Classification (NCBI taxonomy): domain Eukaryota; kingdom Metazoa; phylum Cnidaria; class Anthozoa; order Scleractinia; family Rhizangiidae; genus Siderastrea; species Siderastrea siderea. Next base: position 17,696,898 of record OZ034974.1, on the reverse strand, counting down.
GCATGTTTCTTCCTCCAAACACTACCTCTCTCATTCAGCCGATGGATCAAGGAGTCTTGCAAGCGATGAAGAATCGATACAAGAGAAAGCTTCTCCAGAAAGTTATTTGCACTCAAGACCTCGATCACACACAGAGCATTAAGGACCTTGTAAAGCTTCACACAGTGAAGGATGCACTTTACATGGTTTGCGACGCTTGGGATGAAGCAAGCCCAGAATCCATCCGCAAGGCTTACAACAAACTTAAAATCCACTCTGACAACAGCCAGCCAAATTCAGAGCCTGAAGAACAGCATTCTGCCGAGTCAATGGTTGAAATGCTTCAACATGTCCAGCAAGTTGGAAATGAAGATTCGCTAAATGCAAACGACCTGGAAGACTGGCTCAATCTAGACAATGAGCTCCCGACTACGGAACAGATGTCAGACGAACAGATTCTAGCGACTGTAACCGGACATTCTAATGAAAATGAAAGTAGCGATGAGGAAGATGATGGTCAGGAGGAGAAACAAGTTTCCAATTCAGAGGCAGCAGAATGTTTTAAAAAATGCTTGTCCTGGATGGAAGGACAGAACAGTGTTGACCCTGTTCAAGTTATGCAACTTCGCCGTATGATGGACTTCGCCATGCGATCTCATTATAAGACTTTAAAGCAAACTAGTATGTTTCAGTTTTTTAGAAGCGATGAATAGGTTCTCATTTATAAACACTGAACGTGATAGACCTTCACACATGTATTTGCAGTCATTGAAGCAAACTTTTAGAATTAAAAATGTGTTATCTTTATTTCTTTTGTTTACATTGTCTCATTAATATTCATATTTTCGATTATCCGGACTCTCGATTATCCGGACTATTTACCCTAGTCCCACCGAGTCCGGATAATCGAGGTTCGACTGTACATGTAGGTTACTTTGTCCCATACTGTAACTGTTCATCTGTAACGAAGTCACAGTAAAGGACCAAGGAACCACCCAGATGGGGGGAAGGGGAGGGCACTCAATAAAGGGTCAGGGGAGGGCACTCAATAAAGGGTCAGGCCTTATTCAAGGAAATAAAGCAGATACACCGTTTCAATGCATGCTTATTCAAAAATTCAATGCTTTGTCATATAGTAAGATTCTCAGGGTAAAAATCTGAACAGGTGCATACACTACCAGCTGGGTGTTGGCTTGATCTTGCTCCTAACAGAGCAAAATTGCTGTTTTTAATACCAGCATTTATGACCATTTATGTAAGCATCATGATGGAGTTGTTTTTTCTCGCAACACCTAATACCCATACAGGTATGTACGTACCATCCAGAAAGGTTTGGATTTGGAGACTCTTGATCTAGAATGGGGTATCAATATTTAAAACTTTTTCTAGAATGAGGTGCAATATTACAAACACAGCTTCAAATCAGCACCAATTACAAAACCTGTCTTGTGTAGAAACAGTTGTACTTCAGATATACAAGCCCAACAAACAAAGAATTAACTTTTCTACAACAAGCATTGAAATTTAACAAATATCTAGAATGCAGAGGGGGCAGGAAGTGTACGGAAGGCAGGAGTAGATGGGGAGGGAAGCAGGATTCCTAAGGTGACAGCAAGCAGGAGAAATAGGAAAAATTATGCAACACTGCACAATATTTTGCAATAGAAAAAGTGCAAAGAGGCGGGAGCCAACAAAAATAGGGCGGGAACCGGGATTAAAGGGTACAGCAAGCAGGAAATTTAAAGTGCCTATGAACTAAAAAATTTTTCTCCCAAATATGATAGTTTATGACTCCCTCAGTCTAAATATGTAAGTTTTGCTGAGCAGAACCCTTTGCATGGGATATTTTTCCAGCCGCAAAGTTCGAATTTGGCACCCGAAATGTCTCCATTTTGCGCGCGGCCAAACGATCGCATTACAAGGATGTGACGTCACAAATCGCGCAGAAGACAAGAGTGTTATGGCTGACAAGAGGGTTTCCAGAAGAGAAATTACTTTGGAGTGACTCGTGGGCCCAGGATTGTAAGCTACAAGGGCAGGATTCGCACAATGAGAGCATGTGTGTGTCGTTTCTCAAAAGGAAACGAATTAGGGAGAGAAGCGGACTCATTTGAACCGTGTTCGACTCGGTAAGAATTCGATTCGACCCGCATTACAGAGCTGCTTCTCGGAAAAGCCGCAGCATTTGAATGTCGCGTTAATATATGTAACTTCTGCCACTGTTGGATTAGTTCTACTAGTAGCAATTATCGCAATTCAAGATTAAAGATCGAGATAAAGAAGGTTTTCAATATTTGGCCGCAAAACTATTGCTATATGCATCTGTCCGCTATTACCTAAAAGCATCCAAGATCTACAACGCATAACTGAGCTACAAAGTTTTGTTTACATTTCCGTTTTTTTTGGAAACCACATGCAATACGTTTCTCAAGCTGGATGTTCACCAGTGTTTGAAGGGATAACAATGAACGGAACTGTCTTGACCGACGACGAGACAAGACGTTTTAGTTAATCAGAGATAGCTATAGGAATATTTATAAATCCCTCGTGTACATGTTTCGTCCAATAAAAGGAAGCAGTTCAGCTCAGCATTGATAATTTTTATTGCAAGTCACTCTGCTTCCACTGCATTTGATTTATGTGGTCCTCTTTAAACACCACACATTTCAAACAGATTTGTGCCTCTCTTCTTGTTGACCCTCCTCCGGTTATCTCAAGAGGACCATATAATATGAAATTTCACATAGCACACATAACACTGTCTAATTGACCCTTCTGCAGTACAGTCTTGGTGATGTAGGTTTAATTTGAATTTATGGGATAAGTTATTTAATCATTTTTATTACTGAAGGGCAATGAAAATATGTGACCTTCATTTCCCATTATTTAATTTTGTGGCAGGCTTTGTATTGGAAATTCCTCACACACTGAGTTGTCTCAGTCTCTTCTTGACTCATTCCCTGTACCCAAGAAAGCTACCACACAAGCCACCTAATTAGCCAACAGAAAATCAATAATGAGGTTTCAAAATGAGCCTTTTCGATCTCGTTCTCCACCTTTAATTTGTAATAATAATAACAATAATAATAATAATAATAATTTTTCTGAAAATTAGCTGCATGGGCTACGTTCCCGCCCTATGCATGCTATTTAGGGACATAGCATATAAACATCTTGTACTGCTTTAATAATAATGATGATGTCTACACAGGATAGCCCCATCAGTGTAAAAACACTGGTAACAAAGGGGGGTTCTGTTACTAAATAAGTGCCCAAGATAGTAAAATAGATATCTTCAAACATTAATAGTGGCATGCATGGTTATGTAGCGGAAGCCTGATGCAAACACGAGAGTGTTGGGAGAATTCAAAGGATTATGCAAGCTTGATCGAACACAGACTCTTAGACATTTGTAACTGAAGAGAATATCTCTTAACAACATAAAAGGCTAATACATGCATAATGTGTACAGTGTACTGGGAGGGTACTGTAATTTAAAGGGTTTATGGATCCAAGGGAGCTGCCTTAACCTCTCCCCATCCCCCCACTCCTTAAACAAAAATAACAAAAAAATGAAACTACACACACAAAGAGGGCAATTTCTACTTGACACTGATTTCTGCCATACTTCATGGAATTGGAATGGGTGTATGTTTCAATGAAAATGGCACTTCAAAATGTACTTCTGGAGCAAATTACATATTCATCTCAGTGTTGAGACCAGTATACAAAGGGAGCTCAGACCAGGCCCCAGTTGTTCAAAAGGTGGAGAAGTGTTAGGGAAACCAATTGCATTCAGTCCACTGGATAGAGATTTATCCAAGCGCAATCCAACTTTTGAACAACTGGGGCCAGTATAACTGGACAGGTATGGTTAAGTTTATTTACATGAGAACAGCATCATGAAAGTATAAGTGATCACATAAAGCCTGTAAGAACTCAGCACACTAGGTCTCACCTGCCATAGCATGTTTCCACAAAATTGGTATGAACCAAAATCCTCAAGCAAATTGCTGAACAGAAGGACAAAAATCTCAGCTGGTCTATTAAATATTGTGTAGGCAATTACCTAAACCAGTTCATGTAGTCAGAAGCGATGGATTATTACAAGGACAAAGCTGAAGTCACACTATTCTGAGTTTGCACGCGTATCATACAATGTCCATCTTTACTTATCACAGTCATCATCCTCATAGCACCTCCAGGTGGAGTAAAAGACCACAAATGAGCACCATACTCAAAAATTCTTATTTATTTGCTTTGAGATGCTCCCTCATAAATGGCTTGAAATTTACAACAATAAAAGCACTGCACTTCCATTTGAAAATCATTTGCAGCTGCTGATTATAATAAATAAAACAGGCTCTTTAGAAATTACTATTGATGTCTCCGCCATTAGGCATGTAATATTTCAAGCAAATTTTGGGTATGCTTATCTTCAATGTATACAATACTTCCTGATAACTAATAAGTTTATATCAGTGTTCTCTCTGCAAAAGTCCTCATTCGAAAGAGCCGAACAACTGAGTCTATCTTTCTCTTGGCGCGAAAACCTATAAAAAGATGAACAAATTAAGTTACAAACAAGTACACCGTAAACTTGAGCTTGTCTGGTATCAGTTTGAGTAAAATAATTGAAGTACATACAACGACGCTCTTAACAAAAGAAGTAAAGTCAAGGCTGCGTCAATCTCTCGTTATTAACACATTAAGGTACTGACCATTCAATTCTAGAAGCTTCTCCTTCAAGGCCAGTCAAGCCAGTAGAGCTGAATGTTAGTCAATCCCAACAATTCAATTCGCCATCTTGCTTCGCCCAAGATTGTTGTTGTCGTTGTTTAGGCTTTATCCACGGACGACAAACCCAAAAACCGCACATCTTCGAAATCGCCTCGAGCTGAATCTTAGCGTTTTCCTCAGTCGTCGGTAGCTTTCATATTAGCAAGGAAAATGTAAGTTTCATCGTTCAAACACTTGACAAAGGCCAAAAAGACAAACATTCTGCGCGATTTCTGACGTCATACGGCCCGCTTCCTCGGCCAACTCGTTCCCAGTCTTCGGAGACACGATTTTGGTCATTTTGGGTACTTTCAACGGCAAAAAAACGGATTTTTGTTTCTTGCCATCCAATTTCTCTTGCCATTTCGGAATTAACATATCATGAACTACCAAAATGTGCCAAAAAATTTTTTAATTCATAGGCACTTTAACCCCCCCCCCCCCCCCCCCCCCCACCACCACCACTACAACGGGGTGTTTAAAAAATTGGCTATTTCTAGAATGGGGTATCACTTTGAATGCAAAGCCTTCCAAAATGGGATCCAAATTTGATGGCCTGGGCACACATCCACCCAAAACCTACTCGAGAACACCCCCCAACCCCAACGAGACCTTAGCTTTTGGACGTTAAGTAGACATAGTTGAGTATATAACGTCTTCGGAGATGTGGATAGCCTGTTGCTAGCCAACGTACTGTACAACTCAACTCGATTATTCGACCTGACATTTGCACCGTGTTTGAAGTACATGCTGCCATGAACTATAGTCCCCAGCCTGGACGTGTTTGTGCTTTCTGCATTTTTGTTTCAGCTCTTAGTTCTAGAGTACTGTATAGTATACGTACCTCTTTAGGACTTTTCCCTTTTTCATGGAATAGTGCCTCATTATTAGGATTGTCGGGCACCACATAACCTGGCCTAGGCTGCGTGCCCTCAAGAAGCCCAGTTTTGGAAACTTCTTCCGCCATTTTGGGTGCCGAGAGGACCTTGGGGACGAGGTTGCACTGACACTTTTTCCGATCCTGCTTTTCCGAAGAAAGGCGGAGAGACCCGAACATGTCCCGAACATCTAACATTCGTCGATCTTCTCAAAATGGTTCCGAGTGAAGCTGATGGCGGACTAACGCCGCTGTATTACGAAGTTTCTCCATTCACGGTATGAGACTTAAACGTAACCGTAACCATAACATTGAGGGAATGTTTTTGTTTGAGGATTCTTAGTTCAAGTGTCACAAGTAACAAATGACTAAGCATTGGTCACGGTTTGGGGATCTCCACGGTGTGTAATTAATCTTAATTTGATATGTACGTTCTTAAGCTTAAATGACTATAAAGTTTGCGCTGGCACGAAAACATTCCCACTTTTGTCGTCCATAACCTTGACTTTTTAAGAGGTTTTTGAAGTACCTGCTTTAATGCCTAAACCGGCAGATACCCTGCCACTTCAGCAGACTTCAGCCAATACAACCTTGGCCGGGTAGCAATACATGTATACCTGCCAACTCTCACTCATTATGCGTGAGTCTCACGCCTGTGGATCAAAGGCATCGATCTCACGCATCGAGGACAATATCTCACGCCTGACTCACAATTACGGACGATACTACTTCTTCATCATATCAACCATTAACGTGAAGAATTCAATTCAATTTCTACCCAAAATAGTCTAGTGAACGGGGCTAAATGTCGCGTTTGAGTCCTAGATAACAAGCACCCGAGATCGCGCCGAGATTTCGAGCTTTGCACTGCGACATTTAGCAACATTCGGAAATCATCGGGACGTCTTCGGGGATCGTCGACCACGTTCGGAATTCGTCGGGACATCTTCGGTAATGTTTGGACGTCGTCGGAAATTTTTCGGAAATTCGGGTATTATGGATACGAGAATCACACGCATTTGTCTCAGGAAAAGTTGTCAGGTATATACATGTACTTCTAAGCTTGAGAAGAAAATGAGATTGGATCACTGGGATCCTATGATCAAGCCATTTGGGACGAACTGGTTCTGCTATCGTTTCTTTGTCAACTCAGCCTGAACTTCAATCGTTGCTCTGTCGACCCGGTACTCACCCCGAACATTACTGTTTTCGCTCGACGTAAGCCTGACGTGACCAATCAAACTGTTCAGTTATCAAACTCAATCAAACCCAATCGAACTAATAATTGAACGACTAGATTCGATTGATCCAGAAATCGAACACAAATGAACTAAAAAAATTGTGTGAAAGTTCGATTGTGTTTGATTTTCAAACCCAATCGAACCTATCAAACGATATAAAAATCATTCAAAATGTATAAATTATTTGAACAGTGTGTTTCACAATGTGACAACAGGTTACGAAGTAAGAACATCGGAGAACAGAAGGTTATATAAATTTCAATTCACCCCAGCTATTTTTAATTTTCATGTATGATTTACAATAACCCCTGCAAAATTCAATGAACCGAGCTGATGATGTGGAACGAGTTGGTATTGTAAGCTGCCGTAGATAACTTAACCAGACTTGGCTCTGCCACCTTCATATTTTTCAGTGGAGTGTCATCCAATGTCAATCATTTTTGTGATTGCCTTGCCATTGAACTGAATTGAACCTTATCAGATGTAATCAAACCTAATCAATGTTCGATCACGTTCAATTGCTCCAATTTTTTGTGAGAGTTCAATGGGCCCTTTGCATAACTGTGTCACATGACCTTGTCAATCATAACAAATGGCAATAGTACGAAACAGATATCAGAAATGAAAAGAACATGATGAAATTAGTAAGATTTTCAATTTTAAGGTCACTGACGTGAAAGTGCATCATTTTACGGTTATTTTTATGTTCAAAAAATTTACAAGACTAATAGGGAAAAAAGCTACTGGATGGCAAGCCTTGCCATCCAGCATACAAATCGTTTATGATTTTCAAACTTTCAAACTGTCCTAAAATCTTGCACATAAACGTTAGTGGCCTCAAAATTGGAAATCCTACTAATTTCATCACACCCTTTCCATTTCAGCCATCCATTCCAAACCAGGACCATTTATTATGATTCACAAGGTCACTTGACACAATTATGCAAAGAGCCTATCGTGTTCAATTACCGAACCTAATCGAACCAATCACATGTTCGATTGGGCTCGATTGAATTCAACTAATGGAACATATCCTACGTGTATACTAAGAACATATTGCTGTATGCTGTGTACTAATATGCTATTTCTCTTAAATTTCACTGCAACATATTGAATATGTCTGAGCATGAAATCATTGATAAACACAAGTCATTACTCTAAACAGCAGGAACCCCAGACTCCCTAGTTATCTCATACATCAGCACCTTCAAATAATGAAAGTGTCTCTGACATAACCCAATGATACAGTGATGTTCCTCTCTTGGGAAAACCTAAGATTGAACATCAGCAAAGCTCATGAAAATAACCACAGGAATGTACATGTACTAAGGAATGCACTCTGCTCCTCTACAACTGAATATCTGAGTCATAGTTGCTTTTGCAACCACGAGGTGAAAATGACACACTATCTAAAATGCAATTTGACTGATGTTTGTAAACGTAAATTATACATGAAAGATCCATAAGTAATTGCATGATATAATTAAATTTTATAAACAGCAGACACTGATCTCAACAATGTTTTCAAAGCAAAATAAATTTAAAGTGATTTGAAGTTTGCTGAATATTTTTTTGTCTTGAAATGTTTTGCATTGAGTTTGTACATGTATGTACGATGCATTCTCTGTTCAATCAATTGGTTTAAAGGAAGCAAAGTTGCAAAGAAAAACAGCTTTGAAAACTTTGCATGCAGATTAAACCCTGTGTAGCATCTTCCAGGCATGACACCGACAGACATGACAGACAGTTTTACAGGAGAAATGAAAGGCTCTTTTGGATTTGGCTAGTAAACTGACTTGGCCATATGACTTGGGCTAAGATTGGACTGGGATTTGACTCATGATAATTATGGGTTTACTGTATGTTGTGCTACTCCTCGCTCATGTGTTAAGTGTCCTAATTTGTTGAACAGTCCATTTTCATGGCGTGCTTGGTGACCTGGCTTTTGATTAGAGGTGAGCATACATTTAACTTTTTGGATACAAGCCACGAGTTCCTGCTTTTCAAATAATGCAAATTGTGTTGCTAATGAGTTTCTGATCATTGTTGTTTACATATGGAAACAGAAAGTTTTGTAACTAAACAAAGTCAACTCCAGCCTCACTTCTACTCATAGGCCAGCTTAAGGGCACTGAGCATGAATTGTAAAATGGCTTAATTATTTTGGACTTGAAGTCACATCAGAAAATTTCTATTTTGTGGTTCTTCCTTGAACCAACTCCTATCCTGGGTGCCTCCTAAGACCATTTTATATTAATTTGTGAGGGGGCCATTTTGAAGTAACTACCTATGAAAACAAAACATTATGCAAACCAAAGTAAACTTGCTAAAAACTACAGCTGTACCTTATATACTTCTTGAATAATCCTAGAATTTCACAAGTCATACAAGCAGCATGAGCATGAACTGTGTGATTGTGTGAGTGGGTTTTATTTTATTTGTTCAGTCGTTTGATTACTTGTTACGTCCAAAGCGTTCAGGAAATTGACTAGCTGGCAGCTAACTGTAAAATAGGCCATGGCTAAATAGCACTTTAAAACCACTCGCTACATTTTCATGTACCAAACCATGGCATCTTTTGTTGTTTATTGTATGATGTAACTGTTGATTTTCTTTACAGAAATTAATGTTGAGAATTTTTGGTGGAATCACAGCACTGGTTGTAGTGGTATGTAGTGCATACATTTTTTGGGGACTTTCTACATAACCTGGCTGTTACACCCTCTGAATTTAACATCACAGCCAACATGAAGTTGCACTAAATGCTTTCATCACATGAAGCTCGTGTTTAGTCTAGCATGACTCTAGATCTGAAGCATTCTAAAGAAAATTATACTGAACACGTCTTGAGCACAAAGAAAGATTTTTGTGCTCAATTGAAAACATAGTGCTTTTTTTTTGGCTTCAAAATTAAAGAAGCCAGGTAATAATTGCTAATGTGGGGGCATGACGGGGTATGTGAAAGGAAATATAACTTTCAGTTGTATTAAACTGAATGATCCCTGTTGAATTCACAAGTGTTACTGTTACTGTAATTTTTGTAGTAACTGGTCATATTGTAATAAAGGTCAAAATTAATGTAATAAAATAAGCTCAACGGGCACCAGCAGTGAACTGGCCTAACAAAATATTGGGGATAATCCGATGTTATTAATTAATTGTTACACTGACAGAAACCAGAGTTATGAGTTCCAGCTGTGGTGACTTATGGTCTGAGTGAGACTTTTTTTGCTCTTAATAAACAACAGATTGCACTAATTCTGAGCTTTGTCAAAGCCGGAGAAGACTCAATGATGTATCTTGTAGCAGTAAATATGTTAAGTAAGTAAAATTCCTTCATGAGATTTTGTGAACACTGGACAGGTGTAATTAAAACTAATCAATCATTCAGTCAGTAAAAGATACAACATCAAAGTGACAAATAAGCCAATTGCTAGTTTAGAATCTTCTTACATTAATTTTTTTTACAGAGCTACACCCAAAAGTGTGAGCACTTCTAATCTCTAAGCATTTACACTGTCTTTCACTGATCAGCAGATCAACTGACATTTATTTAAGTCTAAGCAGCTGCTTACTTTATACCTATGAAAATACCAGGTAGACACCTAGGTTGCTTAGCGCTACTGCCAATCTAAAGCCCTGCTTCCTTTATGCAAGTGGTTATCACGTTAAAATTTGAGGATAGAAATTATACCAACTCTAGTTCACCTGTGAACCCTCAATTTCTTATTGGATAATGACTTGCATGAAGTGTGCAAATTAATTTGTGGTGATGCTGTCTTAAACATTTTTCCTTGGTCTAGAGGGGCATTTGACCATCAAATCTGACATGACAGGATAGGGAGTTTGAACAAGACAATTTTCTGGAGTTTACACCTTAAGCAGGGCTCGACAAAAGTCCCTTCCGGTCGTCTGGGACAAGTAGATTTTGGGGTCAGGCAAGCAACTTTTCAGGGTCACTTGCCTGATGGGCAAATGCCCAGGCAAACCTTCCATCAAATTACAGTTTAAATGACAAATAATTAAGCACTAACAGCATACATGACCGTTAAGCAAAGCTGCGAAAATTGTCAAGTTAAATATCAAACTAGTGTAACATTTTTATCAGTTGATTTCAAATTGTCAGTCTCACAATAGCTTAAAACAACTTTTTCTAAAACATTTCGTAAGATGTTTAGTCTAGTTTAAAGTGCATTGAAGCATGCAGGCAAGTGGGAAATTGCCCCAGGCAAGCAAATTCTGAGACTTGCTTGCTTGAAGGGCAAGCTGGAATTTAAGTTTTTGCCAAGCACTGCCTTAGGCCAGGCTACCTACTGTGTATAGCTAGGGGTAGGGGAACGTTGAAGCTCTAAACAGATCAGTCTGTCAGATCAGTCTGTCAGTGTGGCCATAAACCTAACAATTAGATCCAACATTTCATTGGGCTTGATTCTCAGTGTTCCTCTGCAAAAACAGATTCACAGATTCAAAACCAAGCATACCACTTTTTTATGTCTACCAATTACATGCCCTGTAGCATACTTAGGAATTTCACCTTTCCTTTATTTTAAATTTTCAGTCAGCAGTGTGATAGGCTGTGTTATCGTAAGTATGAGCTTTCTGTATGATTGAATGCTAGTTGAATTAGTTAGCTTTGAGAGAAGCAGGGACAATAATTGTAGGTGCAGTAGACTCCTACTGCCTTAAATGGTACCAGGAATTCACGATACACTGTAGCCAGTAGCAAAGAACATGAAAGGATTTAATATAGGTTTCAGTTTGAGATTTATAAAAAAGTATTTGGGTGGTTCCAGAAAATATCCATACCCATACCACGGGCGGCATCTCGGAATTCCGAAGGGAAGTGGGGGTTTACGTCGACTGGAATTCCGAGGATGTGGGGGGGTTCATTGGACTGGAATTCCGAAGGCATGGGGGGATTTTCAGGAGAGTAACTTCCAGTTTGGTGTAGTTAAGTCTCTTCAAGAAAAACTCGTCAAAAACAACTTATCTAAGGACGATGATTCACTTGTAAACACGAGACACGTTCAACTCAATCAACATGCCGGAGACACATTTCAATGGTCATGGTCAATAAAATGTTTATGCTAACATGACGGCTGAAAGCTGTTCGCTTGCCAGTAGATCAGTCACAAAAGCGATCGTAGGCTTTTCTTCTATTGTTTAGCTCAAATACAATACAGCAGATCTCAGCAAAGAGTTTTCAGCCCCTATATTAAAGCAGATATCATCGAGACACATGTGAAATTGTTGCATTACATACCATTGCGACGTTCATTGAAAAGGTCAGATTTCACGCGTTATGCAAATTTGATGCGCTTTTGATCAGACTACATTCACTACTAGTTTGTACCAAATGAATTCTTTTAAAGTTGTCATTGACTTTGAATTTCAATGTGAGTTTCATTTACTATTTTAATTTTAATCGAAGGACAGAGTGCGGGGAAAAAGTTTGATTTGTTCTCGCGCAATTTATTTGAGGCCGCGGTACAGTATATGCAAATTTAGTTCACTGTGAACTAAAAATAATTGCAGGAAAAAAGCTTGCTATTTTACTCTAATTCTTTTCCTAACATCATAACCTTCGATTTTTAGAATAGATTGCATTCAACAGTTTCGCTTTTGACGGCAGGTTTGAGTCTGGCAAACGCAATTATGAATTTCCAATTTCAATTCTGAAAATTTTAGCTTTGTTGTTAAAATTTTACGTCGCATTCGGCACGCAAATTATTCACGGCAACCCTCGACACCAAAAATTGTAGACACACGTTTAAACATTGGACCAAGCGTTGGAATGACTTCAAAGCCGTTTGAGTTTTCTAATGTTAAACGGATTATCAGTAGTGTACGTTTTGCCGTGGAAGGTTACAATGTAAAATATCACTCAGTCAGCCGCTGTTTGTCATCACGCAACGTTGATTGTTTACTGTGCTCAATGTACGTTTTTTCTTTCGGAGGGAGCGAAAGGATTAATTTCTGTTTAATAAAGGTGTTTGGAATATAGAGAGGGCTTTTTCAAATCAGTTGGAAGAAAAAAGCGGCAATTCCTAAGGGGGGTTTGAATGATTACGGAATTCCGAAGGCATGGGGGGGGGGGTAGAACGGTTTGGAATTCCGAGGGCAAGGGGGGGTTGAGCATTTTGGAATTTCCTAAGGCGTGGGGGGTCTAGATGAAGATGCCGCCCGTGGTAGGGTATGGATATTTTCTGCAATCACCCTTTATAATAATTGTCATGTTGGTTAAGTACTCCATACCATTGTGTATCTTTTGTGAAAAAGTTCATGGTCAGGTTACACTACAGTAGCTTCACTAGGAAGCTTACTGAATAGAATTCAGACTAGTGAATGAATAACCTACTACTAGCAGTGTTATTCAGTTGAATAGTTTATTGTATTAAATCCAAATTTGGTATTGATCATGGGTTACATCATAGTTTGAATCTGTCCTCTTGGGTATTTGCAGTTGTGGAATAACCAAAGGTGGCAATTAACACTGTACTGCTTCAGCCTCATCCTTTTACATGCAATCTTGCATTTCATGCTTTAATTTGTGTTTGAGCTGAATTTTAATGATTAAGGTCGGTGAGTCCTAATACAGAGGTATTTTTGAAAAAGTTGTGACTATGGGGGAAAAGCAGATCTTTATAGCAAGATCAACTGGAATCTAAAAAGAAAAATGTGGGTAACCACGCAGTTTACAGCGATAAATTTTTTAAAACAACCATAATTCTAAACATAGGTCCACAGTGTGTGTGGAACCAACAAAGTGTTGGTTCGTCTCAAAAACAAAGCAAGTGAGGCATGCACGTTTGATGACATTCAAGCGTACGTAACAGTAAGTTGCAGCAAAAGTGAGCGACTGCACTTCCCACGAAAAGAACAAGTAGTCCTAAGGGCTGCATAACTGTGCTGTCTCGCTCCTGTGCTAGTGTGGCAGCCATAAAATAACAAATTCTTCTCTTATACTTAACGAATTACAACAACCTATGCTGAAATTTGACCAACTGCAAAAATTTACTCCACTGTACATGTAGAACTATCATACTGGAGGAGAAAATGCCATTCATTATTCTTCTCTTGTGCCATTTTACCATATAAGGTCAAGAGAACACGCAAAATATGCCACGGTATTACACAGTAAAATTATGTATTGCACTGCTAAATCCAGATTTCACAGGTTTTCTGGCCGAAGGACTGGAAAAACCAAATTTTGGTGTAATTTTTCAAGTGGAATAATAAATCTCTCATTCGATGGCTTGACATAATTATAATACGCAATGACATTTTGCTCATTGCTCGTATACTATGCAACTTGCAAAATATCCGCGCGTGTTATATGTTAAACGATTGAATAAGATGTATCTATTAGGTAACTCGGTGGATAATACATCAAGTGGGACCCTAGTTATTGTCAATCCCTTGTATTAGAGTGACACTGATTAATCTGTCTTACATTCGTGTTGTTGTATCATTCTGTATTTTGATTGCATGTACTCAACTAAAAAAACAAAAATGTTATCAGTTCCATTCAAATGTGACTTCCAGAAAATCACATATTAATTCCCAGCAAGAAAAACCAGTCTTTTCCAATTGCAAAAAATAGTTCCTGCAAAGGACAAAAAAAATCGTCAATCTGCAAAATTAAACTCCCGCAAAAATTTAGTGCCACACCATAGCTAGCTCTGCAAGCTATGCTCACAACCTCATTTTTCACTGTCTTTTGGTCAGTCTTCCTCAAAACCATGAACAAAAAAAGCCGTCATAACTCTCAAAACAGACACATTTCAATAAATCGGCAATAAAATTCTCAATAAAGTAGCCACATCCTTACAATTGACCATTTAATGGGCATCTTAACAGCCCAAAAGAATTTAACTCCTCCCCCTGCCTGGGAACCATGCTTTGCGCACAGTTCCCTTTAATCATGTCAAAGGCTTCTTTGAGCCAACTTGTAAGTGCAAATACGAAATAAATCATTGCTTTGTGATCAGATGCATTTTTCAGGAGACAAAGGCTTTGTTTTGAAACTATAGGCCTTCTTTAATGGACTGTGCAATAATTGTCAGGAGGGGGGTGCTGAAAAACCAGAGGGGGGCTTGGAAAGGGAAGGGGGCTTGAAATGAAATAAATCACTCAAGAGGGGGGGAGGGAGGGCTTTTTTTGCTCATCATGGAAGGTAGAGAATACTTAGAAATTGGCTACAGAAGAAGTATTTGATCAATTTCATGATGAGCCAGGACACGGGAAAAGGGACTTCCTTATCTCTCTTGCTAGTTATCCTAAAAACAGGCAGATATTACTTGTGAATGACTTCCTTTCTAAGTATCTAGTTCAGTGGAAGAAGGCATCTGCTAATAAGCGTGTCTAGGTGTGCAGAAATGCCCTTGTTTTTGAAACTTCAAAAGCTAAAGGAAGATCATGACTTTTGTAAGACATGGGCATTACTACCTAGAATATCTAAAGTTTGCTTGTGAGCCCACCTGTGAGCCATGCAAAAAGAAGAAGGATGGACAGCAGGAAATCCTGCAAAATGGTTTCCTGTTCCCGCTCTCGGCACGACCAAGGTACAGTAGGTACATTTCATCTTATGTGACCAGTAGCAACAGGCTTCCAAGTGGAATTGACTCCAAAAGATTTTAATCTATCAGTATGCCAATTCATTTTTCACTTTAAGTCAATTTGATTTTGATTCATGTTGGACCAAGGTACTCGCAAAAGCCTCCTGCAGCACCATGAATTCTTGCTTTGAATAAGGTTAAAAGGGCTTAAGTGAAACAAGTACACCCTATTCTGCCTGGGCTTTTTTTGAGTTTCTGAGCCTGGGGGGGGGGGCACAAAGTGCCCCCCCCCCTATAAATCTCGAAAAGTATTAAAAGCTCTTGCGATGAAACTTGGCACATTTGTAGCACGTTGTTAGCTTAACAGATTGGGCTTATGACGCGTCAATTGTGGCGTGTCATGATGTCACAATAAAGTCACAACCCGCCATTTTGAATTTGAGGCCGCCATCTTGAATCCAAAACCTGCAGTCACACAGCTGACAATGACGTCACCAAAAAATATATGATTTTGTTCTAAGAAACATAGTTTTACTTAGTCAAAACAAGCACACAAAAGTAAAAAATTATCTTCTTCTTACAAAGGAAGGGGGAAAACCTGAAAAAAGACTGAAAATAGTCAAAATACACTTCTGAGTAGACAGTTACTATGGAAACGTCAATCATCATAGACACGTCATTGACACAGGAAAAATTTTCTCTGATAAATTTTAGGAAAAGTCACGAGATTTGGTGATTATCCATCTAGCCATTTGAAAGTTATAATTCGTTAAAGTCAGCGCGGGCACAATGTGCCCCCCCCCCTGGCAGAATAGGGCTAAGATAACTGGAGGTAAAGGGGGGGTGGTCATACGTTATTTCTCACAGTTCACGAGGGGGCAACAACTAAACTCAGTACTTTAGGAGGGTGGTATTTTCAATCTAGTGATTCAGAAAGCGACTCAGTTTCGCAAACAAGTCAGATTCAGAAATGGATGGCTTTGCTGAACACTGTTACGAGGTACTCTTTGTTCCAGACGCCGATGTCCAACAAGTTAACAAGTAGTAGAACCCTTCTTCCTGTGATGGGATTTTGAAGAGAGGTGCATCCTAGAGGAAGTACAAGGTACAGGTATGATACCGCTAGTTGTGTGTCAAGGAAGGGTCTTATGTTATTTCTCACAGTTCAGGAGGGGGGCAACAACTAAAAAGTCAACACTTTTAGTAGGAGGGGGATATCGATACTACCTAAGGCTACTTGAAGCCCATTTTTCAGCCTTCCCCCCCCCCCCCCGTCTACTCCCGATAATTATTGCACAGTCCCTAATGTATTTTTGCCTCTATCATACATGTTAGAAGAAAGTGCATTATGGGCAGTCGTTTTGACCTACTCCACCCCCGATAAACAAATGTTAGCGCAACTCAACATATGAATCCCTGTGGTCCCACCCCAAGATTTTTACCATTATTTTGTCTGTTGTTTTTCTGAATGACGTAATGTTTAAGATCTGATGACTCAGCTCGACTGTATCATCGCTTTAAATATTGTATTTTGTTGAATTAACTATTAAAAAGTTAAAATAATTATTAATGTTGATGTAAATTTGTCCACAACTAAATGTGCTTTACTGCCCCCTTTAAGGATGTGTTTATATTCTATTGTGAATATAGCACTATCAAAATATGATTCTCGATAAAGACAACAACACATCGTCAGAATCTGGAGAAATTATTAAAACGTGAGGTCATTGCTCCACGCTCAAACACGTTAAAGCATGGCAACATAATCGTTAAATCCAGTTCGCTTTTCCGGGACTCCCTGTAAAAGTGAACAAGTGAACAAGTTCAGGTTCAAAAATCAAAAGTAAAGTTGAAAAATTAAAAAGACTAACTGGTAAATCCTTCTGTGCCTCTTACACAAGAGGATCCAGCTGAAGAGGATCCAGCTTAACCCTCAAGAGGATCCAAAGAGGATCCTCAAGAGGATCCAGCTGAACCCATTTATTTTGCTTTGTGTATTTATGAGTTAAAACTAACCCTCTCTCAGTTAGTTTCCAGTCACTGAGATCCACCATTCTCCACTCTAGTGTCTTTGGTCATTTGTTTTTTGGCTGTGCAGGACAAAAACTATAATAGTTCTTGGGTGGAAATGGGACATCCATGTCTTCCCGATGCCAACACATTCTTTCCCAAGGTTAGCATTGGATCCCATCGGCCTGAGCCCTCTTGGGCACCTTATCAGGTTTACACAATTAGGGGTTTTATCACCTTTTTTCAGTCACTGAGATCCACCATTCTTGACTCTAGTGTCTTTGGTCATTTGTTTTTGGGCCGCACAGGACAAAAACTCTAAGAGTTCTTGGGCGGAAATTGGACATCCATGTCTTCCCGATGCCAACGCATTCTTTCCCAAGGTTAGCATTAGATCCCATTGGCGCTGACACTCATACCAGCCCTACTCTGAGAACCGACCTCCCCAACATCTTTTCCTCTTTCCCTCCCTACATAATCTGATTTTGTCAGTTTAAAAAGCTTTAAAATACAATGAATGTGTGGCATTTCTTTCCAAATTTACGCTCAATTGTCTCTGAAAAGTGTGTGATTACCTGCAATTTTCTTTTTGAATCGTGATACCCCTTGCTAAGATCTGCTTTTTCCACATAGTCATTAACTGTGTAAAACACAGTTGTATTAGTAGGCAAATTCCTTAAGAGACCCGAATATCTTGGACCAGACCAGAGATGTGCAGAACGTATGCGCAGTAGCAAAAGGAGGCACCGTCCTTAATCAGACATACTAGTGGAGATGTTCACTGGAGGCAGGCATCAGTGGGTGCACCTCTCTCTTTCTTATGCTTCATTTCACCTGCCATATAGCCTAGTTGCAATAATTCTTGCTACTGATTATCTTTTTTGCCTGATCGATGAGTTTTTTTGAGTGGGTTAATTGTTGTATGGACATCCAAGTTTCTGCCTCAGATATTTTTCAATTTTAATTTTATTAATTGCATTATTTGTTCTTCCATATCTTCTAGACAAGGTGGTATCACAAAGGGACTATAGTAAGTAGACCATTTATTTGTTTTTGATTTATGGTGTGGGAAAAATGCGAGTTGTGGAGATGCGAGTTACAACTGCAAGTTGCAATTTGCAGTTTGTGGGATATAGTCGTGAGTTAACAGCTAAAATTGCAAGGTTATTCTTCATACTTTAGAAGAATCATACTTCAAGTATAGCCTTAGCTAGTTTCTTTTCAGAAGAGTTTGATAAAACAATGGCTTATATGCCACCAAAATACAAGTACCCGTAAAACAGCATGTAAAAGTGGACTTCACAAAAGACGCTCTTCCCACATTGCTATCCTTTTCTCCAAGAATTTAAAATGATAATAATAGTAACTAAAAAAACCAACAGTGTAACATTAATATAAAATTGGTTGAATACACATGCAGACTAAATTGTAGATAGATAAATGTTTTCCACACATTGAGTGGAAGTCGCTATCTGAAAAATGTTGGTCAAGTTATTTTTGGCAAACTTCTGAACTGAGTCTATATGAATCTGTACTGTGGCTAAATTTCTTTTGGTAAGGTTAAACTCAAGCCAATGTGGTCAGCAGCTAGCCCCATTGCTGCACGTATTCTCTGGGGTGGCCCTTGGGGCTTTATGTACGTATCTCTGGAGTATGTATTTCTGGAGTATGTACTTCTGGAGTATGCACTTCTGGAGTATGTACTTCTGGAGTATGTACTTCTGGAGTATGTACTTCTGGAGTATGTACTTCTGGAGTATGTACTTCTGGAGTATGCACTTCTGGAGTATGCACTTCTGGAGTATGTATCCCTGGGGTATGTACCCTGGCATAGGTATGGCTGGAGGTACCCCTGGGGTATGTACTCTGCAGTATGTACTTCTGGTGTATGTACCCCTGGAGTATGTACTTCTGATCTGGAGTAATTGTACCCCTGGAGGATGTACTTCTGGTGTATATGTGCTTCTGGAGTATGTACGCCTGGAGTATGTATGCCTGGAGTATGTACTTCTGGTGTATGTACTTCTGGAGTATGTGCACCTGGAGTATGCATGCCTGGAGTATGCACGTCTTGAGTATGTACTTTTGGTTTGTGTACTTTTGATCTATGTACGCCTGGATTATGTATGCCTGGGGAGTATGTATGCCTGGAGCATGATTGTACTTTTGGAGTATGTACCCCTGGAGTTTTAATTTGTACCCCTGCGGTATGTACGTCTGGTGTATGTACCTCTGGAGACTGTCTGGTGTATAAACGTCTGGTGTATGTACGTCTAGTGTATGTACGTTTGGAGAATGTGCGTCTGGTTTGTGTACGTCTGGTGTATTTACCTCTGGTGTATGTACATCTGGTGTATGTACCTCTGGAGAATGTACGTCTGATGTATGTGTGTCTGGTGTATGTACCTCTGGTGTATGTACCTCAATTGCATTAGTCTGGAAGCTTGTGTACTCCCGTGGGAATTTTGTGATGAAAGTAAGCCGTTGGTCTAGTTGTGTTAAGAGGGTCCTATAGAACATGAAAAATGTTGTCGGCAACTTTGTAACTTGCACCGACTGTTTATACAGACCTTTCAAAAATCGGCATTAATGGTTCAGCATGAAAACGAGGCTGGGACATTCAGCTTGCTTTATTTGTTTTGTCAAGGGAAAAGTTACGGTTAAACTTACCAATACTGCATAATACAATGTTTCTGATACATTCAGTGCACTTGAAGAGGGTAAAGGTGGTCACGTGATTTATACAACATGAAATCCAGGCCGGGAATCGGTAACCTGAAAATAGAGCTCTCCCTCATTCTGATATCCTGGCTAGTAAGTACAGTTATATTTACTCAAGTCTGTAAAACTGTCTTATGTGATATTTTATCGGCAATTAATAATAGCAAGGTAATAAAAAATTCTTTCATCATAGTCATGTGAGTGAGGCTGGCACTAGCTGATAAGAACAATAAATAGGTAACACAACGCTTTCTTGCCGAACTTTCACTTGCCAAGCTTTGGAACTGTCTGACAGCTGCCCATAATAGTTCTTACTTAACAAAGAGTTCTCTTGAAGTCAAATACATCTAGCTAGATACAGTTACATACTATTGAAGGTCACTATCACCATTTTCATCATCATCATCTGTCTCCAAGTGATCATCGTGAGAACAAACATTGTGGAAGGCCTCTCCATCAGAACAGGTGGACAGGTCTGTGCAATTGAGTCCTGCTTTGCGACACTGTCATCTGTTGGAAGAGCAACTCTTCGTGGTAGAGGCGCACTTCACAAGTTGGGTGAATCCCTCAGGAGCTGGCGGCAGTTTAGTAATCCCAGATAGCCATTTGTCTCCTTTTCTTTTCCAGCCATAGTTTTGGGGTAGCGGAAGCCGAGGATTTAGAATCCAATCGTTGTTCCAGACCATTAACTGGTAGAGCGCACGGAGAATTGTCTTGTGCAGTGCATCCGGCGTAGAGGGAAGCCTCTCTGATTGTGCTTGTTTCTTCCTAAATAGTATACAGGAGGTAAAGTTGGCACACGAGGTTCTCAATTGCAGTCTGTGCTTCAGCTGTTGGATTTTCAGTCACTCCAAGTGTTTCTAGTTTGGTAATATCTTTATCGGCTTCTTGAAGAATCCTCCACCAGGCAAGCTTGCCTTTACCTGAGGAGGTGTTATCAGCTCCACTAATGGCATGGAAGGCGGGGACAGCTGCTGTCTTTCCTTGGACAGTCGGTCATAACTTGATCACTTGGTGATTTGAGCCCTTTCCCGTGACAAATGACGTATTCTCGCACAGGTCTTGAAAGTGTTGCAGTGACAGAACAAAGACATCCGTGTCTGGAGAGTGAATTTGGATTTCACTTGCGCCATCTGCAGTTGCATGGAGAGCATTCAGCAGCATTTTTGTATCTGCCCCTTCTTGGCTGCTCTGAAGATGTGTCACATCTTTGTGGGATGGCTAGGCACTTACATCCCCATGCAACAAGTAATCGCTTTCCATGTCTCATTGCGTGTTGGATGGTCTTTTCTGCTAGATAGCCGGTCAACTCCATCTTTATTTTGGTGTGGGAGGGAAGCCTCCTCATTGGTACTCTCGCAATCTGGGTTGTGTCACTGAACTTGTAGTAAACAGGATCTTGGCCTCCTTGCCTAATCTCTCTGGTGGCTTCTTTAAGGGATAGCGGCAAGTCATATCTGTCTAACACTAACGCAGCTTGTCACTGTGCGCGTGCTTTTGGTATATACGACCGTTGAAATGATCAGCTAGTTGGGAACAATTATTGATCCAGTCAGGGTTATCCAGAGATTGTAGCTCAGCCATGCCATCAAGAATGGTTACTTTCATCTGTAGGGTTGACATGCCAGTCGGTGCATCATTGTGGTCATTGTTTTCGCTGTTTAGCTCGCTAGCAGGGCACTTTTGGATGAACACTCCCGATATAACAGGCTATTTTATTTAGCCTGCTAGCAGTCGAGCAACCGTAATCGGTGGCTAGCCGAGTACGAGTGCGCGACCAAACCACACGATTGGTGATAGAGTGAGTATCCTCCCATGCACGAGCCGAAGGAAAACTGTCACGTGCTCCTGCGCTTTAGTCTCGTCATTGCTTGTGCGTTGAACTTACTTAACAGGGATATTTATATTTTTTTTCAAAGCGCAATATGAGGCGAGTGCTAAGGGCGAGTGATGCTCGACTAAAGGCGAAAGGTTCACTTTTCTCACTCTCCTTAACTCGGGCGTCGGAAAAAAATAGACTGACATGGCCTGTTTTGTAAGGCAGGCTAGAAGGCGTGCATCTCGTGAGTCAATCACTCTAACCAAAATAATCGATCACGGGTATTTTGTGGTGGAGTAAACGTATTAACAAATGCAGTACGTTGAGAGAGTGGTTGTGTTAGGGGTTAGGGGGTTTCAAGCATCTCTATTTAAAAGTCTGTAGTAGATTCGCGGTAGTCGATTCGGGAACAATGGTTCATTAGCTTAGAGTAAGTCCTATCGTTCTTGGAGGCGGACCTTGAGCTCTCTTTCAAGGTCTCACGGGAGTTCAGAAGAAGTTGTTTTGGAGCACCGTTAGAGGTTTACGAAACTCTTTCAAGAAATTCTCTTTTTGATACCACTTTCAAACATCGTATTGAATCCAAACTTTGCCCATTCGTAGTTTTAGATATAGGGCTAACTTTCCCCTGGTAAACCTAAGTTAGTGAATCCTTCTTTGAAGAGTAAAACACTCCTGAATATTGACGAGGTACTTTTTCCATACTTAAATCAGCAAAAAACCCAAATTTTAAAAAAGGCCTTAGTTATTCCTGAACTCCTCTTCTGAAAAAGGCCGGGTAAACTTAATCGGTAAAGTACCTAGTTTTTTTAATGGAGCAAAACGTACACCTTGTTTCCCTATTTTTCCTCCATTTTCTTTGTATTTTGGCGCCTTTGTCACTAAAAAGCTTTTCAAATTGAGCGCCCTGGACCGTAGAGAGGTCCCAAATGTGTCGAGGCATTTTGGGCGATGACCGATTTCAGTTGCATTTGATGTCAGACATTGGCAACTGATCTTTGGGCCTATTGAATAAAATGTGTTCATATATAAAAACTGCTCATTATGCTCGTAATAATATTTTGCTGGGAAACATTGTTTACGTGCACCGATAAAATTAACTTGCTTCACTCTATTTAACTAACTTTCTGTAAGTGATTCTTATTGTTTTACTGAAAACGATTTGTAGAAATAAACTAAAGCAAAAGTGCATTTTGTTTTTAAGTTCGCATTCAGAGGCATTGGTGGACAAGTTTAAAAAAGGGAAAAAGTCCTGGGAAAGAGATTGATTGGTGGACTCCACTTCTATCGTTTTCTTGTTGTTATTTTGCATTTGATATTACCATTTGCGCATTAACATTGCATGGTATAGTTTATTAAAATGCCAAATCATGCTCAAAATATCCTTATTTTATCGGCACAATTCTCGATGACACAATCGGCATACAAAGGCTTGTTACGCTCGAAATTATACCGATGTGACTTACCCAAGCTTACACTGAGAACACGAAAATTAAGAAAAACAAGATTGTGCTGTATCACCCAAGTTCTAACCTGAAATACAATTATTTGTAAACACTACTAACACCATGGCTATGATATTAGAGCAGTCTTTATTTGACGCCAAGAGGTTGTTCTGAGCAGACAAAAACTGGGCCTCGATTTCATGTTCTATAGATCACGTGACCACCTTTACCCTCTTCAAGTGCACAGAATGTATCAGAAACATTGTATTATGTAGTATTGGTAAGTTTCAGCATAATTTGTCCTTTAACAAAACAAATAAAGCAAGCTTAATGTCGTAGCCTCGTTTTCATGCTGAACAATTAACGTCAATTTTTGAAAGGTCTGTATCAGCAGTCGGTGCAAGTTACTTAGTTGCCAACAACATGTTTCATGTTCCTTAGGTCCTTCTTAACACAACTAGACCAACGGCTTGCTTTCATCATGAAATTCCCACGGGACTTTTTTTCGTGACATATGCGACCTGACTATAGGTACCTGTGGTGTATGTACGCCTGGATAATGTATGTCTGGTGTATGTACCTCTAGAGAATGTATGTCTGGTGTATGTACCTCTGGTGTATGTAACTCTGGTGTATGTATGTCTGGTGTATTTATGTCTGGTGTATGTACGTCTGGTGTATGTGCGTCTGGAGAATGTACGTCTGGTGTATGTACCTCTCAAGAATGTATGTCTGGTGTATGTACCTCTGGTGTATGTACCTCTGGTGTGTGTACCTCTGGTGTATGTACCTCTGGAGAATGTATGTCTGGTGTGTGTACCTCTGGTGTATGTACCTCTGGTGTATGTACCTCTGGTGTATGTACCTCTGGTGTATGTACCTCTGGTGTATCTACCTCTGGAGAATGTATGTCTGGTGTTATGTACCTCTGGTGTATGTATGTCTGGTGTATGTACGTCTGGTGTATGTACCTCTGGTGTATGTATGTCTGGTGTATCTACCTCTGGTGTATGTACCTCTGGTGTATGTACGTCTGGTGTATCTACCTCTGGTGTATCTACCTCTGGTGTATGTACCTGTGGAGAATGTATGTCTGGTGTATGTACGTCTGGTGTATGTACCTCTGGTGTATGTATGTCTGGTGTATGTACCTCTGGTGTATGTATGTCTGGTGTATGTACCTCTGGTGTATGTATGTCTGGTGTATGTACGTCTGGTGTATGTACGTCTGGTGTATGTACCTCTGGTGTATCTATGTCTGGTGTATGTACCTCTGGTGTATGTACGTCTGGTGTATGTACCTCTGGTGTATGTACCTCTGGTGTATGTACGTCTGGTGTATGTACGTCTGGAGAATGTACGTCTAGTGTATGTATGTCTGGTGTATGTACCTCTGGTGTATGTACCTCTGGTGTATGTACGTCTGATTTATGTACGTCTGGAGAATGTACGTCTGGTGTATGTATGTCTGGTGTCTGTACCTCTGGTGTATGTACCTCTGGTGTATGTATGTCTGGTGTATGTACCTCTGGTGTATGTACCTCTGGTGTATGTACCTCTGGTGTATGTACCTCTGGTGTATGTACCTCTTGTGTATGTACCTCTGGTGTATGTACCTCTGGTGTATGTACGTCTTGTGTATGTACCTCATGTATGTACATTTTATCATTAGAACAAGAGCGGGAGAGCCCCTGGGCACTTACTCTTACCGATCCAGTTCCAGAAGTGTTTGAATTCTCTCCTTCTGATTGGCCAGAAAAATATTTTTCTGGCCAATCAGCGAAGAGGAACACCCGGGCGACTCTCATGTCTTCTTACATGAGGCTGTTTTCCTCATCAATCGCTGTAGTAGCGTGGCCCGTTCAACAGGAACATTTTTGAGGAAAGCTTCAGAAAAAATAATAATAAAGAAACGAAGTCGAGGAAATCGCAGACTATAACGTGGCCGCAAGAAAACAAACAGTCACAGGGAATTTTTCACGGCGGACTTACCGCAAATTTTAGAGCTAGCGACTTCCCCTTTCTCCAATGTAACTAATTATTTCTCCTTCTTCGTTGATCTTCGTCTGAAACTTTCCATCTCTGATGCACGGGCCACGCAACTATGTTGATTGAGCGTGTCATGTCACGTACTAGAGAGAACTAGTTCTCTCTAGTACGTGACATGACGTCGCATCGACCCTTCAGCAGAAAATCGCCCAGATCGGCCTCCAGAAGCTCGGAAAAGCAATAAAAACACAGCAAACACACAGCAGGTAATGTTTTTCAAACTATTTCCATTTTAATGCATTTTTAGCGGAAAATCGCCGATTATTTTCGATCGAATTTCAGCTCCATACAAACACTCATATTACGCTTTGGTTAACTGTGGTTTCCACAGTCGAGCGACATAGTTGCGTGGCCCGTGCATCGGAGATTCCCGTGGAAAGTTTCAGACGTAGTTCAACGAATAAGGAGAAATAATTAGTAACATTGTTTACTCGAGTAGCTATAAGCCTCATGCAACACTTGAGAAAGGGGAAGTCGTTAGCTCCAAAAGTTTACGATACCTTCGTTAAGTCCTTCGTGAAAAATCCCGCTGAGTGTTTGTTTTCTTCCGGCCACGTTATAGTTTGCAATTTCTTTGACTTCGTTTATTTATTTAGTATTAATTTATGATTTTTTTCTGAAGCTCTCCTCAAAAATGTTCCCGTTGAACGGGCCACGCTATACTACAGCGATTGATGAGGAAAACAACCTCGCGTAAGAAGACATGAGAGTCGCCTGGCTGTTCCTCTTCGCTGACTGGCCAGAAAAATATTTTTCTGGCCAATCAGAAGGAGAGAATTCAAACGCTTCTGGAACTGGTTCGGTAAGAGTAAGTGCCCAGGGGCTCTCCCGCTCTTGTTGTAAACTTTCTCCCATGAAAATCCCATCGTCCCGACTAGCTGCCCCTGGGTCTCCGAGGATGATGTGCTTCTGGTGTATGTATGTCTTGTATGTGTACGTCTGGTGTATGTATCTCTGGTTTATGTACCTCTGGTGTATGTACCTCTGGTGTATGTACCTCTGGTGTATGTATGTCTGGTGTATGTACCTCTGGTGTATGTATGTCTGGTGTATGTACATCTGGTGTATGTATGTCTGGTGTATGTACCTCTGGTGTATGTACCTCTGGTGTATGTACCTCTGGTGTATGTACCTCTGGTGTATGTACCTCTGGTGTATGTATGTCTGGTGTATGTACCTCTGGTGGATGTACCTCTGGTGTATGTATGTCTGGTGTATGTACCTCTGGTGTATGTACCTCTGGTGTATGTACCTCTGGTGTATGTATGTCTGGTGTATGTACCTCTGGTGTATGTACCTCTGGTGTATGTACCTCTGGTGTATGTACCTCTGGTGTATGTATGTCTGGTGTATGTACGTCTGGTGTATGTACCTCTGGTGTATGTATGTCTGATGTATGTACGTCTGGTGTATGTACCTCTGGTGTATGTATGTCTGGTGTATGTACCTCTGGTGTATGTATGTCTGGTGTATGTACATCTGGTGTATGTACCTCTGGTGTATGTACCTCTGGTGTATGTACGTCTGGTGTATGTACGTCTGGTGTGTGTACGTCTGGTGTATGTACCTCTGGTGTATGTACGTCTGGAGAATGTACGTCTGGTGTAGTCTGGTGTATGTATGTCTGGTGTATGTACCTCTGGTGTATGTACGTCTGGTGTATGTACCTCTGGTGTATGTACGTCTGGAGAATGTACGTCTAGTGTATGTATGTCTGGTGGATGTACCTCTGGTGTATGTATGTCTGGTGTATGTACCTCTGGTGTATGTACCTCTGGTGTATGTACCTCTGGTGTATGTATGTCTGGTGTATGTACGTCTGGTGTATGTACCTCTGGTGTATGTATGTCTGATGTACGTACGTCTGGTGTATGTACCTCTGGTGTATGTATGTCTGGTGTATGTACCTCTGGTGTATGTATGTCTGGTGTATGTACATCTGGTGTATGTACCTCTGGTGTATGTACCTCTGGTGTATGTACGTCTGGTGTATGTACGTCTGGTGTGTGTACGTCTGGTGTATGTAACTCTGGTGTATGTACGTCTGGTGTATGTACCTCTGGTGTATGTACGTCTGGTGTATGTACCTCTGGTGTATGTACGTCTGGAGAATGTACGTCTAGTGTATGTTTGTCTGGTGGATGTACCTCTGGTGTATGTATGTCTGGTGTATGAACCTCTGGTGTATGTACCTCTGGTGTATGTACGTCTGGAGAATGTACGTCTGGTGTATGTATGTCTGGTGTGTGTACCTCTGGTGTATGTACGTCTGGTGTATGTACCTCTGGTGTATGTACGTCTGGAGAATGTACGTCTAGTGTATGTATGTCTGGTGGATGTACCTCTGGTGTATGTATGTCTGGTGTATGTACCTCTGGTGTATGTACCTCTGGTGTATGTACGTCTGGAGAATGTACGTCTGGTGTATGTACCTCTGGTGTATGTACCTCTGGTGTATGTACCTCTGGTGTATGTACCTCTGGTGTATGTATGTCTGGTGGATGTACCTCTGGTGTATGTATGTCTGGTGGATGTACCTCTGGTGTATGTACGTCTGGTGTATGTACCTCTGGTGTATGTACGTCTGGTGTATGTACCTCTGGTGTATGTATGTCTGGTGGATGTGCCTCTGGTGTATGTACGTCTGGTGTATGTACCTCTGGTGTATGTAGATCTGGTGTATGTACCTCTGGTGTATGTATGTCTGGTGTATGTACATCTGGTCTATGTACCTCTGGTGTATGTATCTCTGGTTTATGTACCTCTGGTGTATGTACGTCTGGTGTATGTATGTCTGGTGTATGTACGTCTGGTGTATGTATGTCTGGTGTATGTATGTCTGGTGTATGTACGTCTGGTGTAGGTACGTGTGGTGTATGTATGTCTGGTGTTTGTACCTCTCGTGTATGTACGTCTGGAGAATGTACGTCTGGTGTATGTACCTCTGGTGTATGTATGTCTGGTGGATGTACCTCTGGTGTATGTACGTCTGGTGTATGTACCTCTGGTGTATGTATGTCTGATGTATGTACGTCTGGTGTATGTACCTCTGGTGTATGTATGTCTGGTGTATGTATGTCTGGTGTATGTATGTCTGGTGTATGTACCTCTGGTGTATGTATGTCTGGTGTATGTACTTCTGGTGTATGTACGTCTGGTGTGTGTACCTCTGGTGTATGTACGTCTAGTGTATGCATGTCTGGTGTATGTACGTCTGGTGTAGGTACGTGTGGTGTATGTATGTCTGGTGTTTGTACCTCTCGTGTATGTGTACGTCTGGAGAATGTACGTCTGGTGTATGTACCTCTGGTGTATGTAGATCTGGTGTATGTACCTCTGGTGTATGTATGTCTGATGTATGTACGTCTGGTGTATGTACCTCTGGTGTATGTATGTCTGGTGTATGTATGTCTGGTGTATGTATGTCTGGTGTATGTACCTCTGGTGTATGTATGTCTGGTGTATGTACGTCTCGTGTATGTACCTCTGGTGTATGTACATCTGGTGTATGTACCTCTGGTGTGTGTACCTCTGGTGTATGTACGTCTGGTGTATGTACCTCTGGTGTATGTATGTCTGGTGTATGTACCTCTGGTGTATGTATTTCTGGTGTATGTACCTCTGGAGTATGTACGTCTGGTGTATGTTTGTCTGGTAGATATACATCCAGTGTGTGTTTATCTGGAGTGTGTACGTCTGGTGTACGTATGACCGTATGTTTTCTGTTTTTCCGTACGGGTTCTTAAAAGTGTATTGTAGAATTTTTGCTTACGACTGTCGTATGCGACTTTTGTAGCGCGTACTGCTTGCGTCAAGCAAAGACTGGAAGCAACTCATCATTCTAACATTTTGATTGTGGCTACGACTGTTGTAGGGTTTAAAACATGTTTCAAATTCCTATGATATTTTTCATGTTGTGTGCAACTGTAATGAAGATGTTGTACGTCTGATTTAAACGACACGATTTGAATCGTGTCCGCACAGAGATGACACGAACAAGTCGCATACAACAGTTGTAAGCAATAATCGTACCGTCTAAATCGGTCCTTAGAAATCTGAATTGAAGGGAAATTCAAGCTAAAAAGGCGTACGCAATTAAAGCTTCTACTGACATGTGAATGTCAGAAAATGAAGACTTTCGTCCATAAATGTCGTAGCTTTTAATACTGAGACGCCACCAGCCCATACCGCTGCATTCCGTCGGATTTTTTTAATTTTCCTACGTATTCGTTTAACTGCGGGTAGCGCTAACATATAAAGCGTGTTTTCTTTAGGGGGGGTCATTCTTGAATGGGAGTGCTGTTCTTGAAATGGCTTTTTGGCGCGTTTTCATTTCTTGTTAGCTGTTCTCATTGTGGAATCGTTAGAGTGGTAGTTAAGTGCTGTTCCATGTATTCTGCTATTTGGTACAGAAGGAACAGAATGAGCAGAATGAAAAAGTTGTCGATCGTTTGGCAATTCTGCGGCCAAGTTAAATTCTCCCACCAAGTCTGGGGAAAAAATCCGCGGTGAGTTTTTCAGTCCATTCTTGGAAGGACCATTTTTTCTTGTTTCATATTTCAATAGTTCTGTTCATTCCCATTCTGCCTATTCTTTTTCCAGAGGAGACCAAGAAAACGCGCCTATAAATATATTCACACTTAAGTGAACATCCGAATGTAATAAGAAACGGGGTAAGGTATAAGCATTAACCCGAAAAGATTCAAAGAATAAAAAAGGGGGAAAGAACAGCCAGGAGGAACTTCAAAAGGTTAAAAAAATCTCTGAAGTAACGAGAACGAAATTCAACTTTATAATGAAACAAAATAAGATAAGATACTTTTCCACTGAAGAGCATCAATTTACAAATGCTAAGGATACACCATTTTCCATTGCAACTAGCAACTGCAACTCGCAGATTACCCAGTCCTTTTATTTAATGGTGCAATAACTACCTTTTGCTACGTTTATTAGATCATGGAATTTTGGATTTTATAATACAAAAAAGCTTTCTTGTACAGCACCACAAAACAGAAAGACCTGTGTAACTTAAAAGACTAAGTAACAAATTCTTAAGAAAGAAGACAATTGAGTTCGGAAATTGCATTTTACAATTTCAACTCACAGAAATACTGTGCACCTGAAATACACAATAAATCAAACAAATCATGTTGTAATGTGCAGTATCAAAATTTTAACAGTATTATTTTAGGGTGGAATTGTTATTTTTTTCTGGTGTCTTCCTGAGTAGCTTTGAGTATAATCTGCGATCCGACTGCTTCCTTGAATGCACTTTATATAAAGATGTCAAACGATCAAGATAGGAGGATAATAAATAAATATAGGAGGACAATAAAGGATATAGAGAACATCTCTTAGTTCATAAAGTATGTTTCAACATATTCAACACTTCCATAACTGAAGATGACATTTCAGAATGTTGAAACATGTTTTGTAAGCTAAGAAATGTCATTCTGTATCTAAACATAAAGATTTTGTATTCACAATTACATGATTTTATAGTGAGATTTATTGTGATGTCAACTGGAAGAAAAACACTTGTAAGTTGCCCATCATTGAATTACCTAATCTATGAAAAGCAACTGAAAGGGAATGTCAAATTTGTATGCAGCTGCAAATACAGCAAGCGACTTTAAACAAAATAGTTAAAAATCTGTCACTGACTAAGTAGTCCAGGACCAAAAAAAAAATCAATGTTATAAGATAAGTGATACCCCCAAGAAAATACTACATGTGCAGCCAACCAAAAGAAGTTGCCATAAAAAGCAAAACCTCCCACTTCGAAAAAATAAAAATGATAACTACTTATAAATTTCTAGAGTGCGAGTAGTCTCTAATGTTGGCAATGGCGATTGTGGGGCGAGCGAAACACACGCGCGCGCGGGCGAAAGTTCGAGGAGACGCGACGCGAAGGAAGCTAACTTTCGGCGCTAACTTCGTGTCGCGTCTCCTCAAAATTTCGCGTGCTCGCGTGTGTATTTCGCCAGCCCCGCAATCGCCATCGCCCAAATTAGAGACTACTCGCAGTCTAATAAATTTCAAGGGGCGCTAACTAACCTAAGCGTACATTTACTGCAGTTACTAGTTGAGAGAAAAATATTTTTAATTCAAAAAATGTGGCCACATACTTCTCTATTTGACTAGCATTTCCTTCGCTTGTAAAGGATATATAGATTTAGCCAAGCCTAACAGCGAAGCTTCATATTTTCTTAGCTGGTACTTATGAATTTCTGAAAATACTCTCATTGAAGTCGTTAAATAAATTTAAAAAAAAGACAAAATTTATTTTCCCGTCTGAGATTCGAACCTCGCACCGTTCGCGTCAGTATCCGTAGCTAAGCTACCACGTCAACTAAATTTGCCTTAATTTTAATACTTATACGACTGTTTATTGATCGCAGCTCGATCGAGATAAACATAAAGTATTTTTCCAGGGGAAATGTGCACGGACCGCAGCAAAAACCGTGGTTGTGGACAGAAAATACCAGAAGGAACTAACTCTGCTATATTTGGCTAAGGGACCGCTGCCAAATGCTGCAAACTCAAGCGATGTGCCGACCGAGTTCAAGCGATTTCCTGCCAAGAAAAGATGGCATTATTTCCCCCTCCCCCCCCCCCCCCCCCGCTGGGTTGCCTTGGGACTCCCTTCTCCCTTCCCCAGAGTCTTTACGGACGTACGGACGTACTTACGCTGACGTCAGAACCAACATTTCTCGCTATTAATGTTACAATAACATAGTCCTTACTATGTAACAATACAGCGCTAAAGACTTTTGGAAAATTTCTACAGATTCGCTTGGTTCACAGTCTATTTTCCCCTTCTTATTTTCCAGGAAGCCAAGAAAGTAGTATTCATGGTATTTGTGGGCGTTTGCATTATTTTCCAAGCCATCGCATCTGATGTTTATGTTTATAACAAGAAAACGTCAACAGTGTCACCAACTGTAGTGCCGGTAGCACCCACCACCTATATAAATGCCAGCACAATAAAGCCAACTTCTTAACTCTATAAGGAGACCAGAACGCAGAACTATGTGTGTGGATCACAACGCCGAAGAACAGATGCCAACCGTTCTGAAGCCAAGCTAAAGAATGTTATAATTTGCTTTTCGTTATACTGGGACATCTGCTGGACGTCAACTATTTGACAGTGTCCAACCTTTTTTATTGTTTTTAGAGGAGGGTATAGGGGGGGAGATCACGTTTCGCTGAAAATAAAACAATCATTTCACGTATTTTCCAGTTCATCATCTTTCACGACATTTTGTACGATGGGCACAAAATCACAGTTAACGATGATTAAAACGCACGGTTCTCGCTTCATGGGTAATAATTTAAGGCAAATCACGGCTCACGGGTTCTTAGCAAATCACGTTTCACAAAAAAAGAAAACGGCCATTTCACGTTTCACGCGAAATGACGCTATTCACGGCTCAAGAAAATACCCAATATCCCCCTCTTTATTTTGCAGGTTTGATACTTTTTACTTTTTAGCCAATGACGTCACGTTAGTGACGTCATATGGCTACTGTCAGAGCCTAAAAATCAACGATAGACGTTGTCCGTAGGTGCGATGTTTGTCTTACGATTTGTGAGGCTGGGGGGATATTCTGTGAGACGATGGGTGGGGGTGTGCACCGGGACACTGAAAGTCTTACCTTGTCAGCGGCACAAACCCATACAGCTGATGTTATGGGAGTAAGACCCCCGGGCTTTGAAGTGTTTTGCATTCGCAAGTGTGGATCTACTTCGAATGCCTGTTTTGTGTACGTGAGGTCTGGCAGGATTTTATTCGCGTTGTAGTCCTGTGTTTACTTAGCTGAAGTACATTTTTCCACAGCAGCAAATACAAGACGGACTTGCCAATTTGAGATGTTGTATGAACAGAACGTGGAAATTAACGTTACATCGATCCCTAATTAACAGTGAAAGAAACAATATTTAAAGCCCAAGTTTATAACGATAGTGAAAAGAGTAGAGTAAAACAGCATAAACTTTTTCGGGATTATCTCTCGGTAACAGCGAATCTAAAATTTGCAGTGTCATTTTTGAGTGCGTGTTATAAAACATGAACCCATTTAAAACTAAATCGGAAATTGCGCGGCTTGTTGCTAGCTATTCTTAAAACTGAAAAACTTGAATGAAACTAGTATTAAAATCCAAGTCACAGTGGTGATCAAGGAATTAGAGGATGGATGTAGTAAAATCTTAACAAGATACTAAACGTTATTTCGGGGTTATTCATAGCTCAAAGTGTAAAGCGTATGTTGACAAATTTGCATAGTTGACAGCTGTAATTTCAGCCTTATAAGGAATGTAACGCAACACTTAAAACATCTCGAACCGACCGAAAGAGTACCGAAAGATTAACAACAACAGATATGTGACAAAGCATTCTAACAGAGACCTGTTGGATCTACTGGAAAGCGAGCTGAATTTGAACATTTTCGTACTGTTCGAAGGCAAAGCAAACGAAATTTATTCGGCTGTAGGTTGAGACTCAAAATAAACACGTAAGCTAAAAATAACTTTGTACCGTGGGAAAGTTACAAATGTAAACATACTTTGGTCGATTTGTGAAGCAAAAAGACGAAAATTGTTATAGCCGACTTGATTACAAAGCAAGCAACTTCAAATAACAGGGGAAGTAAATATAGTTGCAAAACTATTTCAGTCGTGTTTATAAACGCTAGTTCAAACCGATTTCGAACGAAAATATTGTGGATACAAGAAACGCCGTTTGATGGCAGACTCCTGTTTTGACAGTACAATGTACTAAGAACGTAAGTGGTTGCCTGAAATCTTACAAATTAAACAAAGTAAAGCGAGTCGCGTGTCACGCAAATCACGCAGAGCGTCAAAACGGCACCCTTTAGAAAGTTGACCGTTTATGAGCACTGAAAAGTATTGGATATTCGCCGGTAGAAGTAAGAAATTAAAAGGTTCAACTGCAACTTGCATTTATTTCTGAAGTAAAATTGTTAACTTTCCACTGATCTTTGCCTAAATTATGTATGCCATATTTTTCGACGGTGAGTTTAAGTTTACTTGTTTTTGTCTGTGTTCTTTGAAGAACCGTGAAACAAAGAGGTTTCTTCGTTTTTTTTTTTACTCCGCGTAGTCACGCTGCTGAATCATTACCATAGGTTGTCAGGATAAATTTCACCATATTGTGAAAAAAAAAACGTCATTGGCTCTGCGCGCATTGCGTGCCTATGTTTTAGCTAAAGAGGGAGACTTTGGACAGACCTACGACGTGAGAGAGCTAAATGTTGGAACCTAAGATACAAAATAATAACAGGATTCGTGTTTGGCTAGCCTGCGCCCAGACGTCTCCTATTTCCTTTGTGGAGCAAAGGAAATAGGAGGCGTCTGTTTGGCCTGCCACTATTCATGACTATTAGTGTCATTTACGTTAGTGAAAGCCATTTTGTGGGGATTGGCTATCAAAATGTGGTCTTCAGTGAGGGTCTTGTGACTGTGTAGGGGACGCTGAAACTTGTTCCTTAGGAATTGCTGTACTGCGGGGCTGGTTCTTTTGACTCGGCGCCACTAGCATTCACACATTTCTTCGAGATGGTACCCTTGACCCTTGAAGTACCTGGAAATAGCTTCTCTCTTGTTCAGTAACTCACTCATTGGTTTTGTCCTGTTTTCATCCATTTCCTTTCCAGATCACACTTATGAACGTGCCACCAGCAACCGCGGAACTGAGAGCCGGTTTGAGAAGGACAGTGAAAACCATCGACTGGCATTCTTCTTTCACTAGTGTGGTTTCCGGTGTCGCATGTGAATGTCTCTTTCTGTAGCCTTCCATTCCAACCACTCAGTCGCCGTCTTGGAAGAACTTCTCCTTGTTAAACCTCGGTTTCTTCTTTTCCTCTCGTAAATGACCAAGCAGGCAAGTTTTGCATGATGGCCCAAAGATAGAGCGCAATGGCCTCATATCCCACGATCTTTTGACACATTTTTGGTTCTTTTCCTTGATCCTCCATCTCTTTTTCTCTGATCGTGGTCTTTCCTTCTTGGTGGTTGCGGTGGAAGATTATGGTCGGCCCACCCACCATGTTTTCTTAGATCTTCGTTTTCCTTAAACAAGAAGCAGATGACAGATTCCAGGGTAGTAAAGAGGTAGGTCAAGGTGACACCGGGGATGGAAATTCCTTGTCTCAACATGTCGATGTTATCTTTCCAGAAGCCAGACATCCCTTCAAGGGCATCGCAGAGAGGTTGGCCATCAAGTTTGTTGTACCAAATGAGAAAGTCTCTGAATGTTTCCATTTGATTTTCTTCCCATACGTTTTGACAGTACTGGTAATCGTCGTCAGAAATGTTAATTGGAATTTGTGAATGATGAGTGAAAGGCTTCGTGAGGTGAAGGGGTAGGACGTTGCAGCATGTGAAGAAGCCTTTAGTTTGTGGACATTCGAAAGCTTTCAGAAACATATCGTAACTGAACCCAGGGGCCAGCGGGTTGGTGACATCGAGAAAGCAAAGGTGTTTGGTTTTCAGGCACAACTGTGATTACGCTTGATGGTAAACTGAACTTGCTCATTTTCTACCAGCACCGGGAAGAGGGATTCTTTGATGGCGTTCAAGCCATATTTCCTGAAATGAAGCCAAGGACATAAAGCTCTTTCAGGTACTCCTCGAATCTGTCTTTCAGTTTCTTTGAGGGGTGTTTTTTTTTCCTTCGAGGGTTCGGGGGTAGTTAATTCTGGATTACCATCCTCATACTCTTGATCAGAATCACGGAATGCCTCTCGTTCGCGATTTAAAGCCCTATAACAGTCCTCTTGTTCTTCACCATCTAAGAAAGCACTATCTTCCTATGTCTCAGACTCAATCAATACCTTTTCATCGGTCTCCATGAGATTTCCTCCTTCATCACCACTGTCCTTCCGGAGTGCTGTCTTCTATATTGTTTTTTCTGGTAGATTCGGTAATTTCTGATCTTCATTTCATTTCTTCTGACTAGCTTTTGGTGAATGGCGTCAAAGAGGAAGAGGCGGTAACTTTCTTGACTGGTTTTTACTAGATAGGCAACCATCTCTTTCACAAGCTGCTTGGAATCACTATTTGAATATACTTGGGTTGGTCGAAGTCAGGAACATTGGACACTGACAGAGTGGAATATACTTGGCATCCTAACTAAACTTTTTTTAAATTTTCCAGCCCTGTCTTGGGATTAAATTGCATTCGAAATCAAAGGTGGCCCTTAAGCCTAGCTACAAAAATCCGGACTTTTTTCGGGAGTTTTAGAGCTTCACGGGATTTTTAGAAAACTATAGGATTTTTAGAGATTTGAAGGGATTTTTAGAGGTTTTGGCGAATATTTTCAAGGTTTTTTGTTTATTTGTTACAAAAAAGCTTGAAACTTAGAAAAGTTTCGCCACAAGCGATTGTGACAGAGCTTTTTGATGCCCCCTTGATGCCCCCTCACTGTATCGGTCGGCAGTTTTACCCATAATGCAGCATTCCTTGCTGTCAATGAGTTCAAAATGGCGGGCTCAGCAGAACTTGTTGATTTGGCTGGGACTAAGGGCGCTAGCAAAAAGCCCACCAAAGCCATGGAATTTTCAGCACAGGTCACCCAGTGTTTTAATATTATGGGGTCTTTAGAGATTTTTAGGAGTTTTTATGGGATTTTTAGAGGTGAAACCGGAGATTTTTAGAACATTTTTGGAGAAATTCCGGAAAGATTTTAGGCGATTTTTCGGGATTTTTGTAGCTAGGCCTAGTGGCCCTACTTGAAATGGCCAGGAATGATAAAGGCTTCGTCTTCTATCAACTGAAAGATGATCGATGGAGTATTGTGTGCACCGCTAGGAAGTGTGTATTGAAGCTTTCCTTCTCATCTTTTCCCGTGACGATGCAGTATCCCCACATGCTTCCAGAATTTTCCACATCGCAAGCAGCAGTAGGATTCCACGTAAACTATTTGCGTGTCTTTGATAAATGAAAAATAGTGTTGGTACAGGTTGAGGTGGGATGATGACAAAGATATCGGTGAAGCAGCTGAGTAGCAATCTTCGGTTTGGTGTCATCGTCTTCAAGCTCTGCATCATCATCTTCTCCATCCGACTTGGTGAGTTCCAACGCGTAGACAAAAATGTTCACTTCAAAGAGGTGCTCGAGATCGGAGAGTTCTTTACTAAGCTTAACACCACAGAACGTCTTTTTGTCTGGTCGGGTTTCCCGATATCTCTCGTAGTAATGGCTGGAAACATGCTCCAGCTTTTAAGGGTGACAGCTGTTATGGAGAGCCAAGGCCCGAAAGAAACACAGCTTGTCGTTGTTTACTTTTCCTTAGTTGCGATTGCGGTAACTAGGCAAATCGGTACCACGACCAGTGGGATGCCCCTGGATCTTGGTTATGAAAAAGGTGATATTAGTGACAGTGTCCACCACCCATTTGGAGTTAGGGCGTCTCTGGTGTACCCATTCTAGGATCAAGGTTCTGAGATCGGAGGGATCGGCATCGGTTGTAATCAAGAAGGAAGGGTTCTACAAAGACGAGAGGCGTAATAAAATTGAAGTTCACTGGTTTCGTCGTTTTTCAGGATAAAACCAAACTTTTACAGGATACAGGTTTGCTACGTTCGTCATGGGTGATGTAACTAGTCACAAGACGTGCACAAATGCACAAGTCACACAAGAACCTGTGAGTTTGCTGATCTTTTCCACGGCCAGGTAATTCCATGCACGGCACGGGCTTTCATAGGCGGAAAATATATTTAGAAAGCGGTTCTATAGTCACGTCTGGTCAGGAAACCATAGTGAAACTATCCGCCATGATTTGAAGCCAGACGAGCCTAGCACCCAGGCATTCTCTTCTCACTCCACTTGGCGCGAAATTTCGTGACGTCACCGAATGGCACTAATTCGGTGACGTCACGTCATTTTGTACCAATTCGAGTCTAGTGAGCGGACGCGAACGCCTGGGTACTAGGCTGAAGCCAGACCATTCTCGTCCCCAGAGCGGCTGAGAGGACCAGGCGGCTCTGGGATGACTCGAGACTTGAAGAGATGTTCAAGTCGCACAAGACGTTTCAGCAAAAGCACCAGCCATTCCACGTCTGCATACAAGCGGACCGATTATTGTCATACACATGAAGTGCAAAGGGACCGGAAAAATGAGTCCGCACGAAACCCACAATTTGTGGGAAAACGAGCGAAATCTTCGTCATACCTGGGTTTGGCTAATAATAATTAAGACAGAGCCTGTAGGGCACCGTCTTACAGTAACACCGAATTTTCGTCGTAGTGGGTTGTTCAAGTTCACTGTGCGATTGATTGGTTGCTTATTGACGGGCCATGGGACATGGACGAGGCCTAATCTTTTGACCTTGGTTATCATGGGGACAAGGGCAGGTTGATGCAATGCCTCCATGAGGTTTTGTGAAAAATGGTGGAGACACCGACTGTTGTACCCAACAATTTTCAAGAGGGTTTTGGGCATTATGCGGATCAACATACGCCATCTAAGAGGTGAAAACAAATGGGAAATTCTCGGTGGAAATTACACGCACGATAATCAGCCTGCATGATAATGAATTTATTTGGTTATGAAAAGTCTGTCTTAATGTTCAGCCTTTTGTTTCAATTTACGCATTTGAAATCCTACAGCTCATATAAAGAGGGAACAAAAACGCTAGAATCTTCAGTGGGTTAATTTTGTCGAACCCAAATATTTTGCGATGAAAACAAGCTTAGACTTCCAGAACGTATTATATGAAACATTCATTCACGAGAAACCTTTAACCCGGGCGTTTAGTTTGGGATCACCTGTAGACAAGTACTCACTAAAACGCATGGCATTTTTACTGTATTGTAAAATACTGAAAATGCGAAGGCTGTTGGAGAATTTAGATATTTAATTCTAGCAACTACGGTTTAGTTTGAGGTTCTTGCGGGTTTTCATTTTTGCTATATGTGTTTTTTGATACTTCGAAAACAGAAAAATGTTAAGAATTCAATTCAGTAGAATATCGTTCCCTACAGCGAGGAGTTAATTGTTAATACCTGGGTTCCGCTGAACAAAGCTCTCGCGAGGGCTTCAGCACAGGGCTGGCTCGTTTAAGTGCAGCTTTCAGTGGGAAAGGATATAAATGTTGCATCTTTTCTGGTTTGTATTTTAAGTTACCGTGTCAAAGAATTTTGGAGAGGTACTTAAAAACTCCAGATAGCGGTACTGAACATAAATAAGCTATGAATCGGTAAGGAAATTCTGAGGGGCGATTACTCTCCCTCACAAAAGCGGTGTACAGTCGCCCACTCTCCTAAAGAAACCGGTGCTATTCCAGTGCAGTGCAGTTCCAGTGCTATTCCGGTGCATTTCCACCATAATTACAAGCTCCCTTTGCTCGCTTGTTTATTATGTGGGGGTTTTAAAATTAGAAAATAAACCTCTGAGAATCAGGTAGTATTTGTCTGACTCTCCATTTACTACTTATTAACCGAAATAAACCACCCAACATTAAAAATTTTCAATTAAAGAATTACAGCTGTACATATCTTTGTTGTATCCAAACTACAATGTCTGTACTTAACATAAACATTGAAGAACTTTTGAAAGAACTTGATCCAACAACGTTACAAGCTTTAGAGCAATTACTTGCAGAGGACGCTCCTGCTGTTCGAAAAACTATTCAGAACATATTGGATGAACCTATTTCTGAGAAAGTGGAGAAGAGTTTAAATAAACCTTTAATTCCTAAAACTTTTCAACCGACCGCTCCTCCTCCTCGTAGAAGGGGGAGAAAAACACAAGAAATTTTGAGGAAGTTTGATCCAATTTCTCGAGAAAACATCCGAAACGTTACAAACTATCAGAATGAGATTCTTGATTTATATGATAATACCGAATATGAGGGAGAAGAGGTAAGAGGGCGCCGTTTCATCCGCTGGCGCTTCATTCGAGGACTTGAAAGAGATCTTACATCCGATTTTATAACAAAAATAAGAGAGAAAGTTCACACATCTTTCTACGCTAGACATATTTTTTCATATCAGCTACGCAACATTGAAGACGATTCGTCAATGGTGATGTACACTAACAAAGGTTCGCCTTGGTTTGAACGTTTTTCTGATGCGGAGAAATGGTTGAGTGAGCGGGAGAAGGTACGCCTGGACCCTGACAACATAAATGGACCGGACACGAAATGGGTTTTTGAAAACCAATTCAATGTTGATGTAAAGGTGGTGCTTGATCGTCAACCGTTTTTAGGCACAGGACCGTTACCAGATTGGTTGCGTAACCTTTCACATAACCGTTCGATGCTGGCCTTAGACACTTTCAAAGACAACTTATGTTTATGGCGATGTATTGCGGTACACTGAGGTTCAAGACCAGATCGAAGTACAACGGCAGCACAGGAGCTTGCAAAGAGTTTTTTCAATCTCATAGCTATCCCCCAAGATTGCCGAAAAACATCTTTAGATGAACTTGATGAGGTTGAAAAACATTTTAATAAAAAACAAGTTTTCAAAGATTGGTTGGGAATTTGTGTCTATGAGCCTGAACGTATGGAGGATGGTGAAGTGGTATGGCATCTTAGAAGGAAACCACCAGCCAAATTAACAAATATTTTGACAATTGGAATTTACGAAGGGCATGCTTTCGTTATAAAAGATATTACGAAGCTTGCAAAAACTTATGCATGTTTTCATTGTCGTTCAAGATTTACTAACACTTGCAACCTTCAACGGCATATCCAAACATGTTCACAAGGTAAAACGGTTATTGATTGTCCGGCAGAAAGAGTTGAATTACCACAAACAGCTTTTGAGAAGGCTTTTTATCCAAAACATTCATCTTCTTCAGAATCTCTTCGCTGGCTTGAACGAGAAGCAGCACTTCGTAAAATTGACATTCACCACGCTGCTTGCGGGCATGGAGGTGAAAGATGGGTTGAGCGTGCGCCTGTAGACGGTTACAACCATGAAACAAAGACTGTTTTTCAATATCACGGATGTCACTGGCATGGATGCCGAAAATGTTACCCTTATAATCGAAATAGAATTATTACTCATCATGATCAAACACGAGAAGATAGATTCAAAGCAACTGTAGAACGTACACAAAAGCTTCGAGCTGCTGGCTACCATGTTATCGAGGCATGGTCTTGTGAAGTAGGAGAAATAAATATTAAGTTACCAAAGACTCAAATACAAAGTTATCCACACGCGATAATGTATGACTTTGAAGCATACGGAGATAAAAATCAGAGGAAGGAACCTACAGGCATGTTAACTATCGAAAACACACACATTCCAATTTCTGTTAGCATAGGTGACACTTTAGAAAGAGAACCTACCCACATCTGTGAAAAAGATCCTGCGAATTTGGTTCATAAGTTTATGGAAGAACTTGAGAGGCGTGGGAAAAACATTCGGGACCAAGTAAGAGCAGCGTTCATACCTGAAGATATGAATATACTTACAAAAGCACAGCGCCTCAAAATAGAAGAATGGTGTAATCAGGTGCCAGTTCTTGGGTTTAACTCCGGGCGATATGATTTGAATCTTATCAGACAACATTTCGCGAAACGTTTATCTGATACAACTGGTAAAGTAAGAGTTGCAAAAAGTGGAAGCAAAATTATGTTCATTTTGACTAAAAACTTTCGCTTTCTCGACATCATAAACTACTTAGGTCCAGATACAAGTTATGAGAAATGGGTGAAAGCCTACGAATGCGAAACTGTAAAATCGTGGTTTCCGTACGAATGGTTTGACTCGCCTGAAAAACTTGATTTTAAAGAAGTTCCGAAATATGAAGATTGGTATTCGAAGCTGAAGAATGGTTATGTTCTCACAAAGGATGAATGGGAGGGGTGTCAGCGTCTGTTCAAAGAAAAGGGTATGTGTACTTTCGCAGACTGGCTGCGGTACTACAATAATCTCGATGTAGCTCCTGGTCTCGAGGCTCTGGAAAAGATGCGTGCTTTCTACACTGATAAAGGAATCGATATTTTGAAAGATGCTGTAAGTATCCCAGGTGTTAGTTTACATTACTTACTCCGCGGATGTGTTGAGAGGGGCGCGGATCTTTACAGCCCATGTTTTCACAAGATACCATGAAGTTGGAGTTACAAAGATAAGGTCTCATCGAATATCGGAACCTCGTCTTTGCAAAAATATAGTGGGTTACGACGCCAATGCTTTGTATTTGTCAACCATGCTTAGAGACATGCCTTGTGGAAAAGGAAGGGTCGTGCATTACAATAACGAAGCC
Organism: Siderastrea siderea; assembly: GCA_964030785.1. Taxonomy (NCBI): domain Eukaryota; kingdom Metazoa; phylum Cnidaria; class Anthozoa; order Scleractinia; family Rhizangiidae; genus Siderastrea; species Siderastrea siderea. The sequence goes on along the minus strand of OZ034974.1, from coordinate 17,654,181 downwards.
GCCGCTCCCATACTAACACAAGGGCTAAAAGAAGAAAAATGGTTCTGATTTGCCGAAGTCGATATAGAGATCCCTGAGCACTTACACCCAAAGTTTGAGGAAATGTGCCCGTTCTTCTACAACAAAGAGGTCCCTGTTAAAGCTGTGCCGCAGCATATGCTTGACTACCTGAAGCGCACGAAGCGGCACCGCGGAGACGGAAAGAAGTTAGTGGGAGCATTGTCTGCAAAGAAGATATTATTATACGCTCCACTACTTAGATGGTATCTTGAGCATGGAGCAGTGATCACAAATGTTTATCGGACTATTGACTACCAACCAACAAAAATATTCACTTGGTTTGTGGAGCAAGTTACTGAAGCTCGTAGAACTGGAGATAAAGAAAAAAGCAAGGCGCTGCTGGCCGAGGTATTCAAGCTGTTAGGAAATAGCGGGTACGGGAAGCTCATCGAAGCCTTGGAGCGGCAAACAAACATTATTTACACCAAAAACGAGAAGGTAGTCGACAGAGCCTTGCGAAGCGCATATTTCAGTGATCTTGACGAGATCGGGCAGGCGTATGAGCTGGAAAGCCGAAAGCCTCGGATCACGATCAGAGGACCATTTCAGGTAGGAATAGCTGTATATCAACTGGCTAAACTTCGAATGCTTGAATTCTATTATGACTTTCTTGACAGATATTTTGACAGAAGAGATTTCGAATTGATTGAGATGGACACAGACAGCAATTACATGGCAATCAGCGCAGGAAAGTTGGAAGACATTGTTAAACCAGAGCTGCAAACAGAATTTGAGGCAAAAAAGCAAGAGTGGTTAGCTTGGGACAAGTGGAGCAGTCGGACCCCTGGGCTCTTTAAACTCGAGTGTGAAGGCAGCAGAATGATTGCACTCTGCTCAAAATGTTATTTCGTCGACGAATCTGAGGGTAAAAAAAAGAAGTTCAGCACGAAAGGGGTGTCGTAGAAACAAAACGAGATCACGTGGCAGCGTTTCAAGAAAGCTTTGGAAGGCAGCAAGGACATAGGAACTAATAGAGGTTTTAGGATGCGGGACGGGCAGATGGTTACTTACGAACAGCAGAAGCTGGGGTTGAGCGCTTACTACGACAAACGCTGGGTATTGGAAGACGGCATTCACACAAAACCGATCAAGTTTCATTGTTAGCTTGCTGGTGGTAGTTGTGTATCTGGAGGGACAACCAAAAGCTCTTCGCGGACAAACCAACGTTTTGATCCGTCAAATAAATAATAGATAACCGGCGCGTCTGGTTTTATCATAATCTTTTCAATCTCGTAAACATTCAAAGACCAGATTGGGTCGGTAGCTCTTCGTCGACCACCTTCAAGTTCACCGGGTTGGTAGAGATAGCGAACACTTGAACCGGAGGGGAGCTTTTTTTCGTTCACACCAACGGGTCTCAAATAAGGTGTTGAGGATTTGGATGGAACAGTTTTCTCTTTGATGGCCTCAACAGGTTTCTGACCGGTCAGTCGAGTGACTTCTTTATTCAAAGCTGAAATAACAGCGGGCAGTCGGACCACCCATTCAGTCGATCATTTGTCGTCTGGGAGGCGCATTTCAACCCCATATTGGTGACCAAACAGTCGTTCAGCCAGGGTGCGGCTGAATCTTTCAACGATAGCTTGATCACGGTGAATATCCACACGACCACGTCTAACCTCGACATTATATTTCGAAAGAAGTTGGTTCACAGCGCCCATAAACTCACGACCAGGATCGACTTGAAGCAGTTTTGGCCACTTCAAAGGACCACGACTATAAATCCGTTCCAGAGCAGCTGCAACTTCTTTAGCCTCTTTTGTGGTCAACGGTTCGGCCTCTTTGTATAGAGAGAGGCCACATCTACCACTGTGAGAGCATATTTAAAAGTTTTACGGGAGCGTGGTGGGCGATCGTGTGGGAGATACAGAAGATCGGCTTGGTGAACTTTGTTTGGAACAGGAACATCAAATTTCGGTCTTGGAATGTAACGTGGGGCTGGTAAATAAACCTGCCAAAGAGCTTGCTTCATCAACCAGTTTTGAGTCAAGAGCCTTCACCATTTTTTTATCCGCTTTGTGTTTGCATTTTTTGAGATTTTCACCGTATTTTTTTTCACGGTTGGAACAAACATCATAATCAACATCATGTTGCATAGCAATCGCATCTGTTGCACCTGTTGGTGGTTGATACATTTCCAGAATTTCACCCGTTTCTGGATCGTATTTCACCTGCTTTTCAAGAGGATTGTATGGCCCTGTAAAATTATGCCCTGGTAATGTCCAACCTTTTTTGGTTTCGGAAATTTCCCAATTGCTGCATGTCTATCAAACCCAGCTCCATCCAAATCAGGTCTGTCAGTTTTGTAACGTTGGTTTGGTCGAACTTTAGTTGAAAGTTGATCTAACATTTCACTTCCAACTTTTTGAATAACTGGGTGGGCTTTGTCAAGAGTGTAATTTATTGCTTTCTTTTGCAGTCTGGGGTCTCTCATAGCTTCAGAAGCGTAATATCTTCCAGCTTCAACAATTTTTTTCGCAAGATATGGGATTCCTTTTGTAATAGCAAGATCACCAACTGCCATAGCAACGTCGCCGAATATTCCACTGCCCTCCGCGCGGGAGGGATCACCTAGTTTCCCGGCATAAAACGTGTTTTTGTTATTCCGCAACTAGCGCATTTTACCTTTAAGAGTTTTTTATTATTTTTTGTGGTTACAATTTTTTCGGTTCCCTGCACATTAGGCGTGTGCCGCTTTTCTTTCACACAGTACACTTCCATTGTATATTCTTATGAAAAATAATTTTTCACTATTTCCTCGTTTTGAAGTAAATCGTTGGAGAACATTTTCAAAATATCGGCAAAACTTGTTCCTTTGTTTCTTTCGTTTAAAAAGAGAAGGCAGTAATAACCACATCTCACACTTTGTTCCCATTGAATTTGGTTATTATTTCTGAAAAAATGTGTCATCCCGTGCATTGACATTTCTTGTTCCCATTCCGAAGGTGGTGGAAAACCAAATGAATCGAAATACTCGTAAGTACCTTTATCTTTGGCAGGCCAACAACATACCCAGTGAGTTCCCAAACTTCCAAAATCATCCAAGTTGATAATACATGGAGAATGAAACAAAAGTTTTGTTTCATTTCTGCTAAAAATACTTTTTATTGGAATTCGTAAAAAGTTGCACCATTTTCTCAGGTCAATGTTGGATAGAAGTTTATCTTCAAATTTCAGTTTTTTTTTAAATGATAATAATCATCCCAAGTTCCGAAAAAAGGTTGAGGTTGAATTTGCATTCCTTTACCTTTAGGAGGTGGTGGTAGAGGAGGTGTTCGTCGTTGTCGTGAGCGTGGTGGTTGCGTTTGCATACCTTTTCCGATTATTTTTCGGACTAAATCAAGGGCTAAAGGTACTCCGATAGACGCCAACATACCAAGGAAGCCGCCGTATTGTGCACCTCCTCCTTTTACTAAACCTTTTCCAACAAGATATTGTTCTGCCGCCTTTTTCTGAGTAGGAGTCATTTTCTGGACAAGTTTATAAAGTTCAATTTCCTTCGGTCCAAAACCCTTTCCGAATATCTTTTTCAGAACCTTTTCAGCGCCAAAACTCAAACCTGCACTTGCTAATGCTCCAAGAGCTGGCCTTATCAAAGGTCGTGCCAAACCAAGCATAGCAGAAAATAAGCTTCCACCACGCTGCGCAGTATTTTGAATTTGGGTCTGGCTTAATTTTATTTCCATTCCTTTTCCTCCCGCTGAGGTTTTCTTCAGCCGTGTAATTTGAGTAGCAGTGAGAAGAATTTCGTCACCGCGCCCAATTTGGCCTGGTTTAACTCTCAGAGTAACAGCTGTCTTTGAAACATAAGCTTTTTGAAGTTTCTTTTTCTGACCATCAGTCAGTGCGATTTTATATGGATGATAAGTTGTGCTCATTGTGTATATATTATATTAAGAATTTTTTTTCATTTGTCTAGACGGCGACAAGCTCATTACCAATTTGTTTCAGCACGAATTCTTCTTCATTCAAAACCAAGGCGAAGATTATATAATCTTGAGCGTTAGCGCCTTCATTTAGTCTGTAATGGCATTCGAGCTTTTTCGAGTCGCCTGTCACACTTTCTTTGGTGTTTCGTAGGTCAAAGTGGATAATTGGGTACAACTTCTCAAAATTGGCAAGCTGCAGCTGAACGCCGGAGTTGTAGTCGTTCTTTCTGTATCTGAAATCGATCAAATCATTCAAAATTCTTATTTTAAAATCATGGTCGTAATCAAGCTCAGGGTAAAATGTTGTGCCGTACTGAAGGCGGCAAGTGTCCAATCTTGCCGTGTTATCACCATCGATATCAAATGTGACAAAGAGGTAAGGGTTTTGTGTATAAGCATTTTGTTTCCGAGTTTGTTGAAAAAATACAAAGACATGTTTGGGGTCTTTTACCCCAGGTGTAATCAACCACGTACCATTCGCATCCCTTCGGGAGCTGCTGCTTTTCAAATTTTCATTCAGGTATTTCCATTGGGTTGGCATCAAGAATTTTTCATTGGCCAGGGTCTGTCCTTTACCAGTGAAATGTAATTGTGGGACCCACAACTCAAATTTACGGACAACAATTCTTCGAGCTGTTCCATCGTTTTGGAAAATTAGTTCTTCGTCGTTTTGCAGAATAATTTCAAACTCAAGTTGTAACGGTGGCAGCAGCCTGTCGGAAAGACCTTCGAAGAAGGAGTACCTGTTCAAAGGGATAATCGTCTTAACTATCTCACCTTCATGTGATAGAAGCCCCCTTGCTCGCATTCCAAGGTTCGTCGCATTGTTATCAGTTGCTGTGGTGGCGTCAGAATCAAGATACCAAAACTGGTTTCTTGCCACGCTTCTCGAAAAATCGTCCGAAAAATCAAGCAGATTTTTGATGAAAATACCTTTGTGGATATTGTTTGCCTCGTACAGTTTTTTCCCCGTCGAACTTAGTTTCAAATTTTGGATCAATGAGAAAGAACCGTTGATCGGAGCTGATTCAGTGTCAGCGCCAATGTTGGCTCCGTTTGCTACAGCTTCAAACTTAAAATCGACGCGGAAATAAGCATTGTACCAGTCATAAAAATTGTCCCGGTCTCTTACGGTGAATTTGTGGCCCCTCTTTGTTTGAAATTGGTTATTCGCAGGGAAGGTGAGCGGGGTGTCTAAATTGATTTGAACATATGATGTATTCTCGAGATATGGTTGAGTTCTGAACATGTCAACGATAGTTTATATTAAGAGAAAAAAATTTCTTTGATTAAATTTCGTTTGCCAAAATTCGATTTAATTTCACAAGGGCGTCTGATTTTTTTGGCATTTGATTTTGCAAAATATTTGCAAGTTTCTTTTTTGCATTCTGAGACAATGGTTTTTGTTTTTTTTGCTCTTGCAGTATTTTTCGTATTTGTTTCGAACCTTTTTCAACAGCAAGTTCACCAACTCTCTGACCCGCTTTTTCAGCGATTGTTTTTGTGGCTTTTTCGGCAGTTTTCTTTGCCACGTTCTTCACATTGTTTTTGAATACTTTACCGATGGTCATGAAGGTGTCACGGATCACACCCGACCCTTTGTGTTTATATCGATAACTTCCGGTGTTTTCGTCAAAGAATCTTGCCCACTCGCTCGGATGATTCATGATTGTATATTTATACCAACAAAAACCTTACTCTTCTTCAATCATTAAGCTGATTGCAACGTCTGTCCCGTTGAGATCCAGAATATTGTTTCCTCCATCTGTCACCCAAACCCTTATTTCATCGATAGAACTTTTATTCACAGGTTGCCACTCAAGTCGACGCGGCTCTTTTCGAAATGGATAGCTAACCCGAAGATCTGATGTTGAGAAACTGTATAACACATCGCTTGGAACATTGTTTGTTCGGCGTGAGATAAGATCGCAGTGCAAATATACCCAATCAACACCTCTTGTGATATTTGGAACTTCTCTTCCGACAGCATCTCCACTCAAGGTACTTTTGCCATAACCAAGCAATTCACCAAAATTTCCTTGAGACAAGTCAAGCTCATAATCGTTATGTATCAAAGTCACAACCCTATAAATTGACATATCGAAATATATAGTGAAAATGTAATCACTGTCTTTGTTTGTTGGGTCTACTTTACCAGTGTGTTGCTGAATAAATGTGTTGATTCTTTTGTAATCATACATTCCATTCGGGAAAGTTAAGGTCTTCCACGCTTGTTCTGTTTTTTTCTTCCAGCGAATTTTGTTATTATCATAACGAGAATCGATGTTATTCCACGAGTAACTCATTGTGATAAGTCTGTTTAGCGCAGCTTTATAGTTTCCTTCACCCAAGTCGATCGGAGGATGAAACTTCACTGTAAAATTATGTGAAACATTCCGTTCTCCACCTCTTTCTAGTTTTGCGAGGCTCGAGTCAAGCAGTATATCAAAGCTCATTATTGTTTTATATAATTAGAAATAATTTTTTCTTTTCCTTTTTATCGATTGTACCAAGTTCAACAAGTGAATCAAGCAGATATAATACCTGATTTTTTAGTTTTATTGAGCTATTTCCTGCTTTTATCGATCCTAAGCTCAAATGAAGTTGGTTGATCAATTTTTCAGCTTCATCAGTGATGCCGCTTCCTTCGGTTTCCCAATCCTGTTTAGAAAAGTCATCTTCATCGTCAGAAAGTTCAAAAGCAGGTCTTCGGCTCATGACAGCTTTTTCCAAAGGGGTTGGAGTAGTTTCTCTTTTTTCTTGTGGGGGGAGTGGACTTCAGTCTATACTTCCCCGCCTCTAACTGTTTCTCAAAAACTGTTTTTGGTACCCCTCTTTTCGCATAAATCCCAGCTCTTACTTTTTTGATTTCCTCTATTGAATAACCATATAATGGAGATTTTTTACTTTTTACTTTGTAATTGGGGTCATTTCCAAATTTTGTGATCAGTTGATTGACTGTTTGCAGTAGGGTTGATTCATGGGAATATTCTTTTTTAACCGGTTCCGGCGCCCCACACTCTTTACGTGTGGATGTTTTTTCTTCCATCAGCGTTTGGGGTGGTGGTGGTGGAAAATCATCATCATCATCATCAACAACTTCTTGATATGAGGGTGGTGGTGGTGATGGTGGTGGTGTTGGTGATGGTGCTGGTGTTGGTGCATCCGGTCTGAATTCATCACCAAACGGGTTGATGTCGTCAAATTCATCCCTTGTGTAGTCAGGACCTTCCTGCTCCTCTTCTTCTTCCTCTTCTTCTTCCTCTTCTTCCACAGTGGTGCTGCTCTTTTCATCAAGCCTTTTTGTAATTGGTCTAAAAAGTTCTTCTCCTGAAAGCTGACCAAACTCTTTGTTTATTTTATCCATTTTAAATTTTTGGTGAATTTCTTCTGTTTGTTTATCTAGCTTCAATTTTTCTTCAGCATATTTCCAGCGTGAATATATAGAAACGAAAAAAAAATATGAAGTTCACATATTTATCATTTCCCTCAGTTTCTTCCAAGAGTTCCTACAAACAAGGTCATCCTTGTTTGCCAGATGATTTTTTCCGGATGCTAATTTGTGGGCCTAGTAATTCTGGCAAAACAAACTTATTACTGAATATGATTTATAGCTTATTGATGTTTGATAAAATATATCTCTTCTCAAAAAACCTGCACCAGTACCAATACCAGGGTTTTTTGAAGGACTTTGCTGAAAGAATCAACCCCAAGGTCGGTTATGAGGTTATTGAGGCTTATGATGATGAAATCATTCCACTCGAAGAGCTTCCGGTGGACAACCAAAAAATTGTTGTTTTTGATGATCTTCTTTGTGAAAAAAACCAAAACAGCATCATAAATTATTTTATCAATGGGCGGCACAAATACTGCTGTGTTATTTACCTCTCTCAAACCTTTTACAAGGTGCCAAAAGACATCCGCGTTAACTGCAGCCATCTTTGTATTTTCAGATTAGATCCAAAAGAAAACAAACGAATTGCAAACGAAATAGGTGTGGATCATGAGGTTTTAGATCGCGCCACCGATGAAAAATGTTCTTTCCTTTACTATGACAAACCCAAAAAATCAATTTAAAAAAAATTTGATGAAGATATATAATGGGGTATATTAACAGGCAAATAGGTGGAACTAACCAAACGATAAGTGAAAATGTAAAAGAGGGCCCTCCTGGTCCAGGAGGTCCTCCTGGTCCCGAGGGTCCTCCTGGACCGAAGGGTGACAAAGGCCCAGCAGGACCACAAGGTCCTAATGGTCCAAGAGGTGAAAAAGGGCCCGCTGGACCACAAGGTCAGGAGGGGGCACAAGGAGCACAAGGTTTAAAAGGCGACAAAGGCGACAAAGGTGATAAAGGTGATAAAGGTGAAAAAGGTGATCGTGGACCTCAGGGTAGTGCCAGCGGTTCTGCTAATATTGACATGCAAAATAAATACGATATTTTGCGATTAAAAAGCAACCCCTATCCTGTCCACGGTGATCTGACAAAGGTAATAAACTATCAGGACACGAGAAATATCTTTCTTTCAAAAAAGGAAGGCGGAAAAATGGAAGCAAGCATTGATATGAACAATAATACAATCTACAACGTAAAAGACCCAGTACAGGCAGATCAAGCCACAAACAAAAAGTATGTCGATAATCAGCTTGTGAAAAATTGGATAAGGGAGCTGATATTGATATGAAAAATAATTCGATTGTAAATCTCAAATTTCCATCAAACCAAAAAGACGCCACAAGTGTAGAGTTTGTCAATAAGAGACTTAGTGAAACACAAAAAATTTATCTCAAATTTGATGGCTCTAACAGAATGACTGGAGACTTAAATTTAAATAATAATAAAATTGTTAACTTACAAACCGATTACAAAGATTCGAAATCCGCAGTTAATGTTGATTTTATGCAAAATGAAATAACATCTATGAGAGATCTTGTCAGTCAAAAAATTCATGAATCTCATATCACTAACTGGGGACAAAAAAGGGACGCCTTCAGATACTTGACGGAAGACACTGATGAATCTTCGAGTGAAAATAATATCGAGGTTTTGGGCATCAGAGATTTTTCCGAATCTCCACATCAAACAAATAAAAAAGCTTACTCTCTCAAACTCCGGTTTGAAAAAGGCTCACCCAACCAGTACCAGTCCCGCCTCGGTTTTAACTTATATAAACTTCCGGTCGGTTATTACACAATGGTTGCAGAATGGTTTCCGCTGGAAATGAATGAGGTAAGTTTAACGCCGCAAGCAACGACGATTTCAATTTCTAATCATACAACCAAAACATTTGAGAAGTACACCAAAACAGTTATCAATTTTCACAGATGGGGTAGCTCACCTCCACAATTCCTATATCTCGATCTGCACGGTACAGTCAGTAATCCATCATTTTTAACAATTGGTCATCTAATTGTTTTTGGTGTTAAAGAAACAATTTCAAACGTTGATCCAAGTGTCTATGACACCGCTTTTGTTATTGAAAATGGAAAAATGGTTATGGAAACAGATTTGTCTTTAAACGGACATAATTTGAGTGGTTCCGTTCATTATATACATGGGTATTTAAATACGAAAAATGGATACGCATTTTTATTAAATGGTTTGGATAAATTATTCTTTTTAAATGATGTTCAAATAATGAATATAACAGTTTTCTATCTCAAACGCAAAAGTAAATATCCAAAGGTTAATTTAAAAATAAAAAAACACACTCAAAATTTTAATGATTCAACAGAATCGTTCTCTTCAAATGATGCAACTCGAACACAAAAAATAAATATTAATTTAAACCTGTCGTTTAGTTATATAATTGTGGAAATGAGTACCTTGTTTCCACCAGGAGAAGAATTCTTACTATTAATGGAATATAAATCACCATAAACATTTTTTCACATTATATAGCACAATGCGGGACATTTTCGAATTCAACCATATCGACCAAACACTTTCTGAAGAGAAGGTTAAACTTCTGAAAGATTTATATGCTTATTACCACAAGAAACATTATGGCTATGAAAAGTTGTACCGCGGTTTTCGAAGGAAAAATTTTGTTTGTAATCTTTCAGCTCGCAAATTAATTATTAGTGCCGCAGTAGCCGCAGGAATTACGTTGAACCCTGTTGTCATGGCAACTTTAACTGGTGTTGGTCTTCTTTTAAAAACAGTGGCAAGCCTTAAGAAATACGATAAGAAAACAGAACAAGCAAATTTTGCCCGTATCGAATACCAAAAAATCCTTGATGAGATTCGCTTTTACCTCAGAGGCGAAGCTTTCGACGAAAGGGTCTTTCTTGATAGATTGAAAATGATAGATATTTTTGTTACTGATCATTGTATGGAAATTCCACTATCTATTTCTGAAAAGTATGATAAAAAATTCGCTCAGTTGTAGATTTTCAAAGCAATTATATATGCTTTACAAAATGATTGCAATTTTGCAAGCTATTTGCTATCACCTAGTTGAGCTTCTCACACCCCCCGAAATTTTGCAAATAAGATTTATAACTCGTGAATGTGTTTCAAAAATATTGTTACCAACTCGTGATGAAGATGGCTACCCAATTTCAGGCTATGATGTGGTTCCATAATACGATTTTCATCTCTAAGTTGACAACTTCACCAACAGAGTCACAATAAATTTTTGACTGAAACGTTACAAAAAAATGTGACACTTTTGATTGGCTACAAGCACCTGAGCTCCACGTGATATTACATAATCCAGTGTCAAGGTTAAACTAAAAATAAAAAACACGTCAGACAAAGCGTGATAGCGCACGTGAGTGAGAGGCATTCCGAAAGGTGTCGGAAATTCTGAAGGGTGCGAGAAAAAAAAGTTAGACAAAAATCAGCACCTTTCGGAATTAAAAAGACTTTTCGAATTTAACAACACCTTTCAGAATTTCCGGCACCCTTCGGAATTGCCGTCACCTTTCGGTATGTGTTCCGCTTCACAGAAAAAGAACACCCTATTAAACAAATATCTCTTCCAATGTATCTTACTATGGATGTCTGTACAGATCAACCAGCGATCTCACAAGACTGGCTAACAGAGGATGTATTTATAAATCAACAAGAAATCTTACAAGACTGCCTAAAGGAAGATGTATATTCAGATCAACAAGAGATCTCAGAAGAATGGCCAACTAAAGAAAGTTTTAAAAGAAGAGAAATTTCGAAATGGAGAAATATTTCAGATGATGTATACAAAATTAAAAAAGTTTCACACCGGGAAAGTAAATTTGGGCTTTCGGCTATTTTAACTTTAAAAACAAAAAATGGAGATGAGTTTCTTGTATGGGCTCCTAAACGCCTTGCTGAAGATCTAGAAGATGATTCTTATCAATTTGTTTGTAAAATAGGTCTCAAAACGTCTGCTGACGGAAATGAATATTTTGATTATCAATTAATGTAAACAACAGAGACCGTCAATATAGTTAAACAATAACGTCTGCGTTCCTGAAGGCTTGAAAATTTTTAAGACCAAGAGTTATTTTTCAGGATGAGTGATTTAAGAAGTTGCGCTGTATTTTTTCAAGTTTGAGTTGATAAGGGGGTTTCCCTTCAGGCTTGTATGAGAATATAAAAATTACGTCATTGTCTGTGGGTTTCACCGAACCGCGAAGTCACGCACCGTAAACACAACTTAGGGAATGTGGTCCTCTTGCCATATATCAGTGCAATACTTAACTAGAGTTATATCATCGATCGGGACAGAGATGGTTATTTCATCTAAGATTTCTTCTTGTTTATAACAAGGGTAACAACACCCTCCACAACAACAATGCATATAGGCTACACACACTATAATATGAACAAGCTGCTGTCTTTCAGGACAAAAAGGTTGTATTAAAAGCTCATTGTGAACTAGGTCCCAACCTAAAGCCGCTCGCTCTCTCAGTTTAATGGTGAGGAAATGTTTGTAAATTATCTCACGTAACTCTGGTGGTAGGTTTTGTATTGCTTCAATAACCTGACAGTTGTTGAATCCGGCAGCCATCGATATCAAATTTGACTCACAAATATTTAATCGATTATAAATTATTTTGTGTGTGTGTGTGTTTGTGTGTGTGTGTGTGTGTGTGTGTGTGTGTGTGTGTGTGTGTGTGTGTGTGTGTGTGTGTGTGTGTGTGTGTGTGTGTGTGTGTGTGTGTGTGTTCGGTTATGTTTTCGTTTTAATCTTTTCTTCTTTTTTTTTATGCTGGGCGGTTTATTTCGGTTAATAAGTAGTATATAGAGAGTCAGACAAATACTACCTGATTCTCAGCGGTTTATTTTCTAATTTTAAAACCCCCACATAATAAACAAGCGAGCAAAGGGAGCTTGTTTATTATGGTGGGGGTTTTAAAATTGGAAAATAAACCTCTGAGAATCAGGTGGTATTTGTCTGACTCTCTATATACTACTATTCCAAAACATAGGCACGCATTGCGTGCTTGACCTATGTTGAAATGACAAGTCTCATCCTCGCTATTTTCGATTTTTAAGACATACTCTGAGGACAAAACAATACATGCGATCATTCTTGTAAATACTTCCCCCTCCACTATAGCACACTGAGTGCATAAGGCCCAGTTCAGACGGCGTACCTCTCATGTGCCGTACCAAGTAGTACGTAGTTTTTTGGCAGTTGTACGGTGTCCAAATGAGTTTTTTCGACAGATTTCAATTAGGCGAACCAAAATCTCAGGGTACGGCAAAGCTTGCCCCTCAAATACGACCTAGGAGCGAAAATGTATTTGTTACGGCACATGAGAGGTACGGCGACTGAACTGGGCCTAAAACAGCTTTTTCGTTTACTCAGCAATACCCTTGGAATGCAAAACAAAATTCCGCTAAAAACCCATTTGGACCAAAATTGGAGATAGAGCAACCATCGGGCTAGTAGGCTACAGGCTAAAAAGTCAAACTGACACTAGAACAAAACGACTGCATAAAAATTTCAAATTAAATCTAAAACTGAAACCTCAGTTAAGGTCAACTAATGATTGTCTGCATATTACTGAAAAATATAAATCGAGGTCACAACAAGATGTGAAAGAAACAAGTGTAGTAGATAATAATTTGAGAAGAGGACAGTCAATGGCACTCCCAGTTGCACAAACTTGTTTATGAAAACTGAAGACCGAAAGAGGGCGATTCCAGGGTTGTTTTTCAAACAAATTTTCTTGCCATATGTTCCTGTTTATTACGAAACCGAGAAAGAAATCGTTTCTATGTCGGCTGGAAAATCTGTGGATATGACTGATATAAATCATGGACACAACATCGTAAACTAAAACTAAACCACGTTATGGGACGAGGAAACAGGTTTAAAAACCTACAGACACGCTTGAATAAACAAGCTAAATTTATGCAAATTGCAATCTTTTTTTTAATAAAAACACGCCCCTATAAAATTCAAATTACCAAACAAAGCTGTTTCAAAAACCTTGCAAAGTACAGTCAAAATTATCCATATCAAGCACAGATACAATCTTTTCAACCAACATCTTGCTCAAAGATACATAACCAAAACAGCTGTTTCATAACACAAATCATAAAAGAACAAATTAAATTACAGTTTCTCGTCAACAAGTCTATTTTTGGAACGAGGTTAATTGTTTTTGTCACGTTCCACCGTTGGCCACGACAAAGTTCAATTTTACCTGCCCTTACAATAGCTTTAGGAAATTACCATCAATTCCACCACACCAAGCCTTAACTGAAAATATAATATTCGAGAGGAAAAAGTAGAAAAGCACATTTGCGCTGATCGTTTCCGTCCCCACATGTACATTCAACATGGCCGGTAAGCTTAAACTTGTCTGACCTTCAGCTTCAGTAAGCGGATTCTAACCAGCTCTTTCATTGGTAGAATGTACTCTTAGCTTAGTAGCCTCAATCTGATTGGTGCCACATAGTGCCACGTTAATTCCCCAGGGGGTGTACTCCCATGTGAAAGGTGCATGGATGCTCGTCATCTCGCGTTCTCCGTCTGTTTTAGCAAAGCTTTAATTAAAATTTTCCGACGAGCATTCCCGCCCGTCTCACATGAGATTTCCCTCCGGATCATTCAATCATTCATTCAGACAGACAGACAGACAGACAGAGAGACAGACAGACAGACAGACAGACAGACAGACAGACAAACAAACAAACATAGAAAGCGAAAAACTACACGCTGGCTAAGACCCCATGTTTTCAACATAGGTCAAAAATCGTCGTTTTACAAGTGAAACGGTTCAATTTTCTCCGTTCACTGTTAGTTCAAATGAACTATTAAAATTATAATTCTTTTGAAAAACCTTGACGAACTACTGGTGTGTTACACTGCGATGTTCACGGGTCACAATTACACAAAAAACTTCGGTTTTACGCAAATGTTACGCTGTGGGCCGACATTTTGGTCATTAGTGGCGTCCTTGGGACCTAAATAATAATGCCAATAGAGTGATTGCCGTCTCTTCCAAGGCTGTAGTTTCTGACTTTTAATGATGATAAAGTTAATAATGTAGCTTGTTTTGCAGCGTTCCATACCAATTTTGGTCAGGTGTATCGCAGGATTTGAAACTCTTGCCAAAATCGCTTTGTTTGGCAATCACAAACGCTGCTTGACGCTTGCTTGTGAACGTGCATTTTCCTTACAGAACAGAATTAACCCTTATCACTCTCACCTTACTGACAGCAATTTGCAGACCATCAAAAAAGTCTAACAAAAGCGTGAAAACTACTGAACAGCTTGAAAACATTGAACAGTAGAATGACGACCTTTTCATTTGTGCTGTTGCTTTCAAATCCTGCATATTGGTCTGTGAAAGTCTGTGTGCGATTGAAAGCTCAGGACAGAACTGGAAATATGAAGAACCTAAATTTTTTAAGCTACTTGTATCCCTGGAACTGAAAATTATGTGATACAGTTGTACTCCAATGTTTATTTCTTTTTGCAACCAAGCAAAGCTTCTATATTCACCAAGTATTCACTACATCATGACACTACAACACTCGGTCCCTACCCATATCTGGGTTGCAGAGGCTTTTCTCGCGCGCTCAAACTTCGGCTAACGACTGCTCCCAGGGCGTGTCTAGGATAAAAGCCAGAAGTACCACACTATCATTTGTGCGATACAATCCCCTAAAAATGGGAAGTGGGCTTGAAAGGCCCCTAAAACGGGACTGTCAGTTCTTTAACATACACTATGACGAGCAACTCTAGCTTCTCGGGTGCTCTCCAACCTTTCCCAAGTGCATCATTACTCGATAAACGCACAGCAAACAGCACGATCCAGTTGTTTTACAACACACAATTGCAAATAACGTTTTGAGAACTTTAAAACGAAAATATTTACATTTGAAAGTTCCAGCTGACCAGTTTGTAATTCTCGTGGTTCTTTTAAAGTGTTGTTATGTCAGAATTTGCTCCATTTCTTGCTCCGATAAAGTCGAAACGCAACGGTCCTGGGGTGCGTTTTTCGAAAGCTCCGAACACTTTTCGGGCCCGAAAAACCATTTGTAAAAATACGAACCACTCGTGCTACAAGGCCGTTTTTTACATGTCTTTAAAATAAGAAGTGGTTTCAAGCTCAGAAACTCGTTTGTCTTCAAGATAAAGTTAGAATTTTTGTGTCCAAAATCGGCCGAAAAGTTTCGGGGCTTTCGTGAAACGCACACTTGGTGCCGGCGCTGCTCCATCGTTGCCACTGGTTGCCTTGGGGGCAAAAAACGCTAACCCAACAAACTAAACCTGCCGGTGGGTAAATTATTATCATCTTTAATGACTGGTTCGTTTGAACTTGATCAAGTTTGCTTACCTCATCAGCGTGCTCGACAAGATTATGAAGCATTGTTTGATTACGCAGCTAGGCTATAATACACTGTGACACGGCTTAGACAATTAGCGGTTTACCGGGTCCACCTGAATTTAACTGGTGACATACTGTAGTGTATAATTGTAGACAGAAATTTGATAAAACTTTACGTGTACAAGTTACACGTTACACACCGTGTGTATTACTGTATTACATTTGTTATTGTGTATATAAAATGATGTTCCTTATTCTTTTTTTTTTCCTTTTCGAGTCTTTGTATTTTTCACACTTTCATAGTTTTATACGTTTTCCTTGTTTTCTTTTTTCTATCGGTTATTAGATGGCAAATTTCTACGTCAAATTCCTGTTACGTATATACACAAGATACAATTCCTCCTGGAGGATGTTTTATAACGTTTGAAGACCCCTACTGCGGTATTACATTCTCAAGAAATTACTCCTCATTTCTTCGGGAGGTAAACTTGAAAGGAACTCGGATCCTGTTTAACCTAACAGCTGAACTAATTTTGAGTTCGTTTCCCAAGGCTTCTTTTTTAGCAAGTAACAAACACACAATCAAATTTAAAGTTACAAAAAACAAGAGGTGCCCAAGCGTAAATAACATAAAATGTTCCAATGTTTCAATAAAAACTATTCTTGATGCACTGGGCAATTGACAATCACACTTGACTAATAAAGACATTGCAAACTACCTTGTCGTGATAAAGTATGCCGCATGCACGTTAAATGCCGTTAAGCGTCACAACAAGTTAAATCACGCACAATGCGAGCAAAAACGCTACGTATCTTCAAGGACCTTAGCTTCAGGCCTGACAAAGACGTCACTTGAATGAAGCTTGCATGCTTCACACATTACTGGCCGTGTTGCTTAAGAGATGCACCTTTCAATGTGCTTAAGGATGGTGTCATTGTCCTCGCCATCAAACCTTCTTAGACACCGAGGACATTCTTCTAGCTGAACCACTTCCTCCTTGTCCTTGTCACTGGTGCCGGCTGCCTCGCTGCCACTTCCGTCTGCAAGGGAATCTACTACATCCTCTACTCTGTCAGGCATGACTTCTCCACCATGATACATTGAGTTGCCAGAGGGTATCTGGCTTGCTGGATGTGCAATGGGCCCACGGGCAGGAAATGATCCCTGAACAACAGCAAGCAATGGAGTCATGGTTAATTGGCCTTATATTATAAAGTCAGCCTGCCGGGGATGATTTCTCACACCTACTGAGAACTTTTAAGTCTGCAGGGCAAGTTAACGAAAAAACTACCACAAAAACATGCTCCTACATGAAGCTATACAGAAAGTGGTTCTATATTTTTAGTCTGTGGGAAACGGCTTTTGAGCAACACTTTTCTGTTGCATGAAAGTCGATATATCAAATATCATATACAGCTTTTTCTAGAGTTAACGTTGTCAGCTCGAACTGGCATCAAGCCTACGCGACAATAGCCTCCCACGCAGTCGTTTTTAGGGGAGTCATATACGACTCCCCTAGAAACGACTGCGTGGGAGGCTAACGCGACAAGACCGTAAGATGATATGCGCTTTTTATGATACATTTACATAAACAGCAACGCCTTGTTAGAAAAGAAGAAGAAACACAAAGGCAGACATATATCACATTGATTTGTTATTTTCTTTCATCCTATCGCACTGACAACCGCAAAACATGGACGGACGTATAACTGTCCATATCACCTTTTAGTCTTGTTGCGTAGGCTTTAGGCAACCAAACTGCAGGTGAAAGAAGGTGGAAGACCACGGCAGTTGTGTACACAACTTGAGTAATTACCAAAAGTAAGAGGGCTTGAATGGGATTCGAACCGGTGAACCTGCCACATCGGCGCAGTGCTCTTGCCAATTGAGCTCTCAAGCCAACTGAGAGCTGTTCAGTGGGTCAGTTTGTAATGCACTCGCAAACGATGAATATATGAAGGTGAATTCTTAAGGCTTTCTTTTCGCAACTACCTTAGTTGCGTACACAACCGCGATAGTCTTCCACGTAGAAGACTTTTTCTGTTGTGCTGTTAATTATATCATTCAAGTTATCCACTTTAAGATGTTATCCCGAAGTACAACCACTAAAATTCATCTAAGAAATAATCTCAAAATATGGAGGCGAGTATTGATAGATTCAAAGCGACCGAGCAGTACCTTCACGTGGCTTAGTCTGGTTTTTAATTTATCTCAGTGGAAATGACAGAACATTTAAAGAGCAATCTTTCCAGTCCCATGGTCAGCATCAATATTCTCTTTACTGTTACGCTTATGTTAAAAGGCTCAAATTACAAATCAAAGCCTTCTGAGTCATGAATGTTTTGTTTTCTTGACCAAGGGACACAATAAAATTATGGTGACTTCTTACCCTGGGCACCAGAGGATAATTTTGACGCCGCCACTCTTGGGTTGTGTAGTCCCAGCCTCGCCCAGAAGGATTGTACTGAGACTGAGCACGAGAGAATGACTGGCATTAAATACAAGTAAATACAGTCACATTAGTCAAGTTTTGCCTCACTACTGATGTGTTCTTAGGCCGTTGTACGACCGTTGTACGTGGACTACCAACACAAAAGACTACTGTAAGGCAATACACAATTCTAGCCGTGTGCATGACCAACATTTGACCAAAACACTAATATTTACTATTACTTGATCAAATGCGCATTAACACCTTGTTAAGATGCTATGTTTGCAGTCTTTTTCAGGTGAGGGTTGATTGCAAAAAGATCCAATGTGCATTTTAGGCTAATTTATGACTGTCACTTCCCTGATACACAAATCCAAAAAAATCTTCTAGGTAATCGTTTTTTTCAATGATCTGAATTAAAAAAGGGTTGAACTGTTACCATGATAGCAGCACATTTAGACAGCCAACTTCTACTGTTTTGTGTGAAATTAGACTGTGCCAAGAAGCACGGACTTGGCGTATGAAATTATAAAACTAGCGGCCCCATAGATATTGGAAGAAAAGTGCCACCTTTCTCTTCTACCTAGCCTGTGTCAGGCTCTCGTTCGGTGGAGACGAGCGAAAAGGCGGGCGAGCAGTTGGTGATATGCCACTGACGAAGGGCTAAGCCCGAAACGTTTGGCTTTGAAAAGAACTTTTTTGCCACTTCACTACCTTTTCAGCAAAAAAGCAGGTGAGCGAAAAACGGCAGGAAAAACGCCTGGTCTCTCCCCAGCCCCAACGCGTTTTTCGCGCCAGTTTGTTTTCTCGATCCGCTTTTCCGACTATCTTGGAGCCTGGAACAGGCTCAAAAACAAACAGGCTATGTTCTACCTAAAAATATAATGTTATCTCTCCCTTGATGTTATTACCGAAGTTATCAATAATAAAGTTGTTCTCTTGACATCAACAAGTCATGTCATGGTAAGCTATACTGCAGACACTTAACTCTTGCTCTACGAAACTCGGCAGCATGGCGAACTCGCAATCATGTATTTCTTGATTGCTAACCCTTAATTTAGTGAAATGTGTTCAACATAATGAAGGTAACTTTTTATTTTCATTGTTCAAAGTGATGTTTAGGTTCCTTTTACTGGGCTCTATAATTTTTGCTTAGTGAAATTACCGGTAAACTCGTTATCACTGATAGCAAAATAGAAGTGTTGAATAACACGACCACCAAGCTTTAAGAGATTAAATTTACTCCACTAAAAACATCACCAAAAGCATACTTCTTCAGGCCAGGTCACCGCTCTTCAACTCTAAAGGGCCTGAGCACTGCTACATGTAATAAACAAGCAAACAGAAATCCAGCAATCAAGTCTTCCGGGCAAATTAGGGTAATTTCCCTGTGCAGGTAGCAACTAGCCTTAAATGCAAACAAGACCTTTTTGCACATAGCCCTTCAAGCGTTTTTGGTGATGACCGACTGAGAGTTATTGTGCGGCTACTTGAACTGGGCCACTCGGAACAAAACTGACCAATCGCAACGTTAATTGAGAACAAAAGATGGCAACATTTTTCATAAACTGACCAATAACGTTAAAGGATCTAAACAATACATCTCCAAATAAATTTGAAACCGTATAATTCTGCATATCTCTCTAGTCTTATCTTTTCATTGGTTAGCTTCAATGGTGAGTTTTCAACATTTTCAAATGGTGCTGTATTGACTTAATGTGATTGAAATCTCACGAATTGTTTGTACGCGTCACGTAAGCTATAACTCACAGTAAATGTAAATGTTTCCAATCTGGCTTTTGCCCAGAACATAACATAAGACTAAATCGAGAGGGTGGCATAAACAGCAATAGTCGCCGACATTCCCAGCTATTACGAGATAATTACGTTTCCAACTTGCCCCACGCTGAAATGTTCCCATAAGGGATTTGGAGAAGAAGGAAGTGGACGCTAAACATTTCAAGTATGGGAGCCAAAGAGGCCAGAAATCAATGCAACAATGATAAGCACCTGTTGATTCACAAAGCACTTTAGTGAATAGGGAGATTTGGGAACTTCTGTTTATTACAGGATTGTTTATGGGCGAAAATGGTATGATCAATTGCGAATTCGACATCTAAAAGTAACCAATCGTAGACGTGACAGTTTTATGAGCGGGCAGAGGTCACGGTGTTAAATTTTTTCGAACATGTATTGTCTGGATGCTTCAACGTTATTGGTTGTTTATAAAAAAAAACTTTGCTATCTTTTGTTCTCAATTGGCATTGTGATTGGTCACTTTTCTTCCACCTGGCCCGGTTCAAGTAGCTACACAGTAATTGTACCAAGAACATAAAGCATAAAAGTGTGATTCAATACAAATAGTGTTGAGTGCATTAGTTGCTGCAGCAGAAGTTGCTGCACAATAGTTGTTTGATCACGTTTTTGACCTCAGCAATGACTTAGTAAAGAGAATTTGATGCAAGTCATGTGACCTAGACAAGTAATGCCAGGAGTGAACCACACTTTGTTGCCACTTCTTCACCAAGGTGACACAGAAGTGATGAAGGAAATGCACATATAACACAACAGCACTCAATGCTGCTCTGAGACCATGTCAGCCTACAGACAGATGACATGGATACGTTATCATACAGTAACTTAACTCACCCCGTGCTGTTGTCCATACACATGCTGCTGCAGCTCTTGCTGTCCTATCAGTAACCTGTCCCTCTCCCTGTCATGCACCTCTCTGATAGCTTGCACCCTGGCTTGCTGTTCAGCTACAGCCCTGGCCCTCTCAGACAAAGGTTCTCGGTATTGATACCCTCCCTAATGAGTTGCAAACCCTTGTAAGCTGGATATTCCTTGTTCAGAAGAAACCATGATGCTACGTTGGTGGGGTTCAAGTGAACACAAAAATTTGGATTTCTTAACTGAGATGATAAGGTTAATTGGCCACAGCTGTTAAGAAATTTCAGACGTTACCCTTTCATCAGAGCAAAGGGCTAACGCTTGAAACATCAGCTTATGAATTTCTTCATGGTGGCCAATTCACCATGTATCTCAACTCAAACGATAAATCCATATTTTTATATTCCTTGCGCACATGCTTACCAGTGTTCCAGTTAAGTTTTTTACGCAAGGGGTCCTGGAAACCATCCGAGGGGTCACCAACTTGGCGGGCAGTGGCCTTGTTAGAGCGGTAACTCGTGTCTCAAATGGGACGCCTTATAATTTTAATAATTAAAGTCTGCTTTGTCTTTATCGCACGCTGAAAGAAAGCCCGAGTTCCTAAAAACAAAAACAAACCGTGCAAAATGACACACTTGTCGGCACGTGTCCACTATTTGAAACGAGTCCACTACAGTACTAACGAATAGTTGACGCGCAGAGAAACGTGCAAAAGACAAGACTAACAAAATTGTATTATCAACATACTGACGGTACAGAGAAACATATAAAGGATAAGACTAACACTATGAACAAAATAACATGGAGAAATCTTTTTTTTTTTTACTAAAATTGTACGAACGAACTAGTTACGAAGAAACGTTGAAAAGACTTGAAGACTCAACTGAACAACATACGAACAAACTGACGGATGGAGAAACCAGATGGTGAACCGTTAGGTACGGATCAACGTTGAAAAGATAAGACTAACACAGTACGAACGAACTAGAGTACGGAGAACAGTACAGAAGACAAGACTAACACCGTACGAACAAACTGATGGATGTAGAAATGTCAAAGAGACAAGACATATACGATACGAACGACTCCTATCTTACGGACAACGTAAAGAAGACACGACTAAAACACAGTAGGGAGACTGAACATTGAAATTACATGACTAACTCTGCACGAACGAACTAGCATACGAAGAAACATTGAAAAGACGAGACTAACACTGTACTAACTAGGGTACGGGGAAACGTTGCATAGACAAACTAACACTGTACGAACGAACTAGCGTAGGAAGAAATGTTGAAAAGACTAATACCGTACGAACGAACTAGCCGTTACAGTGAAACGTAACTACGAGACTAACACTGGATAAACGAACTAACACCGTAAGAAAGAATCAACGTACAAAGAAACGTTTAAAAGACAAACCTAACCTAGCGTACGGAAAAAGGTTGAAAAGACAAATAAGACTAACAACTTACACACGAATGAGCGTACGGTGAAAGGTTGTAAAAAGACAAGCCTAACACAGTGCAAATGAACTGACGTAAGGAAAAACGTTAAAAAGACAAAACTAACACCCCGGTCGTTCCAAGGAACTAGCGTACGGAGAAAGGTTAAAAAACGAACTCATCTGTACGGGTGAACTAGCACACGGTTAAAGAAAACAAGAGAAAGACAGTAAACGGACTGAAGTGCAGAGAAATGTTAAAAAAAAACACTAGCACCGTGCGGGCGAACTAAATTACGAAGAAACTTTCAAGAAAAGTGAAAAAAGCCTAATATCGTAAAGTTGACGAAAGAAGTTAATCAAATGCCATATATTTCATATATATGGTATATTTTTCGTTAATTAACATTTTCCATTTCATTTAGACTGCGAGTAGTCTCTAATTTTGGCGATTGTGGGGCGGGCGAAATACACACACGCACGCGCGAAATTTCGAGGAGACGTGACGCGAAAATTTCGCGCGCGTGTGTGTATTGCGCCCGCGCCACAATCGCAATCGCCAAAATTAGAGCCTACTCGCAGTCTAATTTCATTTGTCGGGTCAGGTAGCCTTCTTTATTGGGTCATTGACCCGAGACCGGTCTCTTATTTGGAACACTGGGTTACACATGTGGCATGCGTCATAAAGAAATGAACACTTCAAGGAAAGTGGGCACTCACAGTATTTACATGTACCAGTTTGTGATGCGACCATTAAAAAACTGGTGATCAACGGATACCGTACTTACTCCATTAAGCGCCGCGGCGCTTAAGTCTCACCTCAAATGCGGTGCTTATTCAAGGGCGGCGCATCGGGACCGCGGTGCTTATTCGGCGGCCGGCACTTATTAACTTTTTGTCCCAAATGCGGCGCTTATTCGAGTAAATACGGTATTCAGGATAATGTTGACACCCATGATGCCCACTGGAAACTTTTGGAAAATTATTGTCATCAGTTCCATTCCTTGAGAAAAATTTAAAAATTAAGTGGAAACAGGTATCTGTCACATATAATTCTCTGCAACAATATATCTGTAGCATATCCAAGGATAGTTGAGTGTTATGTAATTTTGTCTCGAGAATTCAGTGGTGCATTAATTGAAGATGACACTCATTTTGAAAGGACAAGGTACTTGTTTTTGTTTTGACATAACCAAAACTGCGTGTATGAAAATCCAATCTTAAAAATGGATGACAACAGGAAATTCAACAGTAAGAATATGGTAAACATTCAGTACAGGCTGTTCATGTGAAGCAAAACTAAGAATACACTGGCTAACTAGTTAATGTTCCCTGAACAGCTTTATACTGTCCCTCTCACTTATCTGCAACCAAAAGCTTTCAGAACAGGGCCAATATAACAAAAAATCACATGTTAAGAGGGTTTATTAGAAGGGTACACTTACAGGGAGGGTACTAAATTGAATCATTGGTGTAATTTTATAAAATATATTTGGGCATTCAAGAACACATACTCAAGAAATGCACATTTTAATGCCTCCAGTTTTTGCTTTCTACATTTCTCTCCTGTTATCAAATGCCCACCCTGTTTGATGACAATATACACTTTTGAAATTGTTTTCTTCATTTGTTCGGTGTTTCACCAGTAAAGTAATCTTCTCCAACTGTGATATTCATTAACATATTATTTATTATAATATATTATTTTAAATATATTATCATGTTTCAAGAACATCAAGTTTGTCAGTCAAACAACTATCAGCATAAAGACAGTCTACAGTTAGGACAAGACTTACCCCACTATAGCTTGACCTCAATTGTTGCTGTAGGATCTCTTTCTCTCTCTTTTCTCTTTTGAAGTCTTCTTCGTATATTTGGACCTATGTTACAAAAACAAAGCCCATTCATACCAGAAGAACAAGTTTAAGACCTGTTTGTTATCAATAAAAAAATATAGCTTCCAGTGCACTATCAATACATTGCCCGGTTTACATCCAAAATACACTGATTCACACTCCCCCAAAAAGTACTTGAATGCTTGTTAAAAGGTGATATTGATACTGCACTATTTTAAGAACACTGACTGTAAAGGTTAATTTATCTCTAGAACATAGGACAAAAGAGATTGGAAACTGGACACATTTTTAACATGATACTAATCTCAGGAATGGAGTGGCATAAATTAATTAAAACAATTACCACTGCAAATGCTGTCACTGCCCCACCGAATAGTTACATGACTCCATATACAAGTAGAAGTAGTGATACTCCAGGGGGGGGGGGTACCCCTTATTTTAGGTGACAGGGAGGTGTGAGGATTCTTTAGGGTAAGAAATTTGGGGAGTATTTTTTTGCGTAGTTTGATTTTAGAAGGGATATTGGTGGTACTTAAAAAAAAATAGGAAGATTTGTGTTGTGAGAAAATTTATAGCGGATAGTATGATAAATAAGCAAACAAACACAACCATTCAAAAAGTACCGTAGGTTGGTTGTTCTTTGTTATTTTTATTTTATCCCTTCTGAGTACGTCAGGCTCCAAATTTAGCACGGTATTTTTTGAGTTTTGCTTCAAGCCGTGGGTTTTTTGGGTGTTAATTATGTCCCCATTCACACCTCTCTGTCACTGGAGACCCCCCTGGGTAATAATCCTCTATTCTTTACAATCATGAAGCTGTAATTAAGTATTGGGGTGTATATTGTGACCCTGGCAAGACTTAAGACTACAAGACTGATTCAGGGCACAAAAGGGATCTAACACGTTCATGGTATCACATTTTCAACAGTACAAAGTACATGTAAGGCAATAGTGTATCAGGGTTCTCCCATTTGGTAATGCCATTATGGAGAACTTCAATGTCACAACGACCATGAAACATGCTGGCCACCTGTGCTTACTAAGTATGCACTGCACCCATATACTCCATGCTCCATTTTGTTCCTCTAGGGAACCTACCCTACAGAAGTGGTAGCCTGCAGCAGCCTCGTACGCTGGTCCATGAGGACATGCTGGGCTACTGACAGTACTGACAGTACGTCGGTAGCTACTGGGCTACTGTGGTTCAGATGGCCTCAACAATGACTGACGACTGAGGAGATAATTATATGTACGTATATGTACGTCAGAACAGAGACCAAATTGAACTTATGACTTGTATTTGGTGCATCCTCAACACAACCTCAAGGTGCACTACAGCATTGTTATAATTATATAGATCAGAGGTTTGTTGAAATATTGAAAGATATTTTGTATTCAACTTCGTTATTTATAACTGTATTCCCAACAACAAAAATGAATAACGAAACACAGAAACAAGGTGCTCCATTCTTTTCTACTGGTGTATTGAAGTTGTACCTTACAAGAACCTTTGTCATCAGTGAACTGCATTTTGAAATCAATTGCACATTCTTCCATTTCTGTGATAGACTTTGCCAGCTAAGGGTACTGGATATTTAATATCAGATTCCAATGCCAAAATAAAACCCTTCCCAGCAAAATTAATTCAAAATAACGGTAAAATGATTAAATTATCTCCAAAACATATTTTTCAATAATTATATGACTGTACTGTTTGAAATTATTGGTCTCTGAAGGGGGGGGGGGGGGGGCAGTTTGGTTTTGTCATAAATCCAAAACAAATGGGACAAGTTTTCTATGGCTTTCCTGAGATTTATTTTGAACATTTTGTAGTTGACATTGGGTGGTTCCAGAAAATATCCATACCCATACCACAGGCGGCATCTCGGAATTCCGAAGGGGAGGGGGGGGGGTTACGTCGATTGGAATTCCGAGGACATGGGGGGGGGGGGGTCATTGGACTGGAATTCCGAAGGCATGCGGGGATTTTCAGGAGAGTAACTTCCAGTTTGGTGTAGTTAAGTCTCTTCAAGAAAAACTTGTCAAAACGGTTTATCTAAGGATGATGATTCACTCGTAAACACGAGACACGTTCAACTCAATCAACGTGCCGGAGACACATTTCAATGGTCATGGTCAATAAAATGTTTATGCTAACATGACGGCTGAAAGCTGTTCACTTGCCAGTAGATCGGTCACAAAAGCGATCGTAGGTTTTTCTTCGATTGTTTTGCTCGAATACAATACTGTAGATCCCAGCAACGGGTTTTCAGCCCCTTTTATATTAAAGCAGATATCATCGAGACACATGTGAAATTGTTGCGTTACATGCCATGCGACGTTCATTGAAAAGGTCAGATTTCACGCGTTATGCAAATTTGATGCACTTTTGATCAGACTACATTCACTATTTTGTACAAATTCTTAGCTTCTAAAGTTGTCATTGACTTTGAATTTCAATGTGAGTTTCATTTACTATTTTAATTTTAATCGAAGGATAAAGTGCGGGGAAAAAGTTTGATTTGTTCTCGCGCAATTTATTTGAGGCCGCACTAGTACAGTATGCAAATTGCGTTCACTGTGAACTAAAAATAATTGCAAGAAAAAAGCTTGCCGTTTTACTCTAATTCTCTTCCTAACATCATAACCTTCGATATTTAGAATATGTTGCATTCAACAGTTTCGCTTTTGACAAATGCAGTTATGAATTTCCAATTTCAATTCTGAAAATTTTAGCTTTGTTGTTAAAATTTTACGTCGCATTCGGCACGCAAGTTATTCACGGCAACCCTCGACACCAAAAATTATAGACACACGTTTAAACATTGGACCAAGCGTTGGAATGACTTCAAAGCCGTTTGAGTTTTCTATAGTTTAACGGATTATCGGTAGTGTACGTTTTGCCGTGGAAGGTTACAATGTAAAATACCACTTGTCATCACGCAACATTGATTGTTTGCTGTGCTGAATGTACGTCTTTCTTTCGGAGGGAGCGAAAGGATTAATTTCCGTTTAACAAAGGTGTTTGGAATATAGAGAGGGCTTTTCACATCAGTTGGAAGAAAAAAGCGGCAATTCCTAAGCGGGGTTTGAATGATTACGGAATTCCGAAGGCATGGGGGGGGGGGGGGGGGTAGAACGGTTTGGAATTCCGAGGGCAAGCGGGGTTGAGCATTTTGGAATTTCCTTAGGCAAGGGGGGGGGGGGGGGTCTAGATGAAGATGCCGCCCGTGGTAGGGTATGGATATTTTCTGGAATCACCCATTGCTCAAAAATCATGGGTCATTAACTTCAGAGTTTGCCAACAAATCTGCCACAAAATGATCGAGATTGTAAAAAGGTTACATTCTATTTGATTCCATCTAGGACAATAACATTTTCGAAGTGTTTGCCTGCCAATCGAAATGACTTCCAAACCACAACGAGTATTATTATGAACAAAACCCACCTGCTGTTCAAGGGCTTGTACTTGTTCCTTCATTGTATTTAATTCCTCCTTCATCTTTTCCTTCTCTGCCTGGTTCCGTTCACGATCTTCTCTTTCAGTGGCAAAGTCATCAGCATAGATTCTGAGCTGCTGTTTTAGCACTTCAATTTGGTCTATCACCTCGGCAGGAATTTGTTGGCTGTAGGGTGTGGTACCAGGCCAAGAAGGTAAACCCTGACTGGGCATCGATGCAGAAGCTCCTGTTGACAGGGCAGCCGCACCAAGCAGAGATGGCTGCTGATCCATGGAAAAGCTCTGGGGTGTTGGAGGCTGCTGGTGTCGAAATGGATAAAAACATTCCATTTATGCATTGTACAGGGCTGATCAGCACATTACTTGTTCTCTGCACACGGACAATCCACAACCTTTGCAATGCCTTTCATGTTCACTTTATTATTTTTATTTCAGCATTCTGTGCATCTGGAGTGCCTTAAGTTCTTATGCAGATCATTACTTAATGTGAAGGTCAATATTGTAAAGAGTGTACTGTTTGTTTGTAAATGTACCTTAACTTACTACATGAATTGATTTGTCACAGTACTAAGCAAGCTTACTTACTTTGTGCCCTGATTGGTTCCTCATCAACAACTGCAAGTGGTTGATTTCCAGCTGTTTCTGCTGTAACTCATTTTCTAGTTGTTTGCAGCGTTGATCTAATGCCTGGTGTATGCAGAATGCAGGGAGGAAAGAAGAATATTATATTTAATAATAGAAGGGCCTAGAGCACAACCATCTTATGTCGAATTTTGGGCCGTTTGACTTCTTTGCTCCAAACTTTATGTACATTTAGAGCTTTTAACAAAACGGGGAATCAGGAGAGTTCTTTCCACAAGAAAGAAAGTATGCATGACTGTGTGTCTTTCTTGAGGTACATTACTAGATGTGTCTTGTTTCATTTACAACACTCCAAATCTCCGGAGATATTCTCAGATTTCTGATTTGTCTCATCTATGACCACTTATGTGTACGATGCCATCAACGTCTCCATTTAACTTAACTATCTCTAGAAGAATAGGAGACATTTTTCACTTCATGGGCACTTTATGCTTCTGAGTTACCCAAGGTACAGGTTTTCCACATTGTTATAAATGTGGAAGAACCTAATCTTCTTCAGAACCTAATCTTCATCTTCAAAAAAATACTACAAGTCAGACAATTCAAACAAATAAATTCTTCTGAGTATAAGAAGACGTAGTGAAGTTTTACAGAAAATAAATGATAAACTTTCTAAACAAACAGCAGCCCAAATCCAGTCTTACAAGACTGATGGATACCTTAGACTTCTAAACCAAGATTGTTATATGGCTAGAGCTTGTAAATATATAACGCACGCTGTGATTGGCCTATACTCGGGGCTGGATTTTACTGTATTTAATGCCCACAGGCATTATGAGCAATGTTAATGCCGGCTGGTAAAGTAGGATAAGGGAACTTAAACAAACATGACGGCAACGCCTGACAAGAATGTCACAAAACAAAAGCTAGGTTTAATTAGAAAAACAATGACTCTGCAGGTGCGATATGGATCTTGGTACATCCCTTGGCCGTCCTCTGCAAAACAACGTGAATAACCAAATTCAAAGTTTTATGTAGAACGTGAACACACGACAGTGGATTTTCTTTCTTCTACCTGAAATGTAACGCTGACCTTACAGAGTCAGCTCCCGGAATGTTCGGCTACATTAGACAGATTGTATATGAACGAGTTGAAACTATCGTGAAGAAGTTTGAAATATTTGGAAGTCATTTTTAAGGTGACGTTTGCCTTGGTGTAGCCGTCGTGGTTGCTTAAGCTCCCTAATACAGACGAGCGGATCCGTTCGGATAGTTCGCATTTGTTTTTTAGATGTTACTACTATTTTGTCTCTGCGGTCTTTGTTGTTCAGTGTATATCAGTGTTATCAGGAGCAGGATTTGGTTGCATGATAGAGAGCGTCACCATTAAATGGGTAACAGGCAGCTCAAAATTAAAGAATACCGGGTAAACCACGAAAACGTAGCCCGGCATTTGAAAAGAAATATGCTATCATAAGTCAGGGAAATCGTATTTTTTTTCGTAATAACAGAATGAATGTAGAAGAATACTTACATAATTTAAGAGAAACAGACGTTGGGCGGCTAGTTTTTGCGTGTATATAAGTTGTTTGAGTTTATTTAAAAACTTGTGATTGACAAAATTTTACTTTCGTGTCAGAAATCATGCCAACACTACACCTATGTAAACATTCTACTAATTGAATTATGAAAATCAAATTTAAATAGCTTTCGTGTCAGGAAAACCTCACGCATATGATCGTTCTAAAAGGCTAAGCGAGAGAAAACACAAAGCATTTTTGCAGCTTAATGACAAGGATTTCAAAAATCTTTCTGGTGATCATCAAAGAACAAACATCATTTGGGAAGTTCAGAATAACGAGTAAATCGTCAGATCAATGTCATAACCACGAATACATTTACTGTGGGAACTACGAAACTAAACTGCGGACATGCATGAAATACAGAAACCAAGAAAACTTCAATAACGGTCGATTCTGGAGAGCTCAATAACGGGAAAGAGTCAGGACTCTTCTGGCAATGATGCATGGAATATTTTTAAAATTTATTGAATACGCGCGTACGGGGAAAATCCTGACTGACCGATAATTCCGAGCGACAGACACTATATATCAGCTCAAAGTAAACCACATAAAACTCAAACTGAAAGCTGTCAATAAAGTCCTTGAACTCTGTAAGGTGTGCATGGTTTTTTTGATAGTTTATAACTTAAACCCGTACCAAATGCAAACGTACACAATCGTCTTTCGTGGGCTTCATTAATTATGACCAATTATCTCCCCCAGACAACTTACGCATAAAGAAATGTTTGCACTTGTAGATCAGAAACATCAACACACAAAGACTTCTTTGCAATCTTTTCGACAGTAACTAAACTTAACAGCCAATTTCTTTCCTCGGCCAGCTGTTCCTAACCCGCTGGCGAACGCCAACCTAAACTGAAGACCAGCGAGTCCTAACATGCTCCTGAGTAAACTTTTCCTTCCAACTCCTTCCTGTGTTGTCTTTGCAAATCAAAATCTACGATATTTTCGAGGATCCAAACACTCCGATTAATTCTTCATCCATAGAGACTGCGCAAAACTTGGTTAAGAGCACCTCAAAACTTGTCTATTACACCTGGAAGGATTCTACTTTGAATGGCTTTGTGGGCTTGTTTGCCAAAAAGTTAACACACTAACACGACTGTTTACGCCACGACAGCCCCAATAGTTCTCAGTTGCTTAGCAACTGCGAACTAAAAATGTGAAAGTATATTACGTGTACGATACACAAAGTTCGAATGATTTGAAGCTAAATGAAAAGAGGCAGTTTCTTTGAAAGGTTTTACTTTTTCTTGTGCGATATAATTTTCAGTTTGTGTGAAATAAAACTGCTGGGTTTTGAATGCTTTGCAGTAAACTGTTTCATTCATCCCAATCCACTATGGCCTACTTTAGGCACAGTCTCTCCCTCAGGCAGAAAAACTTCAGGCAATATTCTCCCAGCACAGCTCTCGTGTTCGGTCAATATGAAGTAAATTACAAGTGTTTCAGTAAAGGGTTTTCAAACGTTTTCTACATTTCTAAAATACTGGGGTTGTTATGCACACTTACTTTATTAATACAATTATGGTCTATTTTAAAGCAAGTAATAATGAAAAATGACTTTTTTCATGCAATTTGCACCTGACGTTGGTCAAACCAACAAATCAACTGTCCCAGAAATTAGTCTGCAAATAATAAGGGGCTGGTCGTTTATTACCAGTAAGGGGGGCCCGGCCATTTTGAGAAAGCTTAGAAGATTTTCAAACTGACCCCCCCCCCCCCCATTCCATTCTAGTTTTTTAGATATGAACCCCCATAAAGTTTAAATATTGTGAAAGTGACCCCCAACAGGTTGCTATGGAAACTATGAATATTCTAGCTACAAATCGAGCTGAAGTTCACCACATACTCTATCTACACTTGTTTATAAAGATCGGTGTTTACTGTTCACGGCTGTTCAATACATTCAAAACTTACCGCTCAATTCACACTCGTTAACAATGTTCTGCTTGATATGATCGGAAGCAAATACTACTGTCACTACTGATTGTTGGTGTGCATGCTAAACTTTAAAGATAATTTCCAAATGGTGTTTATTGCCATTTTAGCAGCCTGAGCAACAGCGCTACTCTAACAGAAATAACAGTTAATCATCAACATGCATACTCTTTATAAAGCAAACAAAGTATTGAACAGATATATAATACATCTCACGAAGCAGTGTTGATGGCCTAATACCCTTCTAACTGTTTTAAAGTAGCATTTTAATGGCATATCAGAAAATTGTCTATGTGAGTAGATTCAAGAGGTGTAAAGAGGGGAAAGTGCACCAAGTGTGACTGTGAGGAATACGAGGCAAAATACGGGCAGAACGAGTGCGGCTACTGTGGTTGTTTTCCAGCACAACATGAAGGGTCGAGATCAGAGAGCAGTGAATGCCAGTACATAGCAGAAGAAAAAGTGCCGAAAACAGAAGGAACACCAAATTGGATGGATACTAGTTTAGGATGCCTTAAGTATGCAAATTGATGCTTGTTGTGGTTAATCAAAAGCGACAAATGGAAATACGTCTTCTCTCAATCTCGCAGGCTAAGTAGTCTCAGCTTTCAGGAAGAACAATATACCTACACTGCTCTTTTTTAAAACAAAAAGATGTTGTTTAAATACCACTTTCATAAGAGTTAAATGACCCCTTAAGTAATGCTCCCTTTATATCTGAAAATGACCCCCCCCCCCCCAAAATGATCAAGATTTTGAAAATGACCCCTAGCAAAATGGCCGGCCCCCCCTCACAGGTAATAAATGACCAGCCCCTAAATGTACATCCCAAGCTGGTAATACTACACACCCTTCTCTCCATCACTGCTGGCTCCAGGAAGTGTCCATACTTCATCTGACTGTCTCCAGAACTTAAAAATTCAATTTGTTGCTTCAAATCAGAGATTTCTTTGTTGTTAGCTGCCACAAGCATCTTGTATTGTGCATCCCATTTGTGATTAACATCAAGAATCTATGTCAGAGAGTTTTAATTTAGCTTTAACAACTTCGATAACTAAAGAAGTCATATTGTTAACCAATGCACCCTTTGTAACCTAAAGTGATAACTTAGCACAGTACAGACCAAGTTTCCGTACAAATAGACTGAAACTTGACTGGTTTGACCATCTGTAAATGAACTACCTAGAACATGTAAAGATTCTCTACTGATGACCCACTAAATGGGGTGGGGGTAAAGGGGAGGGGAAGGGTTCAGCACTATTAAGGGCACAGCAGGGGAAAATTTTTCAAATGTTTTTTCAACAAGCTATTGAACCTATAGTTAAGTGTAATTAATCTACCATTTCTGAGAAAATAAATTTATGGAGAAAATTTTATTTTAATATTAATAGCAGTTAAAAATTGCAAAGGTGTCATAACTTCCAAAGGTTTAGTTGGCACCCTAGGGACATTGTTCCAGCAGATGACTTCATTCAGAAATGCTAAATCATATAATTACAATTGAAGATACTTTCAATTGTTAACATCACACATTTTGATCACTCTAGCCATGCACTTTATGTTCTCTGATAAAGAGCCTAGAGAAAAAGATATTGTCCTGCTGCAGGTGGTGTAATAGACCATGTTGTACATTGTAATGGACTTGATTGTATATTTTAATAAGCATTTCAATCTGAACTTGAAATCAAAGAGTACCCATGGTATGGCTTCAAGTTACACAGAGTTGTTAACTTAGGAGTAATACCTGCTACCCAGTAGTAAGTATGTTAGAGTGAAAGATCTCTTAGAAACTGCAGGCCATGCAGAGTGTGCAGAGAATTGAAAACTGATGAGCAAAAGGCCTCTTAGCCTAGTTGTGAGAAACAATGAAGATAATTATCTTCACATCTTCTGGGCAAAAATTTAAGACAAAGAAATGCATTTTTTGGACTCCCAACTTTTGCATGGCACCAAGAACAATGCACTAACTTGACCAAAAGGTAGAAATAAGGGGCGTAGGGTAAAACATACAAAATATACTGATATATTCACTTGTTTGACACAGTTTCTTAAAAACTGATGTGCGCACATATTCTTTTCAGAAGGTTGCATTAATTTATACCTCTTCTTTCAGCTTAAGTGCCTCATCCTTCTCAGCTTTAACTGCCAACAGCTGCTTTTGCAGTTCAGTGGTCTGCAGCTGCAATTGGTTACAACCTTCACATGTCTTTGGTCCACTCTGTAACAATGGTCTCTTTTCAATGATAGTCTGTTTCCAAAGTAACAAGAAAAATTAGTCATCATCCAAACTTTCATTAAGACCTGCAGCTGTGAGATGTCTTACCAACAATGGGGCTTGGCAAAAGTCCCATCCACTCACACAGGATAAGCAGATTTTAAAGTTGGGTGAGAAATGTAAACAAGTCAGACAAGTAAACCATGCATCAACTTAAGGTAATCATGTCTACTTGTCTGAGTTTCAGTTCTGTAATTTACTACATTATATATCAGTCATTCAAAGGAGACATCGTACATCAAACAAGAATAGATTTCATAACAAAACATGCTGCCTTGTCTTTTGCCGCGTTTGCCTTTGTCCTTATGAACTGTTCACTTGAATTTTTTTTGCGCCACTATTTTTGTGGCCAAAAACTCACCATTTTAGAACAATTGCTATGTGAGAGGCACGTTTTCGCCAGGAAGCGCTGGTGGTGAAAACAATTAAAGATGACAGATATGAGAAGTTAACATATTTACCTCACTAGATGTTGATCGTGAGGCAGCTGCGGTTTTTTCTGAACTGTCAAACAAAGGTTCATTGTGGGCTACTATAGTCTTCTGTTCTCTTTTAACATGAACAGCTTCTTGGGAGAACTTCACTTCACCTTGTATTTGTCCAATTTCTTCCTTGCTTTTATCAAGTTTTACCTTTAGATCTTGCACCACATTTTCATGAGAAGCCTGGTAACAATTTCGTATAAAATAGCTTACGTCAGAGAGATTATTACACATTTTTTTACATTGTGTGGTTCCAGAAAATATCCACACCTCACCATGGAGGGAAATGGAAATTCCAGAGGGGTGGAGGGGTGGAGGGGTGGAAGAGTAAAAGGCCAGTAGGAAATTCCAGAGGGGTGGAGGGGTGGAGGGGTAAAAGGCCAGTAGGAAATTCCAGAGGCGTGGAGGGGTGGAGGGGTAAAAGGCCAGTAGGAAATTCCAGAGGGGTGGGGGGTTCACAGCTGCAGTCAAATTAACTTCCCGATGGTCCACTTAATTGATACAGTACCTACCTGTTTTGTAAGAAAGTTCTGAAAATGGACTAGTTTAATATTATTTTTAAACACAACCACGTGACATCTAAAAAGTTGTTTTTCTTTCTCCCAAAAGCATTTTGGAATTTTGCAATTGTGTTTATATGTTGAATGGACAATGTACAAGGTTAATCTCGTCAATGTGTAAGCTTGTTAAAGCCCCAGACAGCCAGCTTTGGCAATACTACATTATATAAAGAGAATGGTACATATAAATATAAATATACATATCGAGGTTATTTTAGCAAATACCTATGAACCTAGACTACGAGCAGTCTCTCTTTCTGCTCAGAGATAGTCAAGGAAAAGGAACAAGCGAGAGAGCACGAAATCGCCCGCCGTGTTAAATGGTTTGCCGCGTTGAAACGTGACATGGTGTCAAGCCGCTAGTATAGTGAGCCAGAGAGACTACAGACTAAGCCACAGTGGTTGATTCTTCGCGGCCGAGTGGTTTTAAAGTGTTAATTTCCCGTCATCTTTCAAGCCAATGAAGCGTGTCCAATAGAATTCCTACTCATATCTTTCCGTCATTTTGTCACATCATGGTTAAACTGTCTTTCTGTCTTTGTGTGAGGGATCTCAAATTTATGTGGTACACCAGATGTACAGTACAGCCCAAAAATAATGCACGCGCAAGAAGTGGCGCAAGAAGTTCTAGCGCCGGAAGAACATGCAAGCCGCTGCAAGAAGTGAAAGTGCTATGTTTTTGCGGTTTACCCGCAAGAGCATTCGAAACGCAAGAAGTTGAAAACCTAGCCGCAAGAAGTTACTAATGTTACCGCAAGCCGCAAGAAGCTGCAAGAAGTACTGCGGGTCCAGCGGGAAGAAACTTGTAGTGCTCATGTTTATAGTGTGAGGTAATTTGCAAAGGTAATGAGAGCGAATCTTGCGCTCTATTCTCTTTGAAATATTGCCGAGCTGTTGAGCGATTTTTCGCCGCGTTGGCGCAACAATCCGCCAAGTCAAGGGAAAGTTCGCAAGGCTAATCAAAAACTCAAGGAAGCAAATGTTCGAACAACCGAAGTATCAAAGAAAATTCACGTCACGAAATGGAATATCCGCCAGCTTTCCGACTGCAAGATAAACCCCCAGTAAACATGATCTCCGTCACATGACAAAAATGAACAATTTTTTTTAAGCGTGTCTGATACGGTGAGACGGGTTCAACTCAGAACTGACTCAATTCTGTTTTTTATTCCATCCAAGAAATAGAAACAAAAAAGTCCAAAAGCTATAAGTGTGGCAAACCGCGCGAACTCTTCTTTGACAGGCAACACAAGACAAGACTTACACGTGCAGGAGGTCATGCCATCTCGTGGGTGAACTCGTCAAGAATTCCTGTATCTTTACCACTTTAATTTCCCAGCAAAAAAGGAATACCCGAAGAAATAGCATGATTTCAACTACACATTTGCCTTTCGACACAGCTTGCTGCCCGGGGCTTGCTGCTTTGACGGCTTAGAGAACTGCTCATGCATTGCGTTACAAAATGTCATTCATGCAAATCATACTAAATTTGCATACGGCAGATTTGTGTTTACTCAGGTTAGAATTGATGTGTCGAATTTCTTTCAGATCGCGGAGTTTTAGTTTCCTTCAGACTTCTTTGGTTTACTTCGAAGATTTAAAATGTGATATCGACTTCAGCGTAATGAATGGAACTATTTTTACAAACATAATGTGTTTTCCAATTAAGACTTTGGCTATTATTCCTTCTCATCTGAGTGACCATGCTCATTTCTCACACGTGTGAGTATGGCGCGTTATCAGGGTCAAAATTAAATGTGCAAACTTTTTAGAGTTTGAATTTCGAAACAAGTCCTTTTGCGTACAATTACTTTCTAATTGCAGCTCTTTTTCCAGTTTGAATTTCGAAACAAATCTTTTCGCGTACAATTACTTTTTAATTGCAGCTTTTGTTGCATGCTTAATTGTGAGTGAAGTTTATCTTGGCATTACCTGCTAAAAAGTACTTCTTTTTGCGCGTTTGTTGAGGTGAATAGAGTATCACTACATTAAAAATTACTTGTGAAATGTTTGTCTGTGTGATGTTTGCGAGCCACCCTACGAAAGTCGCCTTGCACGCAAATTCATTTTGTAAATATCTAAACCCTTAGTACACATTCTCTTGATAAGGCTCTGTTTGCAGTGC
The DNA here is from genome assembly GCA_964030785.1 of Siderastrea siderea. NCBI lineage: Eukaryota > Metazoa > Cnidaria > Anthozoa > Scleractinia > Rhizangiidae > Siderastrea > Siderastrea siderea. The sequence goes on along the minus strand of OZ034974.1, from coordinate 17,617,005 downwards.
ATCACTGGCGCCGTACGTCTTGCTCCGGTGCGATTGAAATCACGCTGACTTTGCCGCTTTCCGGTTTATCAACATGCAATTACTTTTGAAAAAAGTCTTCCTCGACAAATTTTCTGCGAAAAGTCTTCCTCGACAAATTTTCTGCAAAAAATCAACCAGGCGTCCAACGGACAGACCACGTGGTTTGAGAAAGTCACGTGATTCAAACGCTCCCATGATGCGCTTCAATTCTAAATTGTCACACAATTTTGTCACACCATTTAGAGATTTCTCCGTGTCGTCAATGTATTTTTTCCTCTCAAGTGGTTTAGTATTGCCTTGGCTAATTATTTCCGTCTCAACCGAAGACACAAAGATGTTTGCGAAAGCGACTGCTATCTTTGTGCCTATTGCGGTTCCGTGTATCTGGAGATAGTTCTTATCGTTGAATTCAAATGAATTTTCTTGAAGGATAAGCCTTGGATTTTCTCTGAGGGATTGGGTGTGGATGGGGTGTTGTCCCGTAAAATTTCTCGCATGCTCTGTATACTGTGTTTATTCCCTCTTCTTGTGGGATATTTGTGTATAGGCTGGTAACGTCTAGAGAGACTAGAAATGTGCCCTCTGGAAGGGTTGTCCTTTCTATGAAATTTACAAAGTCAGTCGTGTCCTTAAGATGTGACTTTTGTGACTTTGCTATTGACTGAGGTATGCTGTCAACAAATGCTGATAGTCGTTCGGTGGGTCCGTCATTTCCTGCCACAATAGGCCGACCAACAGGTGTTGGTTTGTGAATCTTTGTGAGAGAGTAGAAAACGGGTACTCTTGGTGGGTTGGGAGTCTGTGATAACCACTCGACAGTCATTTCGTCAATGTAATTTCCCTGATAGGGTTCTTCGGTTATTTGTTTAACTTTTGGGAAGTTGCTTCTACCATCGGTTCTTCAAGGGGTGTGTAGTTGTTTCTGTCGTCTAGTAGGATCTGACCCTTCTGTGTTTTATCTCGTTTGTTCATAATGACTATGGTAGTGCCTTTATCCGCTTTCTTGACGTTTATTTCAGAGTAGTTTTTTAGCTTTGTAATAGTTTTTCTTTTGTTAAGCGGTAAGTTGTGTTTCGGTTTGGTTATCGGTGTTTGCACAAGTTGCATTTTAATTTCTTCCAGGTACATGTGGCTCTCTAAAGCAACGTCGGACTGTTGAACTGGCGGTTCCCAGTTAGAATTGACATAGAAGGGGTGGATGTTACTATCTTCGCCGTGCTATGTGTACTGGAGCCGCATTCTCCTAGCAAAATCTTTGAAGTATGTTAACAGTTGTTTTCTTAATGCGGTTTCGTTTGTTATTGGCGTGGGTGCAAACTTTAACCCCCAGGAGAGGAGATTAACTTGATCAGATGTCAATTCAAAATTTGAGAGGTTCTTTTGTATTTTCTCATAGATTCTGTTTTTTAGCTGTTGTATCTTTATGGTTTTTTCTTTATTTCTTTGTGTCTTTTGTTCTTAACTTTGCCCTTTTCTATTATATCCCCCCTTTGCTTGTTAGTTTACGCACTCAGAGAGCAGACAGGGATAAGCTTCAACAGTTTTATTGTTCATTTCTTCACGTTTTCTCATCATTACATTGACTTCTTGTAGTCGTTTCTCTAGATTAGCAGCAATAGTTTGTACACTTTCTGGAAAGCCGTTCGTACATGTGCTAGACTGGGGGCGTGCTGTTAAACTTGCCCGATTTGAGTGTTTCTCTCTTTTAGGTTTACACGATTTGGCTCTGCGCAACTTGTCCTGGTTGCGTTCGATACGGCGATAGTGTAAGAACGTCTGTACGGCTTCTTTTCTGATCGCTTTTATGTCAGATTTAAACTCTTCGTCGGGGTAAATGTTCGCTTTTGCGTCGTAGCGTACGTCTTTTCGGCATGTGCCGCTGTCCATGTGTTCTGTCAGTCTCAAGACTGATTGATTCGATATTTCTGTTTTCCTTTTGAGCCGGCGAGATCTCGTCGGGGGCGGTCTGTCGCGCCCTTGTGGGGAGGGACTCGATCAGCGCGTCAACAGGACATATTAGTGAACAATTTATTTGGCAATTCAGTTTGTGTTTCTGATAAAATCTGCCGTCTCTACCAGACGTTGAGCGCACTCGCGCAACACGTTTGGAGCCATTAGCGAAATCAAAACAACGAAGAGAAAAACAGCACAACACGGAAAAATCTCTAAATGGTGTGACAAAATTGTGTGACAATTTAGAATTGAAGCGCATCATGGGAGCGTTTGAATCACGTGACTTTCTCAAACCACGTGGTCTGTCCGTTGGAGCGCCTGGTTGATTTTTTGCAGAAAATTTGTCGAGGAAGACTTTTCGCAGAAAATTTGTCGAGGAAGACTTTTTTCAAAAGTAATTGCATGTTGATAAACCGGAAAGCGGCAAAGTCAGCGTGATTTCAATCGCACCGGAGCAAGACGTACGGCGCCAGTGATGCACTGCAAACAGAGCCTTATCAAGAGAATGTGTACTAAGGGTTTAGATATTTACAAAATGAATTTGCGTGCAAGGCGACTTTCGTAGGGTGGCTCGCAAACATCACACAGACAAACATTTCACAAGTAATTTTTAATGTAGTGATACTCTATTCACCTCAACAAACGCGCAAAAAGAAGTACTTTTTAGCAGGTAATGCCAAGATAAACTTCATTCACAATTAAGCATGCAACAAGAGCTGCAATTAGAAAGTGATTGTACGCAAAAAGACTTGTTTCTAAATTCAAACTGGAAAAAGTTTGTACATTTAATTTTGACCCTGATAACGCGCCATATGTGAGCGCAACTAATTAAAAGTGTTTGTCCAAGTTTAATATGTGGGTGGAAGTACAGCAACACTGAACAGGTGAATGTTGGTTCTTTAATAATGTGACTGATGGACTGTGCTTTGCCGTTGTTCCTCATTTAAGTGAAATTATAAATCGAGCGAAATCTTTCGCGCCGCTAAGTGTACCGCATATCTGGGACTCCGGGACACATAATAAACAATAACATACACGTGCTTCATTCGAGTCTCGTTTCTCCCTAGCCGTTACAAAATAACATTGAAGACGACCAGCATCAAATTCAGAACCTGGTGAACTCTTTATCAGATAAGAAAATTCTAAACCGAAGAAAAAAGTTACAAGCAACCAAATAAACAACTGATTGCAAGCTACAAAGGCAGCCGATTTCAAACGTACCTTGCGCTACAAAGTGGTCTCTTTTTTACCTTCTCCAGGTTCCGGGTTTTTAAGATGTTAGCGCAAAAAAGTTCTTGCGCTTACTTGCGGTCCGGACATCTTACTGCAAAGAAGTTCTTGCGGTTTTAACTTCTAAATGCAAAGAAGTTCTTGCGGCTTGCAGTATTCAAGCGCAAGCGTCCCGCAAGTAGCCGCAAGAAGTTCCTGGCTTGCGGACACAAAAAGAAGTCCTTGCGCGTGCATTATTTTTGGGCTGTACTGTAATTCCAAAGAAAACTGTGGCAAGATCCGCTTAGAAGGCTTCTATTAAAGATTTCTGTCATGTTTCTGGTTGCGATTTTAAAACCTGACATGATGACTTCAAGCGACAAGTTTTGATGGAAGATCTCTTCCCAATGTCTAAAAGAACTGGCCTGGTGTGGGAGAATGCCCGGGTAGAATGTTGCTGGCCAACCCAGGAAGGAAACAGGTTTTTAGTGAGACGAAACCCAGTCACTCTCTTGCTGCGTTTGTTCCAAATTACTAAATTTGGGACCAACATCAGAAACACGGTAGAACTGATAAAAAGATTTTTGCGATGTCCTCTCCGTAAACTAAAACTGCATTGATAATCTCGCGAGTGTCTGCAGGGAGTGTTGACAGATCTCCAAGAAAAAGCCAATGGGAATTTTGCATTGTGAGAGCAATGCATAATTCAACTGCTGTGGCTTAGTCTGTCGTCTCTCTTTCCAGCTCACTACACTAGCGGCACGACATGCATGTCATGCTCAACACAGTTCATGCTTGTTCTCTTGTTTGTTTCTCTGGACTATCCCTCAGCAGAAAGAGTGACTGCTTGTAGTCCACTATTTACCAGGTTAATAATTTCGTGCTAAAGTCAACAAGAAATACTCGGCGCATCATGGAAATCTATATCAAAAATTCTGCCTTCAAAGGGAGAGTGTTTTACTGTTTCAATCACCTTTATATGCCTTTACGAACCAAAGATATCACTTGTTTTGAGAGTGTACCATTACGCTAGCAAGCAAGACAATAACATTATGCGGAAGGTCACTTTGTCCGCAGTTTGTTGTTTACTTAAAATAAATAAAAATTTGCTCGCGACAAGGAAAAACATTAAATACCCAGAGCATCATGTAAATCTTTATCACAAATTGTGCCTTCAAAATTAGAGTGTTTTGCTGGTTAATTTAGTCCTCTTTCTCAGCAGTTTAGAAACGGAGATATCAAGACGTACATGACCTCTGAGCGTCAAGTTGTTTAAGATAATTATGCAAATTCAAGGCGTCACGTGAGATTGTTATAATTTCATCTGTATGCTGCTGCTTGTGCTTCCGCACATATTTTTCTTGAAATAACAAGACCACACTTGTCCAGATATATTTAAGATTTCGACTCAAAAGATTCCAGTATTACCACAGTAACGTATACATTATACATGTAAATCAGAAATGTATTTGACAACAAACGATAGTGATAGATTCCTGGCGGATGTAATTGAAACAGGTCAGCCAAAAGATTTCAGATTTCACCTGTCACGTAAAGTGCTATTGTTCGTTGTTATTGTTCTGTACTCTAGCAATAAATAGTAATACTGCATAACATAATTTGTGTTTGCTATGCTTTAACACTTTCTTTCCAAAAAAGTAAACTTCCCAGAGGGTGTGGGGGGTGACTCATCATCTCTGTAGAAAACCCTGCATGGTGGGGGTATGGATATTTTCTGGAACCACACATTATTGACAAGTTTCTATATTAACGCTTTACCACCCAGTGAGGTCTGAGATGACATATACAGCTGCAAACCAAAACATTTCTAACATAATCAGCTTTTCTGTCACTGACACAATAATTCAAAAGGCAATGGAATAAAAAAAAAACTGGCAGAAGAAGATTAGAGGAGTGGATACATGCCTCACATTTTGGACATTTTGACCAAATCTGCCAGAGTTATACATGTTACGCAAACTTGGCTATTCACCTGAGACTGTATTCAACTGGTCTCTCTTGGGTTAATTCCCAATTGCAAGCGCAAACTGCTACTCTAAATAAATGCCCATGATAACGATGCATGTAGTACTCCTACTTTTGATGGAAAATTATTTTAAGGAACTTTTCAATGTCTGGCTAAAGGACTGGTGACCTTGAGAGAAATAAGATGTAGATCAACCAGGGGAAATGAATCCCATAGGGGGTTGTAGCTTTATAACTGACTCCAAAGCATTGTGTTTCCAACTGTACAATATACATTGGTTTACAAAAAATGACAAACCTGTTCTTCTTCCAATGTCACCAGTTTAGCTCTAATCTTCTCTTCTTCAGAAACTAAAGCACTGGAAAGCGTCTCCCTTGTTCGAGCTTGTTTAGCATACTCATTAAGCTTAGAGGACAGTCTTGTAAGCCTGCCTTGTAACTCTGTGTTTCTGTCATCTCCAGGAAGCCTTTCAATATTCTCAAGCAGCTTACAGGTTTCTTTGATCAGCTGATCAAGTTCACAGTTGATGTGCTGAAACTCTACTTGTATCTCCTTTGGAAAATACAATGTTTTCATGCACATCAAAAACACATACTCAACTGGAGACAAAAGAACTAGATAACCTGACAGATTCGGTAATTCAGTGATAAACATCTTTGTACGTTTCCTCAACAGCAGTTGAACAGTCACAAACTGGCAACTTCCAATAAAAGAAGTACAACTGAAGTGCATGTTACATGTATGTTCAGAATAAATATATGAACTCTGCACAGTTGATAATTGACCTTAGGGTTATGCAGTAAACTTCCACTTCTTCACAAAGCTCTTACTATCACTTCAGCACATATCATAGTAGTTTCAGATAAGTTCTTACAAAGATGATGTATCTAATTAAAAACTGGGTGTGCACATAACTATTAACTGTTACTAGACAATACACCACTACATCTATTAAACAAGATATCTCTGACAAAATTTGAGCCAACTCGAGGAGAGTTGCTCTTAAAAATAGTCTTCCGACTGCTATCACTTCAGAACATATCATGACAGTAGTTTCAAATCAGTTCTTACAAAGATAATGTATCTATTGTAATTTCTAGGTGTACACACAAAACTATTACCAGACAATACACAACTACTCTGACACGCTGCTGGCCAGTGTTAAATTGGAGCCTACTCATGAAGAACTGCTCTTAAAAATAGTCTGCATCAACATATTTCAGCTTTTTGATCAGCTTTGAATTTTTTTAAATGTTTGTACACGTAAATATTAAATAATATTAATCAAAATGCTCCTGTGAGCCAGCAATTAATTATGCATTAAGCTGCTTTCCATACTGCTGATAATCACTTAATTGATGTAAGAGCATTAGAGACTCTGCCTTGTATTATGCTCCAAATACTTATTATTATTATTATTATTATTATTATTATTATTATTATTATTATTATTATTGTTACTATTACTATTATCATTATCATTATTATTAAGAAAAATGAATTAGAACAATTGAACACCTCAGTGCCATGGTTCTATTTTTCATAACTTACAATTTTAACTGGTTCCAAAA